>CM029605.1:52067643-52175051 GCA_017311375.1 Mytilus coruscus
CAGTATCTAATAACCACACACAGTTCATACAGACAGTATCTAATAACCACAGACAGTACATACAGAGAGAATCTAATCCCCAAGGGCGACTGGGGAATAGAAGTATGGTCACCATTGGTCTTCCTCCGACCGGCAGTAAAACCCTTGCTAAAGTGGGGCGTCCGTTTGGCTGTGGGATGTACAAATTTGCAGCCACGTCCGGTCAGAATGGGGACGTTAAATCCGATGCCTCGTGTAAAGAGAGTGCCACGCTCTTTGCACGTTAAGAACCCTGCAACAACTCTTTGAGGGGTCCGTAGGTGACCTGCTGCAAGGTTAAATTTCTGTCCCTATCCAATATACCCTCATTTCCCGTGGCAGTCTAAATTTCTCCGACCTTAATCCCGGACGCCCTATTACAGAACCTACCTATTGTATTTATTGTTAATTTGTTCTCGTCCTGAATATGCATGAAATATTTGCCACTGGACGTTAAGCAACCAACAATCAATCAATCAGAGAGAATCTAATAACCACAGACAACACATACAGACAGTATCTAATGACCACGGATAGTACATACAAACAGTATCTAATAACCACACACAATGCATACAGACAGTATCTAATAACCACAGACAGTACATACAGACAGTATCTAATAACCACATACAGTACATACAGACAGTATCTAATAACCACACACATCATATACAGTCAGTATCTAATAACCACACACAGTACATACAGACAGTATCTAATAACCACACACAGTACGTACAGTCAGTATCTAACAACCACAGACAGTACATACAGACTATATAATATTCTATAAAAGGATAGACATGTAGGACAGGTGAAACATATATTTGTGTGTCTACATATTATTTTCCTCATATTAAAATTGGATGTCAAAAGTCAACATGGTTTTTCATTTGTTTTCAGGTGGCAGAAAATTGTGCAAAGACTACAACATCTTGCAGCATCCCAGTAGAGGATCCTTTTCTGTTGTATAACTTATTAATCAGTGAATCTGGATATTTTGGTCCATGCAATGAAGACTTTACGACTTTCGCTATGGCAGACTTCAACAGTAGCAGGAAAGAACTTATGGTAGATGATGATGGAGGTTTTATACGATTAAACGAAAGCTACCTATTTCCCTAAACAATATACGCAGTGATATTAAGGCACTTTACAAGAAAAATGCGTAAAATTGCATGTTATATGGAAGTGCATATAATAAGAAAATGGCAAGAAAATCATGAAAATAGTGATAGTGGAATGAAACATTAAGACCTATATTTAATCTTGCATGGGTTTTTCATATCGAAAGTGAAAGTAGTCACGTGACCCGAGTCGCCACTAAAGGTCGTACATTACATTTTCAACTCAAAAGTCCAGCGTGTTAAAGGAATCTTTGAATGTGAAACAAAGTATCAATACATTCGTTTGAATGTATATTTTCTAAAAAATGCTATCCAAAGTTTGAACTATACTGTCTTACGGTAAAAATTAATGTAATTCCGACGAAAAATGTGATTTTTTAACGAAATCCCCATTTGATACTATGATATTTCAATGATATGAACGCATACCAGTGTTTGGATAGCAGTTTTCTTTTAAAAGAGATATCAGTCGTTTTAAATCATGTCCAATCAAGTAAATCCATCTTCAGTAACACGCTGGACTTTTTAATTTTTTAATCGTGTACCGTTTAATATTGTTTTACGTTCATTATCAACAAACGCTTTGATGACGTGATCGGCTGTACCCAATAGCGGATAAAACTCGGAAAAGTATAAATGTCGTGTATTTTAAACTACGGACTTCAAGTAATGTTTTATTTGTATTAACTAATACTGGAGATATATTTGTTCATTTATTCATTAAATATATATATTTGCAACTTTTATCCTTGTAAGAATAAAAAATCTTTTGTAAAAGACCTTAAAACAACAGTATTTTCCCAGATTTGCTTTTAGATGTGCATATTTTTATTATATTGTTCGTGAATTCAATTTTACACAAGATAAATTTGTGAAAAAATGTAAAAGGATTCATGAATCCTTCCTTTGAGTCTCGCCTCTGATAGCTGCCATCAGCGTGTGTGTGTGTGTGTGTGTGTGTGTGGGGGATAGGCAACGTTCATCAATGTAAATTGTAATGTTGACTGCCAAAATTGTATAGCCCATCCGAGATTCTAATAAGGACAATTATCAAAATACAAAATTAAGATATCAAAACGTTCTCTACAAATGCTATTTCTTGAACTTGAAGAAGCTATAAATGTCTAAGAATCACAAGATCTCATGAAGCACACACCCCCTTTTCCCACCATGTATTAAAATGTAAACTGAAAAACAAAGTCCATTCATCAGTAAAATTCGGTATTAAAATAAACATTTCAATTTTGCTAGATATTATCTCATCTATATATAAATAAAAGACCTAATCTACCCAATAAAAAGAATTATCTATGAAGGTGGGAGTCCAAGACTGCATATGCTAATGTTAACTGTAAAAAAAATTCTTCATTTGTGAAATATAAAAGAAATCAAAATGTGACTGTCGCACTGTCCCAAGTTTCGTACAAACTCTGTTTATTTAATTGTGCAACACCTACCTGATTCCAGTCATAATTCTTATTTGTCTGGACATTTGCCTGGATTACAGTTGACCTGCAGTCATATATAGTCTGCATTTTTTAGACAACAAAATTTTCAGCAGACACCACTCTCTCAAAGTCAGTGTGAAAAATTAAGTACTTTGGTAAATGTTTGGAGTGGCAGAAATTGGTAATGGAAAAGAGAATATAGGGAAGAATCACACAACTGAGCTAGGCTCTCAGAAGATACAAATTGTTTGCTGTACTATAAAACACTCCCACAACTGGTTCAGTTGGTTTTTTTAATTATATTTTCTACTCCACTGATTCAGCAAAATTTACACTGCTCAAGAATTTCAATAACACACTGAAATCATGTGGTCAATATTCAAGTGAAATTTTGAAATTGTTCTATGCTGTTTTCCACTACTCTTCCAGGTTAGAGATTGAGCACTCACAAATATGTTTAACCCCACCACATTCTTTGTGTGCCTGTTCCATGTCACAAGCCTTTAGTGCAGTGGTTGTCGTTGGTTAATGTCCGTCTTATGGAATTATATCACATTTGCCAGACGGGTCTTTTATAGCCAATACTACAGTATGGGTTTTCTCATTTGTGAGGGCTTTACAGTGGCCAAGTATATTTGCCTACATGTACATCTACTTCATTTAAACTCTAGTGGGTAGTTGTGTCAATGGCAATGATAAGACATCTCATTCTTTGCAGTATATGGAGGACAAAACATAATCTGGTTTGTTACTCAGCTCAAACAGGATAGAAATGAGGCAGGCGAGAATTCAAATTATACCTGTGTTTATGTCTTGTACAAATATCTTTTTATTTTATTTTGAGACCATGTATATATATATATATTTAATCTACAATGTATATTTAGCGATTAGGCACCTTGATCAACTTAACAATCACACCATTGTCCTTATAATAGATTTTAAGAGATTCTTTCAGTGGCAATCATATCACCTTATTATTTTCATTCTCAACTACAATCAATAAAAAAGTTCAAAGTGGATATACTATGAGCAGGAATAATTGGCATGGGATTTGCTCATTGTTGAAGGCCATACAGTGACCTGCAGATGTTTTAAATTTCTGTGTCCTTTTGTCTCTTGTGGAGTTTCATTGGCAATGATATCATATTTTCTTATTTTAAAAGGAATGCAGATCATAATATGTGACATGTCTAGTCATCATATTGTTCAAACAAGGAAGGGGGTAAACAATTGATGATATGTTATTTGTTTCTAGTATTTACGTTTTTGATACAACATATACATGAAATGCCATTTTACTCCATAAAGAAAAGAAAATCCATAGATTTCTATTTCAAAGACCTCCACTCTTGGTATTAAATTTTCTAAAGAAAACAAACAAACACTGTTTTTCTGAATCATTGATCATAAATAAATATTAATGCAACTTTTAACAGATAAATTGGGTCACAATAACTTATGCTATAAACTAACTATTCATTGAGTAATAAACAACTAAGAATGTCCAGTATCATCTTAAAATTAAATTGCAGCTAATACGTCTCCTGGTTTAATATATTTTCGGAAAGCTTTAAAGTGTAGCTTCAGTTTGAAACATTTCCTAAAATTTACATCTGTAGAACAAGCATTATAATAGTTGTATTAGTTCTTGATCCTTTTCATTAATTCTGTCTTGAACGGAACAAAGATTTTGTTCTTCTCCACAGAGATGTGTCTAATTCTATCTGACCAGTGACGAAGAAGTGTAACAATATGAAATTAGGTTACACATAAATCATTGTAAATAGTAACTGGAACTGTACACTCAGGTATTGAGTAAAGCTGAAATAGAAAAAATAAAAATTACTAATCACATAAACTAAACAGAACATTATCCCACAAGGAATAAACAGAATGCAAGTACAGCAGTTTTAAAATAAAAGTAAAATCTAAGCAACATACAAATAATGTGTCAATAGAGCATCAAAATATGACCCCAAACTGTTCATGTTATGCCCCATTCAATGAAGAGTAAAAGGAAAGTGATTGTTCTTCCAATGTTAGTCCACCCTACATAGGGTTAATGGTTTTTTCATTGAGCAAGTCCTCATTGTTAACATGGTTAAGGCTAGACCTTTTACATTATAAAAGGCACAAGTAAATATATTACTGTTGTGCATTTTATCAGGATTCATTTTCTTTCTTTAAATTTTCTTCAAATCACAGGAATTTGAACTTTGTCATTTGTTTAGATTTGGTGAAATTATTCATGCTAGGTACCTGTATATGGTTTTCAAGTACACCCTTGCAGTTTTAAATTAGAACATTACAACTTTGCAGGATGTTTGTTCTTTAACAATACATATGCAGATCACTAGTTTGTATATATAATAAGGATTTTGATGTTCCTTTAATTTTCCACAAAATTAGAACTAGTAATTTTCCTAATGCAGTAATGAAAAGTCCTGTATATTCATTTGTCCTAGCTATAGATAGTAAACAAAACAAAAAAATAACATACAGAGGCACATTTTTTGAGATGAAAGTATTAGAACTATAGAACACTAGAATCAAAATTGAAAATAAGAAAAAACATTCTTCATAAATTGTTAATGTGCAAAACATGAAATATTGCTTATTATGTCAAATTTTAAAGTCCCATAACTCTTGAACGAACTCAGTGGAAATTAATGCAAAGCCTAATTCTTTATAATTTGGTAAAATTAAAAGTTAACAAGATTTTGACTGACTATGATTGTTTTTCATTTTCTGTCAGTTGACAGACATATTAAAAGAGCAGGGTTTCAGATAAAACACCCATCCACTGTACAGTAGTGGTGAAACAGGCTTAATAATGTCATTCGACCTGAAAAGTTCTCAATTCGTCCCTGAAAAGGCAAAATGTTTTTAAAGTCTTCTTCTTTTGTTGTCTCTACTAAATAACAAATAAGTATAACATCAAATTTTGTTACAACCACTTACCCTTGAACAGTTACTGTGTCCAGATTATGGAAATGAATGCACTAGCCCATCTGACTCAGGTACATTTTTGCAAGACCGCTCAATCATCAGGTTTTCAGATGAATTGAAGAGGATACAAATCTTCATTCATTCATATCTGCTTCCTAAAATAAAAAAATGTTAAAGATAATTGCAAATAACTGTAAAAATATTATCCTTAATCAGATTTAAGCATATCTACTAGTATTACAAGAGCCTATATAATATATAATCATGTAAATTCAGAAATTATTGCATGCATTTATTATTGCGAACATTGAAAACAGAACAGAAGTGCAAGAATAATTATTGCTCTTTCAGGAAAATATGCATAAACTGTTCAGTCGATTTAGTCGAGCCTTTTTCACCAACTTTGACCATTGTTTACAGTTTGTTTCTATGTTGTAATGATACACTACTGTTCAAGGTTAGGGGAAAAAGGGGGCTTTATAGCTTAATATGGTATGGGTTTTGCTTATTTTGAAGACAGCAAAGCAACGTACCTATATATAAATGCATACATCTACATCATTTGGTCTCTGGTGGATAGTAGTCTCAGTTGCAGTCATACCACATCTTATCTTTATATTAATAGATTTTCTTATGTAACTATTTGTTATATGAATGTAATGCTCCATATATGCATATAGGTCACTGTACAGCCTGATTTATGTACATGTACAATAACAATAAATGAAAACAAATATGATATACAAAACAAATGATAACCAGTTTTAATAAGGAGCAAAAAGAATAAACTGCTTCGCTGAGCGCAGCTGGATATGTCCGCAGAGGTCCAACCCTGAACAGTTGGGGCAAAAAATGGACACAATATTCAAGCTTGATACAGGTCTGAATTTGATTGTAATTAAATATTTGACATATTATAGGTTTCTGAAAAAATGTAGTCAAAGAACTTGAAATTGGTTATATGAATTGAATTTATATTCAATTAAAGATTTCTTGCTGTTGTGCAATACACTGTGCTGTTGCGCAATACTTAGTAAATCTGTTGTCAGACTATAAACAAATAAAGTTCAATTTCTTCTCAATGTCATATTTGAAATTTATGAAAATCAATAGGGAGATTACACCAATAGCTATAAATAATTCACCAAAGTTTCATGAGAACTGCTGAAAGCATTTTTGAGTTATTGTCCAAAAACTGGAAAAAACCCTTTTTAATGAATAAAACCCCATAACTCAGAAATGTAAAATCTAAAATTTATAAAATTCTAAAGGGAGCTTACATCAACAGATATAAACAATTCACCAAAATTTCTTGCAAGTTGGTGAAAGCATTCTTGATTTATTGTCGGAAAACTGGAAAATCGCCCCTTTTTTAATGAATAAAACCCCAAAACTCGGAAACGGTAAATCTGAAATTTATAAAAAACGAAAGGGAGCTCACGTCAATAGATATAAACAATTCACCAGTTTCATGCATATTGGTTAAAGCATTTTTGAGTTAATGTCCGACATGTTGACGACAGACGGACGGACGGACAGACCTTCAACGGTATACCATAATACGTCCCGTAAACGGGCGTATAAAAATGCATCAATTTACCTGTTTTAACAATAAAGCTTTCCTGATACAACCATTGCTTTTAAGACTTCATCAAAGTGGGACTGGCACTCTGTATCTTGTATTTGACAGGTCAACTAACATGACTAAAAAGAAGAGAAAGTAAGAATTTAATACATAAACAGATCGTTTTTTTTACAGACGAACATGTATAAGGACTGCAGGCTTTATTTTGAACATTTAACATTTCTAATTTATCCATTTCAAATACTAACTCATTTGCCATTTGGGGTACCCCATTCTTACCTCTTAAAGTCCTGTAACTCTGGAATGACACAGCCAAAATTTTTCAAATAAAATCTTGATATTGTTGTGATCAAATTACATCAAATTTAAGTTAATATCTTACAAAGTGCTGACAGACAGATGGACATCAGGGACATTGGTACAGTTAATATGTCCCGTCTTTGACAAGCGTATAAAAAGTCAAGTGTTTGAAAATTTGGTAACAGGAACCATGTCTAGATAGATCATTTTGGAACAAAATCACTCTACAGTAAAACAGTGGACATGAATGCCCCACTCAAACTTTGCAATTTTCCAAGTTAAAAGGGCATAATTCTAGAACGGTAAATAAATCACAACCGAAAGTCTGTCTGCGTATTGTTGTTTTGGCAATTGTGTATGAGTTTCATAAAATTTGCATGAGACATACTAAAGTAATTACGGAAAATAAAATTTGGCTGGACAGACAGTCAAGGGTAACACTAAATGCCCTCGTTGCCTAGAGCAGGGCATAAAAACAGTTTAACACCCACAGATTTTAGCAATTAATTTGTATCATGTGTATGTTTTAGGGAACAACTTTAATCTTTACTAAGATTATGAAAACTCCCAAGCACCTATAACATTTATAAAAAGTACTACATTTTTAAACCATTTAACAAAAATTAACACACACATTTTCTGTTGCATTGTAAAGTCTAAAATTGTCTGACTTTTGTTT
Organism: Mytilus coruscus; assembly: GCA_017311375.1. Taxonomy (NCBI): domain Eukaryota; kingdom Metazoa; phylum Mollusca; class Bivalvia; order Mytilida; family Mytilidae; genus Mytilus; species Mytilus coruscus. The sequence continues at coordinate 52,075,756 of CM029605.1, forward strand.
TATTATATAGCAACAAAAATCCATGGATAGTTCCAGGCCTCATTAAAAATAATACAATATGTATGTGGTTTGATTACCAATCATTTTTGCTAATGACACAACCAGTCTGCACCAAAACTTTTCATCAACTAGTAAGGAAACTAGATATCAAAACTTCTTCCTATATGACTATATAAAATTTTGAAAATTTTCACTAGTCCAAATCAATATTTACTAGTCTGGGGCATCGGACTAGTGGCTAACGATGCAGACTGGACAACTATCTACCAGAGACCAAATAAAGTAGATGTTAGCAACTATATGTCACTGTATATCATGTACTTGTATAAATTTATTCTGTAATTTGTAGGTCTCTAGGGCCTATAGTGTTTGAGGTGTTCCAAGAACTATATACAAATAAGAAAAAATACAAGCAATATTTTCAGAGGCGGATTTAGGGGGTTGTGGGAAAAATTTGGTTGATTATATAGGAAATCACTGACGCATGACTGGAGAGGGCCCCCACTTATGAAAATTTCTGGATCCACCACTGATTTAGTGTTAATTTACAACTACATGTACCTCAACATGCTCAAATAAAGCAAGCCTACATTGTTTGTATTTAAGGTAAGACTTAACAGGCTGGTTGGTACATGTACAGTAGCTTTATTTGCTTCATGATTCGACCAAAATAAAATTTTCATCATCCAGTATATTTACCCATCTAAAAATTGATTGTACCTAGATAGAACCTCCCCCCCAAAAATGATATAAAGATGAATGGTTGGTACATGCATATCCAATTACTTGTCAAAGTAAAAAATTAAGCTTTCTCTGGATTTTTCCTGTTCATAAATCCTGAATTTTAATGCCTTTACTTTTCTAATTCAATATTAGATATTTAGTAATCGGATTTTAAGTAGTTGTCGTTTGTTGGTGTGGTTCATAAGTGTTTTCGTTTTTGTTTTTATATAGATTAGAGGTTTATACCGTTTGAATGGTTTTACACTAGTCATTTTGGGGCCCTTTATAGCTTGTTGTTCGGTGTGAGCCAAGGCTCCGTGTTGAAGACCGTACTTTGACCTATAATGGTTTACTTATACAAATTGTGACTTAGATGGAGACTTGTCCCATTGGCACTCATACCACATTTTCTTATATCATGTATATCTATAATACTAGAAAATAATTGCAAAATATACTTTGGTTCATAATTTGAAGATATAAAGTTTCCTCTCGGTGAAACAATATTTTTGCATCCCCTCAAATCCTGGATCCGCAATGGATTTCAAGTGTTTCCGTGCTCAGAACAACCCCTATACATGTATATGAGTGGGCTGAAAATTTTATGCATTAATATGAATTGGGAGGAGGGCACTTTCCAGCCGCACTTCTGTACCAATTTTATACGAAAACCGAAGTAATCCTTCACCCTTTTCATGTTGAATTGCTGCAGTTCCCGGAAGGAAAAGCTGTTGACGTGTAAAAGCTGTTGTTAAATTGCTGAGAGCGTCAAGGGAATGTGTATCACAAAGTGTTTCAGTATAAGGTCAATCCGCATCTGATTTCAGGTGTTTTCGTTCTAATTTACCCAAAAATATTTCGCAACATATGCTCCGCTCCACAGAACAATATTTTGTTCACCCCATCCTAAAATTAAATCCTGGATTTACACCTGATTTCTGGTGTTTCCATGCTCAGAACCATCCCCATATATGAGTGGGCTGAAAATTTTATGCATTAATATATGATTGGGGTGGGTCACATTCCAGCCGCACTTCAGTACCATTTTTACCGTTAACATTTTATGCATTAATATATGAATGGGTTGGGTCACATTCAAGCCGCGCTTGTGTACCCATTTTAACCGAAAGCTGAAATAATCCCCACCCTTTTCATGTTGAATTGATGCAGTTCCCCAGTAGGAAAAGCTCTTGACGTGTAAAAATCTGTTGTTAAATTGTTGAAAGCGTCAAGGGAATGTGTATCACAAAGTGTTTCAGTGTAAGGTCAATATTTACAGTATGTGTTACGAAATAAAATTTAATTTTGCCAATCAGACGTGCAATGACGGAAATGATGATGGCACGAAAATTTCAGAGCCGAACGTAGTGAAGGACGGTCGATCCGAACAGGCTTTTTCCAAATTTAACCCTAAATACCCCCAAAAGATCTTGAAATGAACACATAATAAACTACGTTAGTCATTACCCTTTGTGGTATAAAACAATATTCGTGGATTTGATGTGAATGAAGAAAACGCGACACTTAATTTCAACTCTATTCATTTGGTAATATAGATAATGGTTGTTTCGTAGAATATTTACTGTGAATTCTTAAATTATTGTGCATTTATTATTGTGATTTTTGAAAGAAAGGACAAAAATATCAGGTTTATTTAATACTGCAAATTCTTTGACAGGAAAATCTGTATATAGACATGATAGATACATGTATCTGATACTAGAATGTGAGTTTTTATTATTGTGATACTTATCAAGTCGCATTAATATTCACATTCATGAAAACCTAGCAATTCTTTCTGAATTTACAGTACTAAACAATTTACTGCCTTGACAATGTTTGCTATAACTGAAGTACATACATGTACATGTATAATAGTTATTATCTGCATGCATGCAGTGTTATTTTAATTTAAATACTGATGATAACCATATCTAAAAAGAACATGTCAAGGTGGGCAGTCATGATTAACAAACTACATAATATATCTATTAGTCCAATAATATTTTGTCATGAAAGGCTTCTTTAATTTTTTGCTGTGATCCTTCCTAAGACATTATGATGGACTGTCATACATATGAACTTGATTCACAGTAAAAAATCAACAAATCTGCCTTTCAAGAAATCATAATATTATATTATCATGATTATTTAGACTATGCATTTAAATTGGTCAATTCAATCAACAAGTATAAAAATTTGCTATTGGTCAAAAACCGTCATATTGATGACTTTGAGTACATGCCTGTACGAAATGTGACGCCCGTATATGACATGGAAACCAGGCATAAACACCATACTTTATCCCGGCGTCATTGCAGTGTTTAAGGAATGCATTTCAGGCGCCAACCAAGCGGAAACTAAGCGTAACTGAGGCAGAAACCAGGCGTAAAATTTAAATGAGTACGCCTGGTCCAGAGAAAACCAGGCGTAATATGCAAATGAGTACGCCTGGTCAATAAATAAACCAGGCGTAATATCCTTACATAATACTACACTTATTTCAAATCAGTGTATTACCCTAGCTGTTTACTTTTGTGTATTTAATACAAACTTCTGTACTGTTGCTTTAATTTCTCATTCATGCCATTGTTTGACATAAAACTGGAAATATTAACCATTGAAGAAGCTAATATATAAATAAATACATTTTAGACAGACACTGTCTCAAATAAGTTTAAGTTTAAATAAGAATTATGACAATTAATTTTCCTTGAAATAAAACTTAAGCATTTTAATTAACTAAGTTTTTTTAAATTAATGCCCTTTAAAATATAAATGATAATACTGCAATTTAACTTCATGTAAAAGATTTTAATGTTATTATCCAAGGATAAAGGTTTTGGGATTTCAAAAAGTAAAATCACAAAATACTGAACTCGAGGAAAATTCAAAAGGAAAGTCCTCAATCAAATGGCAAAATCAAAAGTTCAAACACATCAAACGAATGGATAACAACTGTCATATTCCTGACTTGGTACAGGCATTTTCTTATGTAGAAAATGGTGGATTAAACCTGGTTTTAAAGCTAGCTAAACCTCTAAAATTACTGTTAAAACTTGTAACTTACATGACTTAGGTTATACTCACATAATTATTATTTACCATGTATTACTTTCCATTTTTTCACAATTTTATTAATCAATTTGATTCCATATTTCCAATTTCAAATTCTTCCAAAAGCACAAAACAAGCAAATTATCCCTGAATGTATGAAGCTGCCATAAGTCCAACTCTTGCAAACTAAAACCATGCAAAGAACCAAATTTTGAAAAAAATTCCCATGATCCTTTAAACAAAGCATTATGGGTACTATGATTTACGCCATACCAGCAGTTGTACGCCCGTAAGAAAATTTACGCCAGGTTTACTCCTTTTTTCTACGTCCGTTACAGGACTACAAATTTACGTTTCCTGCTCCCTTATTACGCCTGGATCTAAACACGTAACTACCACTTACGCCTGGTTTACGCCTTATTTCCAGGCGTAATACGCCTTATAATTTCATACGGGTGTGAAAAATGTTATTTCTAAGATAATTTATCCAAGGTGCAGGCATTTATCAGAGAGAGATGCAAGGTTAAGGATAAGTCAGAATAATTATGACATCTATGAATGAATTTCATGCTGTTTTTTGCTTTCGACGCTTTCAACTTCTAGTAGGAATCTATAAAAATAGGGTGTTGAAAAATACCCTCAAGCCTTCAGCAAAAAATGTTGTAATCTGGACTTGAGACTGGAATTGGGGGGACATGCCAGATTCATTTAATAATCAAATGTTTAAAAGTCACCAATATGTGCCAATATTAAAATTTCAAGTGTTATTCGGTCATTACTGGGACTATTATACTATGTTAGTATAATAGTCCCAGGTCATTACAAGTGTTATTTGGATAATAACGGTGTTATTCGGTCATTCGTGTTACTCTGGTCTGTGGGCTCCAAATTAAGGGATCAGGGTTCCTCGTGTCCCAGGCTTCAAATTAGGGGCTCATGGTTCATTCGAACAATGGTGTGTGCCCAAGGCTCCAGTGTTCGGTCTCCATGTTTTGAGGGTAGGGATCCCGGCTCAAACAATGTGGGCACCGGGCTCCGAAGCAACTGTGGAGCCAGTGTTAAAATTTACCTACAAAACATAAATTAGGAACGAATTACAGGGCGAGTGTTGAGAATGGGATCTTGGCAAGATGCAGAGAACTTATTTCATTCGATATTCTGTTCATTTACTGACTAGATTCTATAAATTATTCTAATTTCATATATTTTTTGCAGTCTACTTTCGTTTTGACCACGTGTATATCATACTTGCTAACACTGAACTCGTTTTTTTTCTTATACAGTGCCATTTTTCGCCATCTGAAATGAATGATTAACAAAAGAAACAATGTATGTTTCATATATTTTACAAATTTGGTGTCTTAAACTTACTTTTCTTGTCAGATTTTCACGTAGAAGTGAAAATATTTTCCGTAGCAAGGTGCTTTCCATTCTGCAAACCACAAGCATCTTTCCGACGGCGATCGTCTTCTGATTGGTTGATCCTCAAAGGGAGGCGGGGTCCCACAAGCGGACAATCTCCCCAAGAAAAACAGCTATTGCAACCGTTTACAATATAATTAAGGCACAAACATACAATATTCGCGTTTCAGTAAATAAATTACACCATATTGATACCCGTTTTAATTCAAATGCATGTATGTAATTTGTTATCATACATTTTATCGACAGACGCAGCTTTCGGTCTCATCGCCATTAATGAATATATGAATATTTAATGAGGTCTTTACGGAGTTACCTCCCCTGACCAAATCTAATCGAAATTGCCTTAACATCACTGCGTAATATTTACATTTTGCCAAAAGTTTATCTAAAATTTACAGGTTTATCCTATAAATTGAATAAATCCATAATCTACATTTAATTATTGTTAAGAACACTAAAAAAATAGTTTTTTATTTACATTTTTATTTTATTTTATTTTAATAGGATGTATACCTCTGACATGTCTGAGGAACCAAAAATTTCTAGAGTAAAACTTTTTTCTTAACCTGATTTTTGTTGAGCTTTCGACTTTCGACTTTTAAAAGAAAAAAGTTATATGGGATGAACATATTTTTGGTAAAATCTTTTTTTTATTCCTCACCCTTTTCTCAAAATTTTGGCTAAAAGGACTGTCAGACTTGATTGGCTTCAAAATTTGAAAATTTATTACGGTACTCAATAACCATGATAACTACTTATCATGCTTATTGTAGATCTATTCACAGTTTTTTCACATAGTCAAGTTTGATTAATTTTTTTTTTTTTAAATTCATCGATATTTTCGACTTGTATCACATATTTTGGAAATAATTCCAGAACGAGATTTCAACAAGACTGAAACGTCAGAAGAGTACATCATTAAATTATGTATTTACATTTTATATTTACTGAAAATTACAAAACAATACAGTTTTCTTACTTTCTTTTTGTGTGGATTATTAAGCAAAAATAATCATATTTGTATTAATAAAATCTGAAGGCCTCGATTGGTGTTAAATCCGTTTATTTGATACAACACATCTAGTCGATTGCCTATACAGCATTTATTAAAATCTGAGAATTTCTTAATATTGTAGGTTGTTTATTATGGCTCATTTTATAATGTCAGCCAAAGGAACCCAATCTTTAAACAACTTACTTTTGAAAGAGTTCGTAAAAGTTTGAAATAGGATCTCATATTGTTGTGAATTTTATCAATTACTTTTAATTTGTATGCTGAAAATGTAGTGAAAGACTTATGTATTGCTTGTGCATTTCATATACAAGATTTTGAATTAGAATACAGTGTGAAAGATGAATGATGTGTTATGAACAAATATAAATTTAGGAGTGTTTAAAGTTATTCCAGACATTAAGAGTTATAAGTTTTAGGGATAAATTGAAATATAGAATTATATATTAAATGCATAATTTTAACTTTGATTGCATAGAAATCTATTTTTACATAGATTGATATTTGATAATCATGGTGATAAGCAGAATTTCAATAATTAGAACATCCCTAGCATGACTTTAAACAAAACTGAAAGCCAATTGAAAATTATTATTCATAACTGTTTTTTTTTTTTTTTTAGAAACAGAAGATACAAATTGTTAAAAGGAAAGCTGTATTTTCAAGGGTATTGTTGAGTGTACATGGCTATACAGCTGTACTTGCAATTTAAAGAATGCGGAATATACAGATTCCTTATCGAAAAGATTAGAAATACATTTTAAAGGTAACCAAAATCGGAGGTGTTTTTTTTTATTAAAAACAATGATATGAACATACATGATGAACATATTAAACACATAATGTTTTTAAAGAAAATGTAATAACAGCATTTTCAGACTACCTTAAGTAACAATATGGTAAACTCTATTTAGAACTTTCAGTTATGTAGAACTTCGATATTTTAAAATTGTCATAAAACCTTTAAATATTTTAAATAGGTCACAAAACCTTTACAGTGTACATATGTGTATAATGATTTTAATCTCAAACTCAATCTTTAAATAAATAAGTATATTGATAAATAACATTTTCTACGATTAATTATAATTGCATAGATTCGTAAAATAGTGATATGGATGATTGATGAAGATATTGATTTAAGAAATAATTCATTGAAGCCAAAGATTTGTTGGAAATGTACGCATGGCCTGGGCCATGATATTCGAAATTTATCCTGAGCTTTACTTAATGTACAACATATTATTTTATTATTAACATGTGAATGCAGCAAAGTTTAGGTTTTTTTCTTTCTTTGCAGATTTTAAAGAAGTTACTTGTCAACATATTAGACTGACACAGCATCTTGTTAAGGATATTGACACTTTTTGGGAAGTTGTTCCAGAATTTCAAGAACCAGGTATTTTACTTGATTTTACACTGTTATATTCTCTGAAACTAAAGCATTTAAAGCAAATCTGATCTGGGGTAAAAATGTTCGCTAGGTTAAGATCTATCCGCCCATATATATTCAGATGAATTCGACAACCCGCTGTTGGGTTGCTACCCCTGAATTAGGAATTTTAAGGAAATTTTGCAGTTTTTGGTTATTATCTTGAATATTGTTATAGATAAAGATAAACTGTAAAAAGCAATAATGTTCAGCAAAGTAAGATCTACAAATAAGTTAACATGACCAAAATTGTCAGTCAACCCCGTAGGGGCTCATGAGTATAAATATTTTTTTTCTAAATATAGGATTTCACTATTTTTTCTATAAATAAACTTTATCCTTTACTTTAATAATAGAAAACAAAATAAAAATATGGGGTCATCGTTCATTTAAGCTCAAAATCTGTCTTCGAAATAAGCATGCATTTTTGTTCAGGTACTTTTTTTGTTCTAATAGGAGAAAAAAGGTAATATCGAAATAAAAAAAGAACTACATTACAGAAATCGCTTAAATTTTAATATAGTTTAGTTTAAGTACAGCTTATTTGAAAAAATAATAAAAGATATAGGTCACCGATGAGTTGAAAAGATATTTCAATTTTATGCAAAAGAATGGCATTTTACACCAAAGGAGATCATTTGGAGCTTTTCAATGATATAAACATTTTAAAAGTCATCTGGGGTCAAAATGAATAGATTTTTCGGTTGATTTTGTACCATTTCTTAAAGTAACAACTAATAGTATAATAAATAAAATTTGTAATGAAAAACAAAATGTTTGATTTTTGCTGAAATTTTTGTACTGCAAGCCTCCTTAAGGAGTTATAGCCCTTTGTAGTCAATTTTAAACAATTTTGTAATCTTTTACAAAATCTTTTTCTTAAACTTCTGAGACAAATTTAACAAAACTTGGCCATAATAATCATTAGGGTATGTAGTAAAAAAAATCTGTCGGATGACCCTGCCTTCCAACCAACAGAGCCTGTAGCTTTATTTGCAGTAAGACTAATCACCTGATATTTTCTCAAATTTTCAGATCATTCTTATGATATGCAATTAGAAACACCAAAAAGGTATGTATTCTGTTAATCTTTAGGTCATTTGCCAAGATATAGTATCTAATTTTCAACTTATTGAATGCTTGGATTTCATTTATGATTGCGTTGGTTCAATTATTCTCCTGGGAATGAATTTTCTTTGTGGTTTTGCCAATTACTGCATGACAAGCATATAGAAAATTGTAATTTTCAATGAATATTGGAATTCGTGGTTCCCCTGTATCCACTAATCCCACGAAAATTGGTATCCAACGAATAATAATAAATCCACAGCATTTACCTCTGCTGACCCCAAGGGTGACTGGGGAATAGAAGTATGGTCACCATTGGTCTTCCTCCGACCGGCAGTAAAACCCTTGCTAAAGTGGGGCGTCCGTTTGGCTGTGCGGGATGTACAAATTTACAGCCACGTCCGGTCAGAATGGGGACGTTAAATCCGATGCCTCGTGTAAAGAGAGTGCCACGCTCTTTGCACGTTAAAACCCTGCAACAACTCTTTGGGGTCCGTAGGTGACCTGTTGCAAGGCTAAAATTCTGTCCCTATCCAATATACCCTCATTTCCCGTGGCAGTCTAAATTTCTCCGACCTCAATCCCAGACGCCTCTATTACAGAACCTACCTATTGTATTTATTGTTAATTCGTTCTCGTCCGGAACATGCATGAAAAATTTGCCACTGGACGTTAAGCAACCAACAATCAATCAATCAATTTACCTCTGCTGAAAATTTTTAGTCAGAAATATCTCCTCCTTAAATATGTACAAATATTGTATCTAAGCTAACTTTTAAACTCGTCACAGTTAAGTGACAAACTTTGAATGATTATTAATCACTATGATAGCAAGTTTTGTAGCATGAAGAAATTAGTCATTGTGAGAAAATTTAATCAACTTTACCATGTTTACCTCTCTGCTTATTTGTTTTTCTTTAACTGTTTAACTTAAAATTTAAATTTTCTTGCCATTAGTTTACAAATCATCTTGTATTTGCATTGACTTGAGTTATAAACATGTATTTATATATATAATCACTTGCCGTCCGTCGTTATTGTCGTTCACTGTTGTGTGTTAATTTATTGCACTTGAATAACAATATTTTTTTTTGCATTTTGCCTTATATGAAAAACATAACAGATCAATAGACACTATATTTCTCAAAATAAACAACAAGGCTAATTCTACTTCAGAATCAAATTTAGACGACATAGCTGTTGTACTAATACTCATTATAGGAGTTATTGTCCCAAAATGAGGATTATTTTTTACCCTCTTTTTTCTTGTGAGCAAAAACTAAAGAAGATAGAGAGACTAAATGATCAACAATACAAGACAGAGCAAAACAGAAATTTGTGTCATTAATTCTATTCTCATCTTTAATGTTGAAGAGTGTCCTTTGTTAAATATCACATAGACCAAGGTGAGCAGCACAGGCACTTTAGAGTTTTTTTTTTCTTTGAGTTGGGTATGGTAGAATTGAATTTTGGAACATGTTACGTGGCAATTATATGTCCAGGCATGTCACCAGGAGTTGTTTCTATTTGGTCATCCTCTGTATTTTGCTTCACTTGTCAGCAAAAACACTGCAAGCACTGCAAACTTGTTCAGACCTACCTAAACAAGTGTGAAGAAGATGAAGTACCTGATTATATTTATAAGCATTTGGAACTTCTTAATGATCATCCCAGAAAGAAGACCTACATTTATGAAACCTTATCAAAAACTTGGTAGAATTCCACCTCCTGAACATTTAAGGCAGCAATACCTTGAAGTAAACCAGCTGAAAGAAAACAACATTTTCAAATGTTTCCTGATGAAATTTCTATTCCTATTTGTGACAGATGTCACAGTCCTTGGGAGAACACCTGCTTCAAACAAAATAAAGATGAAGTTCCGTTGTTTTGCAGATATGAGATCCACAAGGCCAATGGTAATATATTGTATAATGTAGGATTTAAATTTTAGCAACGATGTAATATCAATTTTATACTTTAAAAGAACAACGATAATACCCAGTACATATAATCTAGCCTCAGATTTCATTTGATAATTGCAATGTATTATAATTTTATGACTGCCAATGATATAATTTTCCACCAGACACCAAATAAAGGTTGTAGTTCAATGACTGCTCAACAATGAACAAATCTAAGAATCGTAACAAGCCACTTTAGGCCCTGCACGACATGACAGATGAAAATTAACTGAAAATAGAAAAATCATATGCGCTTAAAATGAAATATTTGGAACTATTGTATATTCACCCTTTTTATAAATGTATAATATGTTGCAATGATATAAGAATTTGAAACTGTCATTATCTAACTATTTATCTTTTTATTTTGTTCTTGTAGTATATGGAAAGAAATGTTCGAAATGTGACAATCAGCTCATTTTTGATGGCAGTGAATCCTGCATTTTGAACATGGAATCATTTCTTGTACATCATAGTGTATTGCGTGATTACATGCTTCATTTCTTACATGCAAGGTATTTTTAATGAGTTTTAAATACGTATGTTTAAAATTATGGCTATATGAAGATTACTGTATGTTGTTTTTTTTCTTCATATATAGTCTGTACAAGTAAATCCTGAAATAACTTGATAAAATCTTTTCTTAATTGAAGTCAAAATGCATTGTCTTTGCACTTGTTTATGATATTCATTATTTTTTTCAAATTACCACAAGGTTCTTTTTGTCAATATTTCAATTTGAGTCCATTTAAGAAATTCTTCTCACTTTTCATATTTTTCATGTTTTAACTGATAAATGGACTAAGTTTTTACAGTTAATATCAAGTAGATTCATTGTTAGTTTCAAGTTTGTTACACATTATTTACTTAGTCAAATCTTTATACAATTTTATGAAACTTTGGCAGAAGCTTTTTAAGAGTAATGAGAGACAAAGTAATAAACGAAGTTTAATATATTTTTATTCTGTATTTTACTAATAAATGAACTCACTTTACTTTTTACGACTCAAAAAAATGTAACTTACATTTTTTTTAACTATTTGTACTGCCTACTGATGAGTCCCAAGTACAAATGGTTATTTATTCATATCGATGTAAAGGGACGAAACTCACAAGGCCTAAACTGACTTTTAATTGCAATTGTTTGGTAATATCTGAATATATATATATAAAATGAATATACTTTTTTACTAAATTTTATTTGAAATTTGTTCAAATTTTCTTTTACATTTTATCAACCAGGCCTTGAGAGTCTAGGCAGAAAATATGTTCAAGGATATAATTAAGATACTAGTACACTAAAAAGTATTTGTACTGTATATAGAAAAGGGCACTGTTATGTATTGTTATCAATTTACCTTTGTTCTAAAAAAAAAATCATAAGTTTTAATTTCCCACCACAAAACCACGTTTCAATTGAAACTAATTAAACTGGACATGATTCTTCGATGAATGGTACTTTACATATTTGAGATCTTTTGTGAGAAAAAAATTTAACATTCGGGACTTTTCATGCACTTGATTACTGGCAGACACTAACTGATACATATTTGCCAGCCCTGCTGCTTAAATAAAGTGAAGACAGAAGTGTTTTTTTAATGGGGAAGGGGGAGAGAGAAAATGAATTCAAGTGAATGGATTTAGGGTTAGAATACATCTTGATTGCATGTATTAGAGTAGTATTAGAGTGAATAGGGCTCAAATTCTTAATAAATGCTAATATTTGAACTACAATCTTCTAGTTTTAATGTAACTAGTAAGCGAAGTTTTTATATGGCTGTTTACAGGGCGTATTATAGTAAACTATTGTCCGTCGTCAACATGTCGGACATTAACTCAAAAACGCTTTAACCAATTTGCATAAAACTTTTGAGAAGTACTTGAAACAAGGAATTATTTGAATCTGGAATAATTTTGAATTCTGGAAAATTGATTAGAAATGTATGATGAAAACTAACCAAACTAAATAGGGTAAGCCATGCGTGTGCACGCATGGCTAAGGTTAATTTTACTTTCACTATCATTTCAGTATGAACTAACTAAACCCTGTTAGCCATGCGTGCATGGCTAACCCTATTTAGTTGGAGTAGTTTCCATCATAAATTTCTCCTCAATTTTCCAGAATTAAAAATTATTCCAGAATCAAATAATTCCTTGTTTTGAACTTTATTCTTTGAAATTGTGACAGGCATATTATGCGCTCATGGCGCAACTGTTTATTTTGTTTTATTCCATAGGTGTACAATGTATGCATATTACAAGGTATGGTCAGACCATATGAAGGACATGGGATATATAAGATTTGAAAAGATGATGACTTACTGCAAGTTTAGGCATTCCTGGTATGCCTATCTTAGTCTTTTAAATATTGACTATAACCTTGGCTTTCAATGCACAGAATGTGGGGACACACCTGATACAATAGTTTGTGATGCTACATCATTGTCCTTCCGCAAAATATTTGTGAAGTGGGAATCTCAACCAAATGTGGAGGAGTCTGATTGCATGATTGGAAGATAAGTACACAAAGTATCTTAAATTAAGTTTTGAGGTGCATTGAAGTTGGCCTGCATATAGTATGTGTCTATGATACAGTAAAGAAAAAAATTAAAATATCAAATAGGAAAAGACTATTAATGAATGTACTATTTTCAGTCCTTTATCTCAATCTGCAGGAATAAAAGGAAATTCATGCTTATACCAATGTTGTTAAATGTGTGACTATGAATTTATGATAAAGTTTAATGATAACTATTTTATTACCCTTAAATCCTTAATGACTGAAACAAAACATATTTGTAGCTTTGCAACACTTAGGATTAAACCTTTTAAAAGTTTGCAAAACAAGGATTAATATGAAAAAAGGAGATGAGGAATAATTGCCAATGAGACAACTATCAACCAGAGTTCAAATAAGGTGATTGTATGCATTTATAATTACAATTTTGGAAGATTGGACAGAAATTAATTTGTTTATTGTTATTTCAGTAAAATTTCAATGCTGATAAATGTATCGGATATCAGAATGCCAGTTCTTGTAACCAGCTGGTATTATAAAGAATCAACAAGGATTTTTAGATAAATAAGTTTAATCCTATTAAAAAGTTAATATACATGTACAAGAGAAAAAACAATGCCAACCATAACAGATGGATGGTCAAATTTTTAGAATTTATTTTCATGATAATTTCCTACATTATTCATAATGCTTCAATTCTATTTATACTAGTTACAAGGACAGAGTAGTCATCAACCATAAAAAAACAAGAGACCTGGTGCAAAAATTTAGCAACGGAGAGGAAATCCAAAACTTTGAATTTAGTGAAATGATTACTGGGCTGAAGAAAACATTTCCTCCTGCTTTACCTTTGTTTGAAATGCTGAAAAGTCTAGGATGCTGTCAAGTTTGTCCAATAGAACATAGACTTATTATGAATCTAATATCCAGCTCATCGCCTGCTTGTGCTCTGATACCAGTAGATGAAAAGCACCAATTAAATGATGTACTGGATATCTCAGACGACCCAGCAAGTTATCCAGAAATGATGGGTTTTACAAAACAAAGTACCATTATTGTTTGAGATTCTAAAAGACTCGGGACCTATACCATCTACCTATAAATTAATATTTCAAGGCATATATGAAAAATCAATTAATACCTTTTCCAAGTCCTTATCTACAGATGATGGCCAATTACAACTCTCTGTAGATAATACGTGTTATTTTCCTGCTTTAAAGAAAATAAGGACAAGAGGAAATTTCAAGGCAGATAGATCAAAAGTGTTAAAAGACAACTGCAAGAAAGAGGCAACAAGGCATCCTACACTTTTGCCTGGGATATTTACTGCTTTTTGTAAACACGGTAATACATATTTTTCAAATATTTCCTTAAAGGTGGTCTGCATTTATTATCTGTAGTTATTAGATTATGTCTGTCTATTGTTATTAAATACTGTCTGTATGTACTGTGTGTGTTATTAGATATGTCTGTTTGTTGTCTTTGGTTATTAGATACTGTCTGTATGTGTTGTCTGTGGTTATAAGATACTGTCTGTATATGTTGTCTGTGGTTATTAGATACTGTCTGTATGTGTTGTCTGTGGTTATTAGATACTGTCTGTATATGATGTCTGTGGTTATAAGATACTGTCTGTATGTACTGTCTGTGGTTATTAGATACTGTCTGTATGTATTGTCTGTGGTTATTAGATACTGTCTGTATGTACTGTCTGTGGTTATTAGATACTGTCTGTATGTGTTGTCTGTGGTTATTAGATACTGTCTGTATGTGTTGTCTGTGGTTATAAGATACTGTCTGTATGTACTGTCTGTGGTTATTAGATACTGTCTGTATGTACTGTCTGATAAGACACAGATTTGAGAAACGGACATTTTGATTTTTAAAAGGTAATACACAGATCTGAGGCTTACCAATTTACTGCATAACAACTTAACGTTCTAAAATTCACAAAGAAGATAATACAGATTAAATTAAAATACTTGTTATGCACATTTGTGCTATTCATGTTATAAAATAATTAAGTTAAATAGGACAACATTTGTTTCATGAATGAGACAGCTGTGAATCGTTTGAAGGTTTGTTTGTGAGAATAAGTCAGTCTATGTCTGTATCAAAATAATGTCTTTGACAAAGGTAGTGTCTCTGTGTTTGCCTTAGGTACTGCCACTGTGTGTGTTCCTGTATGTGTCACGGGAACAGTAAGTGTGTTTGTCATAGGTGCTCTCAATATATATTTGAGCACAGGTCTTGGCAGTTCGTCTGTAACATGTTTCGTCAGTGGTGTAGAATGTGATGGTTAAATAGTATCATGTAGTATATCTGCTGTGCTTTCTGTCTTATCAGATCGTTTGTTTCAGGTTTCGTTAGTATATGTGTCAGTGGTGTAGAATGTGATGGTTAAATAATATCTTGTAGTATATCTGCTGTGCTTTCTAAAAATAAATTGAACGAATTACTGATTTATTACATTTTTACCTTGTGTGATATATGAGGAAAATAAAATTATTTTAAATCTTATTTATTTATGAATCCTGGAAGAAAAATTTTATGCACAAAACTGTTATAATGTCTGATATTATTGTTAGATAATTAAATGAACAGACTTTGGTTCTAATTGGCCATGTAGATTTACGTAAGATTTTTAAATGACCCCCTTTTTCTTCATTTCTATGTCTATTATATAGATATAAGAAGATGTGGTATGAGTGCCAATGAGACAACTCTCCATCCGAGTCAAAATTTATAAAAGTAAACCATTATAGGTCAAAGTACGGTCTTCAACACGGAGCCTAGGCTCACACCGAACAGTAAGCTATAAAGGGCCCCAAAATTACTAGTGTAAAACTATTCAAACGGGAAAACCAACGATCTAATCTATATAAAACGAGAAACACTTATGAACCACATCAACAAACGACACCTACTGAACATCAGAT
The DNA here is from genome assembly GCA_017311375.1 of Mytilus coruscus. Lineage (NCBI taxonomy): Eukaryota > Metazoa > Mollusca > Bivalvia > Mytilida > Mytilidae > Mytilus > Mytilus coruscus. The sequence continues at coordinate 52,091,891 of CM029605.1, forward strand.
TCGTGACTTAGGACAGGTGCAAACAAATGCAGCGGGTTTAAACGTTTTAATGGTACCAAACCTTCACCCTTTTTCTGAAACAATAGTGTAACATCACAACATAGAAAGACACACTATAAAATATCAACTGAAATAGCTTAACTCAATCAAAGGACACATTAACACCATTGAACATACACTGAACAAATAAATTTGACCTATGATACAATGTAAATTCAAAATAAATAAACTAAGGAAGAATAATAAAAGTAACATGTTATATCGATATGAAATGTTAAACAATTTAAGAAAAACAATATGCTCGAACAAAATATCAGCCATTTGCAAAATTTGCAATAACTTTAAACACAGGTAAATGAAAATAAGTTTGTTGTTAGGTATACGTGTACAGTTACAATAGAGAAAGGAAATATTTTAACAAAATAAATAATTTTGATGTTCATAGTACGAAGTGGAAATTTATATTAGTACCAAACACTTATCAAAGCTGGTATATAGACCAGATATAACCCTGAATAACATTAAATAACAAAAAGCATTACAATTAGTATCTACAGGTCAAATAAACAAGAAAGCACGATTTGAGAGTACTCGCAGTTACTGACAGCTAGTTAAAAGCCAAAACAATTAATAATAAAAATCATGCATCAGAGACTAAAATCAACCAAAACACATCCCAGGGATTTAGTATTTTAACGTCATGGACAGTCAAAGAAGACATGACTTGTGCAATGCCAAAATAGATGTATCGACAGACAGTAGGATAGTTAGAGTTTAACCTCTTTATAGATCAAAATGAAAGTGGGTGTGTCTTTAAACATCCCGTTTGAAAAGAATACAAATTTAGTTATGTTTTAATTTGCTGATGACAAAATCGATATTAGTGCCAATGTAAACTATATTCAAAGATCTAATTACAACATTGGTAAGATAACCTGAACTAATAAGTTTATTTAAAGGTTCGATGAGTTTACATGGGTCACATAGTGATTTCCGCGCTTTAAGTACAATATTACCGTAAAATTTAGGATGTGAAATACCGTTTTAATCAGTTTTCTACAGGTACAGCCAAATTTACTAATCAAATCTTTGTATCTATGAAAGAACTTAGCAAAAGTTTTACGTAATTTATGGTAACGAAATCCCTGACTTAATAATTTACTAGTGATGCATTGATTAAGTTCGTTAAAATCTATGACATCACTACACACACGGGCATAACGAACGAGTTGGGATATATACACACCGTATGATGGAGCCAAAGGAACATCGCCGTCTAAAAAGGAAAATTAACAATAGGAAATGAAAAATCGTCTCTTTTGTCGTAAATTTTCGTATGGAGTTTTCCTTTAGAGATTGAAATGTCCAAGTCCAGAAAAGGACAACTACTGCTGTTTTTGTTAGATTTAGTTAAAGTAAGTTCTATTGGGTAAATTTCGGTAGTATATTTAGAGAACTCTGGATTATTTAACGAAAATATCATCTAGATAACGGAAGGTATTGTTGAATGTATCAACCAAATGTAACAATGAAGTGTCTTTACTGAGTTTGGTCATAAACTGAGATTCATAGCAATACAGGAATAAATCTGCTATTAAAGGGGCGCAGTTAGTGCCCATAGGAATACCTACTGCCTGTCGATACTCTTTATCGCCGAAACGTACATATATGTTGTCCAGGAGAAAAATTTAAAGCTTCAATCATATCTTCACATTTCCAGTAAGTGTATCTAGCATACTTTCCTTTTTCGTTACAGAAAAAGGCTTTAAACGAGTTACAGCAAATAAATTTGTAATGAGATTTTTCAAAAGACCATTTAATTAAATATGAAAACTTTTTCTTGATAAGATTGTGTGGAAGTATATTTGTGTATTAACTTGTCTCAAACATTTAGGAATAAAAGAGCCAACAAAGGCATACCTAACTGATAAATCAGCGGTTTTCTGATGATTTTCCATCCAGTTTTCTTAAAGGAAAGAAAAAGCTTGTGCTTAAATGTTATCAAGTCTTGATTGAGGTATTACATGTACCTTTGCTACATGTAGGTTGAAGGACTATGATGTTTAACATTACCTTGTTTAGGTATGATAGGCTCTACTTCATCAAGCTCCTCTTCACTGGTGTCATCACCATATATGATTTGATTTGTATTTGCATATTTTGAAGATATCTTGTTCCGACATGGATGAGCACATTCTTGGGGTTAATTTTCATCCCATTGTTTTTGTGAAATCATCACATGTCATTGTCCTGCCTCAAATACAACTTTATATTTTTTTTCTCATAGGTATACAAAAAATTTGGCATTATACGCCTGAGTATGGAATCTCTCAATATTAGGCAATTACAATCTGCTGTGTAGAGTGGTGGATTGGATGTTTAGAGCTAGCATGTTCATGTGAAAGTTTGGGATCTGATTGTCAAAAACCGGAATAAGACTTGACTGCGTTAAAGATTTGACCACATACGGAACAACTAAATTCGTGTATTTTTTCAAGCATCATTGATTTGAAGTCGTAATCTTCTCGTAATTACTTGACTTTAGTTCTGTTGGTAACGTTTCCTCTGACAAATAATCTGGATCATCAGCATTTGACTGGCAAGTTGCTATACATTGTCTTCACTGTGGTGAGTTCATCACTGTCTTCATATCTCTGTATACTTGTGCCATGCATTTCAAGCATATAGTTGCATTCTCAATATTCCTTTTTAAAGTTCTGGTAAGAAGATCTATGAATTTATCATTTTCATAGTTCTCCTGTTATTGACTGTTAGATGTGTTGTACTGCAGATAACACAACTGTAACATTTATCCATAGCTAAATGCCTCAATACAATTAAGATGAAAAAAAATATATATATACATATTTGTACTAGTTTCATTGTCTTATGTCTCGTTTATATTGTCTATTGTATGGTGTCTCGTTCACATTGTTTTTTCTGTTGTCTCCTGTACATTGTCTTTTGTCTATTGTCTCGTCAACATAGTCCTAAAAAATCCTCATCTATTATAACTAGTGTTGTCAAATTGAACAGTTTTGACTAACCGGTTACTCGGATAATCGTTCGACCGATTAACCGGTTAACCGATAGTTTAAGTTGATGTTTGAAGACCTATAGTACCCGACAGATGTACTTTTTTAATATGAAGTTTGTCCTTTGGCATTGTCTGTGAGGATTCCTGGCGAGGTTGACTTTTAATAATCTAATACTACCGTATTTGCTATGGCGTTTATAATAACTTCAGATTCAAAAAGATAAACAAACTTCTTGAAAATGGTTCTTTTATTTTCTCTTGATGTTACAAAAATAATGTGGAGTGTTTTAAATTTGAAAAGATTAAGCATGTTACTCGTACCATCATGTATACATTTATTACGTTCACGTTGATATGCATTTCACAATTTCTAAGTTGTCATATTGTTTAAAGTATGCCAAAGCCTTGCACGATGGAGGTCACACATTCAGATGAAGGTCTACGCAATATTAAATCAAACATATAATGAAGTAAGTCGTAAACTCAAATCGAATTTCTGATTTAAAGTTATTGTTTAAAAAAAAAAAAACATGTATACTAATTACCACGACGATAATTTATAGAATAGAACTAAATTGTTCAAGGATTTCACCAATCTATTAAAATTGAAAAAAGGAACGGTTAACCGGTTAGCGTTTTTGGTAATCGATATTCGGTCCTTCCGACGGTTAACCGATTAACCGGTTAATCGTTGACAACACTAATACTAACAATCGTTAAACAAGAGTTTTCGGAGAGAGAAAAAGTGTAGATAATAAAAGATCCAACGAGTGGACAGGAATATCCCAATACATATAGAAACAGAAAACGCATACCAACCATACCAAATGTTGTTAATTTTATATGTTATCCTACAGCAACTATATGGTTAAGATATAGTATTTTACATGAATATAAACTCACTGAAGAAAAACTTGAACTCTATGTATGCAATGACAATTTTTAATTCATTATTTTTCTAATAATAATTTTTCCATATTGTCTCTGTTATCCTTATCCTTTTTGGATGATTTTCTGCCACCTCCCCTAGCTCTGTCTGAGGCAAACTTCAAGTAGGCAGAGACATTATCTACTATATCTTTTTCTGTTACTTCCTGGTACTTATTAAAGGAGAATTACCTTTGTAAAAAATAAAAAAAAATTATTACAATCTATGGTTTGAAAAGATTTCTTTATGACATCCTAAATTTGTTTCCAGATATCCTCATGAAATAAAGTAACTTCAAAAATCATTGAACAGTTAACCCATTACTTCAAATCTATTTAACTTGTATAATAATTTATTGAATAATATGAGAAATAATAGTAATACATGTACATATTTTTATATCATTGGTGGTTTTTGATTTTGAAGAAACTTTTGTGCAAAATTTGTATTATTGAACAAGACTTGATTTCCACAAAGTCCTTGACGAAACATTGGGACGACTTCTTATAAATATCGACTCGTCATCACTGGAGACTTTTTTTTGTTATGAATCGTACAAATCTTCTTATTTTTTCGACAATTATCCAAGCTTTTAGTTCTAAAATGTCGACACTGATTTAGCGAATGATTTGTTTTGTGAATCGGACATACTTTATCCGGTCCGTTGTCTGATGCATCGGGATGCAAATCGGTCTTCTTCTTCTTCGTTGTCTGATTGATTGATTGATTGTTGGTTGCTTAACGTCCAGTGGCAAATATTTCATGCATATTCAGGACGAGAACAAATTAACAATAAATACAATAGGTAGGTTCTGTAATAGAGGCGTCTGGGATTGAGGTCGGAGAAATTTAGACTGCCACGGGAAATGAGGGTATATTGGATAGGGACAGAAATTTAGCCTTGCAACAGGTCACCTACGGACCCCTCAAAGAGTTGTTACAAGGGTTCTTAACGTGCAAAGAGCGTGGCACTCTCTTTACACGAGGCATCGGATTTAACGTCCCCATTCTGACCGGACGTGGCTGCAAATTTGTACATCCCGCACAGCCAAACGGACGCCCCACTTTAGCTTGGGTTTTACTGTCGGTCGGAGGAAGACCAATGGTGACCATACTTCTATTCCCCAGTCACCCTTGGGGTCGTTGTCTGAAGTTTCATCTCTTCTACACTTTCAACGCTGTTTGTTCCTTAGCAAGAATCCAATGTAGTCGTCAAATATTAATTGGTAGCTAGTGTGCAACTTGACAATATCACTTTCCATTATTTTCAGTTGTTCAAGAGGTAATGTTGAAGCATTTTCTGCTAACTGAATAAAGAATGTTTCGACTCTTGTCCATGCTTTTGCAAGCTTTAAGACCGATGCATCTTTCGTTTTCTCAAAAGTTCGAACAGCAACACGTTAATTGATGAATTGTGTTCGGAGATTTTATTCCTGAAAAAAAAAAAAAAAACACATGTATTGCCCATTGTGAATTGAGTCGATTCCAGACTCTTTCACAACACCCACCTGCAAACTGTGTCGTTGCAGTGCTATACTTTGGCCGTATCTATGTTTGTTAGTTTCAAGACGACCACCAAGGGTGACTGGGGAATAGAAGTATGGTCACCATTGGTCTTTCTCCGACCGGCAGTAAAACCCTTGCTAAAGTGGGGCGTCCGTTTGGCTGTGCGGGATGTACAAATTTGCAGCCATGTCCGGTCAGAATGGGGACGTTAAATCCGATGCTTCGTGTTATGAGAGTGCCACGCTCTTTGCACGTTAAGAACCCTTGCAACAACTCTTTGAGGGGTCCGTAGGTGACCTGTTGCAAGGCTAAATTTCTGTCCCTATCCAATATACCCTCATTTCCCGTGGCAGTCTAAATTTCTCCGACCTTAATCCCGGACGCCCCTATACAGAACCTATCTATTGTATTTATTGTTAATTTGCTCTCGTCCTGAATATGCATGAAATATTTGCCACTGGACGTTAAGCAATCAATCAATCATAGTTTCAAGACGAACCAGAGTTGAGTCACATTGAGATATAATTTTGTCATAGAAGGATCTCCTAACATCATGTTCAACTATTTTCAGTTGTTGCTTGAACAATTCTTCCATTGCATCGGACGCGTCACTTGGATTAAATCTCAGATTAATTCCAAGGAAGCCCGGATTACGATCCAGATTTTTGAAGTACACCAAGGATTCCTTCATAGTAACGCTTTTCATCCTTTCTCTTAGTAAGCCTTCAATCTTAGCGAATAGTTCCGTTGGATCAGATGTATTATCTCTATTACAGGTGTCGTTATAATTTAACCATTTTTATCGATTGTGGCGCGGGCTCTGTTATTTTAATCATGGTATGCGGGAGTAGCAGTTTAAACTTGTTCTGCCACAACACTGTTTCTCCCTCTCAGTTAGCATTTTTCGTGATTTAACTTGACCTGAGTTTGTTTATCATACCAACACTGCTGTCTATATTTGTATTCCCCTTTTCGGATCGTTTTTGTACTCATAATAGTTTTCTGTCTAACTCATTGTTTTCGTTAGAATGAAAAATGACGAGTCCAGAACCAATCCTATATATACCAATACATACTCTGTATTTTATTTTATTTCTTTTCTTATTTTATTTTGTTCAATTTGATGTTTTCTTCTATAAAGATATCTTTTGAAAAAAAATAGATAATGGTATTAGACGTAGCATTAAATAAAACACTTTTATGGATAAATGTATTAGATAAAGCTTTAATTGCCACTTGCTTTATTTATTATTCTTTTATATTTTGCAAGATTCGAATACTTTTTATAGATAAGTGTATTAGATGTAATGTTAAATCATTCACTTTCTTTATTGTCATTATAAAATGAAACAAAATAAAATTATCTGAAAAAATATGGCGGATTGAAGATAATGTCTGACACATTATCTTGATAAGTGGTTGGATCTTGCAAAACACCTATCAACAAGAAAATTATCGATTTAAAGTAACATTTAATACAGTTATCTAGAAAAAAAAGATTGAATCTTGTTGTGTAACATAATTATCAATCAATAAAATGACCGATTTAAGGTTACATCTAATACAGTTATGAGAAAATTTGTTGAATCATGTAAAGTGTAATACAATTATCAATAAAGAAAGTGACCGATTTAAGATTACATATAATACAGTTATTAAGAAAATGTGGTTTAATCTTGTAAAGTGTAATATAATTATCAATAAAGAAAGTCAACGATTAAAGGTTACATGTTATACATTGTTGGATCATGTAAAGTGTAATACAATTATCAATAAAGAAAGTGACCGATTTAAGATTACATCTAATACAGTTATTTAGAAAATGTGGTTGAATCTTGTAAAGTGTAATAAATTATCAATAAAGAAAGTGACCGATTTAAGGTTTCATCTAATGAAACTATCTGAAAATAGCTGATTTAAGGATGTACACCTCTGAGAAGCCAAAAAATCTAGAATTAAACTTTTTTTCTTAACCTGATATATGGGTTTATAAGACTGTAAAAAAATTATTGGTGAAGAAAAAATCATTTGGTGGTGGGGGTGCACTTCTTTTTTTTGCTACGGTCCTTTGAAAGTACCCAATTTTAATGATTTTAACGTCAGAAGAATACATCCTTAATATAGTATGTGACAAATTATCAAAAAGGGGTAAACTTATGAAATTATGTTTTGTTAAAGGTTACGTCTACTACAACTAATTATAAAAATTGGTTGAAATTATTGTAAAATGAAATAAAATAATCAATAAAGAAAATGACTGATTTAAGGTTACTACTAAAACAGTTAACTATAAAAAGGGCGTGAATCTTGTAAAATATAATATAATCATTCATAAAGAAAGTGACCGATAATATTTGACACATTATCTTCATAAGTAGTTGCATCGTATTTAATAAGAAGATGTGCTATGATTGTCAAGGAGACAACTATTCACCAAAGTTAAATTAGGTGGATAAAAGCCATAATAAGCAACTGTACGGCCTTATATTTGTACCATATAGTCTTCTACAATTAAAGGCCCAGACATGAAAAATATGAAACAATCCAATTGAGAAAAACCTAACAATGTTAAACTTAATCAAGTCCCAATAGTAATTATGACTGTCAATTCTGAATGGCACTTTCTCAACTGTTCATTATTACCAAGTCTTCATTCACTTCTAAATTTAGGTAACACAATTAGAATGTGGGTATTTAAACAGGTCTGTTTTCCTCTGTGAGTGCATATATATATATAAGTTTTGAGGCAATTCACCTACCGGGAGTTTCTTTAAAAATTTATCTAACAAAAAAGGCTATTAACTACAAATTAGAGCAAGTTTAAATACCAATATAAGGGATTGAAAGAATCATTTCTGGTACTTAACTAGCTAGAATTGAACGCAATTTCCGCGGGTTACATATTGTCGCAATTGGACATGTACACATGAACATTAGAAATATACGAACTTGTACAGTAGATAAAAATGACCTATTGAACTTAAATGAAACCTTTACAGTTCACAGATTCTTCTACGTAAAGCCCCTTCCATTTATGATAACTATCTACCCGAATGACTACGAATAATTTTCACATATGCTCTAATTAACTGAAATAGTTATCAATAGACCAATCAAAAAAAGTTACCTAAAGTTAGCGCTTCTGCACGAGCTAAATCCCACTTCTGGCTTGACGGTAAACTAAACTGAAAATAATATGAATGAAAACCCAAAGACTTTGATCAAATATGGACATAAAAGCAACATAATTAACGAAGGAGATGAAAATAAAAACGGGTAAGAATTCTGAGAAATCGGTTAATATTGAGCCCAGAAACTTGGTTGAATTAATTTTATAACTAAAACTATATTATTAGAAACACCAGTCTTATCAATCCTACTCCCGTTATAAAATGTTTTTAAACATGTTTCACCAATCCAAATACATACAAATTTATTTAAAAATTTTTCAATTATGAATTCAAATGATATTTAATGAAGAGTCCATGGATTTAACCAAAATATCTCTTGAATTAACAAAAGTGATCCATTTCGACTACCTTTTAAAGAAAAAACGTTAACAGAAAGATTATCTTTAAAATCTTTTATATTTTCTGGAAATATATTTAAAACATGACAAAAGGTTATCAGAAGTGGGTCTTCTCAATACCTTTTAGATGCATCAAGAGATTTTTTGGTTGCAGTGTAGATTAAAATAAGGACCGTTAAGTTAATAAGACACTACCTTGATTTAGGGATTAAGTTGGAAGGAATTATATTCATGAATGAATATGTCTTGAAAAAACTGAATTTCCTTGTGTCTGCTTCCTTGTTTTATAAAGACCACTCATAATCATTCTGTAAACTTATGAATAGATAATCGTAGTTAAAAATAGCAGTAACATCCTCGGACAGAATAAGTGATTCAGATTTTGCTGTAAGCTATGCAGGTTTCATATTTATGTATACATCAGGAGGTTATGTTAGGTACCTTGTTCGTAAAATTATCAAAATTATTCTTTGTCTCCTGAATTCGACATGGTTAATCAAAGACATTTGAGAAAAACCTACGACGTTATATCTACATTCCTATTGTTTAACGTATATATCAATGCTATATTGTATCGTATTGTACTACTAGTATTCAGTTCTTTCTGGAATATGCCTGGCTTCAAACAGTACATGCGGAAGAAAAGGTTTTACATGTGAAGAGATGTTTAGGTCAGGATGGACACATAATGGCAGCTGTTGTAATGACAGACCATGTTGCAAATGTAAGTCGACATATAGAGCAAGCGATATTTTTTATCACTATTGATCATATCGAATGAAATGCATAGGAAATGATAGGGTTGAGAAAGAGCGTATCACCAAGACATAATTGAAGAAGTAGAGGGCACACCAACTTCTAAGATGTTGCCTATAGTCACTCCAACAGAATTGATCGATTGTTGGTTGCTTAACGTCCAGTGGCAAATATCTGATGCATGTTTAAGACAAGCACAAGTTAAGAATAAATACAATAGGTAGGTATTGTCTTAGAGGCCATCCGGGGTGATTGTCGACGAAATTTGGACTGCCGCTGGAAAATGAGGATATATTGGATAGGGACAGAAATTTGACTTGCAACAGGCCATCTATGGACCCCGAAATGGGTTGTTGCCTGGGTTCTTAACGTGCAAAGAGCGTGGCAATCTCTTTACACGAGACAGCAGATTTAACGTCCCCCACTCTGACCGGACGTTGCTGCTAACTTGATACATCCCACACAGGCGAACGGACTCCCCACTTTGACCATCGTTTTACTGCCGGTCGGAAGTCACCGTATACAGTACTTACAAATACACCCATCTTTGACAACATTGTAATAGGCCAATGGATATCTGCTTTCATACATGAATGAACTAAATTTTCTTGAATCCTTAGAATTAGTTGCTATTTGGGCAATTCAGTCAAAGAACCATGCGATTCTTTGAAAGTTTCCTTGTCCTCTTACCAAGAGGCATCGGATTTAACGTCCCCGTTCTGACGTGGCTGCAAACTTAAAACACCACACACAGCCAAACCGACGTCCCACTTCGGCAAGCGTTGTACTGCCGGATGGAAGAACACGAGACGCGGAGGATACCAAGGGGAAGACTCAGTTCTACAAACTAATTACTAATATGTATCAAATTATAAGCAAGGTACCATTAAAAATTTACTAGCCAAATATAAACTTGTAAAATAAAAAGACCAAGAAGCACGCATTAAAGTAAAAAAAATCGGGTAATTCCAAGTATTCAGAAATCGTAAGGAAAATTAAGATAAGTACTAGTACTTTTAAATAAAAAAAATCATTTATTTATCTTGGCGTTACATAAAATATTCATCTGTTTTCGAAAAATTCTTTTGTGGATGGTTCTGGATTTGGCACAGGATCAGCTAATGGACTACTTTCTAATCCTTTTTAGCCATAGCGTTGCTCATGATACCAATAGTAATGATGAGAATGATGACTACTGAGACATGTTGTACTAACATGTAACAACGGTTTATAATGAAAGCAAAGACTTAAAAAATATAAATGTAATTTCCAACATGTTAGCCGTTCCCCATAATCTTCATGTTAGTATCCACTTTTCTTTTAAGGAGCCTAAATTAAGTTTATTAGAGTAAATTTACATGACAAATTAAATAGTATCATTTTATATCATATTCAGTATTTCCATTATTTCATGTTGAAGACAATTTATAAAGATAAAATCTTTTGATTTACTCGTTCTCTTGGATTAATATAGGAAGGAAATATAGAAGAAGAGAGACCAGTGGTAAATCACATTAAGCTATTGGAAACCAATATGTAAATAACATTTGTTAGTTAAAAAAAATTTGTAAAGCATATTTTTATTTTCGTTTTTTTGCTAAACATGATTGTTGAAAAAAGAGTAAATTTAACCAATTATGAAGAGCAATCATTTAACTTATAATTCCCAAGTGTCTGTGTTGTTGCTAAATTGCAAAGAAAAAAGTAAAAGATAAAGGGTAAGCCGAGAAAAAAATGCAAAAATTGATATCAACGACGATAATATAGTAGTACCTCCCATAGGCTCAATGTTAAAAAATGTCATTCCAGTGTAGGAATTCAAAGTGTTTGGACGTATTTACTGCTACTAGTACTTCTTTTTCGAAAGGTATTTGTGATCTTTGTGACAATATTGACTAAATAATTACTTGACATTTAGTGACATTTTTTTCTAGTCTTTTTTTTTAACTAGTGTTCTTGGCTTTATTCAGGAAGGAAATATAGAAGAAGAGAGACCAGGGGTAAGTTTCATTTAATTATTAGATTAATAAAAATGTACATAACATTATACGTCAGTTAAAAAAGATTTTTTTCATTCTCATTTCAGTTAATTTACTAAAAAATTGTAAAGCATGTTTTTATTTTCGGTTTTTGCAAAAAGTATTGTTAAAAGAAAAGAATAAAGTAGAAGGCCCAATACGACCCCTTTCGGGTCCCGAAAAATAGCAGTTTTACAAGATAGTTAAAATGTGAACTTTTAGCTACCGATTGGAAAGCAGAATACTTCTTTTACATTATTATGGGCTGTTTTGACAATACCATGAACATGTATCGGGTACTAGCATCATTATGTCATGTTACATTACTGGAATTTTCAAAATTTTAACATTTTGGTTATTTTTGGCGGTTTCGATCTGAAATCGAAGTGGCCGCATTTGTGTTCATTCTTAATATTTAAATGTAAGTTGTATTTAATGATAATACATATTATATAAAATGATATACTAATTTGGCTTTATAATAACTTGTCACATTTAGTGGTAAGGAACTTTTGCTATTTGAATACGATGGTTCAGAAGAACAATTCGTTTTCATTTCCATAACTTTATTGAAAGATGTAAGACAGGTTTTTTTTTTTCTGGCGTTTTCGTGCAAAAACGATTGTAAAGTTAAAAAATAATTTTACCCATTCGATGAGCAATCATTTATAGCCTATATCTCCAGTTTCAGTATTGGTGCTCACTATTCAAGTATTTTCACGGGGAGTTGGTGGTTGTCTCTTTGGTTTTTCCCCCAAGGGTGAATGGGGAAACGAAATATGGTGCTTTGATCTTCTCCCGACCGGCAGTAAAACGCTTGCCGAAGTGGGGCGTCCGTTTGGCTGTGCGGGATGTATCATGTTCGCAGTCACGTCCGGTCAGAATGGGGACGTTAAATCCGATGCCTCGTGTAAAGAAAGTGCCACGCTCTTTGCACGTTAAGAACCCTTGCAACAACTCTTTATTGAGGGGTCCGTAGGTGGCCTGTTGCAAGGCAAAATTTCTGTCCCTATCCAATATACCCTCATTTTCCAGTGGCAGTCCAAATTTCCACGACCATCATCCCGGATGGCCTCTTTATGACAAGACCTACCTATTGTATTTATTGTTAACTTGTTCTCGTCCTGAACATGCATGACATATTTGCCACTGGACGTTAAGCAACCAACCAACCAACAATCAATCAATCAATCTCTGGTTTTACCCCATATGACTTTATTTATATATCAACTACAGCATAGAGACAGAGACCACAGATTGCTATTATTATATGAATATAAAAGAAAACAGAATATCGTGTAGCATGAAACTTCGGGTCGCAGACGGGGACTGTTTGGTCGTCGGTCTGCCTTGTTTCATGTGGCACCCTCACGGTGTAACCACACTTCGATTCAAGTGTCAATGACAGCATGGAGACATGATGTTTCATTCTATCTTGATACATAAACAAATCAAAAACCTTTAAAGCGTCGTAGGCGGGAACTATCTGATAGAGGCCTTTATCCACGTGTCTATCTAACGTTGTTTACGATAGCATTTAAACATTTAGACTAATAATACATGCACATGTATACTTGAGTCTACAATTAAAAAGTATCAAACAAAGGATACAAGTTGGTTATTGGTATGCCTTTGACTATCTTTTCACTGCAAAAACAACCCTGTATGTGTTATGCTTTCAATAGGCTCAACCCTATGCATTGTCTTAGAATAAAAAAAACAAACTGAGCTACGTGAAACAATCCATATCCAAAATTAAACAAAAGGGGATTTTTCTGTTTGTGCTCTGTCTCGACAGACCAATTGAAGAGGGCCGAAATATGCCAGAGATAAATTCAAACTTATAGACCGAAAATAAACTGACAACACCATGGCTAAAAACGAAAAGAAAAACCCAAACAGACAAATAATAATACATACGACAAATAGATATAGGAAGATGTGGTGTGAGTGCCAATGAGACAACTCTCCATCCAGTACTAGTGTAAAACCATTCAAACGGTAAAACCAACGGTCTAGTATATATAAAAACGAGAAACGAGAAACACGTATAAATTACATAAACAAACGACAACTACTGTACATCAGATTCCTGACTTAGGACAGGTGCAAACATTTGCAGCGGGATTAAACGTTTTAATGGTACCAAACCTTCTCCCTTTTTCTGAAACAATAGTATAACATCACAACATAGAAAACACACGATAAAACATCAATTGGAAGGCTTAACTCAATCAAAACGTAAATTAACACACTATGAACGAATAAATTCGATCTGTGATACCTGAAAGTAAATACATAGTTAATAAAATATTAGGGACAAACATTCAAGGCCAAAAGCAAACAAACAAGTCCAAATAAAGCCATGGCAAAACACTACCGCGAAATATTAAACCCTTAGAAAATAATCACTTTTGAAAAACCGGTTTTCATAATATATACAGGTAAATGAAAATGACAAAGCATGAATAACTACAGACTAAGAAACACGTAACCAACCAAATCTGGGAGGTGATAAGTAAGGTAATTTGGAATCAAATGTGGGAAAAATATGCAACTTTTGTTCCTTACCTTATTTATTCTAAATGTTTGCTTTATACCTTACACAATTTCATTTGATATCGACTTTGGAAAGAACAGTTAGTTTTCGTTGATGATATGAATTCGATTATTTTTTTTCTTCAGAATATGGATATCACAAATAACAGAAGCAGAGAAACTGGGGTATGTCAGTAATACTATATTGCTTTTTTATATTTTTACAAAACTGATAAGAAATTAAAAAAAATACTGAATGCATTAATGGTACCACTTCTTCAAACGCAATAAAAGTAACCGCATAGAACCGTGACAGTTTGGCTAGAACTCCACTGTATATATATAATATGTCTGAACAATTGGTAAATTCCTGTAAGACAGATAATTAAGCTGATTTATAAACACCCGGCCACGAAATGTTTCATTAATGCAAATTTTAGGAAGTCCAGTGGTCTTGCACGTCGGACATAGTGCGAGGCGATTTTTCCTCGATATCTGAGAAGCATGAATTCGAATTCCGGCCAGAGCGAAAAAAGAGCTGCAAAATTACAGTTCCAACAGTGTTAGGCTATATTTATAATGATCCATACAATTCAGACATGACAAATTGTTGAAGATTTTCTAAAATTTCTAGATATCTTTAGGCGACATTCCATTTTAAAAAGGCCAATTTGCATTGCTGTGTGCAAAAAGTACATTTATGATTTTGGAAAATATTCAACCGTTATTAAATATTAATTTAATTTGACATTGTTGTGTACTAACAGGTTAAATTAGCATTATTGGAGTATGTTGAACAGCTATACTCGTACGTTAATTACCAAATCACTAGAATATATGACTTTTTCAATGAAGAGTTTTAAGTAAACTTTTGGGATGTTGTTGTAAACCAATTAATTTTTAATAAAAACTAATACTCACATATTGAAAATTCTTACAATCAAATGTGTTGCTATTATAAATTTGTTTTATGTTAAACTTGGTTCATAAATTTTCAACCAGGACTGTATCAATATTTTAACCCAAGGACATGAAAATAACATTTCATCCTTTATTGTATCGGGCAATTAATCAAAAACTGGGACATTTTATACATTAAAATTAAAATATATGATAATAAAAAGATCATAACATGGCATTTTTCATATCAGACCCCTTATCAGCCTTCAAGCCTGACATATTTAAAAGTTATTGGGTTGAGAAACCAGTATATATGAGAAAATTATGTGTGTGATTTGTTTTATTCAAAGTAGTAGCGAGGTCGTATTTATTTCTTTGAATGTCCTCATGCGATACAACAATGTGAAGAAATTTTTAAACGCCGATTCACTAGAACAAATGAAGGAAGAAAAACTACTCGCACAAGACCAAGGTCATGAAGGTGCAACAACTACAAAAACAAGCTATATTAGAACATGTCCCTTTCAGTTTCTAAATAAGTTTTGTTTGTGTATGTCGAAAGAAGGAGACACTGGTCAAAATTAAAGAGAACAATTGTAACATTTGTTACCGTAAAAAAAAACTTTTATCATGGCGCTGTTCCTCGGGAAAGAGAACATGTCCCTACTAAACATCTATCAAACGGCACTTATATCAAGAGTGGAAGATATTCCCTTTGCATATTAACAAAGGTTGGACCACCTAACAACGTGCCTTCACCAACACCAGTTCTTACAACAGCCCCAGCACTGTCACCAACGCCATTTATCTGGCACGTATTCAGGAAACTTTTGTAGTCATTTCTGTATGATGTGTTTGCAAGCCAACATCGTCGAGTCGTCAATACTATCAGCAGATCAACTTGTTCAACTAGAGTAAACACTGGTATAACCATGAAAACAACAGACAATACTTAAGCTATTTGCCAATACACACAAATACCTCCGTCAATCTCAACTCCAATAAAACAAAAGAATGATATTTTCGATAACTCAATTGCAAGTAATTCTTTCGGTGATGATAAAAATGACGACCTTTGACATTGACTATGATATTCAAAGTTCAGATGGAAATGAGCACATATGCAGATGATATTCAAGCTAGCATCACTAATCAATGAAAATTCATTGTTTTTGAAAACCAACTTGACCAACTCTTTGCTAGACTCACATGTGATGAGTGTAACTGTCAAGTAGATTTGTCAGGCACTAAAACAGATTGTTCATATGGTACCATCATGACAGTTTCTGTGTTCTGTACCAGTGGGCATCGCGTCTGTAAGTTGTTATCCCAACCTTTATAGGCAACATATACTAGTCACTGTTGTTACTATGTTATGTGGTCAAACCTACACACACAATTTGCTGAGTTGATGAATTTAAAATGTATTGGGAGTTCAACTTACTACACCCTACAACGAGAAATTATTATGCAAGTTATTGCCCACACATGGACGGTAATACATGAAAACTTTAGGGAAACTACCCATGCACTCGTGACCTTATTGTACTTTCATTTTAAAAAAAAAATTACTGATCTAGTTCATACATTGTAAACATGGACTATTTTGAATGGATTGAGACACAGAAAGCACGTTTGAGGGAAAATTGCCTTGAAATAGGGGTTGACGGGTGTTTGATAAGTCAAATGGGTGGACAGACGAATCTGTATTCAGTTTATAGTGTTAGATTTCCTTGGGACAGAAAAAAGAACATTGTATGGTCACAGATTTGCATACATGTTGCACATTTGGAAATTTGACCTATCAGAGGAAGTTGATGGGTCTCATCTGTGTCATCAAAGAGATGCATCAACCCTGAGCACTTGTCTTTCGAGCCGCCTCATATTAACCAAGACGTTTGTCGTGGTACACACCCAACAAGGTGTCGAAAACACAAAACCTACCAAGACTGTTTGATTTAAAATGGTAAAACAAAAATGGTTTTAAAGAAAAGTCTTATTTCTGCTTCATATAATTTATGAAATACACTTTTGAATCCACATATATTACATTGAAACCTTTCTTGCCATATGCTAATCCCCATTTTACTTGAGCCTCTGTGTCAAATTTTAAATCACCCTTACAGTTTTGTTTATACATGTGATTTTTCATTTCAGTGTTAATCATGTACTGAAGAGCATTCTGTTGAAAAATCTTATATGTGAATTGGTCTGCAGATGACACATTAGCTTTGAGGTATGTATCAACTAATGTCATGTTTTTGGTTTAGGCTGCAGAAGTTTACTATTTGCCATTGTGCCGTCTGCATTTTGCACCGACAAAACACCATTTAAACACTTATT
The DNA here is from genome assembly GCA_017311375.1 of Mytilus coruscus. NCBI lineage: Eukaryota > Metazoa > Mollusca > Bivalvia > Mytilida > Mytilidae > Mytilus > Mytilus coruscus. Next base: position 52,109,446 of record CM029605.1, read on the forward strand.
TACCCTGGATTTATACACATCAGAATCCAATCTCAAATCCTTAAAAATTTTACAATTCTTACCAAATTTTTTTTTACCAGCATTCCAAGGGACATAACCCTTTTTAAAACCATTTTGAGGTATTTTTTTATTACTCTTTTTTCCAATTTTCTAATGTAAAATACAATATAGTGGACTTTTTGTGTAAATCTATAAGAAATATACTGTCTTAGGTAAATAAAAGGACTTTGATATCAGTAACAATAAATGATTGACTGAAAGGGAACCATTATTTAACATACTCAGGAACAGACCAAAAAACTTATGTTATACATAGGACTTATAGAAATTTCCGTGGAGACTGTTAACATTTATAGAGACAGTTCTTTCAGCTAAACACTTTCATTATTGATTTAACATTACATTTCTTACATTTTTTGGGAAAATAATCACATTTGTTTTATTTTTTTGACAAAAGATATCAAGTTTTGATGATAAAGAAGGAAGAAGGAAAAATGGACCAAAACAGACCTTCAAATGAAATCTAAAAGTTGTCTTTTGTATCTTATTTAATTGTTTGAATGCATAGATGATGAGTATATGATTAGATATGTTTTTCGATCTTGAAGGGTTGGGGAAGTTTCATATCCTCCAAGATTCTCGTCGCCTACATCTCCTAACCCTGGAGCATTTTTTTTTTGCCATCGATAGAAAGCTTTACATCCTTTTCTATATTCTGCACTGCAAATGCGTCTAGAGGAATGCTGAGTAAACCTGGATTTTCTGCATTTACTGTATATTTCAATGATTCTCGTGTTAGAATAGGGTTAGACGGAACAACGAAATTGATACGACATTCTTTTGGGGATATGTTTTCGTTTTCCTTAATTCGCAAGCCTTGGTATTTAAAACCTCTGAAGAAGTTAATTCCTTTCCCTTTTAAAAGCTTTTTAACAGTAACCCAGAATCTGAATGTTTGGTCTGTGTACCGGGTGTTTTGTATGCCTTCTTTTGCATAAAAACTCCCTACATCCATCAGTAAGTGGAACGCGATGTCATCCGTCATAATCCCCTCACATATACATTGCAAAACTGAGGTAAAATCTTCTAACCTATCCATTTCCTGCAGGGTGTCAATGCCCTCAGAGAGTAAATTAAATATATTTGAATTTTCAGTTTGTTTTGAATTATCATTAACATGTGTTTCTTGAGTATATTGTGAGCTTTTTAGTTTCCTTTTAAAGCTAATTCTAGAAGTTTCAATGTTAATGTTAAATATGTAGCCTCTCTCGTGGTATGATTTTAGATTTGAAATTCGAGCAGAGAAATGAAGGGATCTGTATGATAAACAACCCAATTTTTCATCAAATATTGACTTCCTCATGCTAAAAGTGGACTTATGGTCACCATGCCGTATTAATGTGTGCTGCAGAATGCCTGATTCGTCAGATGCAAATTTGCACAAATGACACATAAAACCACCACCTGAAAAAAAAATCTATTATCTTATACTCGATATTCGTTTATGGTGGGACCAAAAAAGAAATCGAAATCAATGAATCTGTTTTGTAATAGATTTGAGAAATTATTAATTTCGGTTAAAGGCATATTGTCGCTCAAAATCGTAATTTTTACATCATTGAAAACAGATGGGTAATAATGTAAAAAAACAGTTTAATATTGTTCCCGTATCGAAAAAATTATTTAAATTGCGTATGATCGGCATTTTTGTCAACAGTTTCAAGTTATTCAGCTAGTGGAATCTAATTAATTATGCACTGACACAGATTCTGATAACGCTTCCGATAACTGAAGAAAGTATTTTAAGACGCTGACCTAGATTCTTATCATGGATGCTGAGGTGAGAACTTTAAGAATACCGATGAAAATATCTCAAATTCTATGGCTAAAATGTGTTCAGTGAATTGCATTTTTTCTTTTTTAAAACTTACTAGTTCCTATTTACGTGTTTGTAACGATTCATCCTCTCTGATTGTGATATCAAGCAATTTATGATACTTTTTCGGGAAAACATGTGCCAATGAGGCCTTCCGAGGGGGCACTGTATAAATCTCGTATTTATTGTTAAACTTATTCTCACAATATGAGTTCGCATTTCTTTTAATTTTTATGTAAAATTAAATAATTTTTTTAGTATGACTGAGTGTTTTCTAAGTCAAATTACTTAAAACACTTGTTTTTAAAGTGATTTCTTTGTACCATAACAAGAGTTCCGTTAGAACATATAACTGATCGTTTGTTCTGAGAAAAAAAAAATGAATGGTTGGTGTCCTACATCCATATTACCAGCATTTATTGGAGACATAAAATGTGTATAGCCCACGCAAAATATGAATGTGGTCAATCTCAATATATTTATGAATAATCATTTATTCAGGACTCTAGGAGCTCTAACGGATCTGGAAAAAATTTGGAACACATAAAGGGAGTTAAAATCTCTGTCCTGTCTTTTATTTTTAAATCTATTCTGTACAGCTTTTTTATTAGTAAGTCCTTATTTTTTTTACATAAAAGGTCCACTACTGGATCCGCCTAAGATATCTTTCCTTGCATTTATTTAATTACTATTAATTATAGAATTTAATAACTATTAATTATAGAAGTAAAACAGATGTTTTTTTCCATTGTTGGTACTGCCAAAATATTAAAACCAAATTCCAAAGATATATATTATGAATTGCTTTTTCAGGAGAGAATTGATAGAATGTCAGAGGAAAGTGCGAAGGACTATCTCCGGAGGTTCGTTAAAGATCACGAGGTTCGTTAAAGATCACCCGGGTTATGCCTTTGACGTCATTGACCATGATGACGCACAGCATGGTGGGCATCATCCTCCACAAGACATTCCATCTCCCGACTGGTGTACTTGCACATACTACAGGAGATGCCGACTGAGGCAGAGAGACGTTGCTGTGGCAGAGCAAGTCAAAACTGCTACTCTAGGCTACCAGTATGTACCAAACTAATACCTAATAAATTGTATACCTGAACCAGATTTTCTAAGGATTGTGCATAATGTAGTAGATTTATACAAACCCAGTTTCATTTGGACAACTTTATATTGATGTAACGTTAGATACACAATCTTTTTTTTAATGTTTTCTGTATAAGGTGTTAGATACACAATCTTTTTTATGTTTTTCTGTATAAGGTGTTAGATACACAATCTTTTTAATGTTTTCTGTATAAGGTGTTAGATACACAACCTTTTTTATGTTTTTCTGTATAAGGTTGATAAGTAGTAACACAACTCATCAAAAATAGTATTATAATTAATATTAATAATCTTTATTTTTTCAATGCTACATGTTTGTATTGTTTTATGTCTATTGTTTTGTTATTTATATGTTTGTTTGTTTATTTAGTAACAATCCTTTTGTTTGGGTTTTAAACTTATAAAATTCTTATTCTTATTCTCAAAAAATGAGATACAATTTAATTTCTTTTCAGGATTTTTATTTGATTGTCCTAGGCAGTCCTTCATGTTGCAAGAAGGCTTCGGGAGGAGTTGCTGGTCATGCCCCAAGGTGACGATTTTAACAGAGCCAACAGATTTGCTTCCTACAGACAGTTCATAGTGTGGGTTCAAGGTAGACTTGGAGCTGGGGATCGACGCGTGATCACAAGCTGTTGCGTATGGCGCATTAGAAAAAATATCCAAATCCATTTGGACAATACAAGGATTTCGTCGGGGAGATTTAATTAAACGTAGAGCAAAACATATCTTAGTTCTGTTTTTAAGCCAGGAAATTGTATGTTGTAGGTATTTCATTGTGATGATAAAAACAATACTTTGGGATTTGGTCGTTGTGATGAAATCAATTTTCCGCTGCTTATTAGGTGATGTTGTGCTGCCCCATATAATTTTTTAATGTTCAAGATGAAAATTACCGGTATACAAAATATGAAAAAATATTTAGAAATGAATTGCAAATGATCATATCTTAAAATAGAAAAACGTTTTCATTGAATATCATCAAAACATAGAAATTATAAAGAACAAAAGAATAGAATATACCAAGATAAATTCTTTTATTGCCCTTCAGCAGTCCGTCCAGTAGTCAATTGTTTTATTAAGATTTTTCAAATCTAGATATTTGATTAGCCACAATGTCTCTTGTTGATGGGGTGGAACTGGCGCCAAATGGGCTGATATACGCCTTGGATCATCTGCCTCTAACTCCAGACGTCTGCTCATTCCAATGTCATCCTCTATTCTTGAAATGACTACTAGTATTTGCCTGATAAGGTCTTGGATGTAGTATCTATTTTTGTCTTCCTTGACGGTTTTTTTATAACTTCGTTGTCATCTACAAGTAGAAACATAAATTAAAATTTAAATCTAGGCATTTGTTCAATGCATCAGTTTCATTTATATAGGGTTACACTCTGGTTGGGGTTATTTCATTTGCGTCACATGATTAGAGGCTGGACAAAAATCAATTGGTTTGAGAGGATGGTGTGATTGCTGTACTGGCAAATCATACAAACCTTAATGAACCATCTTTGTTCTTCATCAGCTTCGGTTGATTGATTGTTGGTTGCTTAACGTCCAGTGGCAAATATTTAATGCATGCAAGTTAACAATAAATACAATAGGTAGGTTGTGTAATAATAGAGGCCATCCGGGATGATGGTTGGGGAATTTTGAGTGCCACAGGAAAATGAGGGTATATTGGATAGGGACCCCTCAAAGAGTTGTTGCAAGGGTTTTTAACGTGCAAATAAATGACACTCTCTTTACACGAGGCATCTTGCCCACTTTGGCAAGCGTTTTACTGCCGGTCGGGAGAAGACCAAGTGACCATACTTCGCTTCCCCAGTCACCCTTGGGGTCAAAAGAGCTTTGGATTGACCAGTGATTAAACCAGACAATGCTAAAGCCTTGGATGCTTTTCAATATTTGTAAGAGAATGTCTGTATGATGTTGAGAACGTAGAAGCTGCAAGAATTCTAGAATACTCAGAAAACCTAAAACACCTTGTAAATAAGTTGCCATACTATTTACACAACAAATGGAAACATTGTCCATGATACAAAGGGAAGAAAGGAAACAGTTAAATTTGAGCGAACTAGTTAATTTCATCAAGAAGAAAGCGACTGACCCGATATATGACAAAGAAGTGTAAAGTGGAACAAATTCATGTGGTAAAAAGCTGACTTTAGCCCAAAAGCCCAAAAGCAGGTCCATTGAGTCTTCTAAAATATATATTTGAGTTCACACCTGTTCTTTGTCACATGGAAAATACATTGCAAACACTTTTTCAAAAGATGCCTTATCTCTCTTTAATGGTGAATTAGTGTTTGAAGGTGTTGACGTTTACAAAGATGAACTCTTAAAAAGTTTAGTGCAGCCTACTGATGACCCAGTTCTTGATATGTATACCCAAATGACATTAGATCAATGCATTAGGGGCATGTTACTTATCCTGGAAAGGCAGTCTTAAGCTCTGCTACCTGGTGGAAGGTTCTATGAACCTTCAGTTGGAGACCAGTCATCAATCTATAACTTAAGTGTTTTAGTCCTGAAATTAATTCCAGAAATGTTTATTTGATTTTTATTTTATGAACACCTAAATCTTACAAGAAAACTAACTGAAGTCTATTTCCAATTCTAGAGACAGTTTCCTTGATCAGAACTTGCATTTCATGGTTGAACGTTGGGTTTTGGAATTCCCAGATGACGAATTCAAACTTCGACTAAAGATGAATATGATAACTTTGAAAATTGCAACATCAATTTGGATGTGCCTGTAGAGAACGATGATACCTATACTGTAATTTTGTGGAAGAGTAATAACTTTTTATACATTCACCAGACAAAGATCATGACAGATCCATTGACCAGCCATCGCCAACAGATAAATATTTTTGATGCAACATCAAAATATAGTTTACCATTGTGTTTTTCTTGCTGTGCCAACCACTGTTCATTTTGTTGTAGTGGCTTACTTCATAGTTAAAGGGGAAGACAATAGTTATATTAAAGAAGCATAACTACGACAATGGAACCCTCAATGGACTTCAAGGTATTGTATGACAGATTATTCCAATGAGGAAATTAATGCAGTTGAAGAAACATTTGTGGGTAAGATAATGTCAGATACCTTGTTTTTTTATACATACCATTATCCCCCTGAAGTTTGTCCATACTAGGAAACCTTTTTTTGAAAAATTAACGATAACTTGTTAGGATGATATAACATCACGTGATAAAAAAATGCACACACCCTTTTGCTGTATTCTCAAATGACAATCTTGAAAATGTTGAAAAAGAGTAGCCATGACGAGACATTAGTTGTTTTGCACCCTTAAACATTGTTACTTTTTTACTTCTTATGTATATTATTTCTTGAAATATAAGCCACATCAATAAGTCTAGGATCGTCTCAATATTCTGAATTTGTTTTTCAACACTTCAAACTCAATTGTTCGTATTTAATGCTCTTAAATTATCAAAATGTATGTGTTAATTTAGATTGATTGATTGTTGGTTGCTTAACGTCCAGTGGCAAATATTTCATGCATGTTCAGGACGAGAACAAGTTAACAATAAATACAATAGATAGGTCTTGTCATATTAGAGGCCATTCGGGGAAATTTGGAGCAAAAGATATAATTTTGTCAGGAAAAATATGATTCGTACAAATTCACTAGAAATTGCTAAGAAATTATCCTTTAACCAAATGAGAAAAAATTTAACATTTGTAATACCTAAATACTTCTTTTCTTTTCTGAAACGACCTCTCGTCCTGAATATTCATGAAATATTTGCCACTGGATGTTAAGCAACCAACAATCAATCCATTCCATAGGCGGATCCAGCCATTAAAAAAAAAGGGGAAGGGGGGGTTCCAACTAATTCAAATGCATTGGTCGGTCAAAAAAAGTGGGGTTGCAACCCCCGGAACTCCCCCTTTTTTTCCTATCCGGATCCACCACTGAATCCAATTTCGTTTTTTCCTATCCGGATCCGCCACTGAACCCAATTTCGCTAAAATGAACTTAAACAATTTAAGCCATAAATGTATCCATCACTTGGATGTTGGTTCTGTCGTTTGTTAACGTGTATACAGTAAACACACTGAATCTGTTTTTGACAAGAAATATTCCTTATCAAAGATCAATTATGTAATAAATTATAATAGGGTATCATGTAGTAGTTGAAATTATTCAGTGCAATCATTTTGTGTCCGTCGTCGCCTTTCATACATGTTGTATCCGCTGTTTTGATGTTCGTAATCATGTTTTTTTTATGGAAGTCAGGCCTCGCATGACCATTCATAGGGAGAGGGTGCTTTTTTTCTCTCGGGACAAACATTTTTCCTTCCTTAAAAAAACACTTAATTTTTCTATAGTTTATCATTAAATTATTAATCGATGAATATTTTAGATTTAAACGATAGATGTTGAATTAAAAAAAAGACACTAAGCAGCGACTGATAAAAGCACTTATTTCAGTAATTTAGACAGGAAATCAAGAGAGACAACTCTTATTTACACATCAATCACTTGTTGGGGTGATTATAAAATCTCTTGTTTCAGTGGTTCCCTTAACTGATATAATTTTAATTACTATGAAATTATAGATCTATATTTAAAAATACCTTCCACTACTGATTCAAACAGTGAACTCGTGCTGATTTTTATTGAACAAATGATAGACAGGCCACGCTCTGTACATCTACTGAAAATTATTAGGTATTATTATCAAATAATTTGAGCCATGGGTTAAGGCCACGCTCTGTACATCTACTGAAAATTATTAGGTATTATTATCAAATAATTTGAGCCATGGGTTAACCCTCATACCTCATCTTGATACGTTCTAAGGTCCGTGGACCTCAACGAAACTGGTTAATGTGCCTTAGGTAGTATTATCAAAAATAAATTGAGCAGAGGGTTCACCCTCATACCTCATCTGGATACGGTCTGAAGTTCGTGAAACTCATCCAAATGGGTGAATGTGCCTTAGGTAGTATTATCAAATAATTTGAACCATGGAATCACCCTCATTCCTCATCTTGATACGGTCTAATGTCCGTGAAACTAAACCAAAATGGGTTAATGTGCCTTAGGTGATATTATGAATGAATTTGAGCCATGGGTTAACCCGCATACCTCATCTCGATACGGTCTGAAGTGTGTGAAACTCAACATAACGGGTTATTGTGCCTTAGTATTATCAAATAATTTCAGCCATGGGTTCACCCTCATACCTCATCTGGATACGGTTTGAAGTCCGTGAAACACAACCAAATGGGTTAATGTGCCTTAGGTAGTATTATATTTCTAATAGACTTTTTTACCTGGGTAATTACGCTATAGGGTAGAAACTGTCCAACCCTGGGAGTTGACTATACCTATCTACTAACCTTATTTTGTGGTTGTTCTCTTCCTTTTCTTAGGTTGATCAGGGGAGGGGAGAGTTCTCCTTGTCTGTGGCTACGTCCTGGCTATGCGAGGCATCCTGGGTCATGCTGTGAGTGCTTTCAGCTGTCATAAATACAAGAGTCAAAACAAATATTGTTTTGAATTTCAGTTGTTTTCTTTTCTTCATTCTTTTCATACGTAATTCATAGAATTTGCGTCAGAGTGAGGTACACAAATCTAAAGAGTTACACAATTTGTTTTTGAATTTAGAATGTATTCCATTCTTTCTTTATCTTACAATGGTAGAAAGGTAATCCTGACAAAAGGGGTTGTAATATTTAATTCACCATTTTCATTACTGATCATGAATTTATGCATAAAAATAATGCAATGATAAATTTATAACCTTTATAAAAATATAAATTACCAAATTACGACATTTTCAATAGACTTTTTTTACCCGGGTATTTATGCTATAGGGTAGAAACTGTCCAACCCTGAGATATGACTTTACCTATCTACTAACCTACTTTGGTAGTTGTTCACTTCCTGTTCTTAGGTTGATCATCATAGTTGACCAGGGGGTCTCAATGTCTGTGCCTACGTCCTGGCTATTTGAGGCATCCTGGTCTCGGTGAGAGTGCTTTCAGCTAAAATTCAATCATAAATACAAGAGTCAAAACAAATATTGTTTTGAATTTCAATTGTTATAGAGCTATTGTTATAAGCAATTTGTAACATTGGTAACTTTAAAAGTATACAAATGTTATCATTTATAATCCTGGTAACTTTGATAACTAATTATAATATGTAGTGTCCGTCCACTTGTAAATGAACATCTATGACTTGACGGTGTGATCAAATTTCCTAGAACAAAGGTATACATGCAATATATTTTGATTTCGTATTTTTTTTTTTTTCTCCATTTATGGCCATTTATATTAATCTGTAACCCTCAAAACTAATAGAACCGAAAAAAAATTCTTTAATTCAAAAAACAACTTTTAACCAGCTACCAACCGTTATCAGTATGCGAAACATCAGTCATATGCTGCTTTGTTAATACGAGGCCACCAGTTTGCATGCGTTGCATTTATCCTTTAAATAAACGAAATCGGGTTGTTGGTGTTAAAGGTTATGCAGTCCATTAACAATTTATACGAGCAAAGATAGCTCTTTAACGTTCCATGTGGCCTCTGCCATTCGAGGAAACCATACTTTTTTAATCTTCTTCGTATCCAAAATGTGGTGCAGGTTTAGCTTTTTCTGATCTGGAGATACTGAGATTATGGTCCAGATCTTGTGCACTTTTAGTGCTCGTCTGCATCTTTTTTTTTGTGCCATGATCAGACACCAGCCAATCATTTAGTAATTACAGCCATGCATCTAAAATTAAACACCAATTTGACATTCAAACTGTTGAAAGTGTAAGATTGTTAAAAAACATTGTATCGATAATCATGATCAAAAACTGAAAAAACCCTTAAGCAAATCATTCAAGGCACTAGTGAAATATATTTATATAAATAGTATCAGCAATATATATCAAAGCATCTAATTTACCAGTTATAATCTTTAAAAATGAAGTTGAATTAGGTTGTCCCCCCAAAAAATAGTGTGTTCTATATAAGCCAACACCAACCTTCTGTGTGAGTTTTTTTTCTTGCCTTTCACAGATGATTCCTGTCAAATTAATAGAGAATGGCTTGTTATGATAATCAGAAAATATTAATTTTTCATATTGAACAAAGACACGAGATTTATCTTCATTACACCAAAACCTCAAATAAATTTTCTGTGAGTTATGTCAATGGTCCAAGACAACACAAAGCGTAAAAAAGCCAATATCAACAGATGCTTATGTATGAACGAAGAGACAATCAATTAATATTCAGCATGGAAAAGGAAAAAAGATGAAGTTTATGAAAACTATTCAGGATTCTGGCTGTGTAAATAAAACTTTTCTTTATATATTATTGCAATATGATACAGCAATAACGTCATATATACTCATCAGTACTTTGGGTTAATAACTGTTTCAACAAAGGACAAACATTTGGAAATAAGAAAACACAGAAAATGGTCTTATGTAGCATGAATATATATAAACCCCAAAGGTTTTTCATAATACCGCTTCAGGTAAAATATTACCGCAGTTAGACAATAATCTACGGTATTTTTTTACTGGTATATGCTATAGTAGTATACTTCCAGATCAATTTTCTCGATTTCTTGTCATGATGTACCGCTGATAGTAGATAATCTGCGGTAATTGATTCACGGTTTAGAATAACAATAATTTTTTTACCGATTTTAGTATACCGTTTGAGTGTTTTTACAAATAAAAAAGAATCGTTCACATAAAATCCAGTCGTGTCGGTATTCTATAATGATATCTTACAATTTAATTAAAGGGAGTGAAAAGCATATGATAGATAATAATTGGTCAAAGTTTATTTAATTGTCCCTTACATCTTGAATAACATCATTTTCTAAAGCCAATCCAATGTCTTACTGTGTCTGAAATTTGAAATTTGAAAAATAACTCAATACATAGTCGGGAAACGCATGTGAATGCATTATTTGAAGAAATATTCCCATTTCAATGTTGATTCCTTTTTTTATGGTTATATGAACACCCAATATTATTTTCAACATATTCTTCCGCAAGAGAAATAATTCTTAATTCACACTTATATCGTTATAATACAACGCTCACAGGATTTACCGGGTCTCGTTTTACCTTCAATTGAATATATAGTTCATCAACTATCAATGCTTAAGGTAAAGTTTCGGTAAATATATGACCACAAGATCAAATCTTTAAACTTATATAATGTGAACTAATCAATTGTTGTACACTTAATTAATCATATGAAAATCTCAATTGGAGAAAGTTTATTTGATTGTCACTTACGTCTTGAAGAACATCACATATTATTTTGCCTTTATTTTCTGTGTCTGTAATATAGAATTGGAGAAATAATTCATTTAAGTTTTTTTCAAATTGCAAAGTCTGGAAACGCACGTGAATACATTATTTGAAGAAATATTTACATTTCAATATAGATTTCTTTTTTCTGAAGATACTGACACCCAAATATAATTTTCAACATCTTCAAACCTATATAATGTGAACAAACAACAAAGTCAACTGTTGTACACTTAATCCATCAGATGAAAAATATCAATTGGTGAAAGTTTAATTAATTGTCACTTGCGTCTTGAAGAACATCACAGGCTATTTTGCCTTCATTTTTTAATGCCAATCCAATGTCTTTCTGCATGTTTTTAGTCTGAAATTTAAAATTGGAAAACTAACTCTTTAAAGAATTTTAAGATAACAAAGTCTGAAATGCATATTTTCATTTCAATGTTGATTCCAATTTATATGAATATAAGGACACTTAAAACATATTTTTTTCAACATATTCTTCCGCAAGAGAAATTATTCTTAATGTACACTTCTTCAATTATCATACAAAGCTTACAGATTTGACTTGTCTCTTTTCACCTTCAATTGAATATAAAGTTCATATACTATCAATGCATAAAGTGAAGTTTCTGTAAATATGCGACCACATGATAAAATCTTCAAACTTATGTAATGTGAACTAATTAACAAAGTCAACAGTTGTACACTGAATCAATCATATAATGCAAGCTGCTGTCGGAATATAATTAATAACTTAATTTACATATATAGCTTGAAGAATATTATCTGTTGTTATAAAAATCATAGTTTTTTTTTTATTTCGGCATATAAAAAGTTACACCATACCTGAATTCTTTTTCTCTTCTTTTGAACTTGATTCTAAAACAAAGAAAAGGTTTTTAGTTCATTCTAAATATTTGTCTTTTAGTAACAATGTAAACAAAATGCCTTTTCATAAAATTGCTCCAAATTCTACCGTTTTCTTTGTCTATTCTTTAACGGAAACCTTTTTGTCGGTCTATGTGTTCTTACCGACTGAAAGGGTACACGAGTTAATGGCCTCCCCCTTTCAGTGGGTGCAATCACTGATTCTTCAGAAAATACCGATGGTACTGTTTTGACCCATTTTTCTGTTTTTTTTTTTTTTTTTGAAAATGCTTCTGGTTTCACTTTGATCGAACTCTTCGCTTTCGCTTCTTGGTTGGTAATCCTCTCCAGACGATTGACATTCTGATGATTCACCAGATATGAAATGAAAGTTATTAGCACATGCATACTTGTAAACTTAAACTTAAACCTAACAATTAACCTATTTATGAGTGTATATAATAAGTATGTATAATGTTATGCATGCTTGTACTATAAATCTCCAAAGGCATGTTGCGAATACGTAACATTTACCAGAGAAAGGGGATGGGGCCCATCGAATAAGACAAATCTTTCCCAAGTTAATCGGTTGATGTAAGGGATAGCACACCATACATTATTCATTATGCTTGAATGTTGAAAAAGAATGTTCAATGTTGAAATTGAATGTTCAATAGATGAACTGTATGAATGGCCTATAATTTTTCCTGTCTTTTTTGTTCTTATAAAAAGAATTAACTCTGTGACAAATAAAACTGACACCTTGCTTTGCACCTGAAGTCCAGAATGGAATATTTTACTAAAGTGATTGGAAAAAAAAAGTTAAACATGATTAATGTACAAAACATCCTGCAACTGAAATATATAACAATCTACAATTTCTGACCCCTCTTCTCTAATAAAATAGATATTCCCAGTGACCAATAAACCATGTGTTTTAGGTAACCATCTTCATTACTAATTTATTTTTCAAAGTGTAAGGATGGATATATATCTGTGAGTAAATGTTTGCAACAATTAGGACCTGAATTCATGAAATATTAACCAAACTTTTATTTAAAATGAATTTTGCGATAGCAGTTCACTTCATGCCATGAACATTGAAGTTGATTTGGACTATATGTTTGATAGTAATCCACTACCACTAGGACATAAAAGAAAGTTGCAATATGCACTGAAAAACTTAGTTACTTGTACAGGAAAAAAATGAGATCTCTACATATTGCATCTCCTGAAAGTTCTTGTAGTGAAAGAAATAACATGGATGAAATTAAAGAAAAAATACAAACAAATTTGCAATAGAAAGAAAAAGAAAAAGCTGATTTTGTCCACAAAAGAAGGCAGACTTAATAGTCAATGACCCAGACCCAATAGACCCATTAAAATCAACAAGATGTGGCAACTGTCACATGAGGGGGCCATAAAGCTGATGGAAATAGGGGAAACAAACCCTGCACACTCCCAGTAAGCAATTCCTGGAAAGACTGCGGTCAAAAAGACAAGCACGCAGAATATACAGTGCAATGTAAACAAATTGATAAAGACATAACAAAAATGCAGACAAAGAGATCGATGAGATGTCAGGGGAAATTGCCCGCTTAACTTTGTTTCAGGAAAAGGCCAACTCCTCGTTTATTGGTGTAATAAAGGAGAGACTCAGACAAACAAACAAAAAAAAGTACATTAAAAGCAATGTATTGAAGAGGGATGTCATTTATTTGAAAGACTTATACAATAATGAAATTTCTAACCTTCCCCAAAAGCCTTGATGAAGAGGAATTTTCACAAATTTTGAATGATCGTAACAATAAGACTCTTGCAAGATATCAAATACATTATTATTTAGGAATTCACTGAAGCATGACTTGAACGGTCCCCCTATTAGCAGTCAGTGGGCGGTAACTTGATACATGTTGCACAGAATCATCGAAAATTAACAATTTAAAGATAGGTGGATAATGCGAGGCTTCATATGAGATGGAAGAAATTGCCGACGACGGCAGTACTGTCATCGAGGAAAAGAATTACGTTTGAAGATTTTATGGCTATGTGAAGGTGAATATTATTTAGATATATATTATACAATTCGAGTAAGTCTACTTAATGATTTAATCGGAAAAAAAAAAAAAACCAACGACATACGATTTTTTAAGACCAACCATTGGGAAATGCGTATAAATACTTGAATGCTCAGTTCAGCTTTAACGTCTTATTTTGTACTTGTGACGAAGCCTCTGCTGACAGATTTTTTCCCACAAATTAGACAGCAGTAGAGAACCCGTATATTTCATTAAGAACCCCCATGATTAAAATCCTAATTTGTTTTTTTATTTCTGATGTTCCATATATATAAAAGACAGCCAGACATTGCTTAAACCAATTCCTATTCGCACAAGAAAACACGTCAGCTATTGAAGAGGGAAAAAGTCATTTTCGTGGATGCACTTGGCCTGTTTGTTTAACGAACATTTGAAGTCAATGTTCAAAATTATCGATACCTCATATTGATCTGATAGTTTTTTTGTTTCCATGAAAGTCAATCTGGCCGCTCAGATATTAAGTTGAACTGTTGCAAACACTTTTGAACATTTTTAAGATGCAAGTGTTTCAGAAACTGTTTGCTCCATTCGATTTTTTTATTGCTTTAATGTGAGGAGTATCTTTGAAGTCGTGACAAAAGAAATCCAGCTTTTGGACTCATAAATTGATGTAAATGACAGTCGTTTAGAGCTGAAAATAGAAACAGGTCTGCAACCACTACACAAAAGGTAGCTATGACACTGAGTAGGCAAACCTGAGATTGACTGAACAACAGTGTAAACTCAATTACTGAATGTGTTAAATTCACGTTTGGGGCTTGTGCGGACTTTATACTTACTTTTCATTTTAAGCAGGATCCTCTTGAACAACACGTTGGACATTAAAGACATAAATCGGGAGCTAGTAATAATCCAACAGTGTATGAAGTAAGAAATATGATAACATACGAATCCGTGCCGTTGGTGCCTAATAAGAGATAATATAAGTGTAAACAGGGAAAACATACCAATAAGAAGATAGACCGTACAAAAGTATTTTGACTCCTTAATAGTAATGAAAATGATAGAAACAACTAGTATAACTTGTCTACCTTTATTATGAATGCACATGTACTTATTCAATTCATACCTATAACAGCTATGGCATGCACAATATAAAATCATAAAAATACACTGCCAGAGTACTACAAAGCAACCCCTCATTTCAACATTGATTTTGGACTTTTAAAAATAAACAGAACAGAATCACTGATTGTAAACAAAGCAAGCAGCTCAATGTATTATGAATGTCAACAAGATTTAACTGCTTGCATAGATAACACAGTAGAATCATCCTTCACTGTGGCTCGAATCTTGTGTTTAGACAATCTTAATCAAATAATATCCAATTAATTTTGAATTAATAAGTCAATAACTTGAAGAATTAAATGACAGACTGTAATTGTCCCAGGTAGACGAATGTCGTCGTGTTTAAGTTGTATGTATATCTATAACCCCAAGGGTGACTGGGGAATAGAAGTATGGTCACCATTGGTCTTCCTCCGACCGGCAGTAAAACCCTCGTCAAAGTGGGGCGTCCGTTTAGCTGTGCGAAATGTACAAATTTGCAGCCACGTCCGGTCAGAATGGGGACGTTAAATCCGATGCCTCGTGTAAAGAGAGTGCCACGCTCTTTGCACGTTAAGAACCCTGCAACAACTCTTTGAGGGTCACCCCAAGGGTGACTGGGGAATAAGTATGGTCACCATTGGTCTTCCTCCGACCGGCAGTAAAACCCTCGTCAAAGTGGGGCGTCCGTTTAGCTGTGCGAAATGTACAAATTTGCAGCCACGTCCGGTCAGAATGGGGACGTTAAATCCGATGCCTCGTGTAAAGAGAGTGCCACGCTCTTTGCACGTTAAGAACCCTTGCAACAACTCTTTGAGGGGTCACCCCCAAGGGTGACTGGGGAATAGAAGTATGGTCACCATTGGTCTTCCTACCACCGGCAGTAAAACTCTTGCTAAAGTGGGGCGTCCGTTAGGCTGTGCGGGATGTACAAATTTGCAGCCACGTCCGGTCAGAATGGGGACGTTAAATCCGATGCCTCGTGTAAAGAGAGTGTCACGCTCTCTGCACGTTAAGAACCCTTGCAACAACTCTTTGAGGGGTCCGTAGGTGACCTGTTGCAAGGCTAAATTTCTGTCCCTATCCAATATACCCTCATTTCCCGTGGCAGTCTAAATTTCTCCGACCTTAATCCCAGACACCCCTCTTACAGAACCTACCTATTGTATTTATTGTTAATTTGTTCTCGTACTGAATATGCATGAAATATTTGCCACTGGACGTTAAGCAACCAACAATCAATCGATCAATCTTTGAGGGGTCCGTAGGTGACCTGTTGCAAGGCTAAATTTCTGTCCCTATCAAATATACCCTCATTTCCCGTGGCAGTCTAAATTTCTCCGACCTCAATCCCAGACGCCTCTATTACAGAATCTACCTATTGTATTTATTGTTTATTTGTTCTCGTCCTGAATATGCATGAAATATTTGCCACTGGACGTTAAGCAACCAACAATAAATCAATCAATGTATATCTTGGTTAACATTAAAATATCGTTTTCACCTACCAATACCTAGAGTGTCGTGTTGTCTTTAATGTTGCAATACTATTT
Source organism: Mytilus coruscus (assembly GCA_017311375.1). Classification (NCBI taxonomy): domain Eukaryota; kingdom Metazoa; phylum Mollusca; class Bivalvia; order Mytilida; family Mytilidae; genus Mytilus; species Mytilus coruscus. The sequence continues at coordinate 52,126,320 of CM029605.1, forward strand.
TCCGAATATACATTTGAAACTAGCTATAAAACTAGATTCAATTTATCGTGTTTTACATAAGAAAATGCCTGTACCAAGTCAAGAATATAAAAGTTGTAGGTGTATTTGAGATTTTAATAATGCCATTTAATAGGGACTTTCTGTTTTGAATTTTCCTCAATATCACACATTTTATGATATTGAAAAGTTCATTACAATGTTATAAGGTGTCTGTTTATTTTAATTTTTTTCAGAGAAGATCGAAACTTTTCATAAGTTCACTTTTTAACATCCGAGTGATAACAACCAATGGTCATGAAAGACAACATAAAGAGCTAAAGGAAAACTACTTGGCAGAGTATTTTGATAAATCTTTGTCAAATATGCTGACATCATTGCTATCTAAATACTTACCAGTTGCTTGCTTTCTGCTTACAATTGTGTGGGTTTTCATAGTAAAGATTTCAATATTCTTGCTCTAAATACGGCAATAGATATGTACTGACAGACAAAAAATCACTTATCGTTATTCTCTGTAGCAATCCTGACTCCCCAACAATGACTTTTTCTGTGGAACACTTTTTGGCATGTATTGCATTAAATGATATAAAAGAGGTTAAATTGTTCATACAGACTGGTGTAGATTTTGTTCTCTTTTGACTTTAATATCGTTTCTATTTGGTTATCAGAACCTTCTGAGCAGCATACATCCTTCCTCGGTCACAAGTTTTTAAGTCAATTGATTCGTTCTCGTTCTGTTTACATTTATGAAACACGAGTCGAGTCATTCTACTGGCCGATTATTTGGAAGAAAATGTTCGTCGAATTTTACCACTGCATCTTCAAACGAATCTCCTGTATCGATAAAAGTCTCAACACTATCTTGTGCGTCTTCTCCAATTAAATGTAATACTAATGCTCTTTTCAGTGCAATTAAATGTAAAAGTAATGTTCTTTTCTGTGATCCCTCTGATACACCAGATGCTGTCCTGTAATACTCAAAACTTATCTTCGATTTTGTCCATCTTTGTGAAAGTGATGATAGTTCAGTGAATAAATCCAGTAATTTTGCCATAATAACTTTGTTTTCACGTTCACTGAATAAGATACTTTTCTTCGTATCCAAATTGTAGTGAACGCGCTCAAGGCACCTTGGAATAAACATATTACCAGCTCTATCTGTATTAGGTTATTTTTAGTTGTCAACATTCGTGTCTTAGAGGGATCCTCACCATTTCTGCAGAAACAGCTTTCCTCTGATGAAAAGAAGAAAAAAACGTTACCCGACAAAAAGCAGCCGTAAGGAGCTTTCATTCTAAAGGAGAGGATAACGAAACCGCATGTTTAACGACCGCTCAATTTGATCTTTTCGAATATGAATCGCCAATTCAGTATTCCTTGGAAATATTAAATGAAGAAATGTTGGAAATCGAGACCCAAGTTGAAAGTGCATAATCTCAATAAAGAGAGAGGAAAGCACTGTTCAACAAAGCTGGAAGAAAAAAAAAGATGTTAAAATAAAATATGAAAATGAATAAATTGAAAATGTACAACAGTACAAATATTTAGGTGTGATATTTACAGCTTCTGGCACCTTTTCTGCTGCAAAACAAGAGTTCCTTAACTAACAGCTGGCAGACTATTGGTGACTTGGTTTCATCTGTATGTATGTTGAAGCTATGTATATTTTAGAAGATTTTTTACATTGCGATACACATCTTTTGATAAACTCACCACTGTCACATCAACAATGTCAGCAATTGACAGACCAACAAGTACAACAGGAGCAACTGACATACGTTAATATGGATTCGGGGAAAACCGTCCTAACCACAGTTAGTAAATTATATTATATAATCATTATTATTTTTGTTTTAATTTCATGAAAAGGTGAATAGCTACAATTTTAATCACTCAGCAGCTAAAAAGGATTTAATAATATCTGTATTGAATGTTGTCCACTGTGCATAAATCTTTAATAAAAAAAGTATCAGCATAATCCAGTGTCGGATTCAAACATTTACATTAAAAGGGCCCAATTACTAATATAGTGCATTAAGAAAAATAAATACAGTGGATTGATTGTTGGTTGCTTAACGTCCATTGGCAGGACGAGCACAATTAAACAATAAATACAATAGGGAGGTCATGTAATAATAGAGGCCATCTCGGATGATATGCTTCTCCAGATGCAGAATGCTGAATCACCTGCCAGCACTAGTAGTAGTTGAAACTTACCACTGCAAGAGTGTGGACTAAATGTAACTCGAACTTAAAGAGCTCAGACGAAGATGTCCATATTGTAGCAATTTCTCTGCGTGTGATACTTGCCAACCCTAGTGAGCACATAGAGAAAGAGGTGGATACCACCCGTGTTAAAATGATTCGCCATTGTATGGATTCTCTAAGCTTATGTGGAGATAGAAAAAATGAACTGGACATCATTCATTATGCAAGGTCACTAGGATCTCAGTACAGTATCCTACGGGATGACATGACAAAACCAGCAGGGAATAATTATGTAATTTTATGGATTGGGTTATGTAAGAACCAATACAGCTGCATGTAAGCATGAAATAACAAATTAGAATAGTCTGTGCATAGCTAGACTATGTCCTACCGGTATGTATTCTTGGGGGTCACAGTAGTGTTTTTAAAATGGTTAATGAGGAGAAGAAATTTAAATCAATTATTTTTCTTTTTATCTATTATACAGACAACTAACGGGCTTTAAATTAAGGTATGTATTTGTCACAAAAGATAAATGCATTTCTAAAAAGGAGGATTCTTAGGAAAAGTATTCTTACCTTTTTGATGGAGCATTCTACCTTTTTTATTTCAGTGAACTGAATATTCCAATTGAAATATCAAGGATCAAGTAAAATTTAAAATAAACAGACACACCAAAACAATGAAATACATATATCACCCAGAGAATTAGTTTATACAGAATAAGTGTATACAGAATAACAAAGCACATTTTAAAATTCTTCAGTAATGTAACTAACTTCAAAATACAATCTCTTAAAAACCTATAAAATATATCTGTAATTATCTTCAAAGTGTGTAATAATGAACAGTAACTTTAAGCTTCATTTACAAAGTCCTACTAGAAAGTTTCAAGATTACTCTGCCGTCGGACGGCTGTTTTGCCTGACAAGCTTGGGACATCAGAGCTCGTCCCATATCAAAAAAAATGATATTTGCCCGTCAAAAGTGGTTGAATCTTGTAAAATGAATTTAAATTACCGGTATCAATAAAGAAAGTGACAGATTTAAGGTTACTACATTATCTAAAAAGAATGGTTTACGATATTAAAAAAATCAAAAATCAATGAATAGCCTTATTTATTTATACATTTAAAATATGTATTGTCCTCTTTCATAAATAATTTAAGTTTTCTTTTCCTGTAGCCCCAGGATGGTATTTGCAAAAGATTGATTCAAAATACAAAGAAACAAAATTGTTCAGCTACAATTAGACTGAGAAAATTTCTGAAAGGAGAAGGGGAAATGATGCCCTTATTGGGCCCGAAAATTACTGCAAATTTAAAAGTTATCATCCATATTCTTAAATTACTATAAACCTGACTAAGGTAAAAGGTATTTAGAAAAACAAAACAAATTTGACATTGAACGTGCCGGATGTTAGATACCACCGAGTCGAGACGTTTTTGCCAGTGTAGTTTAGACACAGTGATGGTTGTACAAATGTAAGGCAGTATCCACTCTAAAGTAGGTTGCTGTGACCTACATTTTAAGCTTCAATGACTTTGGTTAAGTTTATCATTCAAGTTTATATATCAGCAAATAAATGATCACGTTAACTTGTATACAGATTTATCTGGGGTAGAAAGTCGGTATCCACACAAGTAATTTAAGTAGGTTACAGTGATCCACATTGTATACTTAATCATTATTGATTTATTTTGTATGTTTACTTTAATGTCTAGCTTCATGACGTCCATTATCACTGAACTAGTAACATATTTGTTTAGGGGCCAGCTGAAGGACTCCTCCGGGTGCGGGAGTTTCTCGCTGCATTGAAGACCCATTGGTGGCCTTCGGCTGTTGTCTGCTCTATGGTCGGGTTGTCTCTTTGACACATTCCTCATTTCCATTCTCAATTTTATCAGAACAGCAACTATAAAATGTAGGATGCTGAATACTTGTACATGTATGTACTTGCACAAATATATATCATTATACTATACAGTAATAAAGCTGACCCATACATGATACTAAGCATCATACATGTAACATTAAACATTATCTTCACATGCTTGTACACTCATATCTATCACTTGTTTTGAAGCTCAAGCTCATAAATAATTACACAGTGGAACTTCAATTTATGTCTAGAGGATTGTCCAAAGCAGTATGTATCAAATATACATAGTGTATCCTCGATGCTGTGCATGTGTAAAACATTAATAATATCATGCCCATATTGGCCTTCAACGCACTGGGTTAAACTTTCCGCATGTCGAAGGGATGCACCGCTTAGTGTTGCTCTTGTTATGTATACATGCAAATATATTACTTTTTTTCAAATTCACAGACAAAGTAGAGTACTAAAGAAGCTGTTTTGGCACAACTTAATATACCTGCGCAAAGTCAGCCTAATGGAAATGAAGGAAACGAGATTCCAGAAAAAGATGCGTTAAATATTTCAGTTTACGATAAACAGGGTAAATATGACAAGATAGATGTAACAAACATCATGAACATCAACATTCACAAATGCACTGAAAAGCTTCTGTCCAAATATTTTGATGATATATATTCTTCTTAGTAAACCTTGGGTTTGAAGAAAAAAATGTTTAACTCCATGGAAACCCATGACATCCTTTGAGGGAAACAACTGACAAATCAAATTCTGAAAATGTAAATGTCACAAAAGTTCAGGCCGTAAACAAGTGGAAAACACTTAAAAAGAAATACAAAGAGGTAATCCATGATAATAGTAAAACTGGAAACCAAACAACAACCTGGAAGTATTTTAGATATTCAATGAAGCTTATGAAAACAAATCAGGTACAAAAGCTGCATTAACATTTGATAGTGGAAGAGATGAGAAATCAAAAAGGGTGACCAGAAAATTGGGGATGGATCATCAAAAAAGAAAGAAACAAATGATGTTAAAGTTCCGAAGTCAAGTAAAAGAAAAACAGAATTGGATGATTTTGTTGAAAAAGTTCAAGCTCAAAATGATAAACTTTTGGGAACTCTGCGAAAGCAACATAATCAAAAAATGCGGAAAATGAACAAGTTTCTGACTAAAGATGTGATATTCTCTTAAGACCGAGTGCAGTTTTCAGTGTTCTGAAATTTTTCACATTAAAAGTTTCATTATATTAGTTTTAAGATTCGGAACGAGAAGTTTTGAAATTGTTATTTAACTTCTTTTTGTCTTTCATGTATTTTTACCTCACCTTGCCCAATGGACCATGTGAGGTTTTACCATCACTTGGGTTTTGCGGTCATTTGTTGCCCATTAACTTTTATGAAATGTTATTAACTGATCTTTTAGTATAATCAGTCTATTAAGCTGCAGTTCTGGCTCATATCTTGAAATCTTTAACAAGTAGATAAAACTGTTCAGAGAAAAAAACATTATATTGTGAAAACTTCCAAAAAATCTGCTGACCCGGTTCGGAGTCATTGCTCCTTTTAAAGCAGATTTTGCAGTTTTTGGTTATTATCTCGAAAACAGTAGCTGCGATATTAATTAAAAGTGAAAGTTGCAAAATGTTTACCAGAAAAAGACCTACATGTACTTACCTTTCAAATATCAAAATATCTGCTGACCTGTTTTTAAGTTATTTCTCCTGGAATTATTTTTTTTTATTTTGCAGATTTTGCTATTATCATGATTATTTACTGTAAATCTGTTTCCAGGTGAGCGATTACATGCTTCTGGGAGGTTTTGTATTGTAATGCTCCTATATTGTAATGCAGTTGCTTTTCTGAAATTCTCCAGACATAAAATCTTTTACAAAAATTCATCCTACAACAGTTTACATACTTTCAAACAAGCCTGCGATTTCGCGGGTGTGTTCTAGTATATTTTAAACAACAAACATTGGCAACAGTAGCAAAATAAATCCTGCTAATTTTCAATCTTACTTTTTTTTTTACATACATCCGTACACAAATTCAGGACATGCCACAATTTTGGGAACGAACAACAAACAGTTGAAACAATCATTTAAAGTGTACAGTTATATCTTGAAATATATTTGAAATTTATGATAAATGAAACTGACTCATCCTGGTGTTTTTTTACTGTTTGTACCACTAGTGTTATAACGTTTGGCGATCTTGAATATGGAATGGCCTCCAGGAAATGAGGGATCTGTATCAATAAAGCGTGTTGAGGTTTGTTATAAACTGTGCTAAGATAAGTTTTTGATGCATTACTTAATCACTTATTTAGCATACTAGAACATGAGAGTATATTGGATAGGGACAGATTGATTGATTGATTGTTGGTTGCTTAACGTCCAGTGGCAAATCTTTCATGCATATTCAGGACGAGAACAAGTTAACAATAAATACAATAGGTAGGTTCTGTAATAGGGGCTTCCGGGATTAAGGTCGGAGAAATTTAGACTGCCACGGGAAATAGGGTATATTGGATAGGGACAGAAATATAGCCTTGCAACAGGTCACCTACGGACCCCTCAAAGAGTTGTTGCAAGGGTTCTTAACGTGCAAAGAGCGTGGCACTCTCTTTACACGAGGCATCGGATTTAACGTCCCCATTCTGACCGGACGTAGCTGCAAATTTGTACATCCCGCACAGCCAAACGGACGCCCCACTTTAGCAAGGGTTTTACTGCCGGTCGGAGGAACACCAATGGTGACTATATTTCTATTCCCCAGTTACCCTTGGGGTGGATAGGGACAGAAATTTTGCCTTGCGGGTGATAAAAGAATGGAATCCTTATTGGTTATTTAAGTTCTTCATGTGCGACTATGCCACTGAAGAGAGCAATGCTCTTGAAAATGTTTTCCATCTTTGCAAGTTAAACTTTCCATTACTTTAAATATGCAAAATTTATATCAGCCCATAAAATTCAGTTTTGAGAGTTGATGCAAAGAACGTCTTAGAAAATATTTCATATTATGGTTACTTTAATTGCGATTTTAATTGTTTTGTAAAGATTTTGTTCATGTGTACTATTTTCAAAGTCACCATTAGATTGGTCTAATCCAACACATAATATTAAATATGTAATTTGTTTTAAACATTTTAGTTTATTTGTTTTCTATTTAGTTGGTATTGTTTTTCAAATCTATTTTAGATGTAAGAAGGGCACATCTGCTAGGAAACATCTTCAGTTGGAGTCTGTCCCTAGGAATTTGGTTATTCATTTAAATCAGTAAACACAGGTTCATCTCATGGAGACACTGTGCATTAACTATCTTGTACATTTATTCATATAAGAGGTTAAAGGCTAGTTTCATCAAGAACATACATTGAACTACTATAAATAGATTTGAAATTTCTCATTATATTATTTTTTTACCGTCATGGGACTCTGCTGGCATACTGTTCGTGTATTGTGATGAAATAAACTGCAGTTTAGTTATTTACAATAATTTCACTTTACTTACTTACTAAAATACATCTTATAAATTCTAAATATAAACAAGTACCATCACTCTCATATTACATATATATATCAAATGAAAATGTGAACTTAATTCAAAGATTTATAAGCCTGTTGAATGTGGCATTAGTAGAATCTGGATTAATTTAAAACTGCATTCATGCATAGCTCTATAATTTCTATACAATTTATAAACATGTTTGTGAGCTTTATTTTTATTCTAAATTAAATACAGAATGATATACAACCACCTCCTTCCATGCTATGCTATGTGGGATACTACACAATTACACTTATCAGTACTAGTATAACTATACTGTATGTTGTTATTTATATTATTTTTTAATTATCGAATCAAAAGAAAACTGAACTTTTCATTATAGAACATTCACAGAAACAAATGTTCAGCAGCAGCGGGATCATCAATTGCATCAACTGCTATTCTACTTTCCGCTTTCAAAGAGGGTGGTAAAATAATAAAGATCACAAGTGGCTTTATGGATGCCAGGGATGAAAAGGTCTGTATAACTGATAATACATGAAAGATTTTGGATTTAACAGTTACAGAAGATATGCGACAGGGCAGGTTATAAACCCACACAACAGAAAAGTTATAATGAAGCACACGAGAATGCTTGCAAATGTTTTATTTTATCTCAAAGGCAAATAGTTGTTTAAAGAATAGACAGGAAAACTTTGAGGTGGACAAAATCTTTATCTCTAGTTGATGATGGAATAAGATTGCGAAATTACACTCCTAATGGAATTGCTCAGATGGGTGACCCATATGATATTTGAGAGGTTAATGAATATCCCCAGCTAGGAGATCGTGTGGTAGCAAGAACCACGCTTTTCAATGCCAAATGGAGGAGAATCAAGTAGACCTTATTTGTAAAATTGGTTTTTATGGTGTAGCAAGATAGTACTATATTTGATGATCTATTTATTGACACAATGATATAATTGGAATTTGGTGGTGAAGTAAAGTACCACTATTAATTAAGATGTTATATCATTGGTACAATTGATGTTATGGTTTGAATACATTTTTTCACGCCTAACTTTACTAACACCTTGTTGAGCTTTTCTGGTAAATAAATGTAATAAATATAGATATATCTGTGAGATTTGTTTTTTGTCAAGTAGGTCATGCCAAAGGTACTGTACTGTGCTGAATACTTGTATGTTACCTTTGGTTAATAAATCAGTATATTTTGTACGAGTTTGGTACTGCGTGGTATCGAACAAACCCTTTTGTACAGGGTTTAAATTTCCCGACTCGAACTTCGATAAATGCATATTAGAAGTGAATAATTATACTATAGTGGACACATTCGTTCATATCCCTTGTGCAAGAGTAAATACCGAGGACCGAACCGAATTTGTCACGTCGCCGTAATACCCTGCAATATCAATCTTACACTCTAAAATGGCACACCCCTGAGGTAACTGCTTCAAAAACTGCACACGAATGTGTGTGTTATGTGAAAAATGTGAAACATGTATTCACCAAAAATGTCAGAAATTAACCAATGATCAGTTCCTCGTCTTAAGTCAGACTAAGAGCTGTAATTACATATGTACATAATGCTGTCAAGACAAAAAGATCATAAATTTGAATATGATGTCTCTTAGTAGATTAGACGTTTTGCAAGTCATCTCTCTGACAGATTTAATCGGAGAAAGAAAAGGCATTTTGATTTAAAAAATTATTGACTTATTGGAGAAAGTTAAACACAAACCCCGAGTCCACCGCTTCAACAGATAGTTGGCTGACAATCCCCAAAAACAAGTGCAGGTGCACATAAGCCTTGTCAAAGGAAACGTACGAAAAGTGCAAAAGCTACATCTTCAAAAAGGGCTAACATACAGTGAACCTTAGTATTAAAAAATCTACGGCTTATCAAAATTGGACCACCATGTACAAAATGTATAAATATTATGTTAGATACGAATGTAAATATTACTATGACTTAAAATATGGACCCCAAGGTAGAACCACGTCCTCGTCGTGGGGTCTGGAAACACGCTTTTAAAAATATTAGATGGCAAAGCGTGGCTGAGAGTTCTATTGATAAAACATCTTCGAAAATTGGCAAACCACCATGTACATACCGTATACCGATTGAGTCAGATATGAATGTAAGCGTATACCGATTGTGTCAGATATGAAGGTAAACACGCTTACAATATAACAATGCGTATCTGCGCGCTCTTCAAATGAAACATCGCATTGATATAACAAGAGTACAGGTAGAGCATATCATTAATCAACAGAATGAAGAGACTATATTATATTATGCCGACTCAATATTTATCTTCATTCGTTTGTTCATTCTCTGACTATGATGAAATTAAAATATAAATTATTATTACGCATATTCTTTATAACCAATAAAAACTACACAATCCCTTTCTTTCATTCAAATGTTTAATTTCTTCATCTATCAATATAGTAAAAAATACCAATTTATTTCTTCTCATATATTAAAAATAATTTAAATGCATGTTTTATATTATCTGAAACAGTATCGAGATCTTCTGTCGAATATAAGTGTCAAGGAGGTCATACTACCAACCATATCTCTACTCCGCAGTCACATTTTTGTAAAGTTAATTACTTTTATCACAATTATCATTTGATTTAGTCAACCCAGTTTAAAAAGAACACACAAGTTAATTTGTCACTGTGTCTTCAACCAATACTTGTACTTGTTGACCGATCAGCCCTTTTTTACTTCATGTCGATCGGACAAAGTATAACGTGATCACAATTGTATTTCCCTTGGGACAAATCAGTTTCCACGATCACAATGTTACAAATACTACAAACAACAAAATTATTTTTCACATTCCACGTATATTCCGACACTATTCTCCCAAATAAATCAAAAATAAAATATGGTTAATGTCATCTGAGGATAATGTTATAATTAAAAAGTAAGTTTTAATGTTATAATTAAAAAGTAAGTTTATTATTGTGTACTTTATTTAAAGAGAGAAATTTAATTCTAGATACAGTTTAGTCACCGGTAGTTTGTCCATCTATATTATATTGTAAAACTATATATATATTATTCCTTTAAAATTATTCTGCTGAAAAGACTTTTGTTGAATTGTTAAATAATCAATGTAATCAATATGTAATCACTTGTATGAAATTGAACTTAATTGTACTGCTCAAATTATTGGGCGTCATAATTGACAATAAAAACTTTGTACTTTATAAAATGTACAACTTACTGTCGTCTTTAAAGCATTTGTCAAATGGCTTAATACGTGCTTAAATCTCCATTTAACTGTAACTTTAATGAAAGAAAACTACACTCAATTATATTTGTAAATTAATCAGTTAAGTAAGATTTGTCAAATGGTTGGTTGCTTCTTGGCTAATTGTTAAAATTGGCATTTTGAGACATTGCCGGCAAACTAGTTGTATTAAGTTAAGCCATGGTACGTCTTCTACATACGATTTGATCGGACTGAACTGGTTATTATTATGGCGAGTCTAAGATTGAACATGGATAGGTATCAAAGTCACACAGATAATTATAAAGTAATTTTGTTGTTAATAGTAAGCTAAAATTTATTCACGATTTATGTAGTATGTTTAATCACTGGTCTATTTCTACATATATATATATAGTAGTTTGATCGAAGGTTAACGACTATTTAAAAGTCCTTCAATATATTCAACAGGTCATTGTCTTTAGATTCAATGTCTCTTTGTTTTCTAGTTCTGTTTTGGGCGTCTTCACTCGTTTCTGGAGTATGGGGTACTTCTTTGGTCTCTCTTTGTTTGAACGGGATTTATTCCTCGTGTCTGTAATAAACTTTTCAGTTTTTATTGTATATTTTTCGTTAATATTGTTGGCCGCTCTGGCTAATTTGTTCATCGTCTCTTCACTTGGTGGGCTATTACTATCAAAGATTGACATTCTTATGTTTAACACTGTTGGAGGAATTTAGTTCTCGCACACGGGTTCCTAATACATTTAGCACCGACTGATATGCCTGTTTTTGGGTCTCTATCAAACATTTATCAACTGTTTCTGTTAGAACATCAACGTTCTCTTTGTTGCCATCGTTTGGTCTAAACGAAATGTTCAAGCACGAGAAATTGTCACTTTCTCTGTCATATTTCATTCTTTGAATCAGTGTCAGGAGCGGAAATCTAGTGTCATTCACGTGCAAATGGGTATACATTCTAGCTAGTCTTTTACAACAACAACAATTTTATTTGGCAATCAAGAAGCCCCGAGGAGCAGTACAATTACAGTTTAAATTAAAGTGTACAAATAATTGTGGTGATTTTTTATTCATTAAACTATTTGAAATTACAATACATGACAATAAAATTAAAACTATATAAGAGAAGGAGACAACAAACAAAGTATATATTCTCAAAGATAATGAGTGAGTGAACACAATCAGTACCGTTGTATAATTAGAAGAAGAGCTAGGGCTACTCATGTTTTATTACTTAATTTTACTCTTCTAGTCTTTATTAAACTATCTATTAACTTAATCATTATTAGGACATCAACCATACAAATTTAGATTGGTCAAAGTAAAGAAACTGACCAAGTTGGTCAACACTATTGTTTAATTCCGGAAGAAGACCATGTGACCATACTTCAGCCCCAGTCATGCTTGGGGTTACAGTTCAAATATAATCATTGTGAATATAAGACGGACCCTATATATATGTATTAAGCAGCTGTATCTCCTTCTTGTGTACAAATACCTTCATCTATATTGTGTAGTGCTTCTCCTCAAAACAAGTAAAATGAAAAAAAAATACATTTGATACAATGACATTAAGATACCTGATCAAAAGATTTCCTAGTTCTTATGCATATATTCAGGACTATTTTTTTTTAATACAGAATGAAATGGGCTACACTGACAAACCATTGGTAGTCCTTGACCACCTTGAAGGAGAAGAACAGCATTCAGCTGACCAATATGCAGATACTTCTTGGAATCATACATATTAAAATCATTACGAAATCTTTTGTTATTCTCTGGACCTTAAAACTAATTAAATCCATTGATATAAAATTAAGAGTACGACACACTAGTTAAGTTGCTCAATGCATTATTACTAGTTCGTTGTTCTAAATATGAAAGCACTTTATTTTGGGCATCATTTAAGTTAACGTTTTGTGCATTTCTTATGAGAAATTTCTAGAAGACCTGTTAATGACATGGGGTATGTGTTACTAAATAAACATTGACATACAGGAATATTACTTAGATCTGGGTGACCAATGTTTTCTGGTAATTAAATGTTAACTCATTAGTTGATGCAAATGGATATCTAGTCTCCTTCTATCAGAGAAAAAAATCATTTCAAGCAAGTGCTAATTTTTCAATTTCTTCCATGCTAGGAATCTGGGCTTTTTGACGGGTGGTTCTTGTGTATTGTAATATGTATGTCTTTATCAATATGCGAAAGTTGTTCGTCAGACTGGGACTGTTCATAGTTTTCAAACTTAAAGATGGTCTCCTGTCAATTTTGAGAATAAGGAAATAATTTTTACGTTACATATATTTCGCACCTGAATAACCTTTTTGTTACACCATCAGTCATAGATTGAATTATATACTGCCCAACAGCATTTTGTTCTATAAAGTGGTCACCAATCTTATAAAATTTTGCCAGCAGACGATTAGTCATCGCACGTGTGCATTTACGTGAGAGGGTTGCTTATAATGACGGAACAGCTATATAGAACGCTGCCGGTTGCAACCATTTTCATATAAAATACTCTTCTAAAAACTAATAGAGGGTAAAATTATGCTTTACGTCAATAAAAAAAAACGTGTGTAAGCAGTTAGAAAATGACAAAAATGGAAATAACATGACTGTACACAGTAAGTTTGTGCCAACCATGTTTTGCTAATTAGAACACGAATTTGTTTACAACGCGAAAAAGGGACGTCATATTATAATAAGTGTTTTAACATACAGGGTAGGACTAAAACATGATAAATAGATTACTGTGATTAATTTGGGAATTATTTTTAATACTGTTTTTGTTGGGGACTAAAGCATGATATATATATTGCCTACATAACATCTATAACGTATCAAAGATCTTTGTCAACATCATTTATATACCAATCTATTTTAAAAATTTTTAAATGAATAACCATCAATACGGTGTCAACTGCGTTGTATTAACTTTAATCATACGTATAGATATATAAGTACATATTAGTTTTTTTTTTAACCACTTATTTAACAAAACAATATTGCTATAATAAGCAGCAATTTACAATGGAAAAATCTACAAAATCTAATTAGACCAGGCCACATTTATAATCTGATAAGTACACTACTATGTAATGTAATGATTTAACTGGACTAATTAATGCAAACATTTTTTATGGTTTCCTTCTCCTTCTCTTCTTTCATATCCAACTCATCTGAAATGATGACACCCGGAATTACTTCAGAAATTGACAGAAGAGGTACGAAATGATTGGGTAACCAGATTTAGCTGCCAGGTCTTGTCTAGTAGATGTCCACATTATGAAAAACGAGGTGCTGAAACTACTGGTTCGATAACCTATGCAAAACAGTTCTAGGTACATTTGGACCGCATTTTGGGTATACACAGTGAACTTTGGATTTCAAAACTGAGTTCAAAGTAAAAATCTAGAATATTTCCATCGCTTTAATGGGTTCTGAGAACCTCTAATTTCTTTGTTAATTTTCCTGGAGATAACCCACATTCTACATTTACCAGTGATGCGTCATCGAAGGTTTAATTTTTTGTGAAACTGTGCAATTAACTCGTGCTTCTTGGCTTGACGTAGCAAAAATAATGTTTCTTTGTTGATGTCAACATGTTATTGAACGACTCATTCTCTTTTATAGAAGCACACGGGACTAGTTTACCTATGTTTTCAATATAATCGTGACAGATCTTGTTTAGCTTTGAAAACAAATGACAAACGATTGACTTAAAAAGTTAATGCATCGTAAAGGCTTCTGAGTATCATTATTTACACCAATCACAAAAGGTATATGAGATAACTCCAATTTATAAGTCTTCAATAATCTGTACAAATGCTCCTCTGTTATGCATGATATAACAGCACCTGTGTCCACCAAGGCTTGAGTTTTACGGTTATTTACAGTTATATACACACTGTTATATACACAAAGTTTTTCTTCATTTTGCTAAACTCTTATTTATTCCTGGAGCGTTGCATGGAACGACATACGTTAGCAAAGTGGTTAAGTATGCCACATTTGTTGCATTTTTTATCATATGCAGGGCAACGAGTTTGTGGATGAGAGGCACGTCTGCCACAAAAATAGCAATCCCTAATAGGTTGGCGATATGTAGAATTTTGTGGGTAAGTTGTAAAAAATGACTTATAAATCTGAGTTTTGATTCAATTCTTTTCACTGCAGCTTCTAAAGAGTTCTGTAAACTTGAATTGTCAACTCCTGTTAACTGGGCTAGTTTTGCACTTTGAGCTAATTCTTGAATAGTACCAGGATTTTGCTGAAGTACAAATTGTCTAATGCATTGTTTCAGTCCATTAAGTATTATATTAAAAGTCTGTTCATCTGGGAGCTGCAATTCTGCGGTTTTGGTCGTTATTCTTGCAATATAATCTTCAACAGTAGATTGGTTCTGAGTAACTGTATACATTTCAGCAGTCCTTTGCCATTTAGTTCTGGGATCTGGTTGGAATCTTGCTTGAAATGACTCTTTCAATAGATCATAATCTCCTTTAATATCATCATCCAAACTAATGTACCACCAAAGTGCAGTGTCCTTTAAATATTACGGTAAAATAGTTCTGGCCTTTGCTTCATTCAGTCCCTAAGCTGTTACTGAAACTGAGTTATCAATAGTTTTGAATCACCATCACCCAAAAAATGCGGAATTAAGTTAGTATTTATGCTGGACGCCATAGTTATAATTTTACTTTTAAGTCCTCCACCATTATGTAGCAACGGTGTTGTCTACCATCACTAAGGAGCGGGGTGTTGCTCCTATAAGAATGCTTGATATACGGGGGAAAAGTCTTTTAGTTGACTAACTCACTACGATAAATAAGTTACTCCATTTTATAACTATAATTGTGTATTAAACATATGTGATGCATCCACAATATTTCATATCAAACAGATTCACAATAATATATAGTTCCAGCAATAGAATGATGTTTATATGACAAATACAATTCTCAAAGTAACTCCAAACTATCAAACTAAACTTTGTAATTACATTGACTGACCCTTAAGCCTATTACTTAATATTCTAAATTTAACTTATGCATCAAACCTCTAACCTTTTAATTACCAAATTGAAATGATGAATTAGAAAGAACGTATTTATATAAGAATCCTTAATGTCTCAAGTAGTGGTCAATAACATGTGAAATAAACAATTAATTACAATTAATTACTTTCTAGAACTACTGCTACTAAAGATACTAAAACCAACACCTGTTGTTTACAACTAAAATCTACACATGCAAAATCTTTTATCTTTATAAATTCTCTTCAACATGAAATAATGGAAAACTGAAAATCATATAAAATGATATTATTTAATTTGTCATGTAAATTTACTCTACTATATATGACGTGTATTTTATTTGACACATTTTGCTGCTCATTTTTTTTTCACGTGTGTTATATTTCTAAGGTATTTAGCACCTTCAAATGATACTTTTCCCATTCTTCTCCAAAAGAATGAATGGCTTATGGTGTAAAGTAGTCGACAACTTGTTATCCTTGTTCAGTTCATAAGAACTTTATCACCAGGTTCTGACTAACTTTTAATAACGTTACGCTTTTCACCATCATACGTTTTCCCGTTTTCTTTTCGTTCCTCTATCTATTACTTCTATGTCTTCACGTGGTTAATGTTCAAGCTCGGGTAATTTTGTTCGCATTTTCAAGCCATATAGTAGCTCAGCAAGTAGTTTATTGTGACGTCGATCGATACATAAATAAATATTTCTGAAGTTATTTCGAGTTTTTGTTTTCGGCGTGCGCGATCCGTAAACTATCTGTTTTGCCTCTCTAGCTGTCCGTTAGCTTGCGACCAAAGAGGTGTTATTCTGCAGTGCGTTATGCCATTCTGTTCACAAATACTGACTTACAAATCGGGGTCCATTGTCAGTGGTTATGCTGCTTCAACGGTTTTCTCAGCTTTGGTGGTTGACTTCATAATGACAATGTCATATATATGTTAAAATTAGAGTTGAATTATTTATCGTTGTGACGTCATGCCGGGTTACAAAATAGACCTCGCCTTTTAAGAAGATAAGATAGTGAGGATACAATAACTCCAACATGCTAGCAGTTTTCATTAAACTTGGGTGAACTGTTTATATCTATTGACATGAGCTTCCTTTCGATTTTTACAAATTTTAGATTTTACGTTTCCGCCTTATGGGATTATATTCATAAAGAATGGGTTATTTCAGTTTTCCAACAATATCATTAAAGTCCTTTGAGCCGTTTTCATTAATCTTTGGTGACATAATTATATCTATTGAGATAAGCTCCCTTTAGTTTTTCTTATAAATTTTGAAAAGTAATTGATCTGTATTCTTTGAAAACGCAACTACGGGCGTATTATGCGCTCATGGTGCAGCTGTTTATTGACATCTGGTTTGTTAGTTACTGAAAATATTGTCAACTCAATTTGTATTGTGTCTTCTTTAACCTATCTTGACAAATTGTGGATATTGTTTTCTGGAATATCCAGATACAATTCTAGAGAAAGCATTCATAGGTACTTCGACTGCACTTCTAACATGTTTGGTTCCATTCCATTCAGTGGTTCTCTAGAATAAGTTCAAAATATAGAAAGATAGCGACGACGACGACGGACGCCAAGTGATGAGAATATCCCAGATAAAAATAGATTTGCGCGCAATCGACCGGCTACCGAGGTTGGTATAAAATCCCACTTTTCAATAAGCAAGAATTAAAAAAATATATATTTTATTCTAAATCGAGTTCAGTACAAGTACGAAAATTTCCATAACTGTTCAACACACTGTTCTGTATTATAGTAAATCGGTAATATAATTTATCAAAAAACGAAATATTTGAAGGATTTAAAGTCGAAAAATGAGATACCACTTTTTAAAACATAGTTTGAAGAAAAAAACTGAACAAATTAAAGCACCCTCTACTTTTTTAAAGAAAAAAATGGTGATCTCATTTGCTGCCCGTATCATTGTATAATATGCATCCCTGGCTGGAGTATTTGCTTCTGAGATAAAACAAAATTTCTAAAATTAACTTAAGTTGCTTCCATCTGATATTGACTCATTCATATTAAAATTAATTTTTATTTTCTCTTTTTCAGCTGTTCTGTCTATTTCATACACAAATTCTTCATTAGTGGTTTTAGCTGCAAAGGCCTCACCAACGCAATATATTTTTTTGTGAAACCAATTCTTGGATATTGTGCATTGAATCTGTAAAATATAAAGTTCAAGTCATTTAATTTAAAGCCTTTAAGAAATGTGTCTTTAAAAAAAAGAAAATAAATCAGTACATATACATGATATACGAGCTTTATTTTTTTTTTAAATGTATCACACTTTCATTGCAGTGTGATTTAAAACATGCAATAGTTTCTCTGAAAGTTATTTAATCATTTAAAAAAATATATATATATTCTAACATTCAGGTACTGGAAACCTTTATCTGTTGTTATTGGCCAACCAGAATAGAGTTTGCCTCTAAAATTACAATGCTATATTTTTTCCTATTTCGAATGAAGAAGGTGTTGCATATTTGTGAAGTGAAGCATACAATATTTTAGATGTGCATTTTTCACAATTTTCTTTTTTTCATGTAGACAACAATCTAAAAGCTCCAGTACATTGGGATTTGTTCGGATCATCAATATGCATCCATGATGCATCTTTACTTCTACACCACATCTTCCTGGTATTCTTGTGCAAGTGTGAATTTGAGGAATAATTAGACCCAAATAGAAAAAAATAAGGATTGATATGTGAACTCACTCTGAGCTTAAGCTTGATGAGGCCGAGTAATTTTTGTATTTCGGTGCTTTAGTAGATATGGTCATATTCAAATTCTCGTGAGCTTGCTAGATTTGCCTTTTTCTTTGAGTTTGGCACCAATTTTCCAGGAATAGTTTTTCTAGATCGGACTTCAGGTCTAAAACACTTGAAGTCTTTTCCATGTGGAAGACTATAATGTTTATATGTGCTTTTGTCTTTTAAATAGCAACACCAACTTCGCACACAGCGTGCATGTTCAACTAAAATGTGATCAATTGGAGCCTTTACTCAATTTTCTATCCCAGCTTTGTTTTCTTGGTTTTAGTCCAACATGTTAGCAAAGTTTCTGGTAATAGCTGTACTATGTATTGACAATATTTCATGTAACAAGTTTGCGATCACTGGTTTTACGCAGCAACGTTAAGGGCGTTTCAAGAAATTTCCCATTATTATACACAGGAAAATTCATATTGAACTCAAAGTAAATTTTCTCTGCCTAAAGGCCAAAATGCACGTCAAAAGCGTAAACAGATGGAAAAGGGTCTATTCTGAATTACATTCCAAACTTTTATTTATAGAAAAATATAAATACACTAGTGTCACGTGACTTCAAACTGAAAGTAAGGACATTTCCCAAAAAAGTCAAAAGGGCAGGTGCAAAATGAAATCGGATCGCCCTGGTTTTGGGCTCCTGTAATCAGGATAACTTATTTTACTGGAAAAGTGCTGTGCCTAGTTTTTAATAGAGGTTATTTAAATATAAAACAATAAAACCTGGAGATTTTTTCGATTTATTGACTTTTGGCACTTCGGGTCGTGAAATTTCTTTTACACGAACGCTATATAACTAGGCACAGCACTTTTTGAAAAATTTGAAATGTGGCCTTTCTACCAATACCAGAATTGAATGGGTTGGTATAGCTCTTGCACCTGCCCTTTTCAATTAATTTAACATGACGTAGCATTATCGCCTTGAAATGAGAGAGAAAAACGTTTGAAAGACCCTGCAGTAGTCGAATCGGCTGACGGAAAAACTACGTGTATTTTTTGTACTCACCGTGAAGCGTTTCGTATAATTCTTTAATAAGGTCATGTTGGAGCGAATAAACAAATATTCTCCTATTGCTTGCTTAATTAATTGAAGGTTCCAATTCAGAATTGGTTTTTTTTTCCAGAGAATTTTAATTGTGACAGACTGGATTTTCATAAAATAGAATGTTTACATCTTCTGATATTAATTTGCCTCTCCACCTCTTGTGTATATTACCGCAAACGGCAGAGGCGGATTCAGGTGGGCTCTGACCCTTGTGTATCAACCAATTTATGGTTAATATATACACTTTTTATATGTCGCACTCCAAACTTCGATTAGTGTTGGGACACGCAGCCCCCTTTTTGTCCAAATCCGGAATCCGCATCTGGGTTCCTAGTGCAGTTCTCATTTTGCAAGTGCAAGTTCATTATATAAATTAATAGCATACTAGGTCTCTTCTAGAGCTTTTATATTGGGAAACATTAACATTTTAATGAAAAAAAAGTTGCATTTTCACAAAGAACTTAAATATACCAAAATTCATGTCTGTTTTTGTTTGCTCTTTATCATTGATGTTTAAATTATAAATAAGAACTCCTACCTGCATATATACATTTTCAGATTTTACTAGTTAAATTTCTCCTGTATCTCAAGTGCGACTGGTATCAATTTGTAAATCATGATTGGGAGGTCTTTTTGAATTTATTCTGGTGGGGACAGGGTGATTTTTTGCCTCTGAATGAATATGAATTTTCACCAGTTGCCAGGCCAGTATTTTGTATGGCTTGCTTTTTTTTTTAATAACGTCCCTAGTGATTTCCTGCATTTTGTTGGACAGAATATTCCTTTTCATTCCATCTGGAGCAATATTTTAATTATTCTAACATTCTTACAGTTACATGGCAAAATTATTCTGTCCTTCTTTTACTTATTTATTAAATTTTGTTTGGAATATTCAAAAGTACACACCAGCATTAACATGGGGGATACAATTCCCTTTTCCTAGAATGAGTAAGTTTTAATATTTGCACAAACTACCCTTTTCGGGTTAGGATTAGAAGCTGTGAAATTGAGTACCCCATACAAAAAAATGTACCTCACAATTTATGCTTACACTATATCATAAAGCAATAACCAGTTTGACAAATATTGGATGCATATAGTACAACTAATTTTAATTGCATCTGTGAAAACTCCACAACCGATTAGTTTCAGATACATGTACATGTACCTATGATTTAATCAGCAACCTTGTCATATATATCGTCTAAATTTCTCAACCTTATAGTATACAATTGTACCATGAAGTTTGAAATAGTGACCTATTTTTTCTGCCGCTCATTTCATATTAAATTCCTGCCTACCAAAGTCACGGTCCACCAATACAAATGGACATCCAAGAAATAGCCATAAGTGCTTACGTGACACTCAGCACAATCAATCAATTGTTTTTCATTATCAAGTGCCATAATATTTTAAGGTTCATCTTAAAATCAGAAAACTTATTTCCATCACCTGCTGAGATTGGAAGCAAACTGAATGGTATTTCTTTTCTGTCAGAATAAAAGAAATTCTAAGTACCAGTATATATAAATATACAGAAATCTTAATCACATTTTTACATATATATATATATATATATATATATATATACACAATCCAAAAGTTTCAGGTGAATGAATCATGACATAGCTATAGGGGACAGGACAAAATAGTCAGCATGGAAATTAAAATGCTCATAAAAAATAATGCCTACCAAATATCATTGACAAGGGTATAATCAGTGGTTAATCTTTACCTGACCCAATCACAAAAAGTAAAATGACTTAATTGTTAATCAAAACTTCATTGGCAATTATACCACATCATCTTATTATATCAAATTCAAAATTCATGTAAGAAGAAAGCAATTTCTGTCTGTGTTGGGGATGCTGTCTCATTGCCGTACATGTATACCCAACATCTTTTGCTAAACCTGATAGATACAAGAAACTCTTATACTGTGAAAATATTCCATCACAAGTTTCCAAGTTTATATATCCTTCAAAAAGACTCAGAAATTTTCGAGTAAATTTATTCCCAAGATATTAAATTATAATTATTGAACAATGCCAGGACAAAAAATTTGAGATTAATTATTGCAGTTTGAGAAAATGCTGGATACAAATAATACCATCATTTAAATAAATTTATATTTTTTTGCCAAACGTATACAAGGGTATAACCAATTTTAATTTAGACAAGAAATGAAAACATTGCAAAATTTTCTGATTTCCAAGTATAGACAAAATTTTCTGATTTCCAAGTATAGACAAACTAGATACACATGTACAAGTTGGCAGCTACATGATATAAATGCAAGGAAAGAAAATACCCATTATAATTGTTTTGTTCAAACATTCAGTGGCTGTTACAGAGGTCTTGCTCAGTATTGAAGGCCAACATCAATCTGACCAACAACTGCAATTAAAACACTTTTTAAGCTTTTGAACTTTTGTATACCTGTATTCTGTGTTATGAAATGAAATTGAAATATGAATCATGATAAAATATGATTTTCTTGTTCTCTGATGGAGAGTTGTTTCATTGGCAATCATACATGTATGTCATATTCTTAGTTTTATAATTACATGTAACTCCATTTGTGGTGCATCAGTGAATTGTATGCCTACATGTATATCTCATGTATATCTGTAGGTAGGATTAATGTTTAAATCAAATTACTTTATCTTTTCCCTGTACTTGCCATAAAAATAACAAAACACTCATATAAGTCTTATAAATGAATATTTCCTTCTTTACAGTTCAACTGAATATCATATATATATGTCTATCTGCAAATGATCTGTAGATCTCTCACTTGGTTAGATATTGCAGATTTTTCAAATATTTCATGAAAGAGACGACAAATTACATCCGTGAAATACATTTTTTTTTAAATGAAATCCTTTTTTGAAACTCCAATTGTAAGAAAATTCACAAATCTCCAAACTGCCTTTATTTAGAATTCATTTTAACTGAGGTAAAAGCTCTTTAAGATGGTAAACATCAACTTCAATGATGATGAAAAGAAGCTAAATTGTCCAGTTAATATTCCTCTGTCTCTCAGCATCAAAACACTAAATTCCAATTCATTTGGTCTTGAAACAGTCAATGCTTCTGCTTAGTACATTATGTAGAATTGCTGTCTTTTTTCTACTTTTCATGGACATATTTGGTGGCTTTCTAAACAAATTTTAATCAGATCTTCCATAATGGCTGTCTCACTGCAGGTCATCATCCTGAAATATGAAAATGCAAATATAATATATATTAAATGAAATTTTCAAAAGTAATCAGAAGTTAGTGTACACATACTTCTTCAAGAATTTACTGTTAAAATGCTAAGAAAATAAATTAATAATTTCCCTGTCCTTATTTAATAATGTCTTCATTCAACATTTGAACAAGAATTTAATTTTCCACACACATTTTAATAAGGTGCACTACTTTTATAAAACTTTAAAATTAAATGAAAACCCAGATGTGCCTATAAGATGTATTATGTAATAAATATTTAAATTTATGCATTATATTTAACTATATTGTTTTGTATCTCCTTTTCAAAATTTAAACTATGACCATGATGACAGGAATACTTCAATATCAGTATCAGTAATCCACAGCTAAGAAATTTTAGCTAGCAAGTTCAGTATATTATTGTATTAATATCTGTCATGTCTGTGTAAATAAATTGTATTGCTTGTACAGATACTTCATTAAATTAAAAATTATCATGATTATTGGGTACATTTATTAATGCAATTTTTGAAAATGGACAAAATGTGAGATTAATAATTGTGATTTCAGAAAAATCTACATACTTGTACAGTTACTTATATGTATAGATTTCAGAATCATTGTGAGTTCTTATAAATGCGATATTCAAAGTTGCCTTTAACAATATGGCAATAATTTCTGAATTTACATCATACAATATTCTTACAATGCAAGAAAACAGAAATTTATTTGCACAAATTATAAAACAGGAAGAAAGCCAGGCTTGCTAACATGTTTAACCCCGCCACATTCTGTATGTATGTGCCTGTAATTCAGCGGTTGTCGTTTGTTGCTGTGTTATATATTTATTTTTCATTCATTTTTTACATCAATTAGGCTGTTAGTTTTCTCCGGTAATACAAGACACCATAAATAGCTTCAGAATTCAGGAATTCAGAAAAAGTATGTTCTTCATGTTTATTTAAATACATGAAACATAATATACATGTTTATCTATAACTTAAAACAGTTGATAGGAAAATCAGAAAATATCTAAACAAGAATGTGTCCATTGTACATGGGTTCCCAGAAATGGCCAGAATGCAGCACAGTTGTTATAGATATGTTATTGGGATTTACCTTCAAAGAAAATATACATCCTAAATATGTATATCATTTTTCAATATCTGCGCTAAATAAAACAACAAATGCATCATTCATAAGTTATGATTTCACAAAGACCATTTCCTTTCAAACACATAAATAAACATTTATAGATCTGATATGTTTGCACAACTTGTTACTTCTGAAAATATATGAATGAATAATTTTAAAAGGCTACATTCACAATCACATGTAAATATGTCTCATTGTCATAATATTAATTGGGCATTCGATATAACAGCTCTTACTTTCTTCAGGCAAGTGATGAGACTAGTGATGGTCGAAATCAAATCCACCAAAATCAATGAAGCAATGCATGTTGATGTGATGCAGGCATTTTGAGATGTGTTTGAACATTTTTACCTGTTGTTGGCTATTAATCGTGTGTTTCTCTGTCCTATATTTTCTCCCATTTATTTGCATTGTAGTCCTGTCATGTAATGTTGCCATTTTAATGTTATAATTAACATTGCCATTAAAGCGGGAGGTTTGGCATGCCACAAAACAAGGTTCAACCCACCATTTTTATCTTAAAATGCCCTGTATCAAGTCAGGAAATGGCCATTGTTATATTATAGTTCTTTTCTGTGTGTGTTACATTTTAATGTTGTGTTTCTGTTGTGTCGTAGTTCTCTTATATTTGATGTGTTTCCCTCAGTTTTAGTTTGTAACTCGGATTTGTTTTTTCTCTATCGATTTATGAATTTCGAACAGCGGAATACTACTGTTGACTTTATTTATCAAAAACGTATGTATTATTTCCCATAAATGTTTAATATTTTGAAAATTAAGACGGACGCCAAGTGATTGTATCCCAAAGGACCCGGTGAGCTAAAAAGACAAATAATAGAACACAACAAAGAAAACAAAAGACTTATCAACACGAAACCTACCAAAAACTGGGGGTGATCCCAGGTGCTCCAGAAAAGTATGCAGATCCTGCTCCACATGCTTCAATCAGTACACCGGAGAAGATTTTACATGTAATGAAACGTTTGGGTCTGAATAAGGGCAGATGGTGCAACAAAAGACCATTGTGAAAATGTCGGTAGACATATAAATCAAGCAAGTTTTTAACACGGTTGATTAATTCGAAGGAGAAAACAAGCATTATTTAAGATAACACGAAGAAACAAATGTCTCCGGACGTGGAAGCAAAAGCCACATGGACGCCCTACTGTGGCAAAAAAGGGACGACAGATACTAGAGGGACAGACAAACTCATAAATCGAAAATAAACTGACAACGCCTGGCTAAAAATGAAAATGGACAAACGGACAAACAATAGAACATATGCCACAACATAGAAAACTAAAAAATAAGAAACACGAACCCCAGCAAAAACTATTGATCTCAGGTGCTCCGGAAGGGTAAGTAGATCTTGCTTCACATGTGGCACCGTCGTATTACTTATGTTTTAACAAATCCGGTAAATAGTCTTAATTCGGTAGGTCACATTCATGAAAGGGGAATGTAGTTACGACGTAAGGAACATATCCGATATCATTTGTGAAACGGTTATTCCATAACGGTCAACCAACTCGTGATGGTGTCCGTGAAATTGGCAAGTGTTTTACTGCCAGTCGGAAGACCAAGTAACCATATTTCACCCCTTTGGGTAAAAATGTAAACATATAGTCATAAAGCATATAGGCAAAGCAGTTTAGTCGACCGTGCAATTGAAGTCAAATCTCAAATGTGGCAATACAAATACTAGTAATACATGTGTTCCATGTGATAAGATCTTTCCAATTGTTTTGCAAATTTTGATCACAGGGAACATGTATACTAAAAGTTTTTAGTTGATTTGACTTCCCAACATCATCGAATACCAACAACATTAATCTAAAGCTAAATAGACAGACGGACGGACGGACAGAACGAAACATAATGCCAAGTATTTACCCCAATTGCATGGTCCAATTCCGTATAAAATCATAATGCTAGTTGGGCATCTGTGGTCTATGGACACATTCTTGTTTAATGGTTTTGTCGATTAACATAGTAACAGAATTCATTGCAATATAACAAAAAGTAAAATTTTATTTTCCAATTAATATTGTGATGTAATAAGATGGTGAAATATTAAAATACGTATGATTTTTCAATAACATTTATAATTTTGGTTTTGTCCTCACTGCAGCTCACATTGGCTGATTAAAACCGTTAATGATCCATTATTTCTTGTGAATTCTCTTAAACAGCTCAGACAGAGAAGGACATGACATCCACTACATTTGATTTTAATATCTTTCCTCACTTTTATGCCCCACCTACGATAGTAAAGGGCATTATGTTTTCTGGTCTGTGCGTCCGTTCGTTCGTCTGTCCGTCCGTCTGTCCATACGTTCGTCCCGCTTCAGGTTAAAGTTTTTGGTCAAGGTAGTTTTGATGAAGCTGAAGTCCAATCAACTTGAAACTTAGTACACTTGTTGCTTATGATATGATCTTTCTAATTTTAATGCCAAATTGATTTTTACCCAATTTCACGGTCCATTGCACATGGAAAATGATAGTGCGAATGGGGCATCCGTGTACTTTGGACACATTCTTGTTTTAGCAAAACATTGTTTGCAACGCCTCCTTTTGTCATTTTCATAAGGCCAATGTCAACTTTATGAGGACCAATGTTTGGTAAGCTTGTTCCTTTCCTGTTGACTCATGTAATTTCCTCTGCGATGCTACTTCCAGTATGTGTCTTTAAACTATGATTTGAGACTTATTTATTTAAAAGAATTTGCAATTGCTATTGTAATAAAATACATGAACATAGTGGTATAAACTATTTTTGGAGTGTAAAAATCTTTGGATGTTTTAAATAAATTACGTGCTTTTGATGGTCCTTTAGATTCTGTTGACAGTTTTGATTTTCTACTCTTTACACTACACTTCCACACTATCTTATCAAACAAAAGTTTTCCTATTTAATTAAATGGTCGTTTGGTAAAGCTGAATGTAAATATATTTGCTGCAACTCATTTAAAGCCTTCTTCTCTAATGAGAAAGGTAAATATGCTAGATATACTTACTGGAGGTGTGATGAGATGATTGAAGCTGTTAATTTTCTCCTTGATAATATTAATGTACGTTTCGGCATCAAAATTTATCGACAGGTTGTAAGTATCCCAATGGGCACTAATTGTGCCCTTTTAAAGCAGACTTGTTTTTGTACTGTTACGAATCACAGTTTATGACGAAACTCGGTAAAGACCCGTCGAAATTGCATTTAATTGATAAATTAAACAACACTTACCGTTATCTTGATGATATTTTTCGTTAAATAATACAGAATTTTCTCAATATACTGCTGAAATTTACTACAAGGAACTTACTTTAAATAAATCAAATTGAAACGGTAATAACTGTCCTTTCCTAGATTTAGATATTTCGGTTTTAAACGGAAACTCCACACTAAAATTTACGACAAAAGGGACAATTTTCGTTCCCTATTGTTAATTTTCCATTTTAGATGGTGATGTTCTTTTGGCACCAAACCCCAAGGGTGACTGGGGAATAGAAATATGGTCACTTGGTCTTCTCCCGACCGGCAGTAAAACGCTTGCCGAAGTTGGGCGTCCGTTTGGCTGTGCGGGATGTATTAAGTTCGCAGTCACATCCGGTCAGAATGGGGACGTTAAATCCGATGTCTCGTGCAAAGAGATTGCCACGCTCTTTGCACGTTAAGAACCCTGCAACAACTCTTTGAGGGCCTGTAGGTGGCCTGTTGCAAGGCAAAATTTTGTCCCTATCCAATATACCCTCAGTTTCCAGTGACAGTCCAAATTTCCCGACGATCTTCCCAAATGGCCTCTATTATGACAAGACCTACCTATTGTATTTATTGTGAACTTGTTCTCGTCCTGAATATGCATGAAATATTTGCCACTGGACGTTAAGCAACCAACAATCAATCAAGCCTATAGAGCTCCCTTTTTATCTGCACTGTTGCCTTCAATTTGATTGAATAGTTTTGTACCTTGGTCCAAAATGTACCCTTACCAACATTTCTCTCTGAAGAAATCTCTAGAAAATAAATGAATCGAAAGCTGTTTATTCAATATGTAATGGCAATTCAGATGAAAAAATGGCTATGAGAAATGAATACTAACTCTGCTTTGTGCTATATCGGCACGCTGTGTCGGATTTTCAACATTTAATCTGACAACGGTATCAGTTCGATGGAATACATTACCGGAGACATTATTCTGATTTTGGGACGACCAGTCTTTGCTCTTACTCCTTAATGAAGCAAAAACAAGTCAAATATCATTGTAAAGAATTTTACTTTTGCGTTCTTTACAACTATAATTACAGATGTAGCAGGAATTGAACATTCATCAATTACCATATTAGAAAAATATAATTGTGCACTAACATTAAGATTTCAAATATATTTTCTTGTAACAGAGGTTATACTTGCGCTGAATAACCATTAAAACATAAAAGAAAACAAAATACAAATAAACTGTAAAATATTCTGCCCTAATATGATGTTATACACACATGTATCACTATTTGTGCCAGTTGACATCAATAGATTTCAAGTTCGTGTTTTAGCAAGGTCCCTATTTTTTCAATTCATCAACTGAAATGGCATATGTTTTATCCTTTTAGCTCACCTGGCTCAAAGGGCCAAGTGAGCTTTTCTCATCACGTGGCGTCCGTCGTCGTTAACTTTACAAAACCTTCTCCTCTGAAACTACTGGGCCAAATTTAACCAAACTTGGCCACAATCATCATTGGGGTATCTAGTTTAAAAATGTGTCCGGTGACCCGGCCAACCAACCAAGATGGCCGCCATGGCTATAAAGAGAACATAGGGGTAAAATGTAGATTTTGACTCATATCTCTGAAACCAAAGCATTTAGAGCAAATCTGACGGGATAAAATTGTTCATTAGGTCAAGATCTATCTGCCCTGAAATTTTCAGACCAATCAGGCAACCTGTTGTTGGGTTGCTGCACCTGAATTGGTAATTTTAAGAACTTTTGCAGTTTTGGTTATTATCCTGAATATTATTATAGATAGAGATAAACTGTAAACAGCAATAATGTACAGCAAAGTAAGACCTACAAATAAGTCAACATGACCAAAATGGTCAATTGACCCCTAAAGGAGTTATTGCCGTTTATAGTCAATTTTAACAATTTTCATAAATTTGTAAATTTTACAAAATATTTTCCACTGTAACAACTGGGCCAAGTTCATTATAGATAGAGATAATTGAAAGCAGCATGAATGTTCAGTAAAGTAAGATCTACAAACACATCACCATCACCAAAACACAATTTTGTCATGAATCCATCTGTGTCCTTTGTTTAATATGCACATATACCAAGGTGAGCGACACAGGCTCTTTAGAGCCTCTAGTTCCTGATGGGTTGGGAGGATACAAGATAATACATAAAATGTTGTCCAGCTTTATCCATCTTCCTTAGGCCATTTGAAGCTCTCGCCATATCGACCAGTCTCTGTCATAAATTTCACTTGAACTTCTTTGTCATTTTCGTCAATATCTACAACTTGTCCTATGTACCATTTTCGTTCGTACATTGCTGCAACCCAAGTATCTTTAGAAAGTTTATCTAGTGCTACCGTCTGTTGTCTGTTCATTTCTACTTCTAGATTTCTATCCTCTGCCGTCTGTTCATTTCTACTTCTAGATTTCTATCCTCTGCCGTCTCTCCTCTTGTTCTGAACTTTCTAGAGCTTCTACAACCCCACCGTTACCCACGTCCTTTACAAGTCGATGAAGTGTGTATCCTTCGCTGGTCGATGTGGAAATATCATTAATACATTTGTTGCAATAACATGATGTATTTCTTTGTAAACTTCATTTATTCCATTTCCAATGACATAGTGTATTTTGAATGTTCCTTTGACTGCAACGGGTGTAATTCTTTCGGACAAAAGCTTTTCGGAGATATAATCCTGCTGGTGGTAAAATATGTATTTTACTTTACTCCCAGATTCCCTGGCTCTACGTGCCCATTTCATAAAAACGTCGGCGTGACTGAATAGATGTCGTACCTTGCTTGACGGCATTGTCAGCTATTCTCTTGAGACTTGCACAGAGTCCATCGCATGGCCCTTGCCATGACCGCTTTCAAAATAGTTCCATCGAGCAAGCATTCCAAATTCTTCTTCATGCATTGCGGTAAACTGGAAAAGTTTTGTTCCTGTACTGACTTGTCGGGGAATCGCAAAGATAATGCATTCTTTTCAAATTTGGATTATCTTCTTTTAGAATTCCTATCATTTGATTAGTAAAAGTAAGATTTATAGTTGAACATATTCCAGTGATAAGAAATGGTACGATGCTGTTATAACTGCAGTTTTAAAAGAGGGTAGTTATTATTTTTCATAGATATAAATTGACAAATAAAATGTGGTAGGAATACAAATAACGAAATGCATGCTGTCAGCAGATCATCATTTTTTTATAATTTGGGATATTGTCAAAATCTGTTGATGGATTGAATTTTGTATAATACAAATGTTAATGTCCATTTGCAAATACTTCAGGCATATTGAATAGAATTGAAGTTTACTAAAACAAATATAGTAACTGTTTGAACTAGTCATCATTTCTACTCAAAATAATATTCATGTATGAACTGGTTCATACAATGAAAAACAATTATATAAGCTGTAGTTAATTTTCAAATATGT
This sequence comes from Mytilus coruscus, assembly GCA_017311375.1. Lineage (NCBI taxonomy): Eukaryota > Metazoa > Mollusca > Bivalvia > Mytilida > Mytilidae > Mytilus > Mytilus coruscus. The sequence goes on from CM029605.1 coordinate 52,157,073, forward strand.
AATTTTTTTTGTGTAACTTAAGTAGAGTCTTTGTAGCATATGTATCACAGAAGTTCTCTAAATATACATTAGATTTTTTTAAGTGCTAAACACTTTCACAATAAACATTGTATTAAAAATAATCTCAAAAACAGAAACGTGAAGAAGTTCTGGGCAGGACACAGGAGTCCCTGTTTTTACATACCCCAAGAAGAATAAAATGGACGAAATCATTACTCCTCTCATATAACATTCTGTATCAAAAGCTACATCAGTTTTAAATTAATTATCTGTACACCTTGAAACCTTGATTTTCGTATATATATGTCCTTTTAAATTCAAACATGAATACTTCTAAATCACAAACATGCATACAGCTAATCATATTAAGTTGTTATCTGTTTAAATGTACATATGCTATTTTATTACTTTTCAGGCTATCACATCAAATATGTGTTAGATGGGTTTAGAGAAGTAATTAAGGATACTGCATTGTTGAAGAACATGTGATTTAATGAACTGTGAAAAAGAGGGTATAAGAACTTATGTTAGAATGATGTTTTATTATTCATAGTGATAAACAAATATTATGAGGAATAATTTATTTATCTATTTATTACCCAGTTTAAACTTAACTTTCTTATGTGTATTTGTGCGTGATCATTCAGCTATCTGGATGGTTCTTAATGTGATTTAAATACTTGGACAAAAGACAGTGTATCAGAACTTATGTATGTGTTATTATTCATAGTGACAACAAATGTATTGATCTGTTTTTAAGAGAAATAATTTATTAATTTTCTGTTTACAAAACTTTGAATTTTCGAAAAACTAAGGGTTTTTAATCCCAGGAATAGATAACCTTAGCCGTATTTCACACAACTTTTGAAATTTTGGATCCTCAATGCTCTTCAACTTTGTACTTGTTTGGCTTTATAACTATTTTAATATGAGCGTCACTGATGAGTCTTCTGTAGACGAAACGCGCGTCTGGCGTACTAAATTATAATCCTGGTACCTTTGATAACTATTATTTATTAAAAGTTTAAACTTAACTTTCTTATGTGAAATATGTGTGTATGTCACCAAACAGCTACGTTGTTTCTTAAAGTTATAAAACCTGCACTCTAAGAGTGAGAACTATCCAATCTTTGTGTCTTCCTGTCCAAGTAGTCCAACAGATATTTCCCAGAACATGATTAACACAATGACTTAATATTTGGTTTGCTGCCTCTTAGGGATGAGTTAGCCAAAAATGTACTTTTAAGATCTGTTTAAAACATTGTGTCCGTTTGCCAATTTGATTTGGTATGCTTAGCCTCAACAATATGTGAATTCTCATTTTTAATAGTTGGCTCAACATGTTGAATATTGTATTTGGTGAAATTTTGTAAAGAAATACTGCTTTTTGATGACATTCTAAAATAAAATGCATTGTTCTTTCATTATTATTTAACTTTATATGCGCCCGAGATCACTGCAAGTTTTTGGTGGGGATTGTGTTGCTTAATCTTTAGTTGTCTATGTTGTTTCTTGTGTATTATTATTTGTTTGTTTGTCTTTTTATTTTTTAGCCATGGTGTTGTCAGTTTATTTTTCGATCTTTGACTGTCCCTCTGGTATCTTTCGCCCCTCTTTGGTAAAATATTCAATACTTTTAGTAAGTAATAGAACATAACTAACTTGTCTTTTTACTCCCATAGGATCTTTTTCCCCGTTAGATTTTTTTTTAATCTCCCATAGGATTTTTATTCTCCTTTAGGAATTTTTTTCTCCCATTGGAATTTTTTTATCCCTTAGGACTTTTTTTCTACTATGAAATCTCTTAAGATTTTTATTAATCCTATAGAATTCTTTTTATCCTACAGGATTGTTTAATTTTTTTTTTTATTGTTTTACCTATAGGCATAGGTATATTATTGCCAAGTTTGATAATTCTACCTTTAAAAAATGTGGTTCCAATTTGCACCTACGAGAAGTGCAAATTAATCCGAGAACATGTTGTTTGATAATGCCATATAATACATGCAACATTAATATACCTAGAATTTAGCTCCATATGTCGGAACTGGATCACAGTACTTAAATGCCTGCGTCAACTTCAACCCACTTTACCAGTAGCAGTCGGTTCAAATTGAAAGATGAAAGATTACACAACAATGTCTAAAGGATTAATAGAGTGAGATTGATTTAAAGATTGATTGATTGTTGGTTGCTTTACGTCCAGTGGCAAATATTTCATGCATATTCAGGACGAGAACAAGTTAACAATAAATACAATAGGTAGGTCCTGTAATAGAGGCCGTCCGGGATGAAGGTCGGGGAAATTTGGACTGCCACGGGAAAATGAGGGTATATTGGATAAGGACAGAAATTAAGCCTTGCAACAGGCCACCTACGGACCCCTCAAAGAGTTGTTGCAAGGGTTCTTAACGTGCAAAGAACGTGGCACTCTCTTTACACGAGACATCGGATTTAACGTCCCCATTCTGACCGGACGTGACTGCGAACTTGTACATCCCGCACAGCCAAACGGACGCCCCACTTTAGCGAGGGTTTTACCGCCGGTCGGAGGAAGACCAATGATGACCATATTTCTATTCCCCAGTCACCCTTGGGGTTCAATAGTAAGATAAGGGTCGTGTGAAAGTTCACTTAAAGTTGAATGCATTGATTCATTATTATTTTGTAGTTCGACCGTTTAGGATTAATAAATTATAGCTTAGGAACTTTGTGTTTTCTATGTGTGTATAGTTAAGATACCACATATTTTGGCGGCGAGGATAAACTTTTATATTTATTAGATTTAATAAACATTTACAATGGGTGATGAGGCACCAGCAGCAGTTGTTATGCCTTCAAATTACGGCAGAATAGAAGAATTTGATGAACATTCTGAAGACTGGATTCAGTACACAGAAAGATTAGAATTCTATTTTACAGCTAATAATATATAGCGTCGGCGATGGAGACTGCCGCGAAAATGCACAAGATTTGCAAACTACGGAAACACGTCAGACCGTGCATAAGATGTCATTCAGACAAGAAGAATGTTACCGTTGTGGTGGAAACCATAGACGCCAAGTGCTACATATGTGATAAAAGGGACACTTAGCAAACAAGTGCAGGAATAAAGGGAGGCAACACTTAGCTAACTTGAAACCAACGAATAAGTAACAGATGAGTCAAGATATCCGATAACTAAACTGAAGCAACAGAAAGCACATTTTGTAGAGGAGGATAATAGTGAATGCGAGTATCAAGTGTAAACTGAAAAGAGGAAACCTTATCGTATTAAGGCTCGAGTCAACAATAAGGAGATCGAACCGTAAATCGGTACAGGAGCCACCGTTTCAATAATCAGTGAGAATACTTTAAAGCGATTTTTCGGAAGTGAGGAGCCAAAATTAAATTAAACTGGAAAACTTGGAACATACACTGGAGAGGAAATAAGAGTGCTAGGTAAAACAACCGTTATAGTTATGCGCAATAATCAAAGTGCAAGATTACCGATGACCGTTGTTAAAGGCGTAGGACCAAGCCTAACGGGACGTGACTGGCTAGAACACATGAATTTAGACTGGAAGTCCATATTCCGAATCGAGGGATCAAGAAACGGAAAGAATCGGAAATTAGAGGGCATTCTTTGTAAGTACACTGATTGATTGATTGATTGCTTAACGTCCAGTGGCAAATATTTCATGCATATTCAGGACGAGAACAAATTAACAATAAATACAATAGGTAGGTTCTGTAATAGAGGCGTCTGGGATTGAGGTCGGAGAAATTTAGACTGCCACGGGAAACGAGGGTTTATTGGATAGGGACAGAAATTTAGCCTTGCAACAGGTCACCTACGGACCCCTCAACGAGTTGTTGCAGGGTTCTTAACGTGCAAAGAGCGTGGCATTCTCTTTACACGAGGCATCGGATTTAACGTCCCCATTCTGACCGGACGTGGCTGCAAATTTGTACATCCCGCACAGCCAAACGGACGCCCCACTTTGACGAGGGTTTTACCGCCGGTCGGAGGAAGACCAATGGTGACCATACTTTATTCCCAGTCACCCTTGGGGTGGTAAGTACACTGAAGTAATTAAGTTTTGGAAGGGTATGTGTAGGGGATTTTTAAAATTGTAAATTTTGATTGAAATTTGCAATCCATTATTTGTAAACTTAAAATTGTGTAGCATAGAAATCAAAGGAATACTTCTCAGTGAGACCTTTTCATCATCAGCATAAAACAGGACTTATAACTTTCACTCTGTACTGGCCTCTTTGTTGCGAATCAATTGCCTGAAAAAAATGATAAAAGAAATAAGATGATAATTTGGCATGCACTTGAAAGATAAAATACATTTTGGCAATAATGAAATTTGTCGGGACCCCACGATGAGTGCTGTTGATGGAGCAGGAACTGCTTACCCTTCCTGAGTCTTTTCAAAGGTCTATTGTTCTTTCTTTGGCTAGACTTTTTTTTTTTGTTGGCTGTGAACCACCACCAGTAGCCCTCTGCTCTTTGTTCAGTTTGCTGAAGACCTTCTTAGCCTCCTTCTTAGTGTTGGCCCACTTGTCTTTCCAGTCTTTGGTAGACCTGTTGGCAACACCCAGAGTACTGACCAAGATAGAAATCCTGCTTCAGACAGCAGTCTTTCTGGAATTTGTAACTCCATCCCCAAACGTTTCATTTAACATTTTGTAATTTTTGGTAGTGCAAAAGTCACAGGACACCAATTCAAAATAGTCTGGAATACTGTTACAATCATCATCAACTATTTTTAACTAAAACAGTACATGCCAAATTAGTTATGTGTGATCTTGTATGAGCACAATATTCTTCCCAATGGATTCAATGTCTACATTTTCATATATTTCTACAAATTTACCATCCTCAGTATTTAGTGTGGTTTCATTTACTTCCATATCTGTTTCAATGGGCGGATTGGTTTCAACAACTTCTGTTGGTGAACTTTTGTGGTTAATTTCCTTCCAGATTCATCTGTATAACTTACTCCATTGTCATTAACATTGGTTTTGGATGATATCACATCCTGGGTCAATCTTTTAATCAACTGATCCATTTTTCGAAATCTTTTATTTAAGTTCAGTCGCAATTTAAAAGACAATTGCAGATTTTCGTTTTCTTCCTGCTTCTTTGGTGGTCCAGATCGCCCATATTTTCTTACAACTGTGTCCCAATTCTTGGATATAGTGTCTAAATTTGATAACAGTACATCTCTTTCCTCTTTCAGGTTTTTATAAGCTCACCAACAAACACGCATACACTCACATCACCATCATTGTCACTCATACCAGCAAAAGACCAAGATGAACAGCTGCCAACAAGAGAAACTAACTAAAGATATTGATTGTTGTTTGCTTAACGTCCAGTGGCAATTATTTCATGCATGTTTCGGACGAGAACGAGTTAACAATAAATACGATAGGTAGGTCTTTTAATAAAAGAGGCCATCCGGGATGATGGTCGGTGAAATTTTGACTGCCACAGGAAAATGAGGGTATGTTGGATAGGGACAGAAATTTTGCCTTGAAACAGGCCACCTACGGACCCCTCAAAGAGTTATTGCAGGTTCTTAACGTGCAAAGAGCGTGGCACTCTCTTTACACGAGTCATCGGATTTGACGTCCCCATTCTGACCGGACGTGACTGCAAACTTGATATATACCGCACATTCAAACGGACACCCCACTTGTGCAAGCGTTTTGCTGCCGGTCTGGAGAAGACCACGTGACCACATTTCTTTCCCCAGTCACTTTTTTGGAGGGTGGGGGGTCTAACTAAAATAATATTATTTATTTGGTATATTTATATTGTTGATATGTTTACGGCATAATTAGAACATAACTTTTTGATTAGAAATAATGCAATTGAATGTAAAATTAACTTCTTCTGACATTTGTTTTAAAATCCATTAATGACCTTGCTGCACAAAAGACGAATCAGTTTCACAAAGAAAAAAATACGACTAAGATTGACAGAGAACAATTGGCTATGAAATAAATGAACTTCTACATTTTTCATATAACTACAGTGTATAATTTTTCTTTCAGAATGGGGATTGAAAGACATCATTGCAACTAGAACTGTTGGGGAAACACGAGTATTTGCTTCATTGGGATAGATTTAGCCATGCACATGATTCATGGGAACCAGAATGTAATCTGACTCCAAATCTCATTGGAAAGTTCTTTTCAAATCAAATTTGATTTAAAATTTTAAGGTCATGTTAATTTAATAACTATGGTTTTGGATCTGCTTGAAATTAAAAAGTAATCTTTTCACTGTTTTTTTTTTAAATATTTTAAAAATATTTTAATAAAAATTTTTTTTTTCACAACGCTTATTTTTGTCAACGAAGTAGAATGTTTACGGTCTTAAAATTTTAGTTATCTTTTTAATTAGCATAATCATTAAAATATCTACTCGCATGTCATCTCTTCTAACTTTTATGGTGACGGTTTGCACATCATATTAACATTGTCTGCACATTAATTATTGTATCACAGACAGGGATCTAGTAGAAACAGGGTTAGTAATATATTATTATGCCACATTGAAGATGCATGTAATTACATTAGGAGTTTTCCAGCGATTGTATGCATTATTGCATGTTTTCTTAGAGAAATCTGCACAGACAGATACACAGGAACTTCAACATCAAGATGGTCCAGTATATAATCGTAGTTTCCATTACGAAGCTTGTCTTTCAATATGCCACTTATTTATACTAAAAATACAATGGCGTCATACGACACGGCAGTACAAATAGAAACTGATTTACAAACATTTTAACTTGACGATCAATAAAATCTGAAGGCATTCAATGTGAACAACTAGATGAAATCGTTGAACTCCGAGTGTTCACCCAGAACCAACATTCATTAACTGGAGAAATAGAAAATGATTTAAATTTTGTTTCAAAATCCACTACTTGGTCACAAGCTCTTATAACTTTACAATAAATGATATTAAATTGAAAATTCAAGTTCTCAAATACATTGAGGTTAATGACACGGAAGATCGCACAAATAAAATGTTAAAAAAATAAAGATGTTATTGATTATAACAACAAGCATGGGAATCGGAATGTGTTATATTTTTATCGCAATCAAATAATGATGCCGAAAAGCCAGGTCAAAAGTCATATCAGAGATCTATTGAAAAACTCTACTCCAATTACGAAACTTGGAAGAATTCTGCAAATCGCGAAAGAGAAGCCTTAAATTTTGAAGCATTTCTGAACAGTTTATATTTATTTTTCACAATGTGAAAATCACAAACGTGTTTCGAAAGTTACTTCAAATGATTAACTTGATTTTAATGATTCTTCCAAGAGAGAACAGGATTAACATGTTTCTCTAACAGAGGAAACAATTGACCATAAAGAAAAAAAAATAATGTATTGATAAAAGCAATTACAAAATGGAGTACTTTCTTGATAATTGCAAACTAAATCTAAGAAGGACTGCATATAGAGAACAGTATGCAGTATTCAAAAATGGAAGAAAAGTAAAACTAGTTATTGTGATGAATGTTGTGAAGATAATAAATTGACTTCGGATGTCGGCTTCATGAAAAAACAACAGATTGGAGACTTTGAAGCAAGTGCCGATTATTTACAAGATTTATTAAATGATAGCAACAATTATAAGACGCATGTTATTGTTTTGATTGATTGATTGGTGATTGCTTTACGCCGCATGATCACAAAAGGATATATCGCGGCGAGAGCTAATTCAAATATTTAACAATATAAAGTATATTTTAAAATGAGACAAAAGGTCCTTCAATATACTAAAACTCAAGTCTAAATCAAAATTGTGTATATACAAATAAAATACAACGCTAAGATAACGTGATAAAATTAAAATCATTTAATTCTATACAACATTTTATATTTTATAATATATTCCAACTTCTTTTAAGAATGAAACAATATTTGTAATTGGAACATTATTAAATAAATCATACATATTACTGACATTGAAATGCTTCCTACGAATATCAGCAAAATCAATACAATTAATTAAAACATATTTAATAGTATACTTGCAGTTGCAAGCTATACATTGTGGTTCTTCATTTTCAGAAGATACTCATGTGTTATTCTAGTATGACAAATACGGCATCTAGAAATAACACACTGATCTTCTGCACATTAAAATATTTAAAGGTTTACCTAATTTAGGTTTAATTTCATGTAATTTATTTTCATCTTTTTTACTCCATTCATTTTCCAATATATTAAAAACATATTCTCTAATATTAGATCTAAAGTCAGTATATGGTATATCACAGTTAGATAATGGATCATCCAGGGCATTTTTTGCTTCCTGGTCCACAACCATGTTTCCATGGATTCCAACATGACTCGGAACCCATAGAACAATTATTTCTTTATGAAGAATTTTTAAATTCCTCATTACATATAAAATCTTGAGAATTATCGGGTTTTTAATTTTAGTATGTTGTATAGCTTGTAAGTATGAAAGTGAATCAGAACATGTAATGAATTTGGATTTGTCTGAAGAAGCAATAAATTTCAAAGCTAAAATTATTGCCTTTGCTTCAGCAGTAAATATGGATGCGGCAGATGGCTCGCAGCTCCAAAGACAGCAGCAGATGCAACTCGGTTACCATCCTTCGATCCATCTGTATAAACAGTTGAAAATCTGAATCATTTTGTCTTTATTTCAGCAAAATGTTATTGAATTAAAGAGGGTTTGTTTCCGTTTTTTGTATTTACGGAGATCAAATATCATTTTCGGTTTTGGAAGTTCCCATGGAGGGCATTTGCAAGTTTCAACTTGTGCAACAGATTTTAAATCAAAAGTGGTTAAATGTGGTTTTAAACGAATGCCTAATGGAGGAATTTTATTTTCATGTTTTGCAAATATATCTTCATAAAAGAGATTAAAAACACAGCTGTAGGCAGGATTTTCTGGATATGCTTTTAGCTTGACAGCGTATTGAAGTCCAAGCTTTAAACGTCTGTTTGAGAGTGAGTGCTCATCAGCCTCTACATACAGACTCTCAACTGGTGAGGTTTTAAAGGCGCCAAGACACAAACGCAAACCCTGGTGATGCACAGCATCGAGAATCTGTATGTAGGACTTCCGTGCAGAGCCATACACTATTGAACCATAATCTAGTTTAGATCTAACTATAGATCTATATAAATTAAGTAAGATGTTGCGATCAGCACCCCAGTCAGTGCTGCCGACAACTTTTAAAATATCTAATGCTTTTAAACATCTCGATTTTAACATTTTGATATGGGGTAGAAAGGTTAACTTTTTATCGAAAACTAACCCAAGAAATTTGGTTTCATCAACCATTTTAATTGGGTTTCCGTACAAGGTGAGTTCTGGATCAAGATGCAATTTCCTTTTGTTACAAAAATGCATCCCAACCGTTTTTGAAGTAGAAAATTTAAAACCATTTTCCGAGGCCCATTTTTCAATTCTTCCAAGACATAATTGTAATTGTCGTTCAATGTTATTCATATTTTTGCCTCTGTAACATATTAGAAAATCATCAACATACAATGAACCTTCAATATTACTTTTCAAAACTTCAACAAGGCTGTTAATTTTAAGACTAAATAATGTAACAGATAAAATACTCCCCTGAGGCACACCCATCTCTTGATCATACAGATCAGACATGGTTGAATTTACTCTAACATTAAATTGTCTGTTAGACAGAAAATTCGAAATAAAAGTTGGCATATTGCCTTTCAACCCCATATCAAAAAGATCTTTTAAAATACCATACTTCCATGTAGTGTCATAGGCCTTTTCAAGATCAAAAAAGACCGACACCACATGTTCATTTTTCGCAAAACCATTACGGACAAATGATTCGAATCGAACAAGATGATCAAGAGTACTGCGACCCTGTCGGAATCCACACTGGATATTGGCTAATAGCCCATTTGATTCCAGGAACCAAACAAGTCGATCATTGACCATCCGTTCTAGTGTTTTACAGACACAACTGGTAAGAGCAATTGGTCGATAATTAATAGGATCCGTGTGATCTTTACTTGGTTTTGGAATAGGCACGACGGTTGCAAGCTTCCAAATTGATGGTAAATCACCAGATTCCCAGATGTTATTCATGAGCTGCAAAAGAGCTTCCAGCGAGGAATCTGGCTAGTGTTTTAAGAGTTGATAGTGAATATTAGTATCATGGGCTTTTGACACAGATGTTTTAAGTTCTTCCAGAGAAAATAGTTTATTATAATTTTCACCATTTTCGATTTAAAGTTCAACTTCATTTTTCTTTTTAAAATCTTCCCTGTAGTTGTTAGAAGAAGAAGATTTCGCAAAAGTTTCACCAAGCTTGTTGGCAATATCTTTTTCAGATGTTAATAAATTATTGCCATCTTTCAAATGTTTTACCGTGGCTTTAGAATTTTTACCTTTTATCTTTTTGTATCATGTTTCATACTTTTGTCATCGGAGTGCGAGATGTTATCCCCGAGACAATTTTTTTCAAAGACGTCCGCCGTGGCACTGCTCGAAAAATACGGAAATAACTTAAATTTTCCGTCGTAGGATGTTGATTGAACCGTCTTTCAGATTTTTACGGTCATCTATGGCTTGATCACAAGCGTCATCAAACCATGGTTTGCTGGGATGTTTCGGATTTGCCGAGGTCTTAGGAATTGTTCTGTCAGCAATTGATATTAAAACTGTATTAAACGTTAAAATTGGATCTTCTACAGTCTCAAACATCTTTGATTGAAGTTCCGCTCGACAAGAGATTCTCAAACAAGGACCAATCCGCCTTCTCGAGTTTCCAACGTGGAACTCTCTGCTGAGCAGAAGTAAAAGATGTTCAAGAATTATTGGGAAGTGATCACTTCCACATAGATCATCATGGACACGCCATATATAATCCAGAAGAGACGGGTCGCAGCAGAATAAGACCCGTTTCCAGGGTGAAGATAAGTATTAGATCCATCATTGAAAATGCATAGTCCTTCTTGTGAGACAAAGTCTTCAATGATCTTACCTTTGTCATTATGAGACTTGCTTCCCGCAAGGGATTGTGGGCATTTAAGTCTCCCATAAGTATAAAAGGTGAAGGTAATTGATCAGTAAGGTTTTGAGTTTAGCTTTATCTATATTTGAATTAGGTGGAATATATACAGAACATAATGTAATTGTTTTATCCAATGATAAACGAATTGCAACTGCCTGCAGATCTGTGGTGAGTTGGACAGTGCTATGAATGACGTTGTCCTTCACACAAATGGTTGATCCGCCTGCAGCACGTTCGTCTTCCTTAGAAAATGTGCTATAAATGGTGTATCCTTTTAAAGATACATTATCACTTTCTTTTAAATGAGTTTCTTGAAGACAAAATGCAATAGGTATAAAAGTCTGAACTAGAAGCGTTAACTCGAGATGATTTATTTTAAGACCTCGGCAATTCCATTGAATGATATCTGTCATAGTTTATGAATAGAAGGACGAATGCTATCGAGTTTGCCAGCATTTTTACTTCGATCACCCTGAGATTGTGATCTTTCTGGTGGCATAACACTTTCGCAGTCCATTTCTGATTCATCATTGAGTATGGTAAATCTATTTTGTGAGGAGAGTCCTCGATCTTCTTGACTAGACGCAGCTGATGTTACTCCGCCTCGAACTCTACCCCGCGACCTCCTTTCAGAAGACTTCTGAGATGACGGATTTGCTGGCGTTTTGGAGACGCTCTTCTGTTCTGGAGAACGAAGAGGAGACGGGGCTTTTGTAGACTTTGTACGAGATGCAGAAGATGAATTAGAAGACGCTTTATTAGACGTAGATGTAGTATGACTATTTAAGACGAGTGAATTATCGGGAAGATCCCAGACAGACCCAGTGCCCCAACTGTCTGATACAACCACATCTGATTTACTTGATTTCTTTTTTTTTCGTTTTTTTTAGCTGATGACATCGAGCTCTGTGAGGAAGATTGAGTTGACTGAGTACTGGTTTTAGAAAGTTTCGGTTTTCTTGGAATAATTATTTTATCGGAAGTTTCTAATTGAACAGGCAACATTATAAAAGTTTCAGCATCAATTGTGTATTCTCGTGACTGAATGAGCGGCCAACTTTGCTGGCGTACGATGGTTTGTTCGAAACTATAGGATCATTCGAAACAGAAGCTATCTGTTTAGCCTCTGGGTAACTGATGTTTCTTTCTGTTTTAATTTTAATAATATTTTTTTTCTTTTAGGTAAACAGGTCCCTAGATGATGAAAAATGGGACTCACCACAGTTTACGCATTTAGAAGATTCAGAGCTACAGGTTGTTCCCTCGTGTCCTTCGTCAGAACACTTGAAGCATCTCTGCGTACCACGACATTGTTTGGTTCCATGACCAAACTTTTGACAAGTGAAGCATCGAATTGGGTTAGGGATAAACCTGTCAACTCTGATTCCGAAGCAACCTAAAGTAATCGATGAAGGAGGAATTGGAGTTCTAAAGGTCAAAAGATATGTATTTAATTTGGTTATAGTTCCATTCTTTTTATTTGAAATCTAACAACATCAGTTACACCTTGGCTAGAAAGTTCCTCACAGATTTCTTCCACGGTAAGGTCACCAAGGTATTGACTTCTGTCTCCAATGATCCCCTTACAGCTGTTCAAACTGTTGTGAGGAGAGGCAGAAACAGGAAAGTTTGTAATTGTTTTCATTGTAAGCAAATTTGTTGATTGAGTTTTGTTGGAACATTCAACCAACAAATTCCCTGATCTCATTTTGAAACTTTTTAACAGTACCAGCAACGCTTTGTATTTGTTTGTGAATCACAAAGGGAGATATTTTGGAAATTGGTTTTTCATCTGTACCTTTCATTACAATAAATCTGGGCCAACTGTCATCTTCCCGACAGGGCACTGAATAATCACATTTTCTTTTTTTTATGTATTAAAGCTGATTTAGAGGGTTGGTTTTGATGTGCCATAGGAAAAGAAAGGTTCACCATTCTTGTCATCAACCCCAACGGAGTGCCTACAAGGGCGATGCTGTGTTTCCGTGGCGAGCCGGGGTCAAGTGCTAATGCTGAAAAGGGCTCCAAGTATAATGTAGCTCTTCCCCAAAATTAGCACCCAAGATCCACTGCGGAAAGCACCAGATGTTCCAAGAATAGTATACTCAAGCAGAGCGTATCCATCAAGCGCAATAGAAAGCGTACCACTTGATTGACCCATGAGCCATCGCCTTCGTCAGTTAACCGAAATATAAATAGCTTAATTTAAATACATGTGTATATAATGACAATTGTTACAAGAAAGCTTATTGTTGAGGATTAACTGAAGGGCTCGGCATGACCAGCCGATTGATCGGACCGGGTCCATCCGACCTCCCGTTTAGATGATATCGGAGCCAAAGCAGCTTATTGAACTATAGTCTCGTCCGTCCGGGTATTTTATGACCGTAAGGAGTCTGGCTACAGCCCTCATCCGCAAGGATCTCGTCAACCACCGACACGGGTAGCAACCCACGGCTAACGGGTTGGAGAGCCTATTTTATTTAAAACATCGGGCAACTCGTACGATGTTCGGATCACTTTAGTCTGGCCTCTACCCTTCGACCTGTCCAGCATGGGTAACCCTACCAGGAGACGAAGCTCCAGCTGGCATGGCTCTCAGGGTCACTGAGACACGCAAGCCACGGCAAGGATAGCGATCCACCGGGGGTATTGTTTTGATGAAAAGTCAAGGCAATATACTCCAGAACTAAGGGACGACATCAAAGATCAATGTAAGATAAAAAAACTTATATCAGATAGTTTGGGGTGGGGTTAACTGCAGCAAGTTTTCTTTATCCGATATTGATTTTTACATATATCCATATTGGCCAATCAATTTTTCCCAAATCAAGTTAAGAGGGGCGGGTCACTGAAAAACAACTTAGTATATAAATTAAGTTGTTTATCCTTCTTGAACTTTGATGTCGTCCCTTAAGAAATGTGTTTAAGAAGTGTTGCAAAACCAGGTCAGTGAATCTAAGGTATCATGTGCAATTAATTCTGTTCTTAAAATGGTTGATATAGCCCAAACTATCTGCCATCTAGAACTTCTGCATTAGTTTAAAGTTAGGGAGGAAAACATTAAGCAATCTACTTCAATGATTGGTGAACAAACTAAAGCTTTTACTAAGATGGCGAACGAGTTAAAAGGATTAAATCAGTGGCTAAGGGACAACAATGAGACCAAAATCAGTGATAAGGACAAAAGAAAATAAAGACAATAGAGACAGTTAAACCGGCTAAGTTAAACGCATTCAATTGTCTTTTGTTAAACAAATTTGGTTCTTGGACAAGTTTTGACATATTCCGTGTCAAAGTAAAGAACTGCTTTCTCGGGTTTAACAGATAGATGTACTAAGTAACTAACTACACACGATAAATATGGTCAAGACACACATAGTAGAAGCAGGAACAAAAGAAAACATAGTGGGATAACTTGTATATGGACATGTTCAATGATCCATTTTTTTCGAAAATAGTGACGTACCAAAGGTTAAAAATTGAAAACAACACGTTTAATAATTTCTTGCGTCTGAAGCGCTTTTCTGGATATACCTTCATCAGGAACGCTCAAAGCCAAACATTTGAAATCCGAAGATGTATAAGTATCGAAACCGTTGAAGAGCTCTATGAAAGATTATCCTTAGCTTTGAAAGAAAAGGGACAGTAAAATAATGATATTTCAGAATAGAAATTTATTCTATTTGGATTTAAATATAGTTTTATTTTACAAATGTTTTAATTTTTCTATTTTCTATTTATTAACCCGTAATCAAAATCTGTCTTAAATAGTCAAGTGGATTATAAATAGGAATTATTTAATTTCATGTAAAAGCAACAAATTTTAAATATATTTTGAGATAAGATAACTGCCCTTATTTTTGGTACCAAAGATATGAATAAGATTATAGAGAGCATGCACATTGACTACTAGTGAAGCAGCTACTAATACTTAATTCATAATTTTGTATATCAAAACTTTATTACATGTTTCATGGCAGAAAAGCAAAGCGTCCAAGAAAATCTTGCCTAAATGATATACAGTTTTCTCAGACAGACATACTCGTAGACATCTACTTGAATGTAACGTTCAATTTTGTGAAAGTGAAGTACCTCAAACTGATAATGAAAATGTATTGTATCAAGTGTGGAAATATCACATCAGATTATCAAAATATCAGTGATGATGAACATGAAATAAATTATGATTATATGAATACATTCAGAAATTTTCATCCTACAAAGTACGAAGTTTTAAATGACATTTGGTAAAGTATGCATATACTATAATGGTTTACTTTTATAAATTGTTATTTGGATGGAGAGTTGTCTCATTGGCACTCACACCACATCTTCCTATATCTATATACTATACTTCATGCATACTTTACCAAATAACAACCACCCATCAAATCTGACCCTCTCCCTATTCATTTTCAATATTGTTTTTACAGCAAATGCAACTTTGAATGTGTCTGAAGTCCAGTGAGTGATATGAGTGCGAGAGAGATGGTGCGTGAAGTAGCATCGAGCGGAGGGCAATGTTTTATGCATTGTCAGTGTAAGAAAGGCAGTTGTAAGTCTTGTAGGTGTAAATATAGAAGAATGAAAGTTTTGTTCATCTCAAGTGTCGCATGTCTCTGTCTTGAAGCAACAAGTTAAAAAAACTTGTTTCTAAAATGTATGAAATTGTAGTATTTTATGTATGCCGTAAATAATCTACCTTCTTTTACTTTTAATTATTGTTCTTTATTATTCAATCAATTTCAACCATACTGGATATTCTGCTTTATTAACAATTTCAAATTTTGTACAGGTTAAAAGCATTTGTAAGCAATATTTTGTACAGATTATAACATGTACGGGGTACTTTTGTACGTGTTATAACTTGTGTATTTTAGCATTGTTCAAACTTTAACATGTACAATTTGTTTGGACATGTTATCACCTGTACAAAATTGCAACTTGTACACGACATATATATACTGTTCTTCATACACGAGTTAATATCCCTATTTTATTCATTATTAGGGACGATCATTTGAGAGTTCGTTTAGGATGCGAGTTACTTTTTAAATGTCCAATGATACATTGTTTTGAGTAAAATCCAAGATACGAATATATAAAAACAAAGTGTCCCAACAGCCGGGTATTATTTACATTTGAATAAAAATGATTCTCAGAAGTAGTCAGTTACCAAATGTTCAAAGAACTAGAAATTTATATGAAACAAGAAGTTGTTTAGGTCCATTATCGGATTAAAAAAAGAACAACACCAGTCTAAGCATTTTTAAAAAGCTTTAAAGTCCATGGAATGGTCGATTTGTAGTTATTAAACAACTTAGCCCTGTAGTTTATCAAATCATAGATTCCAGAAAATGTTTTAATATTAATTTTGATAACCTAAGAGCATTTGAATCTTCTGTTTTTCCAACCTGGGTAAAATGTAAAGCAACAATTTTTTCCATGTAGCTGTAGTTTACTTGTTCAACATTTTCATAGTAACCTATACTTACCATGTGTTTTAAGATGAAAATGACCAAGCCACCCCTATCTGTAGGAAATGTGGAGATGAGATGAATGAAATGTTTAAAAAGACTTCTGGCATGTTCAATTCAACCACACAACATATGATAACTGTCCTTATTTTTGTACGATATTCCACTTCAAATGAAACCGTTTAAACCGATTGGAGATCATTGTAAAGAAATATAAACTCCATGCAAATTTAGCAGCTAACATTCCAGAATAATAAAGGTAATATATTTCTAAAGAAGAACACTGACGTAACATGGGGTAACCTTGGTACAGAATATCTTGCCATTAACTATCCCTGGATCACCGCCGTCCTTGATGGACAAGAAGAAGTAGACGAAATTACAACAGACACAGAAACATCAATCCAATCCAAGGATACAGATACTCAAACTGATCAAGTAGCAGAAAAACAACTGAAGGACCAGATAAACGAGGTAGTTAGTAGCTTATTGCAACTCTAATTAAAATACACATATATCACCATAACAAATTCAAAATGTGATGAAAAAGATGACAGTATGTCTAACCTTGATTTAAATTATCCCTATTTCAGAGAAGCAGCAATACACGATAAGACAGAAAACTTGCAACATAACCCCTGGACCGAAATGGAGAAACTTAATTCACATACCAGCATTGTCCAATGTAATTAAAAGTCCAATGTGTTCCATTTACTCCGATAATGCAAGTTTAAATTAATGTCAGTGTTTACGCAAATATGATGGGTAATGAAAATGTCCCTGGACTACGAGATACACCATTTTATGTTTCAAAGAGGAATTTAAGAAGCCATATATGCCTCGCCAATGCTACCTTTATTCGAAATCAACAATCATGAACAAAAGCTTTAAAAGTAATCCGTCAATTCGTACTAAAGAAAGTATTGAGCAAGTTCATGGTGAACATAATGATTCGTCTTCATGTGGGAAATGTATGCAGTTTCTAAATGTGTTCCTGATGGATTCCCAAGTAGTTAAGATTAAAGACTGAAACAACACTTCAGTCCAAAATTTTATTATGATAAGACTGTAGAAAGTTAAGAATAACTGCCAGTTAAGGACACATAGACAGTACGAACTTAACAAGTGAACATTTCGCCCAAAATTTGTTGGAAATAAATATACTTTACATGGCCAGCAGGAAGAAATAGAGGCAAAAGTGTATCTGAACATCAAGTCCATTTGAAAGGCATTTGAGAGTCACAACAGGAAAACTGGAAGTCCGTAAGTCTAAATGGAATATTTAATGGACAAACTCTACTAGAAATAAAGTGCATAGTGCCTTCTTCTAGTTGGTCAACATAAGATCAACTATTTTATTGATTGATTGTTGGTTGCTTCAAGTCCAGTGGCAAATATTTCATGCATGTTCAACAAGTTAACAATAAATACAATAGGTAGGTCGTG
>CM029605.1:52175151-52357352 GCA_017311375.1 Mytilus coruscus
TTATAAAGCATAAGTTGAACTGAAAACTTGGCAACCAGAAGCCTGATTATATTATTTGTTCTCTGTCCATACCTCCATCACCTTTAACAAAATTACAAAAGCTGTTGTCCACACCTAAATACTAAAGATTTTTGACTGGTTTGGAGTAGATTGCAAGACAAGCTGCCAATTTTGTACTTCTAATTTCTAAACTTCATTAACAAACTGTATTTATGCATGAAATATCAAGAAACGAAATTGGGAAAGTGTATGAACAAAATTTGCAAGTTATACACTGTTTACACAAATTCGATGCAAGTATTTGATAAAGCCAAAATGAAATAGAAAACACATTAAAATACATGTACATGAACAGTTTATTATGTTTATATCTATTATCAAATTACTATAACCAAACCCTCTGGTATGAAGCTCGGGGTCAAGTTAAAAAAAATCCTTATATGCATTATTCATTGTTGAAAGTGACATTAAAATTAAAATTAAATCAATCATTCAAAAAAAAAAAAAACACCACCAGAGCAACATTTTTTATGAATACCATGCTTCTTGTATCAACTGAATTACAAATTTATCATGTTTGTACAAATCTACAGTGCTCGGAAAAAAGATGCTCATATGATATTAAAAATTATCCCCAGTGAAATGGTTGTTCTATATTTACTATCAAGAAAAATATTCAACTGGATTTATTAAATCGAGAAACATGTTTCTTAATCAATGCTGATTTTGAGGGAAAAGGCAAATGAGCAATATTTCCTTCCTGTGCCATTTCCTTTACTTGCAGTGTCATTGTGTCTTTTAAACCAACACATACGCGGGTACGTTAAGGCAGTTTTTAATTTTTCCCGTAGTTTTACCAAGCGCAGATAACTCTGTTTTCCTCATTATTATTCATGACGTCATCAAATAAATCTCGGCGTCGCAAGGCTACATTTGTTAGTAGCACTTATTGAGATGCCCAATTGTTTATAAAAGTATTGAAATATGATGCATTTATATCATATTGACTGACATTTAACCTCATATTCAAAGATTTACGTAAAGTTTATTAAATTAAGCCGTTTTTTTATCGCGGATTAGGCCCCGCCTATTTTTATTAAATGACCAATCAAAATTCTCTCGGGGTCTTACAGATGCTTGCAGTATGAATGAGTCGAGCACCTGTCAGGTTTTTCTACAGAAAGGAATTTTCATGTATAAACGTGAAATTTGCTGCAGTTTTGTATTTTTTTGGCAGACAAGTGACTGTGGATGGCTAGTATGATCATTTTCAATGTGTAAGTTGTAAATCAAGCGATAAATATTCGTATTTACCCAGAATTAAGTCGCATAATGTCAAATTTAACGGGCAACCACGTGTGATTTACCATGCTGTCGACAGATTAATCATCAGGCGACAAACTGTCCCTTAGATATGATTGATTCCAATTGCTTTAAGTGAATATGTAGTATTATTTAACGGGAATTATCATTGAAGTGGATTGAGAGACTCCTTCGTGTGGCATAAGTCCTGGACTTCGATACCGATGGCGATGACATGTGGGATGTGATGTTCAGAAAACACAGGCACTTGTTTCTGTCAATGGGGGGTTTAACTATCCACACTCGTACGAAAAATCAGTGATTTTGTTTGTACGAGTGTAGATTGTAACCCCAAATTGACAGAAACAAGTGCCTGTGACAGAAAACGATATGTGATGACAATGACTTGAACATATCTTCTTCTTCTTCCAGGTAAGGAACCGAATTCAATATTTGGATGTATAAGGTCCCACAAAAACTAGACGCAGTGTCGGACAACACAGAAAGTTTTCTCTTGGCTATTTACAAGTTAAAACTTGTATATATATTGTTGAATGAAAATCAATGCATACTTCTCATTTGTTAACAAGTTCTAGCCAATAAATAACTATACCATTATCATATACTATATACACGGTGATTGAATGTGCCGCTGGAATAGGCAGTCTGCAGCAAAAACATTTTCTGACGACTAGTAAGAAGACCAGTATTCCGACATTTTTGTCTAAGCAAAGTTTTTCAAAAAACTTACTAGTCCGAATAAAATTTTACTATAGTGTAGGGCATCGGACTAATGGCTAACAGTCCAGACTGAATAGGTAACTTTTTCCAGCTTGAGAATATATGATTCTAATGCAATATTTATGTAACAATTTTTTTCATTGGCTAAAAGTTACCGTCAAATCCACAGTTGACCAGTCGTAACTAAGGAGGGACCCGCCATTTTGAATTCATGGATCAACAAATGTTCGATTACTACAATATTATCGAAAATAAAACAACACCTACCTCAAAATCGCCGTTTTGATGTGATTTTATCCAAATTTGAATCGTAGAAGTAACGAAATAACCTTCAGTTTGTAAGATTTCATTTGTATGACGTCATGTTTAGCCATGACGTCTTTGCGCCAAAATCATTCATGAAGTTTCGCGGAATTTTATTAAATTTCAAATTTATACATTTTTTCAAGCTCTAACGTATTATTTCTTTTTGTAATGCATTAGAATCGGAATAACAGTACTGTAGTTGAAGAGTTGCCACCGTCGCGTCAGTAAAACTGCATTTGCGACCGTCAAATCGCCAATTGACGGTGGCAACTCTTCAACTACAGTACAGTTATTCCTTAAATAGGTGTGGAAAACTATCAGAAATATATGATAAGGTCATGAAAGTTCCAATTTCTTGTACATGTATATATGTAAAGCCCTGTAATTTTTTCTCAGCCAAAAGTCTTGCTGTAAGTAAACATACGTGCAGAATCTTGGCCCTAAATATTCCAAGCAAAACGAAACCAGTATGGGAAAAAGTTTACATTTTACCTGAGCAATATCCTCGTCTAATGGGTTTCGTGCTATTAAGAATGCATTATTCATGTTATTACGTCAGGATTTCCATTGAAAAGCATGCAAAGTACGAAAACATGTGATCTGACCATATATGAAAAGGACTTAAAAGGTATACATTTTTAAGATCCATACCTGCCAACTGTCACTATTTGCAGGGGATTTCCCCCATGGAAGCTCCGAAATGGAAATTATGAAAGAGCAATTTTGTCCACAATTTCAAACAAAACAATTAATTTTACAATGGCTATAGGCTTGTAAAAGTATGAGGAAGCCAAAAAACAACATTGAAATATATTTGAAGGCCCCTTGAAGGTTTTGTAGGACTATAAGAGCCATCTTGCACGTAAAACTCCCATGGTCATTTTGAATAGTTGGCAAGTATGAAGATCAATAAATTTATGATAAGGTCTGTATAACAGAATCCCAGCGGCACCCCCTATAAATTAGGTATTAAATTGGCCGCCTTGAGGAAAATGATGGTTTTTTTATTATTGACTTGTGAAGGCCTTACCATGCTTACGGTGACAGATATTTGCCTCATTGGCGGTCATACACCATCACCTTATTTTTCCATATAGTCTAATTGCTACATTTTTATGGCCCCGCAACAAAGTTGTCGGGGCCATATAGTTTTACCCTTGTCCGTCATTCCGTCATTCCGCAACAAACCATTATACGGCATTTTTTTCTAAACGCCTTCAGATATTGGGCTGACTTTTGGTATGTGAGTTAACCATGATGAGTTCCAGATCAAGTTTAAGTTTAGTTCCGCTCCGCTAATTTTTGCTGAAATTACGGGCTTTGGACTTTGATAAATTGTTGAAAGTCCCAGTTATACGGACTTTTTTTCTAAACGCCTTCAGATATTGGGCTGATTTTTGGTATGTGAGTTAACCATGATGAGTTGCAGATCAAGTTTAAGTTTCGTTCCGCTCCACTAATTTTTGCTGAAATTACGGGCTTTGGACTTTGATAAATTGTTGAAAATCCCAGTTATACGGACTTTTTTTCTAAACGCCTTCAGATATTGGGCTGATTTTTAGTATGTGAGTTAACCATGATAAGTTACAGATCAAGTTTAAGTTTCGTTCCGCTCCGCTAATTTTTGCCGAAATTACAGGCTTTGGACTTTGATAAATTGTTGAAAATCCCAGTTATACAGACTTTTTTTCTAAACGCCTTCAGATATTGGGCTGATTTTTGGTATGTGAGTTAACCATGATGAGTTACAGATCAAGTTTAAGTTTTGTTCCGCTCCGCTAATTTTTGATGAAATTAAGGGTTTAGAACTTTGAAAATTGTTGAAAATCACAGTTATACAGACTTTTTTCTAAACGTCTTCAGATTTTGCGCTGATTTTTGATATGTGAGACTGCCATGATGAGTTACAGATCAAGTTTATGTTTTGTTCATGTCGTTCTATGCTGATTTTCATGTCGTTTCAACACATCTTGTTAGATCTGCAGTACATCCACTTCCTGTTTGCTGATAGTTTGAAATTTAATTACTCTTTGATCAAGGAAAATTTTCATCAAACTAGTATTGGTCTTGAGAGCTTGATACTATTCATGCATGCTTGTGTCCACGTGTGGTGTTGAAATTGCAGATTTTTCAACTTTTTGAGACGGGGCCATTCGTGTCGTTCCGACACATCTGTTTTTCTATGATATTTTATATTATCTGTTTTGTAAATAAAGAAAGAGGGGTGCTTACCGCTACAATCCATCAAAGTACGTGTAGCTTAAGATGGGAAATTATTGCACATGCTGATAAAATACAGAGAATCGCAATTAATAATCTTTGAATTTTTACTAAAATTACAAACCAGTAGGACATATTTGATATAGATATAAATGATTTTTTTATAAATAGATATTTTGAAAAAGTTTGAACTTGTCTAATAGTTGTAATAAAGTTCCGAGATTGTCTGTTTTTCCGGGTTTGATTTCATTATTACACACCATGATGATGTGCTGTCACATGATAACATCACAATTCTATGCAGTACAAAATTTGTCGATTTATTTGTAATAGATCATTACCTTACAGCATCAGGGTACCAAACTAACTTGGTTCAGTATTGTAAGTGGAAATCTATGGAAATAATTCCATTTGCTTACATTTTAACTTGCCTGTGTAAAAAAATCTTGTACATATACATATCTGATAAGTGTCTTTTGTATAAGCATGGAAATGGACTATTCAAAATATTGCTTAATTTTTGATTGACACAAAACAATTAAATCAAATCTACATAATGTACTAGAAATGCAGAACATAATATTGTCACAAAATCCGATCCTTATTAAGGCAGTCATATTTTACCAAATTATGTTCAGTCTTGTTTACTTTTCCTTATTTGGTACATACAAAATTTTGCATCCTTAGTACCATATGGTCCGAAAAGTGAACAAAGGGGAGGGTTGTGTGCATGTTAAACGGGTTTAACCCCTAAACATATTTTTTCTGTACCAAGTCTTAACAACAAATGTAGCTTTAATCTATTATGAGATATTGTATGAGGTGACATCATCAATGGTCAACATGGTCAATCCAAAACTTTAAATGAATCAATAACCATGATAAATTAACATCAATAATTAAGAATATGGGCCCTGTTTCAATAAAATTAAGTAAAGTTATTGATTGTTCATTGAATATTTTTAATTTGGTTCACCAATGAAATCTTCGAAAATTGATATCCGAAATTATAAAACTCAAACTGTAGTAAATCTCTATAGATCGTTCTCGTTGCAACATTTTCAAAGTGCCTTTTGTTAATTTGTACAAATTTATTTTCTGAAAAATCACACTAAACTAGTTTATTCCTTCTTATGGTGGTTCACTCTGCATTCAGAAGGTCACTTCCATATTCATTTAAGTTACCTTCCTTCCAGGCTTGTGACTGGCAAGATTTTACATATCTTGGCTGCATTCCCCACCCACCACCACATTGCAAATTTCAGTCCAAGAGGAACCTTTTTTTATGCTTTTCACTTTAACAAAATTGCTGTGTAATAATTAGTTAGGTTTCTATTTATGTATAAATTATAATTTATAGAACAAAATGATTACATAACTTTCCCTGTTTGCTGCCCACCTTATTTTTTTAGTCTGAAGAAACTATAGTCAGTTTACAATAACTTGTTATTTTAATGGTTTTTAACAAATTAAATGCTTGCCATTATTTGAAGAA
The DNA here is from genome assembly GCA_017311375.1 of Mytilus coruscus. Taxonomy (NCBI): domain Eukaryota; kingdom Metazoa; phylum Mollusca; class Bivalvia; order Mytilida; family Mytilidae; genus Mytilus; species Mytilus coruscus. The sequence goes on from CM029605.1 coordinate 52,181,216, forward strand.
ATAAAGTTTGTTTACACCCAGACATTCTTTGAATTGATTTTTTTAAAAACAAGGACCTGTTAAATTTTAAAAGAAATTGACTTATTCACATATTTATCATTTACTTTTATTTATAAATAACTTTTATGCAAGGAGAGAAAAAAATCAGTATCATTTAATATCAGAACTTCATGAAGGTGCTGGACTTGGACTGATGAAATAATGCAATACAGAATATGGCATGAAATGAACCATGGAGAATTTTACACAGCAAGAAAACCCTTAAATGCCATTTACATCTTCTCTGAAACCACTTTGTTTATTACTTCTTCTTTGAAACCACTGTTTTTATTACACCTTCTTTGAAACAAAACAAATTAAAATTCCAATAAAATCGTGATATTTTTATTATATTGCCAGTCATTATGATTTTATTGTTGGCCCTTTTGCTATTTCTGGTACTTTGAATTATTTAATCATTTTTCCATCTTTATTAACATTGTATATTAGATTATTTTAAACTTTACTCTTTGAAAGAAGAAATTTTAATGCACACAAAAACTAACTGTGTACAAAACTTAAATATGTTTAAACTTTATCAATGATTATAAACATTAAAATTAGTTATTAAAAGCTAGAAATTTAGTAGAACATTTATGAAATCCTAGATGAGAAGCTAAAACACGTCATAATTAGTTAAAATGGTACAGATCATAATAAATCACATGACCAACCCTATGGCCAACCTACCATGATACTGTTTCCTATACACATTTTAGATGACCAGATATTTTAACCATCACCTGGATACCTTATAAAATTGCATAGATAAGCATTACCTTTTTTTTTAGAAAGGAAAATAATAATATTACCATGATTACAGATAATGTCAGTGTGACATTATTGAGTCAAGTCATATCCATAAATATTTAGACGCCACATCAATTCATTGCCTTATGACAATGCTTTCGTATCTATTAAATGTTATATCCAGTAATTTGTTGGTCATATCCAGTATTTGTACAATATATCATGTATATGGTGGTCACATCCAGTAAATTGTTGTCGTATCCAGTATATATGTTGGTCATATCCAGTATATGTATAGTATATGGTGCTCATATTCAGTAAATTGTTGTCGTATCCAGTAAATTGTTGTCATATCCAGTATGTTGTGATCGTTTCCAGTAAATTGCTGTGATATCTGATGTATCAACTTCATAAATCCGTTCATATCATCCATCTTTTTTGACAGATAAAATGTAAAAAGGGGGCAGGGATACAGTTCCTCAAAATAAAATCAAGTTCTATTAAATAATGAGTAATTGCTGCTGTTGAAGACCAGTCTGTGTTTTTGATCAAATAAAAGAACAGCAATTAAATTACAGACCGTTGGTTTTTGAATAGTTTTACACATGTAATTTTTGGGGCCCTTTATAGTTTGCTGTTCGGTTTGAGCCATTGCTCCATGTTGAAGACCGTACTTTGACCTATAATGGTTTACTTTTAGTAATTGTGACTTGGGTGAGAGACTTGTCTCATTGGCACTCATGCCACATCTTCTTATATCTACATATGAGCTTGTATTTTAATTCTATGGTGAAGTGCTTATATTTATCCTCAAATTTGTACACGTTTTTCATACATTGTCATAAATATAGTGAACTTAACAGTAAGAGGTTTCACTCATTGTTGAAGACTGTACAGTGATCTTTTGTTCACAGCATCGTCCTTTCATGTATAACTTTAGAGGATTGTTTTCTCATTTATAAGCAATTATACCTCAATAGGTAGAAGGAATTTGTAAGACCAACAGATTTTCCTGTTCTTTTTAGTATTTACGTACAGCTTTTGTCAATTTAAAGCCTGGAAAATTATATATGAAAGGATGATATGAAGGATTTACAATTGGGCTGTTTTCCCTCAATTTCTTGTACTTGATAAATAAGTAGTGCGGTACATGGTATCTGCTGTGCAGTGCTATAAATGGTCTCCTGTGCATTATTTTAAATCAATCAATCAATCAAAAAAAAAAATAATTTCATCATCAATCATTCGTCTTCATTGAATTGCTTCTAGGTAGCTGGCATGTTATCAATCAATCAAAGTGTTATGTAATCATTTTAGCTTCCATAATGTTGTCTGTAGAGGAATATACTACTTCTAATCAGGTGACAAAATATCAATCAAAGTTTCAATCAGTAAAATTGTAAAAGGATTAAAATCAATCAATCAATCAATCAACAGAAAAAGTATCATTTTATCAACCAGTACACATTCCTGTGGCCTTTAATTGAATTTGAACTTCAAAATGATGTGTTTTATCCTTAATTCAATCTTAAGTTATCAATAAATCATGTTATCATTGATGTCATTTATCAATCAAACTTGGGTTATCAATCATATAATCCTCTGTTATCAATCAATCACATTATCAATCATGTTTTTAATCATATCATTTATCAATCTACTGCATTGTACTGTTATCAATTAATCATGTTATCATTGATGCCATTTACATTGTATGTCAGTCAAAATGGTCTTTTATCAATCAATCTTAAGTTATCAATCATACAAACTTGTTTTCGATCAGTCGTGTTATCATTGATATTTATCAATCAATCATGTTATCATTGATGTCATTTATTTATCAATTTAGTCTTTAAATATCAATCAATCATGTTGCAGTCAATGTGGTCTTTTTAAATAAAATTCAATAAAATTAACAATCAATTCTGCTCATTTAAATTTTCTTTGATTAGAAGTAATACATTCCCCAGTGGTCTAGTAATTTTTGTGCAATCTTCAAGTCAGCATTTTCCTTTTCCATGTTTCCATGCATCTTAGAGTTGTTTAATTTATTTTTTAGTTCATGGTACTTGGCGCTGATGTCTATCTGGAGTTTGGAAAACAATTTGTCATACTTCATCGAGAAGGGTGCATGAGAGGATGGTTTTGCTTCAGTCCTTTATATTTGATGCACTCTAATACTTCTGGTGTCTTTCCCAGCAACTGCACAGCAAGATCCAATGGTGTCTTCTTTCCACTACATGGTTCTGAAAGATAAGTAAAATTCACTATTTTAGAAAAAAATGTCAATTAACATATATACTTCAACATCATTTATGAAAATTTAAAGATGTAATATTATATAGCATTTGAGACAACCACCAAACAGAAAGAAAAAAAAAATAATCTGATGTACAAAAAAGGTCAGCAATGTATGTCTATCAACAATCTAAATAATTTTTAACAGTATTAAATCCTTACCAGTAGTTTCCTGGCTGGTTTCAAAAAGTTTCCGTTTTGCAGTCAATTTCGTAGCATGAACTGGCTTCACCTTTGTCTGATCTTTTTGATGGCCAATTGTTTTTGAACTCGCTTTCACATCTAAAAGAAAATTTTGTATTAAAGAAAACATAATTATTACATGTATTAAAAATAGCACTTCTGTTAAAGGAAACAATTCCCAGGTGCTATAATTCTAAACCATAAAACACTTTGAATATTCTTATGATTGTTAGAAGTGGCTGTTTATTTATGCTAGCAAAAAGTGCATGATAGAAAATGAATGTTATACCTTTACAGGTTCTGAAGTGTTACAGGCTAATTTTCCTTTCTGTTTTCAGCTTCCTCTTTGACATTGATAAAGTATAATCTCCTAATTTCTTTATCTATACTTCCTTTCTGTTCTTTGTTAGAGAGTTTGGCATCTGAAACAGACCATTACAATGTGTCTTAAAATTTACTTCATAATTAAATGAAATAAAAATTAAAAATATTCATGCCACATCTTCTTGTATCTATTCAGTTAGAAATAAATTATTCAACCATGTCAACTGTGCTGTTAAAACAAAATTAAAGATTTGCAGAGTTATCTCCCTTAGCCATTTGTTATATTAAGCTACATCAGTTGTATAGATGGGTAAATTTGTTCCTAATATAACACTAGGTAGCTCAGATGGAAGAGCAACTCAACAAGGTTGAGGAGGTTCCAGGTTCAAATCCTGGCCTAGTATTTATCCTTGTCCATTGTTGCAGTATATTTGCTATCAGTATACATTTGTATGTATAGGATTGAAACAATGTTTGTTAACCTTCATGATTTATGCAAAACTTACCAAAGGCATAATGAACTTCAGCTGTCAGTGTGACCATATTCTTGCCACTTTCTTGTATAGGTGGGCATTTGTTCTGCTCTGAAATGTTAATGCACCTATTTTAAATTCTTGTTGCTGGGTTTCGATGGAAAAATTTTGTTATTAAACTTGTAAAGTACAATTGGTGTGTGGGCAGTTGCCAACATATGAATGGTTCAATCAATTCTTTTCAAATTTAAATATGTTGTTTCACTTTTCCTGTTCTGGAGCTGTGCATAGTACATGTATTTGAAAGTTTGAAATTTGATGCAATTTAAATATATTCCAATAAATGTAAAAAATCTGTTTAATATTGACTGACAGCTCCTGTTTTTCTAAAAATAAAGAAAGAAGTATTGAGTCTGATTTTGTACAATTAATTTAATAACTAGTTTATTCTTGATTTCAATTGGTTGATTAAGTTAAATTACTGAAATAGTAGAAAAATCTCAAATCCAACCAACATTCTGCTGATTTTATGTTTCCATGGCAATAAATGCATACATGAATTGTTATCAAATATCTATTTCAGTAGATACCTGGCAAAATATCACTGAGAATTGATGTTTGTTCCTCTTGATTGCTGCAGCTTTCCTCGTCATAAAGAATTAATGCAGGATCTTCAACTTCCTGCTCATTATCTGGGGAAAAAAACAACTTAAAACTGGTAAAAAATAATTTTATGTTAAGGTTATTATTCAGCAACCTAGTTTACACACAAATCAAAAATCTATTTAATAATTATAATTGTAAACTGAAACATTTTTATTAATGTTTTTAATGTTAACTTTTTTTACCACTGAATTCCATTCATGTGTATCAGCCATGAACACGCCTATAATCACATTTTTCCATTCATGTGTCTAAGTCAAGATAGTTGAATATGTAGTCCCATTACAGCTGATTTCATTGAGTGTGTAGGTAAAGGTAATATGTATGGTAAGCTTGCTTCTTAGCTGAACGTGAAGTCATTATTAGGTAAAGTATACTACCCTCCTTTAGAAGTAGTCTAGTCCTACAGACAGATAGGTTGGTTATCTGCCGGACTAGTCTACTCTTAAATGAGGGTATTTTACCTAACCTAATAATGACTTTGCGGTTTCGGCTAGCAAGCAAGCTAACCAAACATATTACCTTTACCTACACACTCAATGCAATTGGCTGTAACTAAGAAATTGGATAAATATATTCATTTAGATGTGAGCTTTGTAAATTACGTGGGTTTTATCTCAATTTCATGTTTCCTTACACATAGAGTGCAATATCATTTGGAATATACCAAAATATAAATTATCATTACTGTGCAGAAAGTAAACGTGATGATGTATCAAAATGAAAACGTTTACAGAGAGAAATGTAGACTACTGTTTTAGTACAGATGTTCCGTATTTTAAGTATCTAAATCATGTTAGTGTTTTCTTTTGCAATAAAACTACCAGTAATGAAAAAACTAAGGGCAAGGTGTTGACTTGAATCATTGTTTCAATTCACTTCAGTATCTTGTCGCTGAGCATTTCATTATAAGTGAATGGTTATATTTTATTCTTATGTTTATAAATTACCTTGCATGGTTGGTTCCTCTGTTGTGGAGAGGTCATCCAATATGTCACCTGAAAAAATGGAAGCAGATCAAATATCTTTTCACTTAAAAAATAACACAAGCAATCATGATATAAAAAGAATGAACATGTTTACTACTTAGTTCAGTGTTGAAGGACTTTACCAAATGTGTTTTTTATAATTACTAATGCTTACCCTTATGTTTCAGAGGACATATGTAGTGACTAGTGTCGGTGTATTGGTGTGACATCAAGAATGCAGAACTTTTAATAAGAAGGGGATAATATTAGAATAATTAATGGTATGAATTAAATGGTTTACATGGTTTTTTCATCAGTCAATTCTTCAACCTTTACATCGGTAAATATTATAGTATTTGATGTAGAGTTTGTATATTAAGAAAGTTGCAGTCACATTTGTGTAAAGTTTTTAAGCATTTTGATCATTTCACTTGTATAACTTGCTTACCGTTATGTTTCTTTGGTGGTATTGCTTTTTCTTTGCTAATGTTGACTGTTGCTGAAAAATAAATGAGAATTCATGTTTTTAAAAATTTACTTTCAATAGAGAGATGTTCTGTTTTTTGCAAAAATATTACTAGTAATGACCCAATTAATTAGCATGTTTCTCAGAGGTTTCTAACTTTAAAAGTGATACTTTTCCTCGTATATATGGTTAAAAAAAAGAACTGATTTTGTTAAGTTTTCCAGTCTCTGCTCTTGTTTGCCTCTCAGTCCTGTATCAGTTTAAAGTATTTTGTTAAGGTAAATGATTAAGTTTTAGCCATATCAGCTTGAAGCTTTATAGTACATATGTTCATTCAGATGTGATCTTTCTAAATTATATGTCAAATTACAGTATTCATATCTCATGGTTTTCTGAACATGGGAAATGATGAAATGATGGTGTGATCAGGCCATCGGTGTAATGTGGACACACTTTATTGTTATTTTTAATTTTTGACAATTATGTAGCAAGTTTTATGCATTTATGTAACAATTTTTTCATAGCCTAAAATTTTCTGTCAAATTTACTTAATAAATAATTTGTGTTTAAAGCACTCTATATTTTATTTTAGAATTATACACACCTGATCTGATCTGTGTGTCGAGGAAAACAACCTTTCCATTCTCCTTAGTTTTAAGTCTAAGTATTGGCACAATTAGTTTCTGTAATTTGACCAAAGAAATACAGCTTTCCCAGATGCTATTCACATTAGTGATTTCTTTTTCAGTGAAGTTGAACAGTAATTTGACAGTGGAGGACCCTCCAATCTAAAGTTTGGTTCATCAATGCTGTCATGAAATACAACATTTTCACCATCATAATGCCACCAAATTTGATCACCAGGGATAATGAAATCTGCGATTCTTGCTAAATGAGATTGCACAACTGATGATTTTCCAGTTAACAGTTTCTTTGTGAAGATGGTATTTTCCTGTGTGGTAGACGCTTAGCTTGGCGACTGATGGTTGAGTCTTGCTTTGCAAATGAGTCACTTCTGTCATCACTATTCTGTTGAGCATTATATCGAATGATTGTATTATCTATGATCCAACCTGGTTTCCTATTTGTTGTAGTTTCAGCAATTCTCCGTAAGCTTCCAAATGATCTTTCTTCTTGTTCACATAAAATTGATTTTGTATTTACAATCCTGTAGACTTCTGGTAGATGTACAACTAAACTGTGGAAATGGCAACCATACAGTTTTCTGGTGGTTATTTTCACTGGTGTTCCTATAACAGATTTTGTTAATACTCCAAATAAAAAAGTAAGGTTATACAACCGTAGTATCTGCCGTGGTGATCTTTTCTCCTCTGAGCTGTATGCAATATTGATAATTTCAACTAGTACTTGAATCAAGTCAACTGTATCTTCAGAGATTTTATCATGCTGTTGTTCATTTAATACATACTGTGCTAGTTGTATCGCAAAATGCCTAGCGTCAGAACCCTTAATTTGATTTTTATCACCAATGGTTTTGAACAAAATTTTCTAATTCGGCTTTTGTTTCTTTGTTTTCAACATGGTGGGGTAGTTCAGTAATGATGTTTTGTACAATGTTACATATATCATGCAATGGTTCACAAGGCATAACTTCATAGCTTTCAATATTCATTTCTTTTGATGTTTTATCGGGTGTGTCATAAGTAATGCAGGGGTCTACATATCCCATGGAGTACTGATGTTAGCTCTTCCTGTAATCTTGACTTTAAATTTAAATGAAAAGTATCAACACCCCTTTCTTCAAGCTCATCAATCAATTCTTCCTTTTTCAAGTTTTGAAATGGATTTATTATTCCGTCCTTAATTTTAATCCAGGAGGAACCTTCAACAACAAGTTTTCTTCTATCCTCAAGATCTAAGGGTATCATTTGATAGCAGCATTCCAAATTCATATGGCTTTTACTTTCAACACCACAAATACAGCTGAAGTTTCCCCCTCTCTGTTGACCAGCCTCAAATTGCCTGGCTGGTCCATCACCACTGAAAGTCTGAGTTTGAAAATAAGGTCAATGTCTCCATATCTTATTTTGTTTGTCAATTGTTTTAAGTCTTCAATCCTTGCTTCAGTGTAACTTATCTGATCAATATCTTTGCTGGGTGAAATATGAAAAATTGTACATTATTTTCTATTTTCAAAATTATTTAAAGAATGACTAATATTTTTCTGTCTATGAAGAATAACATAAAAAATGTAGTGCACACTAAATAACCCTCGTAGCAGGTTATTTAAAAGTGTGCACAACATTTTTTTAGGTTGTTTAGAATAGACAGAAAAAATATTAGTCATCACTTATAATTTAATTCTAAATTGCATTTGTAAGGGGTACATCATTAATATTGAAGATGTCACGGTCACATGACAAAATTATGTCTATGAGCTGATAGACAAAAACCTCTCAGCCAATCAAAAGATGTGTTAAATCCAAAATTAAATTATTAGATTTTGTAATTATTAGAAGTATATCACTTTATTTGTATTGATGACTATGTAAGGTGTATTGATAAACTTTAATGCATTGTATATAAACTGTGTTTTTGAAGCTGTAAATATCATGTAGGGTCAATTTTAAAACCTATCTGCTATCACATATGAATAGATTTAAATATTTATAGAAGGTGTCGCATTCATGCAAATACTGTTGTTTATATGTAATTTGCATTTCATTCAGAATATCATATGTAGAGGTCAATAAATTAGAAAAAGAAACGCCTACATAACATGAAGCTTTTTCTGCACAATGCTTTGTTTTTATATAAATAAATTTTTTGTATTAAGGATGTACTTGGGTGAGGTTTTGGAATTTGTTTCAGATGTTCGGACTCCTTGGTGTTTTTCCCTATGATACAATGTAAAATATTTTGCCCCATAACACCCATTAATTTTTTCATATAAGACTTAATAGCTCATAAAAGGTTATTTACCAAAATTTAAGCAGATAAATGATTTTTAACCTTTTGATTTGAGACCCAAATAATACCAATGCAAATATAAGGTAAAAGTCTGAGTCCGTCTTTTACCGCCATATTTTAAAAATCAAATATCTGGAAAAGGAGCTCCATGAGCTATCAATATTTTTAGCTTATTTTGATCCTTATCTGATGCTCTTCCGGGTTATAGTATCAATTTTAAATTCTTGATTTATTTAATTTCACCTAAGTACATCCTTAATGATCTGTTATTTTAAGAATTGAAAGCATTTTTTTTTCTATTCATTAGAAATGAAAAATGAAATTTAAAAAGCTGTCTGTACCCCAACCCCCTAGAAATAAAATATAATTGCTTTCTTTGTATACTTTTTCTGTATTTGAAAAATGTTATGCTTATTGTGATATTAGGGTTGCCATTTAATAGTTGTATAGATCCATATCTTATATTTATTTGGCAGATATTAGAAAATATGTATATTTTGTTTAAACAAAAGTATAAATATCTACACTGTACTAAAAAATGTAGATCATAATATGGATTTTTCTCAAACTCCAATTTGGTACATTGTATTTTGATTTACACCTAAGATTATTATTATTGCAAAGTGACAATTTTTATGTATAAATGTGTGAAACAGGGAAATCTTGTGGACAAGATATTGAAGTGTGTTCCCATTATAATAGCTCCTAACTGTTTTGATTTTGTTGACCTGATAATTTTAAGGGGAGATAATTTCATTCAAACATTATTGTTTTTTTTTATAAGTATTTTTATGCTACATTTTGTATATGAATTGAGTCGCAGGTTTCATTGATACCCACTCCCTAATATTATAGAATTGGTCAAATATTAATTCTTTCACTAATTTGTTTGGCCTACTAGTTCTGGTTATTATTATGCCCCATTTATGGGCATTATGTTTTCTGGTCTGTGCGTCTGTTCGTTCGTCCGTCTGTCCCGCTTCAGGTTAAAGTTTTTGGTCAACGAAGTTTTTGATGAAGTTGAAGTCTAATCAACTTGAAACTTAGTACACATGTTCCCTATGATATGATCTTTCTAATTTTAATGCCAAATTAGAGTTTTGACCCCAATTTCATGGTCCAATGAACATAGAAAATGATAGAGCGAGTTGGGCATCCATGTACTATGGACACATTCTTGTTTATATTGTCCCAAGCCTAATGTTTTTGGCATTCATTATAACAACGAAAATCCTTACTTTAGTTATTATATTATTATAATATATTTATTAATTTACCTGATCTCCCAAGTATGTATAACTGGGGTTTCTCTACAATAGACTGCACATTGGTTGTTGATGTTGTCCTTGCTAGTGTTTGATATTCATTGTCTGTCATGAAATTGGCTGCATCATACAGGATGGTGGTCATAAAATTGACATAGGAGTGGTTTAGAATATCAGAGTGGTCATGCCACATTTTTAACTTGAAGGTTCTCTCAATAACTTTTAACTTAAGTCTCATATCTTGACAGCTGGCGTTCGTTTCTTCCCCTAGAAATTGTAATCTTTGTCTTATCTCATCCTCTGTCAAAGTGTCATAGTATTCATCATTATGTACTAACAAAATTCCTGATTTCTGAAGACGGGATAATTCGCTTAAGATGATTTTTTGTAACCCAATGATTCGACTGTAAACAATTACTTTATTTTCCGTCAGATTTCCCTCTTTACTAATAGAACTTGAAATAACGGTCTTTGGGGCAATTTGGTTTCCAAGATAGATTGTACCATCGGCAAGTTTTTGTTTAATAACTTCTTTAAAGGTTTTTGATGATCTTGGTGTTGGAATAGATAATTTTTTCATTATCTTTTTCTTTGGTCGTCTCACCCTCCTTAAAATATCCCTGCCTGAAACTGCTTTATGTTTATTAAAAGACATAATATCTATGCCATTTGCTTTGGCAAACATAAATAAAACTTGGCCAGCATTTTGGGGCTTGTTTCCTGTAATCGTGTTTGTGACGTCATATTTTTTCGCAAGTCTTGTCCAATTTACAATGCCTTTTTCCATTAAAGACTTAATCTCTACAAGGAACTCTTCTTTGTTAAAGGTATAATTGGAAAAGTTCCCATGATGTTTCTTATGGACAACTTGACCCTTTTGTTCTTTTTCCAATCTTATTTTAGTTTCTTTCTCAGCATTCGCCTTGCTCTCGTACAGATGCATTCTCTCTCGATCATGCTGTTTAAATGACTTTCCTGATGCTAGGAAATTCTCAACGTCTCTGTCATTGACACTTGTAGCTTCAATAATTTGGATTTTGTTTTTCTTCAGTAAAGTTAGTTCATTTTTAACTTTATCAGCTGATTTTTCAATAGGTGACAAATGTAATGCTTCTGCAGCAGATTTTTCAAAAGATTTTCGGAACTGGTTTTCAAACAATGGATTTAAAACATTAATTAAAGCTTGTGCTGTCTTTTTACCTTTTGTTGCTGTGCTGGTTGGTAATATAGATGAAACATTTTCTACTATCTGCTCACTTAAATTCAAGATTTGAATGGATGTCTCTGAGACAGATTTATGAATTTTAGAAATATCTATATGTGTGGTGTTACAAGGCATACAGTTTTCTAGTTTGTGCTGTTTGCGTTCTCATACATGTGAACATCCCGACGGGAGTACAATAATCCCGTTTTCAGGGGTCTCCTCCCGACCTCCCGTTGAAGAGAAAAAAATCCCGTGTAAGAAATATTTCATGTATGAAAAATTTCAGCCCAACATATCTGGTGTGGTGTTACTAACATTACCTGAAGTTATATTTTACCTGTAAATCAATTAACATGCATAATTATATGGCTTCACTTGTCAGCTTGGGTGTCAAACATACTGGTAATCAACGATTATTACCTCAGGCTAACTGCCGTTGTGTAATAAAAACTTTGTGTGTTTAAGGTTACTTCCCTTGATTTATCCTGTTTTAAGTTACTTTCCTTTAAATAATGTAAATTTTAAAAGAATATAAATAAAATATAAATTGAACAAATAATCATAAAAGGGTGGTAATTAAATGATTTAAAATGTCTTATGACAAATAAAAAGTAATAATTTGAAAATTATTTGAGGGTTCTATACTTTCTTTCAAGACTTAAATTGAAATTTATATAATAACTATGACCCTATTTAAAGATCAACTTGCAGAATGTTAGACAAATGTGCTGATAATAGTAGATATAAAGTAAAGAATATAAGAAAGAAAGAACACTTTAAAAGACAGTTTCTACAGCACATGGTTACATTTACGACAAAATTTATGTCGATTAAAACCTCCTGATCTGAGTCCTAATCTCCTGACCAAAATTTCCCAATCTCCTGATCTGAGTTTCACAGTCCATCACATGTATGCGTTCTGTTTCAGAAATTTTAACCATTGAATTAAATTAAAATGGTTAATAAATGTCTCCTTTCTCCACCTTGATTTCTATTTTCATAGTATTTAGCATTTGTAACATACTCCTGAATCCTTGCTGTTTTTTGACAATATAACTTAAAATTGTTGATTTGCATAAATGGATATTTATGCATAAATAGAGAGTAGTTTTCATGACGCTGTTTCAGTGATACAGATGAATTATATACAGGGTCAAAGTATTTTGCTCCGATCTGCTATGTGGTTATTGAAATAGTTGATAGATGTGGAATCTTTTGTTGACCTTGAAATTATCACTTTTGCAAAATTGCAGATGTTCATTGTAAATGTCAAAATAATTATCAAATAGAAAAATGTTTTAAATATAACTGTAATTATGACTATTTCTTCATGTTGTATTCATTGATGTTGTCTAATAAACTAGATTGAAAAATTCTTGTTACCTCATTCTTCTTCTCAGGAAAGGAAGTGGTATGCAGTAAAGATCAGTAATGCAGAAAAAGAAAGTTAATAAATGAAAGAAATATATTCAGGGTTTTCATTTTAGATTAAAATGAAGGCGAGTTATACATGATTTTTTTTTAAATTATGAAAAGCGTCGAGTGAGATTTTCAAAGTGAAAAATGATTATTTTATAAAGAAATATTTCAGGAAAAAAATAACCAACAAAAAAAGATTTTCACTACATAACTGATGAATTTACATTAAAAAAACACATGGAAAAAATTGCATTTTTAATTGTAAGGAGGTTTTTTTACACTAATGTTACCATGGGATCAATCCATGGGATCCTTCAATGGACAAAGACATGGACAGTGATGTACTTTAAGAGCAAATGCCTAGTTTCCTTCTTGTTTGGAAATTTAAAAAAAAGTGATGGTTTTTAATAAGGTAAGTTAAACTAGTGTCTGCTGTGTACAGTATGCTGAGATGTGCAAAATACTTTCGATTAACAAAAGAACTGCTCCCTCCCCCCTTTTTATTTTCTATTCATATCGGTGCTAGTAATTAACAATAAACAACAATTATTCATGTTTTCATTTCATATACATTTATTGAACACTGATAAGTGAGAAAAATGTACTAGTAAATAGTCCATACAATTTGAAAAATTGCGCCAGGAATACTTTATTATCGATTATTTCCCTTTGTTTTTTCTCCTAGGTCACTCGAGCGTTTGTAAACAATGACGACCTTGTCGGAAATGTTATCTAGTTTTGTATTTTCAATCTGTACAACCTTTTATCGGAAACTTCTAGACTTGTATAAATAATCAATCTTTTCAGAATTAATTGAACAATTGCGACACATCTGGCGCTTGGTTGTCACATTTTGTCATAGTACACTAGCATCCTTAAAAGTGGGGACATTTGTAAAATTTCCACCTCCGTCCAGTTAAAATACGTTTTTACATTCATTCACGCTGTCAGTACTGTTATCGCCAGCAATTTCCTGAAAATATATAAAGGGAAGAGTTGATACATCCAAAATTTACTGTATAAATATGATGATAAAAGGTTGTGCAAATCATATAAAGGTGCAGAGATGTATTTATATCAAATAAGTCACGTGACAACCATGGGAAATTCCATGAAAGTGAAAGTAGAAAAAAAATGAAATCTTACAATCTATTTAGTTGATATCACCCATATATGATCGCCTCGAATGTTCAAATATACGATTTCCAACAATATTTAGAAGAAATAGCGATTTGACAGAATTTTTACGGAATTACAATTTGGACCTGCCTTAAACTACCTGCGTAGCAAATACCCTCTGATAATTTTTATCATTAAACACTTGCTTTGCCACCCATTGTCCAGTTGCCTTTGGACAAACCAATGTGTATGCTTTTTCACCATCTTTGTTGACATTTTGACCATAATTTTGGTTAAGATTATGATCAATTACCGCCAAAGCCTTACGTGTCCTCATTAGATCATTATCGAACTTCTGTCGTTTTGGTGTATGTTTCAACAAACTGTGAAAAACTTCTAAATTTCCTTTATGACAAAATTATTCAGCTGACGAATGTCCTTTCTCAAACGCTTGTCCAACACTACTTCCTTTAATACCTTATGAGCTTTTGAACCTTTCACAAGCCATTGTTTAGTGTCAGACACTTCAGGCTCAAATGGTGTGTGAGCACATTGCTTGAAGAATTTACCCTCAAAAGAATGTATTTTAACAGTATGATTTACAATGGAAATCCATCTTTCTTCCAAAATGTCCTTTATCTCCACCACAATTACTGGCGCACCACCACAAATGATAACAGATAGATTTCATCCAATGTTTTAAATCTTCGCAACCTTTCCCTTTAGCCTTCAATGTTAATTTTTGTTTTAATAGATTTGCACAAGTGCCTCACATTAAACACGACAACGGGCATTAAATTTGAAACAAGCGTTACAAATCATGAACAAATTAAAGTTTTTTGACAGGTTTACCTTCATGATTACATACGGCTTGAACATTGATACTGGAAAAGTTCTTTCTGTTGACGAATGCAGCTTCATCCTCGACTAGCCTCTGGATTCGTACATGGGTACAGTCAATGCAGCCTACGACATGTGGGAAATCAGCTTGTTCGTAGAAACCTAGCTTGACCTCATCAATGTCAGCTTTACTGCTTGGAAACGATATGAAATCTTTTTCTGGCCAATATTGCATTGGTCACATTATCCACGGCTCTGCTTACTGTCGACTTATCGTACCCCAAAGTATCACCAATCACCTGCAGAAATGACCCGCTGGCATAAAATCTCAGAGCAATGGATAACTGCTCCTCCACTGTGAGTGCTGTCTTTTTCATGGTTCCGCGTTGAAGATCTTTTCATAGTAGATCGACCAAAAAATCAAAAGTCTCCCTCCCAAATCTGTATCTTTCTCTCATTTCTCTTTCTGTCAAGTTGGTTTCTTACTTTAACATTTGGAATATTGAAAATAAGTTGTGCTGCCATTTTGAAACTTTTAACCCTTGGTTAAAGGTGGGTTAAATATATCTGCTTTAACCAAGGATTTAACAGAGGGTTAAATTTAACCACAGGATGAACAACAGAAAATAACCAAGGGTTATGATATTCTTTGGTTAAAATTTAACCGAGAGATGAACAACTCGGTCCAGAGGTTGTTTTGATTTTGAAATTTCTTCTCTTGTGTCAATTGTGTACTGAATGCTGAGTCCAATACTACTGAAATCAATATTGCCTGCCTGAAAATTCTTTGACAATTTTGATAAGGGTAGAAGTATGCATTTTAAGATGTAAACTGTTCCAAGAAATCTTTCTTCATCCTCTTTAACAATCCATAGGCTGCAGTTTCTTTCTCACTTAACTGACTTAGGGTTTGCAGAACTGCAGCATAATCTTCAAAATAGCTTGAACTGATGAGTCAAAAAAGAGCCAGCGAGTTGTACATGCCTTTTTCAGTCTTTTTCCAACCATTTTTCTGGAACTTTCATTCAGCTTTTGATTTTTTGTACCTTCTTGTTCTTTCAAGCAAACCACAGTTATTTTCGGAGAGTTTTGAAAAAAAAACTTCCATAATTGCATCAAAGTCAAAAGTCAAATCACATAAATACTGAACTCTGCGGAAAAATTCAAAACGGAAAGTCCCTAGTCAAATGGCAAAATCAGTTGATAAAACACATCAATCGAATGGACAATTGTCATATTCCTGACTTGGTACAGGCATTTTCAAATGTAGAAAATGGTGGATTGAACCTGGTTTTATAGCGCTAAACCTCTCACTTGTATGACAGTCGCATCAAATTCCATCTACTATGCGAGATCAATATCTTTCAGTTCTGTCTTTGTGTCAGCACATTCAAGTGGAAGTTTGTGACAGATACAGCGAATACTTGTAATTCCTGGGTGTTCTTTTCTCAAAAGTGCAGCACTTTTTTCCCAGTCATCATAGATGCCCCATCTGTTGCTAGGCTTCGGAGCTTACTTGTGTCAATCCCTCGATTCTGAAACTTTTCCTTTATTACTTTTACATTTGTTACAGCATATGCTGAATCTGATTCCTTTAAAAGGTCAGCTGTGAAAAGGAAATGGATTGTTGGGACCCAGCTCTATCAAAAAAAAAGTAAAATCACAAAAATACTGAACTCCGAGGAAAATTCAATCGGAAAGTCCCTAATCACATGGCAAAATCAAATGATAAAACACATCAAACGAATGGACAACAACTGTCATATTCCTGACTTGGTACAAGCATTTTCAAATGTAGAAAACATTTTTTGAAGGGTTTTGGAGCCCTGAAGGCCCAAGAAGCTAGAACAAATGATGCAAAATCATGCTTTCTGGGTGTTCCCAGACTCTTTCTTAATCTGAAAATGCAAGTTCTGTTTTCACATGTTTAATAATTTTGGACAATATTTTTGTCTCAAAGCAAAATGTATAGATTCAGTGTAAGACTCAAGTTTCTAGGGACAGCATCAAAAGACCAATATGCATGATAAAGCAAAATGCAATTCACATAGTTAAGTCTGTAGCTGCTGTTTTTTTAAACTCAAGATCAAGTTAATAACAAAATTACTAAATTACAAAAGGAATGCAACACTTACAGAATACAGAAGGGCAATCAATGAACTAAATACAAATAAATAAGAAACATTGATCTCGAAAAATCAGGGGCTACGTCTGAGGGAGTACAGAACTTGCTTCTTGCAAGGCACTCGCCGTGAATACAATTTGATATGGAGACAAGCGTTTGATTATGAAAGTTCCTACATGAGGCATTTCCCTCAATGTAGTTATGGCCCTGTAATAAAAGTGAGGTAAGTGTTCCTGAGACAATATACCTCAAGTTAAATGAAACCAATTTTCGGACTCGGACATTTCAAGTATATTTAAATAATATTTATACTTTTGTTATTAAAAGCTTTGGGAAGTGTTTCCCGATTTTTTTGGAAAAAAGATGAATTTATGAAGAATCTTGTGCCATCTCGTGCTTTCGATTAGACCTGCTGAGTTATTTATTTTCAATACATTGCAAGTCAGGTAATTTATTTTCAAACTACCACAGAACAAAGCATTTATTTTGTGATTATCAATGCTGAGTTATTTATTTTCAAAATCCTCCTGCCAGAAAATGGTGGATTGAACCTGGTTTTATAGCGCTCAACCTCTCACTTGTATGACAGTCGCATCGAATTCCATCTACTATGCGAGATCAATATCTTTCAGTTCTGTCTCTGTGTCAGCACATTCAAGTGCAAGTTTGTGACAGATACAGCGAATACTTGTAATTCCTCGGTGTTCTTTTCTCAAAAGTGCATCACTTTTTTCCCAGTCATCATAGATGCCCCATCTGTTGCTAGGCTTCGGAGCTTACTTATGTCAATCCCTCGATTCTGTAACTTTTCCTTTATTACTTTTACATTTGTTACAGCATATGCTGAATCTGATTCCTTTAAAAGGTCAGCTGTAAAAAGGAAATGGATTGTTGGGCACCCAGCTCTATCAAAAAAAGTAAAATCACAAAATACTGAACTCCGAGGAAAATTCAATCGGAAAGTCCCTAATCACATGGCAAAATCAAATGATAAAACACATCAAACGAATGGACAACAACTGTCATATTCCTGACTTGGTACAAGCATTTTCAAATGTAGAAAACATTTTTTGAAGGGTTTTGGAGCCCTGAAGGCCCAAGAAGCTAGAACAAATGATGCAAAATCATGCTTTCTGGGTGTTCCCCAGACTCTTTCTTAATCTGAAAATGCAAGTTCTGTTTTCACATGTTTAATAATTTTGGACAATATTTTTGTCTCAAAGCAAAATGTATAGATTCAGTGTAAGACTTAAGTTTCTAGGGACAGCATCAAAAGACCAATATGCATGATAAAGCAAAATGCAATTCACATAGTTAAGTCTGTAGCTGCTGTTTTTTAAACTCAAGATCAAGTTAATAACAAAATTACTAAATTACAAAGGAATGCAACACTTACAGAATACAGAAGGGCAATCAATGAACTAAATACAAATAAATAAGAAACATTGATCTCGAAAATCAGGGGCTACGTCTGAGGGAGTACAGAACTTGCTTCTTGCAAGGCACTCGCCGTGAATACAATTTGATATGGAGACAAGCGTTTGATTATGAAAGTTCCTACATGAGGCATTTCCCTCAATGTAGTTATGGCCCTCTAATAAAAGTGAGGTAAGTGTTCCTGAGACAATATACCTCAAGTTAAATGAAACCAATTTTCGGACTCGGACATTTCAAGTATATTTAAATAATATTTATACTTTTGTTATTAAAAGCTTTGGGAAGTGTTTCCCGATTTTTTTTTGGAAAAAAAGATGAATTTATGAAGAATCTTGTGCCATCTCATGCTTTCGATTAGACCTGCTGAGTTATTTATTTTCAATACATTGCAAGTCAGGTAATTTATTTTCAAACTACCACAGAACAAAGCATTTATTTTGTGATTATCAATGCTGAGTTATTTATTTTCAAAATCCTCCTGCCACCCCAGAATATCAAATGGTCGTCCCTAAAGATTTCACTTGCTGACTAGTGGTTGGATTTAGTATATATTTCATTTTATTATCAGAAAATCTTTGTATTGAGTTTTAAATCTTTAAAAAGACATGTCTTAAATCATCATTTATTTTCCATAATAGAAAGAAATGGATTCATCATCCAGAACTTTGCACTTATTGCAAAGTCTTTGAGGGCGTGGAATATTTTTATATCTTCCAGTGTCAATAGCGAGGAATGATCACTAAATTTGCATATGTCAAATAAAATTCTTGTTTATATTCAGTATTTATGTTCGTTCCTAAACAATAGAAGTTTGCTATTTTGGTCGAGAGATGATATTTTATTGTCATATATTTCTTTAAATCTTTGTTGATATTCATTTTAATAGTATTTTACTGAAATTTTACAGTCTCCGCTTTTGTTTTAGTTACATCTTTGGGTTTGCTAATATTATTATCGGACATAATATAATTTACATATGAGTACCATGAGTATATACCATAATAATCAAATAATGGTTATGAAATCAAAATATCAAAAGTGGCTTGCTCCTAAAATGGCTTCATTCTGCCAAGAAATATATCATTTGCATGATTACATCTTAATATTTTTTATTTATCAAGGCTTAAGAACAATTGCCTAAACTTAAAGATAAATATATGTTACAAAATAAAATAAAAAGATCTTCTCATATATTCAAACTATTGTCAACAAATAATCTGTTTCAAAATAATCAAAATACCAAAGAGAACCACCATATTTGGACATTCATTAATCAATAATCAAGAGAATGGTAATTGAGAGTTCAAAATACAAATATAACAAGAACAAAATGACAGCATGATTATCATACACATCGCAATTTTCATGAATATTTTTCAAAAGTGTTTACGGCATCCATAAAATTGAGAGCAAACACTATATTTAACAGTCCTTCCTTTTTATTGATCACTGGGGACAGGTTCACTGTACTTGTATTTCCTCTTTCTTAAGTTCCTAATTTTGTCAATAATACACTTTGTCAGTTTATTCCATTCTTCCTGTTTCTCCTCTCTAGTCTTGCCTCCTAAAAACAACCGATCACTTGACCTAAAACAAGATTTATAATGTGTATAATTCATAAAATGTAAATTTTACTAGATTTGTGTAATACGCTTATTTATTGTCAGCATGGTCAGTAACGTAATGCTACATTTTCAATTAAGATTGATAGGAATTAGACACATATTTATGTATGAAAATAAAGTTTTCCAAACCTAACTAATACGTGTATTATATAGTTAAAGCATATTTTTGTTTTCAAAATAACAACTGGTTAGACACAAGTTATAGTGATTTCTTCAAATATACATTAGTGAAACATTATTTTGTTTTCCAACATGCAATCATGTCAATAGAGTAATAAAACACGCAAATTATGAAGTTCTTTAGATTTGAATTGTAGGTGTTTTTTACTTAATTTGTCATTTAATCATTATAGTTTTTCTCTCAGACAATTATTTTCCATTTCTTCTCCTCATCAAAGAGGGACAGTCAAACTCATTGATTGAAAATAAACTGACAACGCCATGGCTAAAAATAAAAACACAAACAGACAAATAATAGTACAGAAGACACAACATAGAAAACTAGACTTAGCAACAAGAACCCCACAAAAACTGGGGTGATCTCAGGTGCTCCGGAAGGGTAAGCCGATCCTGCTCCACATGTGACACCTGTCGTGTATGTCTTTTGGTGTGATAAACCGATTTGTTAATCTGCGTGAATATTTAATATGCTTTTCCATAACAATAGGTCACATTTCAGCATGTACGAATAAAGGCATTATTTATATCTATTGGCCGTTTTAAGAGAACTTACTTTTCAAAGCATACTTTTATTTTCATCTAAGAGCCTCTTGTAATGCGGATTCCTATACAGCGTGCAATTTTGCACCTTCACTTTGTCTAGTACAAATTCAAGTAAATTCAGAATTAGTTGGCAGAAGCTGTATAAATTTCCAGTTTGAATTTATTCATCTGGACACCAAAGCTAGCCTCTCCTATTTATGCCAATTCTGTCAACATAATAAAAATACTGTAAATGTTTAAAACAGGCAGGTTCTTGTGGAGAGTTGTCTCATTGGCAATCATACCACATCCTCTTTTTTACAACGCAGATTGATAAGTCAAATACAAAGCTTTATGACAATAATCATATTGCCAGGTGGGCAATATGCAGAAAAAGGTTTAGCTATTCATTTCCCGTTAAATATGGAATCATATTTTAAATCTTTACAAACATTTCAAAATGAAAATGTTTTACTTGTTGCCTATTCAAATAAACGACCTCAACTTGAAAGCATCCCAGTTGCCAAAGTGGTGAATTATGAAAGTGTACGAACAGCCATTTTGTGGTTAAAAGAAAACAATATACTTTACTGTGGTTTTCCCGATTTGCATACAAGTAGATATAGGAAGATGTGGTGTGAGTGCCAATGAGACAACTCTCCATCCAAATAACAATTTATAAAAGTAAACCATAATAGGTCAATGTACGGCCTTCAACACGGAGCCTTGGCTCACACCGAACAACAAGCTACATGTCTTGGTGATATAATTGAAAATCAGGCCAATAGTGAAGATACACATATACAAAATGAGGTTCAAAAATTGATCAAAACTGGTCATGAATCTGTAACTGTCCCTGTAGATTACACATTACCAGATATTGAGATTGATTCTTTGTTGAGGGACCGTCAACAATTTCAAATTCCAGTTCAGTTTAATAATCCAACTTGGTTATCACAGGTACCACATGGGGAAGAGATGGCTTTTCCCAGAGGGGAAAGGTGGCATATATGATTCGCGATCAACAAAATTATGTCGAATATTTCCAATATCGCCTATACAATAAAGATGCACGGTGGAGAAAAAACATGTGAATATAACAAGCCCATCTAATCAGGGACATTTCTATCAATATGTAAATGCTTACAATCCAGATTTACTTATGAAATGGAGAGCCAACATGGATATACAAATGGTAAGTGGTGTCCATGGATTGGCATATTATGTATGCAGCTATATAGCCAAAGCTGAACCAGATGATTTAAAGCATGCATTGAGTAAAATTTATGAAGATATAAATTCAAGACCCCAAGGGTGACTGGGGAATAGAAGTATGGTCACCATTGGTCTTCCTCCGACTGGCGGTAAAACCCTCGTCAAAGTGGGGCGTCCGTTTGGCTGTGCGGGATGTACAAATTTGCAGCCACGTCCGGTCAGATTGATTGATATTTGCCACTGGACGTTAAGCAACCAACAATCAATCAATCAATCTGGAATATACCATTATCTATAGTTCTACAAAGATTTCTATTTATTGATTTTATCACCACTGTGACCAGGACAAATGAATAGATAAATGTTGGAAGTATTCAACACTTCACCAGAAATGCCTCATAGTATGTTTATAATATGTTAAACAAATGATAACTGTTAAAATGTTGTATTACAGTTAAATTGTTCAATTCAAAGGTTATAACACCATGATCAATTTAATTCTTTGTTTAATATTATAGAAAGCATAGTTGATTATTTACTGTGGTAAATTAAAATCTACTTTTAGGGTCTTCATAAGAAAAGTTTTGACTTTTAAATATGGGCATTCCTTCCAACACAGAAACCAAAAGAACCACAAATAGGCCGGCATTGTTTAATTCTCATCTCAACTCCCTGTATGCATGTCACCAAAGTATGTTTCCTTATATGGACATTTAGCAGATCTAATCAACAACTTACATCAACATTCGGTCTTTATCAGCAATAGCACTAGTTCGTAAAAATGACCGCGAACAAATTGAATTACTTCACAGATTGCTTAACAGAAATTGCGAGGTTAGACTTCATAAAGTCAGTTGACTAGAAGTTTTTCGCTTTGAAAAATATGTAAACTGTGCTACATGTACTGTTTTATCTATCTATATATATATATATATATATATATATATATATATATATATATATATACAACTCGTCTAAACATCAACCCAACAATGTTAGATCTGTAAATTTGCTTTCGCAAATTTTTGTTCTTCCTCGCCGGGATTCGAACCCATGCTACTGAGATATCGTGACACCAAATCGCCTGCACTGTAGCCGTCCTGCTAGACCACACGACCACCTGGGCTTCATAAAATGAAGCTTTCGGTGGCCGGGTGTTACCTTTCCACGTCAGTTTTAATCTAGCATCGTACTACAGTACATGATATATAAGGCATGGAGATGTTATTTTACAGATCAGCTAAATTATCTATAGTAAAGGATCCTACAAATTAATGTAAGATACAGTCACAGAAAATAATTATATTTATAAGTACGTCTGAGCCAGTGACAACTCAACAGATTTATCCATCGGATCACCAGCAGTGATGGTGATACATGGATGTGTACATTATGTATATACAACTCGTCTAAACATCAACCCAACAATGTTAGATCTGTAAATTTGCTTACGCATATATATGCAAGTCTAAATTGAAAACAACGTTCAAACGTATGATTGCGTTGGATAAAAACCGCAATTTTTATACGTGTGCATGCAAAACAAATTTCTTGTTACAGAGGTCTAAATACAGCACAAACAACATTTTCCAAAAGACCAAAAAAGTGAAAAAGTAAATTTTAACAAAACGCATTTGACTAACAGGTCGAACAACAAATGTTCTTAAACCCTGCTGACTGCCATTGGCGATTGCCAAATAAACGGATCACCGATGTAATAAATGGATCTTAATTATAAATTCAATACTAAACAGAAAACAATAAACTTGCGGAAAAGATGGTATACCGCAAACAAAAGGTGCAAAGGTTTTTGTACACCATATCCGGATTTCGACAATTAATGTCTCTTCAGTGTATGTATATATATGTATTTATAATTTTTTAGTGCTGAATATAGACTTTTAATTGATATATGACCATCTATGATTGATGATTTTAAGTTAAAAGTTTCGTTTTAATAATCAAGACTTATTCTGCTCGAAGACCAACAGCCACCTCCTCGTTGGTAAGCAGGGGCAATAGGTTTTTAATGGCAGAGGAATACGTTAAAAATTAAAATGCGGAAACGTAAATAACCTTTCATAAAATCAATGAAAAAAAGCGGAAATGCAGACTACACACATACCATGAGTATTTATTCAACAATGTCATATTTTTTTGATAAACTTATATGACTTAAAGGACGATGGTGGCATGCAATCTTGATAGAATATAGTTGGTCAACTTCTAACCAATGTTATAAGACACATAAAAGGGCAGCATTTATTGCAGAGAAAGAAAGATGAGCTGGCAAAAAATTAAGGAATTTAAAACATCATTTGATTATTACAGAAAGAAGATTTTCGATGGAGCCGAGTATAAGTGTTTCCAGAATATATAGTAAAACTTTGAGGCGGACAAAATCGAAGAAGATTTTGAAATTGCACTCTTACTGCAATTGCTCATATCATATTTAAGACGTTAATGAATATTCCCAGCTAGGAGACCATGTGATAGAACTACACTTTTCAATGCCAAGAGGGGAGAGCCAAGTATACCTCTTGTATGTGCCTGTCCCAAGTCAGGAGCCTGTAATTCAGTGGTTGTCGTTTGTTTATGTGTAACATATTTGTTTTTCGTTCATTTTTGTACATAAATTGGACCGTTATTTTTCTCGTTTGAATTGTTTAACATTGTCATTTCGGTGCCTTTTAATGCTGACTATGCGGTATGGGCTTTACTCATTTGTATTCGCCGTACGGTGACCTACAGTTGTTAATTTCTGCGTCATGTTGGTCTCTTGTGGAGGGTTGTCTCAATGGCAATTATACCAAATGTTCTTTTTTAATACTTATTTGTAGAATTGGTTTTTACGGTGAAGTAAGATACAACTATGTTGTTAGATGATGCATCTAAAGAAACTTTCTGAGTATAATGGGTTTTAATGGTGTAGTAAGGTGTTCTTTGATGGTAGATGGTCTACCTGCTGAACATGTTTAGTATATTTCTATTAAGGTGTCGTATACTCGTCTTTTATGGGGAAGTAAGTAGTACAATGGTGTTAGATGCTCTCTTTATTGAAACATCCACATTATTATTAGAATTTGGTAGAAAGGTAGAGTATCGCTATTAATTAAGATGTACATATCATTGGTAAAACTGTTTCTTGATGGTTTGAATTCATTTTTTCACGCCTATTTTCATCTCTTGTTGAGCTTTTCTGGAATAAAATGTAATAAATGTAGATATCTGTGAAATTTGTTTTTTTGTTAAGTAGGCCATGCCATTGTTACCTAAACAAGAGCTTATCTCCTATAACATTCGGATTAATGAACAATGACATCAGAATTTATTTCTCTCGCAGTGAGTTAAATAAAGGCAACAAAAGTACCGCGGAATGTGCTGAAAGCTCAGTCAGTTTGACTGTCCCTCTGGTTTCTTTCGACCCTTTATCGAAGTTTGTCGGGTTTAGATTGACTCGGTTATATAGTTAGAACCTATAGATTATAAAGTTATATTCCTTTCCAATTTCTAGTTTATATCAAAATATTATATTTATACTGTACATTCCGGTCTCAAAAACATTTTCAATTAACCCTTGGTAACCCTTTGTAATCACTAACTTTTAAATTATCACTTAATAACGATCTCCCGAATAGAAGATCACTTTACCTTCAGCGGAAATGGCTACAGCCTGACCGAATTTTTGTGTTCAAGCAATCGTTGATATTCTAATAGGAAAATATAGACATCGAGTTAAATGGACATGATGGAAGACAAATATATGACCTGTGGTAAGTGTAGCTCGCGAATCAATGTGTTGGACACGCACGAAGAATGCTACAGACATCGTCGTATATGTTACAAGGCCTTTTCATGTAACATTTGTCGGGACTGGGATGTCCATCGGCGATCGCTTGTCGATAAGATGTTAGAGAAAGCCAGGTCAAAGCTTTCTTTTGCTGAAAGTGCCGTAAATCCTTCTGTGCAGGAGGCAGGCAAGAAGAATACGGCAAAGCTGAGTGAATTGGCGTCGCCGTCGGACAAGAAATCAAAAGTAAAAAATTACCGTGGTGCAGATGATCTTGAGACTCAATGTAGTAATACTATTACTGGAGTACATTGCAAAGCGGTTGAATTTAATAAATTCATAGATGATTAGGTGCAAATGCAACTGAAAAAGTTGTTGCCACAGGCACACGGCTCTAATGCAAGTGATACATGTTCAGATAGCATGGATCATAAACATATGCATGCTTCCATTGACTCGAATTGTGAAATTTCTGAAAGTCAATCATTTTCTAGGCCGAGGGTCCACTGCAGTAAATTTATGCCTTCTGTTGTTTCACATCAAATCGAAGACGAGATAAGACTTGATATAATTACGGAGCGATTGAGGGTTATATAGGCGAAGGGAAGGACGAAAAATAATAAAACATAGTAGCATTTGTTTACCCAATAAGCTTTGATTATTGTTGTCTATCTCACAGTGAATTTCAACATGTTACAATGACTCGCATATTATTTTCTATTTCAGGGTCACCATATTGATGCTGGGAATGAAGACTTCAAAAAGATTTTCCCATTCAGTTATTTCTGACATAGTTGGTACAGTTTTCTTGCGAAATTGGACATCGACTATATAATACTGGTTTCATTTGTGATCACCCAAAATGTGGTTCCTAACCACAAATTCTGCTATTTAATGGAACAAGCTTATCTTTTCGAAAAAAATATATATATATATAGGTAGTAGGCTATCACTCTTTATAGGAATGAACTCAAAAGAAATTCTCCACTGCTATTGCCACTTCATATTTTGGCACCTCCTGTTTGCTGATAATTCAAAATTTCAGTAACTTAAATATTTTTTTGATAATACCTGTGAACATCATTTATTAAATTAGTAATACCCACTGATAATCTGTTTATTACAACATGCAGATACACGGTTGAATAGCACTTCCGTTTATAACCAAGAAACGTACACTTACTGTAGAGACGCGTTTGGATAACTAAATTCGTATGCAGTCAATAACCATGAATTAAGGACAATGAAAAATAAAAACCGGACGGTTTCAAAAACTCAAAACGCCAGAGATTATTAGTATTAGAAGTTGTATATCTACATTATCTCCATTAGTATTGCTTTACATGTCGTACCCACCCGGATTAAGGGGAAGAACATATTATCATTTTGAGGTGACTATTTCCGGTAATGAAACATTAGCTTATATTCAAGTGCGACATTATTATTGTCTGAGTATCATCCGAGCTGTTTGTTTGCCTTTTAGAATTTACTTCAAAGTTCACTCTTTTTTGTTATTTCACTTTTAGCATGATTTAAATTTAGTAGATTAGCATTCCTCAAGGCTAATAAACAATTTGTTTAAAACTCTTAAGTGAATATACGAAATAGCTTGACCTACAAGATGGCAGATGACCGGGGAAATCCCTAATCACGGGACATTAGTGAAACCTATATGCAAAGTCTACCTAAACAAATTGGACTACCTGACGATTGCATAGACAAAATGAAATTTTAACCTGGATTTGCAAGACTTTGAAAACTGGCAGCAGAATATTTGGAGATAGAAAGCAAAGTTCACAGAGAAGGAATATGTTCCTAATTCCCTTCATCTCTAGTAAACGCACATTAATATTTTACAGAAACGTAACAGTGTTATTGTGCGATTATTAACTCTGATCGTCACGAGGTAAGTAACAATTCTTTTTTGTACGTCACACAGGTAAAATAATAAATTTGTCGTTAATAGTATTTTCCGAAGAATGTAGGACAGAAAGTCAAAGGACACTAAGTCACAATTCATTTTTTCGGATTATTTTCTTTGAATAAAAAACGCTTTTTGTATTTTTCTTGAACTATTGATTGATTGTTGGTTGCTTAACGTCCAGTGACAAATACTTCATGCATATTCAGGACGAGAACAAGTTAACTATACATTAGGTAGATCTTGTTATAATAGAGGCCATACGGAATGATGATCGGGAAAATTTGACCTGCCACTGAAAAAGGAGGATATATTTGATAGGGACAGAAATTTTGCCTTGCAAAAGGCCACCTACGGACCCCTCAAAGAGTTGTGTTGTTGCAAGGGTTCTTAACGTGCAAAGAGCGTGGCACTCTCTTTAAACGAGGCATCGGATTTAACGTCCCCATTCTGACCGGACGTGACTGCGAACTTGATACATCCCGCACAGTCAAACGGACGCCCCACTTTGGCAAGCGTTTTACTGCCGGTCGGGAGAAGACCAAGTGACTATATTTCTGTTCCCCAATCACCCTTGGGGGCTCTTGAACTATTGAATATAAATCATGTTTGAAAACCAAATTTTTTTCAAAAAAATTCAAAGGATCAAAAATTGTCAAAAAAAAACAAAATGTCAAAGTGGCTTTACACTTAATGGCTTCATGGTGCCAAGAAATATAGTTTTGCATATTTGAAGTTAATTAAATCTTCATTTTACAAGTTAAATGACACATTTCCTAGACTTTAGTATAAATATATGTCTTAAAAAGTAAATATTTGAAGAATATTTTCACACAGTTGTCAACAAATTATTTGGGACTATGTCCTGTGAATTTCTGTCCGTTTACCTTATCCGAAGTGTTAAGTTACTAAAGATGTGGCAAGGTTGAGGTTACATATTATTATACAATGTAATCGTACTACAATTGCGGGAAGGAGCTTACTACCACAAACTGATATTGAAACCACCACTGTTGACAGCTTTAGAGATCAGCTTATACCAGCTGTTCTCTCTGGTGGAATAATTAAATCATTTTTTTCCACATTTTTGCATTTTCTAGTAATTTGAACTCCACTTTATTCAATCAAGAACCATCACCTTTAGTTTTGATTACAACTACTATTGATCATCAAGAACCAACAGAACACATTTTAGATGTATCCGTTACCAGGAACATTACACCATGTACAACAATCTTAGAAATAATCTTATCAAATACTTAAAAATAAACAGAAGAGCCAATTACAACCTACAAAGTCCTTTGTTGTAAGTTATATATATAACTAATGATTATAATAATGTTAAATACTCACTAAATAATAATCATAATAAAATCTTTAATTTTGCTTTTAGAAATAAAGTGAGCGTAAAATTTGGATCACCAAATTAGATACATCATTAGTCCTTGCTGAAACTGAACTCTAGCAATAACTACGAATACATCCTCTTACTGACGACTTCAAGATAACTTGTTCAAAATACGCGTTTGATGCACAAGAACAAATTGACTCTTAAAGAAAAGTTAGTTCTAGCAAACAAAATCTAGGTATAAAATAAGAATATCAATTATATGGTCTTTTTTATAAATTTTCTGTAACAAAAATTTGAATTTTTCGAAAACTAAGGATTTTCTTATCCCAGGAATTGATTACCTTAGCCGTATTTGGCACAACCTTTTGGAATTTTGGGTCCTCAATGCTCTTAAACTTTGTTATTGTTTGGCTTTATAACTATTTTGATCTGAGCGTCACTGATGAGTCTTATGTAGACGAAACGCGCATCCGGCGTATTAAATTATAATCCTGGTACCTTTGATAACTATGAACATGCTCCTGCAGAGTAGTCACTTCAGGGAAAGGTTTCGTCATGGAATCAATAAACGGTAGTGACAAATTTGACATGCCTGTAGTGGTAGAATGTGTTATGATCATAATCCCAACAATAGGGACGAAATACCTACTCCTGAAGTCACAATACATCACCCTCATGTAGAAATTGCCAAATTCTTCTCTTAATTGGCAGAGACCTTATATAGGTACAACGACTCAACATTTTTTTTCATGTCTGTAACTCTCCTATTAGAAAATACATAATTTAACATTACATGTGTTTACCTTTGTGATCACAGATACCTGCATAATACCTGGTGTTATTTATGTATTATTGTCATTTTGTTTATTTTCTTTTGTTACATCTTCTGACATCGGACTCGGACTTCTCTTGGACTGAATTTTAATGTGCGTATTGTTATGCGTTTACTTTTCTACATTGGCTAGAGGTATAGGGGAGGGTTGAGATCTCATAAACCTCTGTCTGGCCTTTGTTAGTCTTGTATTATTTTTAATTTTAGTTTCTTGTGTATAATTTGGAGTTTAGTATGACGCCCATTATCACTTAACTAGTATATATACTTGTTTAGGGGCCAGCTGAAGGACGCCTCCGGATGCGGGAATTTGTCGCTGCTTTGAAGACCTATTGGTGACTTTCTGCTGTTGTCTGTTCTATGGTCGGGTTGTTGTCTCTTTGACAAATTCCTCATTTCCATTCTCAATTTTACATTGCAGGAATGGAAGTTTTTCCTGTTGACGAATGCATGCTTGTTATCACTGAGCTTGCATGCGAATGTGAGTTCCATCTACGACGAAGAAGCAAAAATGCCCTGGATGATCCCTTATCCAACTGTGATATACCTTATACCGATTTTAGATCTAATATTAGAGAATATGTTTTAATATATTGGAAAATGAATGGAGTAAAAGGTTGATAATAAATTACATGAAATTAAACCTAAATTAGGTAAACCTTTTAATACTTTTATGTGCAGAAAAGATCAGTGTGTTATTTCTAGATGCCGTATTGGTCATACTAGAATAACACATGAATATCTTCTGAAAATGAAGAAGAACCACAATGTATACCTTGCAACTGCAAGTATACTATTAAACATGTTTTAATCAATTGTATTGACTTTGCTGATATTCGTAAGAAGCATTTCAATGTCAATAATATGTATGATTTATTTGATAGTGTTCCAATTACAAATATTGTTTCATTTTTAAAAGAAGTTGGAATATATCATAAAATATAAAAATGCTGTATGAATTGAAAATGATTTTAATTTTATCACCTTATCTTAGTGTTGTTTTTATTTGTAAATAAACAATTTTGCTTTAGACTTGAGTTTTAGTATATTGAAGGACCTTTTGTCCGATTTTAAAGATATACTTTCAATTGTTAAATGTTCGAATTAGCTCTCGCCGCGATATAGCCTTTTTGCGCTAAGGCGGCGTAAAGCAAACACCAATCAATCAATCAATCAATCCTCAGTTAGTTTGTCTAGTACAGGGGTGGCTGAGGCTAGTATCCGAGGAAATCTTGATGCTATGTTCAGAATTGAATAAAAACACTTGATAAATTACCAATAGAAAAAACATTTTCTTATTATGTGTTTTACCTAATATAAGTATTTATTTTTATTTTACCTACCACAGTCAGATTACAGATGAGCTCTTCTCTCAGGATTGAAGAATGCCAAATCCTTCAATGTGTTGTCCCAAAATGGAAATATCTTGATAATTCTTACAGTAACTCTGTTGTAAAAGTTCCTTACAATTCTGGAAAAAAAATCTTTTATTATAGAAACAAAAATTATACAATATCAATTATTTGTTATAAACTTAATCATATAATGTATGAGGATAATTATTCATGAAAAAGGTCTGAATGACATGTGGATTAATGTCATCTTGGTTGTCTACTAGAAAGGTTCTTGTTATAAGGCTAACTGCAATGTGATCATCATCATGCTGGTTTTCAACTTAATAGTATAGTACATCAGTGACTAAATTTGACTGAGATATAATGGATATCTTCACAAATTTGGTGAGAAACTTCTTAAGTAGTCTGTTGATCTGGTCATGCAGCATACCAATATTGACAGCATCAGCCTGAAACACAATACAAGACTAAGCATATTTCCTGAAGCATGGACATTTCTTATTTACATTTATAATTTAAATATTACTATATATAAATTTTGTTTGTTATTTTACTTACTTGAAAAGCTGTGTTGAATTCATTCATTGGTGCCAATATAAACTCCAGAAATAGGAAATACAGCTTAACTTCTGGGTGAGGGAGAAGCTGAGCAATCTTCTTGACTATTCCTGGTTTTTCTACTTGCTCATGACTCTTAGAATAGCTCAAAAGAGCAGGCAGTGATGAAGTATCCTTGACACAGTCTTTTGCAGAGACAACCATCTGGTAGATACATGTTTCAGTATTTTTATTGGCTCTACATCACAAAAGTCCAAGAAAGTTTGGTAAATCTCCTTCTTTTTAGCACTGAAAAATAAATAACAGAACTATTCAGTCAATTGATATAATACACATATTTTTTTTTAATTTAAAACTTTATAAAATTTCAACTTATTGGAAATTTATGTAAATTTAGTGTTTTTATACCCGAGATGGAAATTATAGGAATATATCAACTATATATCAATCAACTAGGCATTTTATACAAACTATTTTACTTATTGAAAAATTATGTAAATATACTGTATTTATACCTCAGATGAAAAGGATAAAATATATCAACTATCATCTCGTCGACTGGTATCTGTATCTCTTTCACTCCTGCAGAGCAGCAAAGGTTGGCAAGATGACATATCCATATTGTTAGGTTGTACTGTGGAATTCTAGACAAAACTGAGTTGGATTTACCCTTCATTACATTACAAATGTCTGAAGCAAAACCAATTGCATTACTCCATGTAATGGATTTAGAACTGAAAATATAAAATTTGAATACATAAGCTTAGGGAAATAGTTGTTATACCTAATTAAGAGTATACGTGAGAAATGATTTTATGTTCATTGTTATGTGATTAGTAATCATCACAATTGTCCCTTATTATCAATCATGATGTTTTTTAAGTAAGTATGCCTTAATCGTAAAGATATCCTGATGTATTTACACAAAGAAATATGTTATGGGTTTAAAGATTATTTTTTTTACCTTAGGCATTTGTCCAGTGCATTGAACAAGTTTTCACCAGTTCCAATGTTAACAATTGGCATGTCCAAGAAATATGCTGTGGCCTTTTTTAAAATTTCATCAAATATTCTAACCAAAATGGCAAAACATTTCTCTGCACCTCTTTCATTACTTTCATCACAAAGTATACGCAGCGATGTTAAGGCAATTTCGATAAGATTTTGTCAGGGGCAGATAACCCCGTAAGAACCTCATTATGTATTCATATATTCATTAATGGCGTAGAGTTCGTATGCTGCGTCTATCGATGAAACTGTATGAAATCAAATTACATACATGCCTGTTAACTAAAAACGGATATTCATATGATGTAATTTGTTTATCGAAACATGAATATTGTATGTTTGTGCTTTAATTATTATGGCAAACAGTTCAATAGCTGTTTTTCTTGGCGAGATTGTCGGCTTGTGGACCCCGCCTCCTTTTGCAGATTAACCAAACAGTAGACGATCGCCGTCATTTAGATGGTTGTAGTTTGCAGAATTGAAATGACCTTGCAGCGAAAATTATTTTCACTTCTACGTGAAAATCTTAACTAGAAAAGTAAGTGTAAGCCACCAAATATGTAGTATTTATGAAACATACGTTGCTTGTTTTGTTAATCATTCGCTTAAGAAAGCGAAAAATGTATACTTTTAGATAAAAACGAGTTCAGTGTTGGCAAGCATGATATACACGTGTTCAAAACGATTCTAGACTGGGATGCACATCTGAAATTTGATTGTTGGTTGCTTAACGTCCAGTGGCAAATATTTCATGCATATTCAGGACGAGAACAAATTAACAATAAATACAATAGGTAGGTTCTGTAATAGGGGCGTCCGGGATTAAGGTCGGAGGAATTTAGACTGCCACGGGAAATGAGGGTATATTGGATAGGGACAGACATTTAGCCTTGCAACAGGTCACCTACGGACCGCTCAAAGAGTTGTTGCAAGGGTTCTTAACGTGCAAAGAGCGTGGAACTCTCTTTACACGAGGCATCGGATTTAACGTACCCATTCTGACCGGACGTGGCTGTAAATTTGTACATCCCGCACAGCCAAACGGACGCCCCACTTTAGCAAGGGTTTTACTGCCGGTCGGAGGAAGACCAATGGTGACCATACTTTTATTCCCCAGTCACCTTTGGGGAATCTGAAATTTGAATAATTTATCGAGTCCCGTCAATAAATGCACAGATTATCGAATGAAACAAGTTCCCTGCATTATACCAAGAGCCCATTCTCAACATTTACCCTGCGATTCGTTTCTAATTTTCGTTTCGCCAGTATCCTGCCATTCCTAGTTGGGTACATTAGCTCCACCGTTCACTTCTCTCCAGAAGCCACGTTGCTTGAGCCATGAATGGCATGATCACTACCTTCAAAGCATGGAGCTCTTAGTTTGGAGCACATGGCACACAAACTTGCTCAAAAGGAACCCGGAACACGTAATCTGGAGCTCGACCACATTTGATGTACAAAACTTCTACTCCCCCAACTTCTACTCCCACCGTTAAATCAGTGTGAAGTCCATATTATATTATGTTCTGCTTAGTGCTGTTGGTATTTGTCAACTTTGAATTTTATAGGGTGGAAATGGGATAATTTTATGCAACGTTTTCTTTTTAATTTCACTTCTTTTTGTGTTTTGACGTTTTACCTCTCAATTTCTCGTGTTTTGACGTTTTACCTCTCAATGTATCGTGTTTGGTTCGATGTGCATACTTCGTGTTTCTCCTTATTTATTTTCTATGTTTCCTGTCGTACTAATTATACCCCACGCAACGGGTTGCGGAGGGTATAATGTTTTTGACCCGTCCGTCCGTCCGTCAGTCCTGTTTCTTGTCATCGCAACTCCTCTCAAACCACACAACAGAATTTCACGAAACCTTTTCAGATAATAAGGACATACTATGTAGTTGTGCATATCGACAGGAAATTGCGATTCAATTTTTTTTCTAGGAGTTACGCCCCTTTGAACTTATTTACTTTAATGTACTACTGCAACAGTTTGTCATCGCAACTTCTCTCAAACCACACAACAGAATTTCACGAAACCTTTTCAGATAATAAGGACATACTATGTAGTTGTGCATATCGACAGGAAATTGCGATTCAATTTTTTTTCTAGGAGTTACGCCCCTTTGAACTTATTTACTTTAATGTACTACTGCAACAGTTTGTCATCGCAACTCCTCTCAAACCACACAACAGAATTTCACGAAACCTTTTCAGATAATAAGGACATACTATGTAGTTGTGCATATCGACAGGAAATTGCGATTCATTTTTTTTTCTAGGAGTTACGCCCCTTTGAACTTATTTACTTTAATGTACTACTGCAACAGTTTGTCATCGCAACTCCTCTCAAACCACACAACAGATATTCACCAAACCTTTTCAGATAATAAGGACATGCTATGTAGTTGTGCATATCGACAGGAAATTGCGATTCATTTTTTTTTTCTAGGAGTTACGCCCCTATGAACTTATTTACTTTAATGTACTACTGCAACAGTTTGTCATCGCAACTCCTCTCAAACCACACAACAGAATTTCACGAAACCTTTTCAGATAATAAGGACATACTATGTAGTTGTGCATATCGACAGGAAATTGCGATTCAATTTTTTTTCTAGGAGTTACGCCCCTTTGAACTTATTTGCCTCACTATACTGTTGACTCCTCTCGCTTGGAATTTAAATTCCCCAAAAATACTGAACAGTAGTTTGTCATCACAGCTCCTTTGAATCAAAATCAGGAGATGGAGACTTTGAAGTGTGTGTTGTTCAGCAGATCATGATTTTTCCGGTTGGAAATAGTATTGACAGTGCCCCGCCAAATATTGTAAACAGATCTTGTGCAGCAAAGACATTGTTTTTTTGTAATAATAACTTTTTTTTTAAGTTCTCCTTCTGCATATCATCTATATATATAATATATATTTATTGTATTTATTGTACTGTACATTACTGATGCATGATGGCACTAGTCAAGTCATGTGTAATATTGATTTGAAATATATGGTTAAAAAAAATTAAAACAGAAATATTACTATGAATAGTGAAAACAGAAATATTACTATAAATGGTGAAAAATATATATTTTAAATTACACATGGCTTGAACAAGAATTTCATATTGATCTAATAAGTAAATTACATATTTGAATGCAAATTTCATTTTCTTTAAAGCTATTTCTGTTTTTATCAATTTGTCGGATTATCGGATATGAAATTCTTGGCATGGTCCGCTCCCTCATAGTAGTGCTGGACTTCCTGCATTCATATTTAGAAATACTGTAAACAGATTTGTTTAATTAAAACAATTATATAAAAGTCTCTTATTCTGTATGCTTAGCTTGATATAAAAGTCTCTTGTTCTGTATGCTTAGCTTGATCATAAAAAAAAAAATGTTTACAGTATAAAACATATCTATCCTTGGTGTTGTGTCTCAATTTTTCTTGCTCACATTTGCTCACATTTCATCACACCAAATATAACATCAACATGTCTCTAACAGAGTTTTTGAATGCAGAATGACTAAAGGATCATGCATTTGGCCCCAGAGGGCTGGTATGGCT
Organism: Mytilus coruscus; assembly: GCA_017311375.1. Classification (NCBI taxonomy): domain Eukaryota; kingdom Metazoa; phylum Mollusca; class Bivalvia; order Mytilida; family Mytilidae; genus Mytilus; species Mytilus coruscus. Next base: position 52,217,639 of record CM029605.1, read on the forward strand.
GTAGAAGCTGGCTTTTCATTTGGTTTATTTGACTAAAATATTTCTTTCTTTAATAGTAAGAATTTTTTAAGGTACATTTCCATAATTATTGCAAAATTTACCAATTCTGAATTTATTCTAATAATTCATGGTTAAGACTTTTATTTATGGAATGGAAAATAGATGAAAATAGATAAGAATTTTAAAAAAGATGAGAATTTTATCATGGTAGTAATCATTCAATGAAATATATTACAGTAGGTACTGCCAGAGTAAAATATTGCCTTTAACCAAATATTTACCCTGCAGTTGACAAACTGTTTCAGATGTCATATCAAATACTAAATTTAAAATATTAACAATGAATTTTCCCTACAGGTACCAGTAATTGCATCTAACAAGGAAATTGCATCTACTAAGGAAATGGCATCTAACAAGGAAATGGCATCTCCATGCTCAAAGAAACGTCGAGTGGATTCGTTATCAGAATTTGTTATTTCTGCTGGGGAGGACCTTGATACCCAGATTACTTCCTGTTTATATCACCTGGGCAAAAAAGATGTTCAGCAAGCAACATCTAGTCTAGAAAGGATAAGAAGATTTACGAAAGCTAATCATGCTAAATATGCTTTGCAGTTAAAAGAGATAAACCTTGAGATTTCCGCACTAAAGCAAAAGATGGATGGGTTAGAGAAACGAGAAAAGTTTCAATCAAGGCAAATAGCAACCCTTCAAAGCAAAGTTGACTATTTTAAAACTTTCATATCCTTTGATGAGGAATTTGATCAGGATGAATCATTGGATACATCCCAAGGATCCCAAGGACCCCAAGACTCACAGAGCTCTTTACTCCAAGGATCCCAAGACTCACAGAGTGCATCACTCCAAGGACAGCAAGACTCACAGAACTCCTCAGAGACTCCTGAGACTTTTGCTCAGGCCAAGATGCTTTAATTATGTGACTCTTGTAACTGTTATAATTTTATCATAATTATGCAATAATTGTTATGTTTTCTGGTAGGAAGGAATACTACTACTATATCTTTTTTGTCATGTTTACACTGTGATTTAAGCATATTTTTTGTTGTATTGGCAGGAAACTTGCTAAAAATGTATATGTACAATGTTATATTACTTACATGTTTGTAATTTGAATGTTTGAAAATAAAACTTTTTTTTTTAGGAAGTGTAAAAGTTAATGGTTCATGATGCCGAGAAAAAAAACCAAGGGGTACAGATACAAAAAGCAACAGAACAAAATAATAAAGCACAATGCTAGGTAAATAATATCTTTTTTTACTCATGTTGTTCAATGGGCATATCCCAAACAGTTTTAATAGATGGAAACATGAGATCAAAACTTAGGAAAACAATTATCTCACATTTTTCTGATTATTTTTGAATTCAGTAATTTAATAAAAATTATTAACTTTCATGAATGTTTTTGAATTATAGATCACCCAGCACTAAGTCTAAGGTACCAGACCATAGTGATTCTGATGCTCAGTCAACTCAGGTACCAGACCATAGTCATTCTGATGTTCAGTCAACTCAGGTACCAGACCATAGTCATTCTGATGCTCAGTCATGCACTTTAGGAATATCAGAGGACCAAAATTCTAAAACGGAGGTACACAAACAAGTTAATTCTGTTTCTATACAAGGAATTACATGACAGAAATGCATTTTCTTCATCATCTAATTCCTATTAATAAATGTGCATGTTCTTTGTGAAAAATAGAAAAAAATAGTTGAAAAAAACCTTTTATTTTTAGTGTTATTTCGTTCAATACTTTACAATCCATTCGTTCACTACTTAACAATCTATTGGATTTAGTACACCATTGAGTATAATGTCCACCAAAATGAATGTAAACTTCTCTCTCATACAGATTTTGTTATTTACAGATAAGCTCAGTGGATAATAATTGCAAGAGGAAAATGACAGAGAAATCTAACTATGATGATAGAGAAGTGAAAAAAATCAAATCCCAGGAATTGTCAACAGAAAATACCAACAAAGATTTACCAAACCCAACATGCACAGTAGCTGCGACTAATACTACATCAAATCAGAGGAACTTCACTTCAAATGAGCAACAACAAAACTTATATTCAAACTTGAGAAAAGAAATTCAACATCAGATTAGTCTGACACAGAAGAAAAAGAGACAGTCAAATGTGAAAAAACAATGAATCTCAAATTATCTAACATTAGTGATAATAGAATGAAAAATAGAATTGCAAAAGCAAGGTGGAGATCAAAAAGAAATACTAATCAAATTTCTTCTGACAGAGAAAGAAACAAAATGCTGCAGTTTAAGCTTAGAGAACAAAAGACACCAGAACAAAGGAAAATGGCAACAGAAGCAGATACCGTTTCAAAACAAAACAGACGATCAAAACGAGCAGAAGACCAAGTTGTAGCTGATCAATTAACTGATAAACTTTCAAAACAAAACAGACGATCAAAACGGACAGAATTTCAAGTGAAGGCAGACAAAGTAGCTAACACTAAAATACAACAGGAAATCAGGTCTAAACGATCACCAGATAAAAGAAAAGCTGCAACATCATCAGATACCTTTTCAAAACAAAACAAGCGATCAAAACGAGCAGAAGACCAAGTTGTAGCTGATCAATTAACTGATAAACTTTCAAAACAAAACAGACGATCAAAACGGACAGAATTTCAAGTGAAGGCAGACAAAGTAGCTAACACTAAAATACAACAGGAAATCAGGTCTAAACGATCACCAGATAAAAGAAAAGCTGCAACATCATCAGATACCTTTTCAAAACAAAACAAGCGATCAAAACGAGCAGAAGACCAAGTTGTAGCTGATCAATTAACTGATAAACTTTCAAAACAAAACAGACGATCAAAACGAGCAGAAGACCAAGTTGTAGCTGATCAATTAACTGATAAACTTTCAAAACAAAACAGACGATCAAAACGAGCAGAAGACCAAGTTGTAGCTGATCAATTAACTGATAAACTTTCAAAACAAAACAGGCGATCAAAACGAGCAGAAGACCAAGTTTTAGCTGATAGAATACATGACAGAACAAGTAAAACCAAGAAAAGACAACAACACCATCATGTGTTTTCCAATATTTTAAAAGAGTTCCAGAAAGCTATTCAAGAAGGACCTACATACACATGTACTTGTTGCCACAGACTCCTGTATAGACAATCCATTCAACGTGTGATATCTGGTAATTACACCAAGTGCACAAAGGAAATATTACTTCAGTGTTTGACAGGTGAGGACATGATCTGTAAGACATGTCATCGGGCTTTACTACAAGGAAACATTCCAGCCATGGCATCATGTAACAAACTTCAAGTTAGACCTCTTCCTTCAGAATTAGAATGTCTCTCAGAGCTGGAAGCTAGATTAATAGCAAAACGAATACCGTTTATGAAACTAATGAATTTACCAAGTGGAAAGCAGAAGGCAGTTGTTGGATCAGTTGTCAATGTACCTGTTGATATTGTTCAAACATGTGCTTCATTGCCAAGGTCATCGACATCAGACATGGGATTCATTCCATTGAAATTAAAGAGAAAGAAACAATACACTGGACATGTGCAGTATCAAATGATCAGACCATCTGCAGTAGAGAAAGGACTTTGCTACCTTCAACAAAACCACAAGTTGTATAGAGACATTGATATGAATGTTTTATGGCAACAAGAATTTGAAAATGACAATGAGCAATTATGGCAAGCATTAACTGTAGCAGAAAACAATACACAAGAAAAAACAGTAGAGAATCTTGAAACTGAATCAGATCATGAATCTACTAAAGATAATGAACAACCCACCACTTATATTACCACAGATAAAGGACAACATGCCAGTCAGGCCATACTTGAAGATGAACAACAACCAACTGAAATTCTTCAAGATCATGACAACAACAAGGTTAGTAATCATCTTATTGAAAAGAAAAGATATGGAGAATTTTCTAAGGAAACAGACAAACGTCCACTTACATTTAATGGAAAAATCCAGATAGTCCAACAAATTAATTCTAAATTAGAAAATGTCTGTTTGAATATAAAATCTCACCTGGCAGCTAGTGGGAAATCACATTTCTACACACAAAAAGTAACATTTTTCGAACTTTAAAGCTTGATGCTTGTCAATGAACTTTTAATTTAAAAATGTAATTAACATTGTGTAGTAATGGGATTTCTCACGTGTTGCAGTGTTTGATTTTGGTTCTCTAACAAGTAAAACCTTTATTTCAAGGTGTCTTTGTTTCTTATAGCATGTCATTATAAGTACTATATGTATGACGTCATCAGTGATTGAGGGCATAGTCATTGATCTGTGCAAATTTTGATCACATGACAAGGGATTTCAACCATTCAGTAACTAAGAACAAACAAAATCATGTGAATGATCAAAATGTTCTCAAACAAAGCATATGCCTTTAGCTAATTCAGCTTCATTGTGGGTAATTAACATTATATATATATTTCATGACTATATGCAATGTTTAGTATTTGTATAATGCAATAAACCAGGTAGGATGATTTGGGGTTAAAAAAAAACTTCAATTTCAATTTTTTATTAACCAAATGTTTTACAACATATAGGTACTTCTATATAAAGTCTTAAAATATATGGTTGGGCAATGATAAGTATATATATGCAATTTATATGAACTGTTCTGCTTTAAAAAAGTATCGAAATACAACAAAATATATCTTACAGATACAAAATACTACTACTAGAGGTGTGTTACTGCAGACAAGTCCAGCTATACATGATGATGATGAACAACAGCCATCAACATCATCTTCTGATTACACCACCACTGCAGACAATGATACAGATGAATTAGATGAGGAAAGTAATGAAAATCAGTTAAGAGGACTGATGTATGACTCATGCTTACAACCTGAGAACATTGCTGCTTCAGCTTCTGGTAACACAATCTTCAGTATTGCACCAGGTGAAGGCAGACTACCAACCCAGATTCTACAAGATGAAGACAATGAGGTATGTAATAATAATATTTACATGGAAGTAATTTTCATTTCAGAATTACTTATTTCTTTGGATTTTTGCAAGAAAAGATTAAGACATAACTGATATTAAAACATGTTTTTTTGGGGTCATTTACATTTAATGTTTGCCCATTATTTTTGGGGGTTTTGAAATTTTCACAGTGTTTAGGTAGTGTGAAATAAATCAAATATAGAAATTCTGCATAAATAACAAACATGTATATTTTTAATTGCAAAAAGAAACGATATGGAGAATATCTCAAGGAGACTTCAAAATTTCCACCACTGAATGGAAAATAATTAGAAAGCTACAGGTCTACCTAAGGCAGGCTTTCAACAAAGGAGAACAATCCTTCCCTATAAGGAACATTTTAAACACCAATTTTACATATAGAATAAGTTATGAAATAACACAATTATTAGAATCTATATTTGAATCATGTATCTGTTTATTACCCATATTAAAAATTTTGCATCTACAATACTACAACTCTTATATTACAGGTGCTGACATTCCCACATTTATTCCCAACTGGAGAATTTGGTTTTGATGTAAAGAGGGACACTAAGCTCACTCTCAGGAAATATTTCATAGCTAGATTGTGCAACAAGGACAATAGATTTGCCACAAACATTGAGTACCTTTTTTATGCTCAGTTTCTAACAGACTTCAAACAAGTATCCGATAGCATTAACATTGCACTTAGAAAGGCAACAAGTCAAACGTCTACTTCTATAACTGCTGGTCAACTGAAGGACGATGAGTACCGAAAGCAGCTGATTCAGGCAGACAAAGGCTACCAATTCCTACAAACTGTGCGTGGTTCTCCAGCCTACTGTAAAAAAATCCTATATGACTTGCTGGGGATGATTAAGCAGCTAGGACCATTCACATGGTTCCTGACATTATCAGCAGCAGATCTGCGCTGGCCTGAAACTATCTCTATCATAGCTGATCAGTTCAACGTTAAATTAGAAAAAGAAGATGTTGAGAACATGAGTTGGGACGAGCGATGTTCATGGATTAGGAAGAACCCAATTACAGCTGCTCGTCAGTTTGACTACCGAGTGCAGCAATTCATCAGACTGGTAATTAAAGGTGGAGTGCTTGGGAACATCTCTGACTACTACTACAGAGTGGAGTTCCAACAGAGGGGCTCCCCTCACATTCATATGGTACTGTGGTCATCAGATGCTCCAGACTTTGAACCAGCAAATGAACAGGTCATTGCTGATTTTGTTGACTCGTACATCTCATGTAATCTACCAGAGGAAGAAGATGATGAAGAGTTGTATTCCTTGGTCAATAGTCTCCAGAGACATGTCCATTCACACACATGTCGTAAAACAGGGAAGAAATGTCGCTTTGGATACCCCAGACCTCCTTCTGATAGAACTGTCATTTGTAGAGTGAACAAAAAAGGTGAAAAAAGAGACACCAGCAAACCCAAGGAATTACTACATGCTGTGTTTGATACCATCATGGATCAAGATGTGGCTGATCTTACGTTGAAAGAAGTCTTGACATTAGCCAATATTCCATATGATGACTACATATATGCTCTATAACATTTCAAGTCGACAAATGGAGTGGTCCATAAGAGAGAACCGAAGGATGTGTACATCAATAATTACAACCCAAATATCCTCAGAGCTTGGCAAGCTAACATTGACCTGCAGTACGTCTGTGATCCTTATGCTTGTGTGATGTACATCACAAAGTCAGAACACGAGTTGGGAGAACTCTTGACTACAGCATCCAAACAGGCAGCTGATATGGGCCTTCGCTCACAACTCAAACAGGTTGGCAGTAAGTTTCTTAGTTCTCGAGAAGTGTCTGCACAAGAAGCAGCATACCATATTTTGTCACTGCCGCTGAAGAAGTCAACAAGACAAGTACTATATGTCCCAACAGAGCTGCCAGAAGAACGGGTCCGAATGCTAAAGCCAATGAATATTTTACAACATCTTGATGATGAAGATGAGGATATCTACATGGAAGGTATGGTAGATAGATATCCATACAGACCAAAAGAATTGGAAAATGTCTGCCTGGCAGATTTCCTAAAGGAACTGTAGATTCTGATGATGTTGATGTTCTTGGCAATGATGACCAACCCACAACTGTTCTTAAGTTACAAGACAATAAGGGATACATCTCCAAGCGAGTGACAAATGCTGTGATAAGAACACATCGTTATTCAGAGGAACATCAGCCTGAAAAGTACTATCATTCCCAGTTAATGTTGTATGTTCCCTACAGGAAAGAGAAACAACTTATTGACGATGATGGCTCTTTCCACACCATGTTCAACAAGGAAAAAAAAAGTGATATTCAGCAACAAAATTAGATTTGAGAAACATGCAGAAATTGTTGAAATGGCATATGAACAGCTTGAAGAAAATGGTCCACCTGAGGATGCATGGGCTCATTAATAAGATCTCTCAATGAGGAACAACGGTTGATCTTCGGTAGAGTCTATGAGTGGTGTTTCCAGAAGTTGACATGTGTATCAACAGGAGAAGAACCAGAGCAGACATTGACATTCATCACAGGTGGGGCTGGATCTGGTAAAAGCCACTTAATTAAAGCACTGTACCAAATGATCACCAAAATGTTGAGGTCACAAGTGGAGAACCCAGAAGAAATAGTATGTCTCTTGACAGCACCAACTGGCACTGCCGCAAGGAACATCCATGGGCAGACTGTTCACTCAGCCTTCAATATCATGCCAGGATTAGACTCGTGTTCCCACAAGACTCTGTCATCATTGAGAGTGAAGTTCTCCAACTTGAAATGCATCATCATCGATGAAATATCAATGTTAGGGAGTGAAGGCCTTGTGACTGTACATAACCGCTTAACAGAAATTATAGGAAAGCCAAAGTCAGACAGTCTTTTTGGTGGTGTATTAGTTATTGTGCTTGGGGAACTTTATCAACTGCCACCTGTTGGTCAAAGACAAGTATTTGCATTGCCAAATAGCCCTAAGATGCGATTGTATGGATCTTTATGGCAACATTTCCATATAACAATGCTTTCAAAAATCATGCGACAGAAAGATGACATAGAATTTGCTAACCTCTTAAATCGCATCAGGATTAAAAGGCACACCAAAGATGACATTGAAGTCCTTAAGACTAGACAGGTTAAAACAGATGACCCACAGTATCCTACAGATTCTCTCCATGTTTTCACAACTAACAGTAAAGTGGACCAACACAATGAAAAGCATCTTGCCTCTACTGGTCACCCTGTGTACACCATTGAAGCTCAGGACATGGATGAAGAGCAACATACTGGCCAGTTTAAATTTCAAATGCCAGAAAATCCAAATCGCACTGGAGGTTTGCGTCAGATTATTCAGTTATCTCTTGATGCCCGTGTGATGATAACCAAGAACATTGATACTGCGGATGGTTTGGTGAATGGAGCTCAAGGCACTATTGTTGGTTTCTATCCACCACCTCCAGACAATGCATCAAACTACATACCAGTGTTTGTGTTAGTTGAGATGGACGATTCAACTGTTGGTTCCAATGCCAGGGCTACCTTTAAGAGAGTAGTTCCTCCACGTTCCAAAGCTGTACCTATACATAAGGAAGAAGTACGATTTTCTATTGGACGATACAATGTTGCTCAAGTTTCTCGTCGACAATTTCCACTTACTCTGTCGTGGGCATGTACCATTCACAAACACTAGATAAGATTGTGATATCATGTGAAGGTCGTTAGCAACCTGGTCAATTTTATGTGGCTGTCAGTAGAGTTACCAAGCTTTCAGGATTGTTCTTCCTCAAATTTAATGAAAACTGTATTTCATGTAACAATGATGTGACAAAAGAAATACAAAGAATGATTTCAGAGCAACCTTTGGATCTCCTACCATTATGGACTCCAGATCATTCCATGGTCACAATTGCTCATTTGAACATCAATTCCTTGGTTACTCACATCAAAGATTTGAAGGCGGATTTCATTCTGTGTACATCTGATATCATATGTATAACTGAAACGTGGCTTTCCTCTAGACACTCTGATTCCTCTTTAAAGATGAATTCATTCAACATTCTAAGAGTTGACAGAGAATCATGTTACAACAGTGATCAGATAGACAGCAGTAAACTTCCTTATGGAGGTGTTTGTTCTTACACTTCAATTCAATGGTCATTACAGCCATTACATGATCAAAACAAAGGACTTGAATATGAACTTTTCAAGGCAGAAAGGGATTCACTGTCAGTTCTGGTACTTCATGTGTATAGACCTCCATGGATTGCTCTTAAAGGGTTCACCAGAAACCTACTACAAGTTATTGACAAAATGGATAGGCTTCCTACTGTGATTGTAGGTGACTTTAATATCAATGTTTTGAAGGAATCAAATAACTTATTAATAAAAGCATTGGCTACAAAAGATTTCTGTCAAGTTGTGCATTCACCTACTCATATTTCTGGCTCCTGTATTGACCATATGTATATACTAAAAGACAAAGTATACGATGCTAGAGTAATCCCTGTTCCATATTCCCAACATGCTGCCATTCAAATTAGGATAAATATGTGAAGGTAAGCATTTGATTGTGTTCATTTTACTTGTGAAGTGAGATTTTGTTTCTCCAGTGACAATATGAAGACGTGGGGTATGTGAGCGTGCTCACAAAGGTTCTTTAATTAATTAAAAAATATTTGGAGAATATATACAGGTGATATATGCAGGAACAATTGTAAATGATTTTTGTCATTTTTTCATTGAACTAAATGATTTCTAATTAAATTTTAAACACACTAAACAATACCATTGAAAGGGAGATAATTACTTTTGTTATCTCCCTTTGTTATTAAATGAACAAATCCATAAATTAAGGCATACTCGTTTGTGTTTTTTTTATTACAAAGTTAATGTAAAGTTTGGTTTTTAAATTATGTCATTCAAAAATATATGTTAGAAAGAATGAAAGTTTTTAAGACTGTGTGGGGCCACTAGGCCATTTTGTCCACTTTGCACCAGCAAAGAATATTTACATACATGTATGTATTTGCTAAGGAAGGGAATCGAACCCTCATACACAGTTGAAGAGAGAAAAAAGCAATTGAAAAAGTTTTTAGTATTTTGAATTAAATTAGATATCAACAGGAGATTAATCCAGAACATTTTCTCCCCCTTTTTGTTTAAAAAAAATCTTATTTTAATAATTTTTTAATAAAAGGAGATGATTTCCATGATATATTCAACTGATTATAAAAACTAAGAAAAGCAAGATAATTCTTCCCTAGTTAAATAATTTATATTCTGTAAAATTTGAGTTCAAAATACATCTATAAAGTCTGAAATTGATGTTTTATTGAAGACTCGTTTGACCGGATTTGTAATAACACGAGCAACACGACGGGTGCCACATGTGGAGCAGGGTCTGCTTAACCTTCCGGAGCACCTGAGATCACCCCCAGTTTTTGGTGGGGTTCGTGTTGCTTAGTCTTTAGTTTTCTATGTTGTGTCTTGTGTACTATTATTTGTCTGTTTGTCTTTTTATTTTTTAGCCATGGCGTTGTCAGTATATTTTCGATCTATGAGTTTGACTGTCCCTCTGGTGTCTTTCTTTTATTGCGTGCATTTATTATTGAGATTTTAGTCTCGCCTGCGACGAAAGTCACAGAGTGGACAAGGGTATTACTATCCAGCGGTGGTGTAAACTATTTGTACAAAGCTTTATATTTCAGAAGGTAGAAGACCTGGATATTTCAAACCTTGTATGCAGATACCTGATGTTATGAACTTTCCGTCTGTCATTTGTCCTTGACCTAATTCTCATGGTTCAGCGACTGCTGTAAATATTCACATTGCTAAAAGATATGTATACATATTTAAGATAGTAAACTAAATGATGATTTACTGAAAAATTATCCCCTTGTCAATCAGTTTAAAATATTTGAACTCCAAAATACAAAGAATATTCTAATTTTATCTGTTTAATTTTCTTATTACAAAGTTGAAGAAATTTGATTTTCAAAAGAATCGATCTTCAAGAATGTTTACAATTGTGTTTGAAAGAAAAAAGTTAAAGGTCTGTGCGGGGCCACTAGGCTATCTGCCCACTTTGCACCAGCAAAGAATATTACATACATATATGTATTTGCCTAGGGAGGGAATCGAACCCTCTTACACAGCGATAGAGAAAAAGAAATCAGTGAGATTATTTTTTGAATTTAGACATGAAATATATATACTGAATAATTAACAAAGTGAGATTGTTTTTTGAATTTAGACATGAAATGTATATACTGATAACAAAGGGAGACTATATCTCAGTAAATTGCACTCATTTATGACCTCACTTGGCCAAAAGGACCATTGTCAGCACCTGGTACTGTCTTAAATCAGGAACAACTTCCATCAAATAATACTAATAGTACACACAAAAAGCATCAAGATTCAAAACAGTCAATACCAGTTATTCAATAGACTGTCAACTAAATGTGTCTCAGATGACCAAAGATATCTTCTTGTTGTACTTGGCACATTTTGACATTGCTTTCTAAATTATGTGCTATCTTTTATTACCATTTCTGTCATATTGTTGGTATATTACTGTTAATGTTCTTTTTATTGTGTATTTAACTTTTAAAACAATGTCCTACATACGCAAATTGTGAGGTTTTGTGTGCATTTAAACCCAGAACTGGTTTAACCATACATATACTGTGTCTGTTTGAGAAGTTCAGTAAAAATTTATTTCCTCAAGACGGAAGACATGATTTCCAAGATGTCTTAATTATTTGGACTCTTTTTGTAGAAATGCTGAATAGATGTATTGCAATACGACAGAATCAATTTATATAATCAAGTCTTAGCATGTTGACGTTATCTTTGATGCATAATGTTATATTCCTAAAGTTTCAACCCCCAAGACTCTGAAGTGATCGATATAGGTACAAACGTTATCTATTTCCATAGATTCGGTATCCAGTATTAATATTACAAATGTTTATTACAAGGCATGTGTGAAAGGAAATCAGAATAAACGAAGAAACGTTAAAATAGGCAATGTTGCCCAAGGCTCGTACTTTTACTGTACTGTTTACAAGGGAAAGTAATTCATCTGATGTCTGGATCGCCCGAATGTTTTAACTGCCTCATTTCATGTTCTTTTTGTGCTACATCCAATACAAAAGACGTTGGCACAGGCCGTAAACCATAACAAATCGTAAAGAAATTTTAACTGATGAAAAACAATATATAAATCTTGTTAAAACCTGCTGTTTCTTTGTTTTTTTGTATTTCATTGTAGAAATGAACTGACTTCAAAATCACCGATTGCAGTATTCTAGCACATCCGCCTCATCGTTTACCAAATTCAGTACTTGTGGTAGCATAATATTTTTAAGAAACACTTGTTTCACGAAAAATCAGTTTATTACGATAAGATTGAACGCTGTATCGCTTGTTTTCGTCGAGATCTTCGGGGTGTGCCATTACATTTTTACTTCAGTCCGGTTACATTTTCATTATGGCGGACAGGTTACCATGGTAACCAAGTAAACAATAAAATTACACATGAAAGGAAAGGCGTTGGTATATATATATATGAATAAAAAGTCATGTTTATATTGAAATTATTCCTTTTAAGTAGAAAACTGAAGTCAGACTACAAGTATACTTTATTTAGCGCGAAAATGTCAATTTGCCTAAAGACAGCATTAACGTAGCTGCGCAGGGCCTGACACGCATCTTTCCCTTTCTCCTTCAGATAGTGTGTTAATATTTAGAAAACTGAAGTCACACTACAAGTAGACTTTATTTAGCGCGAAAATGTCAATTTGCCTAAAGACAGCATTAACGTAGCTGCGCAGGGCCTGATACGCATCTTCCCCTTTCTCCTTCAGATAGTCTGTTAATATTTGGCAGTCGGAGGTCAAAGGAATTAGTTTTGCTTTGTTCCTTTTATTTTCCCCTAGTCTCCGAAGAGCATGAGTTAAAATCTCCACTGCCCAGTTTTCTTCACATAGCTGATCAAAATATGATGATTCTTTGACTAAGTTCTCATCTAACTCCTCTAGGCCATTTCTTTTTCTTATTGTAGCACAGTTTCTCAAAGATGTGCCAATTTGTAACGCTAGAGAAGGAGTTTAAAGCAAGTGGGTTATTTCATCATACCCTGCTACATCTTTAGTTGCCTGAACCACTGTCTTGAAGTAGCTAGGGTGCAAAAATTCTGCCAGTTCTGCGTCTTCTTTCTCAACAATTTCCCGTAGTCTTATCAATAATCTCCCTAACTCTCTCAATGTATTGCGAACGCAGCTAAACTGGTCCTCATCATGCCCAACTTTTTTTGAGAGTTTTTCTTCCCACTGTAGTATCATCGTATCTCTTTTCACCACTTTTCCAATATCATCATTCGTAAGACTTGCTGATCCAATTCAGATGTTGTTTTTGTTAATTTGTTATTTTGAATTAGAAGTCTGCATTTATTAACTACTCTTCCTTTTGTTGCTTTGTTTTCTGGTTTCATAACACATCTGTTCCTGTGTTTCCAGATATCCCAATGGCCATAATACCCAAGGCATAGGTTACAAGGAACATAATCCTCCAAACTACTCTCTTCAGATGGACGATACTTCACAACCAGTATGCCTTTCCCTTCTTTCATTACTTCATTATTGTGTAAATAATTGCCTAAATTTCTGAGCTTGCATATCATCTTTTCATTTTTACCCTTATCTTTTTCAATTTCATATTTGATAACCTCAGTTTCTTTACTATGTCTTGAAATTAGATGTCTAGGAAGTTTTGACTGCGGTTTGGAGCAGTATGGGCAGTACATTTTCTTATCATAAACACGGTAACCATCTTCTGTACCACTGGTTCCCACTTCTGTTATCAAATTCTTCTCATTTTCTAATTTCCTATCTGTCCTCGAGCTCAATATTGGAAGATGTATCCAAATTCAATGTTGGCTTTTCAATAATCATTGGATATATTTTTTCTGTGCAATCTGGTTCAGAGTCGTCCTCCTCACTCTCGAAGTTCTCTACTTTATAGTCAGGATCATCCGAATTGTCATAGTCTTCATCATCAGATGGCATGGTATCTGAAAAAAAGAAAACGAAAACATTTTATTTTAACCAGTTTTAAGCACAACTAATCATAAACTAGATTCCAACATCACAAACAAACATGTTTGTAGACCTCATACCAGGTTATCCTCCATCATGATTTCAAAACTTAAAAAGGGTTAACTCATAAAATAGGGTTGAATAAAATCAAGTAACATCAAGGGAGGAGACACATGGTAGATTCCTACTAAATGAGAACAAGTTCAGTAGAAATTTGAGAAAACGTTTGATTTTATTTTTTATTTGTTGACAATATGTTTTTTTCTAGTGACTGTGAATCAGGGAAGTAATGGCATCATGCTGATATCTTTGCAATCAATGACTGGAGAATTTGAGACTTTTATCTATCAACCTTACTACCAATTATAACTGTGAGTGACTTCATCAAGTGATATTAAGAATATATTTGGATGTACTGACATTAGTAATACGCGAAGCCTCTGATTCTTAGACGTGGGGGCATGCTTTTTATGGAGAACATTAAATATATTTTAAAGACATAAGGCGACAACAGCTATAACGTAGTTTCACTGATCTACCAAGCAATTTAAGTCTTTCGGATGAAAATACTTAAACAGAGTATGACCATTCTACTAATGATGACGGACTACGACTTACGCCAACGCCAGGTTAGTAGACAAGCTCTCATGAACCATTAAAGCCAGTTATAGATAAATGTGATATCAAAACATTTCTTTACTACATATGCTTGTCCTAGTAACATTAAGTGGGGACACAAGATTTATTCCTACTAAATGGGGACATGTTCAGAAGAAATTTTGAGAAAACGTTAATTTCTCTTTTTATTGGTTGACAATATGTTTTTTTTCTGGTGATTGTGAATCAGCGAAGTAATGGCATCATGCTGATATCTTAGCAATCAATGAATGGATAATTTGAGTCTTTTTTCTATCAACCTTACTACCAACCAGAACTGTGAATGACTTTATCAAGTGATATTAAGAATATTTTTGGATTGACTGACATTAGTAATACACGAAGCCTCTGATCCTTAATCGTGGGGGCATGCTTTTAATGAAGAACCCCAAGGGTGACTGGGGAATAGAAGTATGGTCACCATTGGTCCTCCTCCGACCGGCACTAAAACCCTTGCTAAAGTGGGGCGTCCGTTTGGCTGTGCGGGATGTACAAATTTGCAGCCACGTCCGGTCAGAATGGGGACGTTAAATCCGATGCCTCGTGTAAAGAGAGTACCACGCTCTTTGTACGTTAAGAACCCTTGCAACAACTCTTTGAGGGGCCCGTAGGTGACCTGTTGCAAGGCTAAATTTCTGTCCCTATCCAATATACCCTCATTTCCCGTGGCAGTCTAAATTTCTCCTACCTTAATCCCGTACGCCCTATTACAGAACCTACCTATTGTATTTATTGTTAATTTTTCTCGTCCTGAATATGCATGAAATATTTGCCACTGAACGTTAAGCAACCAACAATCAATCAATCAATTTAATGAAGAACATTAAATATATTAAACAGCGAGGAGGCTCCCATGTGCCTAAAATGCTAACCTGGCTACTTTATGTTAAGGCTTTACAATTAAAGAAGAAGAAAAAACCACTACCGATGAGAAAGTTCTTCGTGGCAATAGCTGATAGAGACAAATAATGCACAAAACAATGTTTTACAAGTTTAGTGTGACGTCCATTTTCACTGAACTAGCACACAATTTTATTTAGGGGCCAGCTGAGGACCACCTCCGGGTGCGGGATTTTCTCGCTGCATTGAAGACCCATTGGTGGC
This sequence comes from Mytilus coruscus, assembly GCA_017311375.1. NCBI lineage: Eukaryota > Metazoa > Mollusca > Bivalvia > Mytilida > Mytilidae > Mytilus > Mytilus coruscus. The sequence goes on from CM029605.1 coordinate 52,233,519, forward strand.
CTTCGGCTGTTGTCTGCTCTTTGGTCGGGTTGTTGTCTCTTTGACATATTCCCCATTTCCATTCTCAATTTTATTCAAGAGCACAGAACTCCAAACTTCAAATAATTTGCATACATTCAGATCTTGCCATGCTAAATACATTTTGCATTTTAGTTAGTTTCTCTCTAATTTTTAGGCGACAACAGCTATAACATAGTTTCACTGATCTGCCAAGCAATTTAAGTCTTTCGGATGAAAATACTGAAACAGAGTATGACCATTTTATTAATGATGACGGACGACGACTTACCGCAGGTTAGGAGACAAGCACTCGCGAACCATTAAAGCCAGTTATAGATAAATGTGATATCAAAACATTTCTTTACTAAATCAAATGTGTGTCCTAGAAACATCAAGTGGGGACACATATGATAGATTCCTACTAAATGTTCAGTAGAAATTTTGACAAAAAAGTTAATTTCTCTTTTTATTTGTTGACAATATGTTTTTTTTTCTGGTGATTGTGAATCAGGGAAGTAATGGCATCATGCTGATATCTTAGCAATCAATGAATGGAGAATTTGAGACTTTTATCTATCAACCTTACTACCAACCAGAACTGTGAGTGATTTCGTCAAGTGATATTGGGAATATATTTGGATGTAATGTCATTAGTAATACGAAAGCCTCTGATCCTGAAAAAGGGGGTCATGCTTTCAATGTTGAAAACTAGATATACTTAACAACGCGGAGGATCCCAGTGCATAAAATGCTAACAATGTTAAAAAAAAAAAAGGCTTTACAATTTAAGAGAAAAAAATGGCCCAAAAGTGAAAAATCCAATCAAAACCTGCAAAACATGATTTTTTTTTTCAAGTAATCAAGTAAACAACTCAGTTACTGTGCTGTATCTCTTTAATACAATGCCTTATACACAAAAAAATATAAATAATACACCATCTAAATACACATTAATTATTTTTTGTCATTTTGGTTAAAAAAAATGTTGATTATTTATCACAAAATATATCCCAAATTCCACATTTTAACTAAAAAAATAGCAAACTTCCCGAATTCACCTTTTTTAAAGACTTAATATACATTTGGACCTACATAACATTAACATTTTAAGCCATACAAATTGGGGGTAGGTGTGTATATAAGAGAGTTTTAAGTCGTTTATCGATCCCTGACCCACCAGTCACATATTATGAAAAAAATACCATAAAAACAGCAGATAACTAAATTTTTTCATCAGTAATCAAGTTAAAACTTCAATTTGTGTGTTTTATCTCTTAAATACATCGTTCTTTGGCATAAATAAAATAATAAACACATCAAAGAAAACATGCCCTGTTATTTTTTAAATTTTTGGAACATTTATCATAAAAATAACCTTAATTCCAAAATTTTCTCTACAAATAGCTTACTTCCAGCATTAAGCTTTTTCAGTGGTAATATACAATTGAACCAATATAAAATGTACATTGTAAGACTTCAAAAATAGGGGCTTGGTGTGCATACAAGAAAGTTTCAAGTTCATTATCTAATAAAAAATGGAATTATGATATATGTTTTGCTAGCTAATACTTATTTCTTTTGCACTTTTATATCCCCAGAATATCAATGATTATAACTTAATACTAGATATATAAATGATGAAGTAATGGCACATAAAAACAGTCTGAGGACATACAATGGCAAAATGACTAACAAGAATGTATGTGTTGATGACATGGTAACCATACCCACTCATATTTCAAAGTATCAGAAAACAGAAAGTTAGTGTCTGACAGAGCACACAAGCATTAAAACTCTACACGGTTGAGCTTGAGACTATCCAAATGAAGTAATTATGGTCAGCTTTATTGTAGAAATACATGATTTTTTTAGTTCATTCAACATATGAAAATTGAAAGGATAGGCAATCAAGAAGTCTGTAATTCACAAATTCCAGAAATGATCTCACTTTACAACTCATCACTGTTGAGCTGCTGTCCAACATTGGAAATCAGACCACATCAATCCATTTAATCATTAATAAATAACCTTCAGTCAAGTGTTGTGAAATAGTTTGAAACAGCATGAATATTTTTGACGATTTTGTCACTCTTGGTCCCTGGTTACATTCCTCTGAAAAAGTTGACAAATTCCTTCTTCCTGGCCTCTGGAAAATGCTAGCAGAAGTGAAGCTTTATTTAAGTTTGAAGCTGCAATGTTATGAGCAATTCCAATGCGTATTACTTTCTGGTCAATAAATTCCTGTAATGATGGAAGGTTTAACTTGATCAAAATAATTTGGTCATGAGAAAAAAAAATGCTGCCTGTACAGTGAAAGTTGCAGTGGAAAATTTTGGATCAGCTATTCTAATATTTGAGAAGTCCAATGGATTTTGAAGGTAAATCACATCTTCTTGTGCATCATGTGCATCATAATTACAATTCATAAGAGTTTTTATCAAGTTAACTTGGCTAAAAGACTAGAGATCTGAATTGATAATTTTAAAAAGCAGCCTGGTATCTAAAAATCCTTCCACACATTTTTTCAATTCTTCAGTCTTTCCAATAGATTTAAGGGTATTAATTAATATGCGGCAATCAAAGGTCTTGATGTTATGGCCTGTGAGGTAGATGTTATGACCTGCAGCTTTAAGAAATCCTAGAAAGCCATCTAATGCTGTAGAAATCGTTGAAGATTCCACAAGTTTTCCTTGGTGGAACATCCGTCCATTTCTCATTGTAAGACCTGTAATTTCACTGGCTTGACTGGAAATTGGTACTTATGGTATTACGTAGGAAGTCCAGTGAGATTCTCCATAGACTACAGCAATCTGTGTTCTGTGTGAGTCCCTTGCTGTAAAAAAAAAAAAACAATATTTTAATTTTACTACATTACCAAATAACAAGTGTGCAGAGAGAAAAGTGGTTCATGCAACTGTCCTTCATGCATTGGTTTTCTTTTATAAATAGATATATTTTATGGCAAATACAAGCGAAAATCTGCTAGAACTATTTTCGAAATACATAAGAACAAGAAATGATTGTAACAGGATGCTGTTACGAAGCTCCCATAATTCGTCATTCCTATGGTTGCCTGACATTGGGCAAAATCCAGTACAATTTGGTTTGGTCCAGTAAAGTGATATGCATTAGTGACGCATAGGGACTGAACCTGCATGTCATTCAAATCTATGTGAAATGACGGAACAGGAATATATATGGTTTAGGGGTGGGGATCTCAACCATTTACAAGATATTAGAACATCTGGGTGGGGGTGACCCTGGGACTGACCCTATATATCATTCAAATCTTTTGATATGACGATCAGGAATATATATGGTTTAGGGTGGGGATCTCGACAATTTACTAAAAGCTATTAGAATATTTGGGGTTGGGAGAACCCTAGGGACTGACCCTATATTTATATTATTATAATCGTTGGAACATGACGAACAGGGATATATTTGGTTCATGGTTAGGGATCTCAACCATTTACAAGATATTATAACATTCGGGGTGGGGAAACCTATGTACCATTCAAATCTTAATGACATGACAAACAGGAATATATATGGTTTAGGGGTGGGGATCTCGACCATTAACAAGATATTTGAATATATTCAAATGACTGGGGGTGGGGATGACCCCTTGGGTCTTACCATGTTATCATTTAAATCATCTTGGCATGACAAACCAGCATATGTATGGTTAAGGGGTAGGGATACTGACCACAAAATATTAGAACTTATTTTTAAAATGGCAGGGGGTCGGGACGACCCCTGGGGAACAACCCTCTTTGTCATTCAAATCATCTTCGCATGACAAACCAGAACATATATGGTTTAGAAGGTGGTGATCTTGACCACTTAAAAGATATTAGAACTTTCTCAAATGGCAGGGGGTCGGGACTACCCCTGGGGACTAACCATGTTTATCATTCAAATAATCTCGACATGACAAACCAGAATATATATAGTTTAGGGGTGGGGATCTTGACCACTTACAAGATATTAGAACTTTCTAAAATGGCAGGGGTCAGGATGACCCTGGGGACTAACCAGTATTTCATTTGATGTGCTTTATCATGACAAACCAAAATATATATGGTTTACTGGTGGATCTTGACCACTTCAAGATATTAAAACTTTCTCAAATGGCAGGGGTGGGGTAACCCCTGGGGACTAAGCTTTTATTTCATTTAATGTGCTTTATCATTTAGAACATTTTCAATTATAAATAATGGTCTATCACTAACTGTTTTCAAGTCATAATTATTTGAAAATAAAAAAATAAAATCCCATAGGGTTCTATAGTAAACCCTCCTTCCTTTATGCCCCTCAAAGTACCCTTTATAAACCCTATTGCACAAACAAAACCCTGATTGCACCACTAGACATGTTAGTCTAACATATTGTGAAATACTAAGTTAATCTGACTAGTGGTTTTGGAGAACAGGTGCAGCCAGGACAATTTCGGCGGAGGAAGAAGAAGAAGAATAACTGAGCAAAACAATAAGTCTTCCCAAACTTTTAATCAATCAGTCTCTCTTTTTTATTGAATAACAATATCATTGCAACAAAATGTTTGGTGCAATAATATATCACATTGAGGTTTCTTACGTCATAACTACAATCCCTTCCCTTTTCATGAATATGACTTACCGAATTAGACTATTTACCGGGTTGGTGATAACATGAGCAACATGACGGGTGCCACATGTGGAGCAGGATCTGCTTACCCTTTCGGAGCACCTGAGATCACCCCAGTTTTTGATAAGGTTCGTGTTGCTCAGTCTTTAGTTTCCTATGTTGTTGCTTGTGTACTATTATTTGTCTGTTTGTCTTTTCATTTTGACAAACCATGACGTTGTCAGTTTATTTTCGATTTATGAGTTTGACTGTTCCTCTGGTATCTTTCATGTGCTTTTTCATTTAGAACATTTTCAATTATAAATAATGGTCTATCACTAACTGTAAACAACGTAATCAGTGACAATAATATATAAAATCCCAAAGTTTGTTAAACCCTCCTTCCTATTTACTTCAGTTGCATCCAAAAACAAATTTATTTCAAATTTAACATTTAATTGTTGAACTTATAATAAATTGTTCTTGTCAGATATATTTCGCGGAGGAAGAAGAAGAAGAATACTAATTCAGGTAAACTTTTAATCAATCAGTCTCTCTTTTTATTAAATAACAATATCATTGCAACAAAATGTTTGGTGCAATAATATATCACATTGAGGTTTCTTACGTCATAACTACAATCCCTTCCCTTTTCATGAATGTGACCTACCGAATTAGACTATTTACCGGGTTGGTGATAACATGAGCAACATGACGGGTGCCACATGTGGAGCAGGATCTGCTTACCCTTTCGGAGCACCTGAGATCACCCCAGTTTTTGATAAGGTTCGTGTTGCTCAGTCTTTAGTTTCTTATGTTGTTGCTTGTGTACTATTATTTGTCTGTTTGTCTTTTCATTTTAGCCATGGCGTTGTCAGTTTATTTTCGATTTATGAGTTTGACTGTTCCTCTGGTATCTTTCACTCCAGCTTCTAACTTAAACAACGTAATCAGTGACAAAAATATATTTTTAAAGTTTGTTAACCTTTGCTATTTACTTCAGTTGCATCCAAAACAAATTTATTTCAAATTTAACATTTAATTGTTGAACTTATAATAAATTGTTCTTGTCAGATATATTGCTTACATACTAATTCAGGTAAACTTTTAATCAATCAGTCTCTCTTTTTATTAAATAACAACATCATTGCAACAAAATGTTTGGTGCAATAATATATCACATTGAGGTTTCTTACGTCATAACTACAATCCCTTCCCTTTTCATGAATGTGACCTACCGAATTAGACTATTTACCGGGTTGGTGATAACATGAGCAACATGACGGGTGCCACATGTGGAGCAGGATCTGCTTACCCTTTCGGAGCACCTGAGATCACCCCAGTTTTTGATAAGGTTCGTGTTGCTCAGTCTTTAGTTTCTTATGTTGTTGCTTGTGTACTATTATTTGTCTGTTTGTCTTTTCATTTTAGCCATGGCGTTGTCAGTTTATTTTCGATTTATGAGTTTGACTGTTCCTCTGGTATCTTTCACTCCAGCTTCTAACTTAAACAACGTAATCAGTGACAAAAATATATTTTTAAAAGTTTGTTAACCTTTGCTATCTAATCAAAGTGTAATATTGCAAGAATATTGATGGTATTATACATTTTATTTTGCACTTACATTTGTAATTAACATTTAAGCTTGTGTAATGTAAAATTCAACTCTATAATCTAAATTGACCTTCCTCTTTTTAGGAACTACTCCGATAGAAGACACCTGTAAATTTTAAACGGAATTTCCGAAAAAGGACCAGCAATTCTTCCAAGACTAACTTCCTTTGACAGTTTTTATCTACTACATCTGGGAGTTGATTGATTTATTGATTTTGGTTGCTTAACGTCCAGTGGCAAATATTTCATGCATATTCAGGACGAGAATAAATTAACAATAAATACAATAGGTAGGTTCTGTAATAGGGGCGTCCGGGATTAAGGTCGGAGAAATTTAGACTGCCACGGGAAATGAGGGTATATTGGATAGGGACAGAAATTTAGCCTTGCAACAGGTCACCTACGGACCCCTCAAAGAGTTGTTGCAGGGTTCTTAACGTGCAAAGAGCGTGGCACTCTCTTTACACGAGGCATCGGATTTAACATACCCATTCTGACCGGACGTGGCTACAAATTTGTAGACCCCGCACAGCCAAACGGACGCCCCACTTTAGCAAGGGTTTTACTGCCGGTCGGATAAAGACCAATGGTGACCATACTTCTATTCCCCAGTCACCCTTGGGAATCTGGGAGTTGATAAGCTGATTGTAAATTATTTGACATCCGTTGTCTGCTAAGTATGATACAAAGTTTTACAAGTCTCACAGTTTTCGTATTGGTGCTGCTACAACAGCTCACATGATAGGTATTCCTGATTCAAAGATTAGGGCGATTGGTCGTTGGCATTCTGATTCTTACAACAGGTATATTCGGGTGCCATTGTTGTCTTGCCTTTCCTTCCGATGGTTTAGAAATCTTTCCTATCCAAAACCCGTACAAAGTCTGTTATCTTTTAATTTTATTCAGTTTAATAAAGATACGAGACTGACTGAGGCAGCTCATATCTGAATTTAAATCTCTTAAGGGATTGGCTGAGGCAACCCAAACACGATTGTCGATTTGCTGTTGCTGCTAACTAGGAATTGTTTATTTTAAGACTGAGATCATGGAGATTGCTTGTACATTCATATTTTATATTATTTTATTTTCTCTCAAGACTGTCTGAGGCGGCTTGGGATTTACTTTATTCAATGTTTTGAATTTAATGTGTGAAAATATATCATTTATAAAGTGACTTTCATTATTAATGTTCCATATGTTATAGTATTATTTTCTATTTTAGTGAAAGAGTGTAGTTTTAGTTACATTATTTTAGTTAGTCCGCAATTTTAGTTAGTCCGCAATGATAGAACAATTTGTGTATGAAATGGTTACATTTGATGTTGTTCTTGGAGAAGCTGTGGATAATTCAGTAGTCTTGAATTGGACCCATACAAAGACATTGCACACGAACATCTCAAAGTTTTAGAGATATTCTGCTGTTGTACAGACTTTATATGACTCCGATATGTGATGCCTAACCTGCTAAACAATCTGTTATAACTGAATATGTGTCCGCTATAAAGGAAACACGATTATGGACAACAACAACAAGAGTTATGGGAATTTAAACGTGTTTACCTGTTGGAAAGACTTTTAAAATTCGGCTTGCGGAAGTTTTAATACTGAATGCATTACAAGGATGCCCACTGCTTGCTTTTTACAAAATTTGAACTTAGACTGATGTTATAATACCCTTAAGCAGAATTGGATGATTATATTGCTAATTTTTCAAAGACATTGGTCTACACTTCTTTGCAACAGCATTGTAACGTGTATCGTTACTCACAGTGGTGGATGTTAATATTAATTATGCCGTCCCGTATTCATTATCGTTGATTATTAGAAAACTCGATTAAATCCGTCCATTAGTTCTACGGTTTACAGTAACATTTATTTTTGAGACTATGTTAACCATTATCATGATTTATATGTGCATTGTTGTAGGACATTGCATGGCAAAATGTGCTGCTAGGTAGATGGTGTAAAAATATTTTGTTTTGTTTACAGTAGTTTATAGTCTTTAGTATTTTCATTTTATCTTACTTGTTCATAGAAACTGAGTTATTCTTATGTATTGTCAGAGGCATACATTCAATTGGGGCTGCTGTTTGACTTTTTATGTTAAGACATTTAAATTTAAACAGCTTTATTGGCGCTTTTATGCCCCACCTTCGCTCTAATTATATCAGATGAACCAATCACTATTTACAGTCTAGTCATATGCATGCTTTTACCATATTGGTTACATGAATAATTTTATATTTTTAAAATTTGTTTTGATATCATTTTGTACATGTGTTCTCTTGTTTGATATTGGCATTTTATAATAATTGCTCATTTTCGACATACAATTGTGTTGGGTTTTATTTAGAGCGAACAAGCTCCTGTATGCCTCTCTGTACATGTATATCGTTGTTGTAACCGTGTTACATTGGCGGGATCATAAAGGTATTTATGTTAAGCATAAATAATTATAAAGACAAGCTGGGAAAAAGAATACAATTATCAATAAAAAGTAGTTGTAAAGTGTAATATTATTTATACTAATAAAGAAAGTGGCTTATTGAATATTTCATCTGATACTTCAGGGTCGGATCCAGCCATTTATAAAAGCGGGGGTTCTAACCCAGGATAAAGGGGTTCCAACTATATGTCCCCATTCAAATGCATTGATCGTCAACAAAGGGGTTCCAACCCCGGAACCCCTCTGGATCCGCCACTGTACTTTTATCTATCAAGGTCGATTGAAGGTAATATATATAATACATCATCTAAAACAGTGTCTTATTCTTATCATCATACCGAAGAGAAATGAACACGAATAATGGATGGCTAAACAAGATACAAATTCGTCAGTTATTTTGGACCAATCATTTAAAACACCAGGACAGAGTTCAGATTTCTGTTTTGCTTACGTGAATGGTTTGGTCCCTAGACCTTCAAGGAATGGGTCAATTTAAAGAACTTAGGACGTGATAATGCCGCATATAAGCAATTTGATAATATCTTAAAACTATATGAATCACGGCGTTATAAATGATATGCTTACCATGTTAGTAGTAACCAATATGAATACATTGATAGAACTGTGCACTACTTTACTCACAAAAGCTGACATGTAAGTTTTATTTAAGTGGGTGTATTTTCTTATCAGTATAAATACTATATTCATATTTATATTTGCTTTCAATTTTAGCATTAAATATTTAAACGGACTAGGTCAATCCTTCCGTTCGTTCGTCCATCCGTGCGGTACAGTAGAATTTCTTAATCGTCACTGAAAGATAAAATCACCATATTTGTTCCTTACAAAATTAAGATTAAATTATTATCAATGGATTGTATCATGTTGATGTTGAACACACACAAAAAAAAAAAAAAAAAAAAAACGAAACCAAAACCAACTTTAATTTAAAGTTTTGTTAATGACAATTGTATTGTTAAATAGTATAATTCTGCATTTTATTAAGATACTTTTCGGTTGATGACAATGAAAGAAGACACTTTGATAAGGTGTTTCTAATAAATTAACGTAATTTGAATTGTTCTTCTTCTTAAAAATAAGTGTTTACAGAAATCGTCGAGTGTCACAAAAAGTGAAATGTTTATATATTTTTTTTATAGTGAGAATTCGCAGCACGTCGACAGGAAATTTACAAATTAAAGTGTCAGGAACACCTGACCAGCTTTTGAGAAGGAAAAGAGATAGAGAAAGAAAAAATTGAACAAAGGTCTTTCTTTATTTAATAATATGGCAAAGTTTGCTAATCAAAATGAAAATGCTACATTTTTTTTTTTTTTTTTTGAGAAAGGGCAAGAAGTCCATTTCTGTGGATAGCAACAATACTTACAGAAGTTTAAAAACAATAAGCCTCTGACTGATTTTAGTGAACATATGATTAAGACCAGATTCAATAAGGGTGACATCAAATGTTGCTTTTAGAGTCACTGAACTCCTAGAATTTGTTCAAAGTACATTTAATAGGTCGTGTGTAATCATAAGCATTATTCATTTTTTTTAAATTTTGTTCTTTGTCCTATTTACAGTTTGGAAATTTAACCAAAAAGTTTGTCAGACTGATAAGTGCTCCTTATTTGTAAATTATCTCTGTTAACCAATCTTTTGATGGACATTTCATGCTAAAACACTTTTGTTTTAGATCCATTCTTTTGCCATGCCTCACTTTTACATCCGTTTCTGTGATAATTTTAGTAACAGATTCATGGAACTAGTTAAATATTTGCAACATGATATGAATGAAAAGAATAAAGTTTGAGGTTTCCTACAGAAATGTGACTACATGGTCCAGGTGTGCATCAATATCAAAGTGACTCATTTTCATATTTAATGTTTTTAAAGTATTCATAATATTGGAGTCATTAGTTTATATCATAATTCAATGTTAAAATGATTTATTTTGCATACTACCAGTAAATGATCTCATTAAATAATGAAACATAAAGAATTGATTAACGAGGCAATAAAACAAACCAGTTTACCATGGATATGATTTCAAGATTAGGTCCAGCCTTTCTTGAACTTTTCAGTTGTTCGGAAGAGAAGGTTCAAACAATGAAGCTTCTTTGCCATCTTACCCAGAGATTTGAAGAAACTTCTAAATTCAGACTGACAACCTAATAGTAAGAAAGATAGGTTGGTATATTCACCTAGTTCCATTCAAATACATCAACAGAAGCTTTCTCAATACAATATCACTGTGTTAAAACACACCTTCTGACTACCAGATTAGTTTCAACACAAAGAAATTATCCTAAAATGCTGGAATAACGGTTTTCTGTATGTGACCAAAATATACCATTGACGAAACCTGTTACAGACGAACTGATGAGACCTATCACATACATAGTGACAGTACCCAAGACAAACACAGATACATTACCTTTGACACAGACAACGACATTACTTTTTCGCAGACATAGACATTACCTTTGACACCGAAAAAGACATTTCTTATTACACACACAGTGACATTTCCTTTAAAGCAGGCAGAAACATTACCTTTGACACAGACAAAGAAATGACCTTTTACACAGACAGAGACACCCACAGTGACATTTCCTTTATAGCAGGCAGAAACATTACCTTTGACACAGATATAGGCTGACTAATTCTCACAAACAAACCTTAACACAAAGATGAATCAGCAGGCCAAGAAAGCAACTGTCTCTGGGTAAAAAAGAGTAAAAAAGGTACCGTAGTTTGAACTTTAATTTAATTAATATGAACTTTAAACTAGCAAGAAATTAACTAAAAATTATAGAAGCATTAATAAGATGTAACCTAGATTAATAATAGAACGACGAAAGTTTAAGTGAGGACGTGGTAGATTCACAAGATTTAACACCAGTATTTTACACACCTGAAAGGCAACTTACAAAAACTCTCAAAGGGAGAAAAGTTAAACCTAGAGATGTATATTCGCCGTGATTGTGTCAAGGAGGCGCTAAGGATGTTCTAAACTACTGTAATTCTGATGTAGAAAATAACATTCAGTTGCCCTTGTAAAAAATGATTTATGATTTTTTTTTTCTGTTTCTACATGTTCCCTTACTTTTAATTATTATTACAATGTGAAATCTTAGTTTCCATAGGGTTCAGTCTGTGGGATAGGCTGCAATAGGGAACTGGACAGTGCACTATTTTTTGGTACTAAGGATGCGGTTCGGTTTTCTTTATTATGAAATTGAACAGAAGTTTAATGTATTCTTTTCAGGTGAAAATGGTTTCATTTATCATAAATGTTTTTAATTCATAAGAAATATTTTGGCCTAACTTATTGTGATATATGAATAATATGCCCCTGTCACCTTATCGATCTATTGTATTAACCTTGTTGACAATTCTAAGTAGCCAGCCTGAAATCAAAGATGTATCCAAATGTCTTTTACATTATTGGCAGAATTTATTAATTACATACAAAACAATCTTATATTAGTTAAAAGTATTAGATGAATCAACCATGACACTATTGACTGTATTCGTTTTTTATGGTACACTTATATCAGGAAAGAAAGACGAGTGTCAAAATTGACAACTTATGTAAAGGGACTGACGAAGAAAGGAAAGAGTTGAAACAGCTTGTAAGAAAGCATTTTAATGAAGCTTGGAGTAGGTGATAATTAAGTTTTTACAATTTTTAAAAGTTTATTTATATTATAAGAGTGATCTCCCTTAAATGGCCCGGTTGAACAAACACTTACATAAAGTTTTTGTAGAAACAGAAAACAAAATTCATTTAATGAATTATTATTGTGCAAAGTGATGAAAAGTCTTCCACATAAATGATCATAAATGTCTGAAAAGTATTAAAAGAACTAGATAGACAAAATGTGTACTTCTATACCTCATTCTAAATGTGTATCAATAGTTAATCTTAAATGTAGAAATATACAAAATCCTCTGCTTGCTGTTAATGATAAGAATTTGCAAAGTTAAATCGTCAATAAGTGTTTGGAAAAAAAATATATCATGTAATCAGTTCATTTTAAAACGTTATACAAATGTAACATGTCGCATGTCAATTTAAATCTTAAATACATATTTTATTGTATATCAGGATGGACTGAAAAGAAAATATTAATAAAATTTTATATATTCTACTTTTAGCAAATTCAACAAATTTAGGTACTCAAGTGTCTTATAAAGAAATTAACGAGGGTTCTATCAAGGTAGTTGTGGAAGGGTTGCCATATGTCTTTGCCTTTAAAAAAACATCATATTATGGGAAAGAAATCCTAAGAAGCATGTTATAGACAAGAGTGACATCTTTCCATCTTTTATAAAAAAAAAATCTTCTTTTTAATCAAAATTGTATACAATATATTTCATAAGTAAAAGGAATTAGCAAGCATCACCAATTTGTTGAGGTTTGACTTTTTCAATTTAAAACCGAAAAGGACATCGATGAAGCTAGGGATCTCTCCGGTGAGGCGTACTTGGGGTACACACCTAGAGACAATATTGAAACTTGTTGGCCCCAGGAGGAGAAGCTGAAGAGGGCTTAAGAACACGCAGCAGATTATGTACCTGGGCCGAGCAGTGATGGAGTCTCTGAAGTTTCTGATTTTATGGATTAGGTAATGTTGTAGAAAGACGCTTCAGAATTTAATCTACAATAGGCAGAGGAGTATGTCAGTGTTATAGAGGAATACAATCAAAAGTATAATTAACTACAGGAAATATTTATATTGAGAGGCGATAATCCTATCATTAACATTAAGCTCGACAAAATGTAAAAAACCTATTCATTCCGAAATGGGTAAAACATCATTTCAACCAGCTACTCCATGTTCGTGCAACATATTAGAAAACAAATATTTTAAGCACAGTATTATAAGTGCAAGACAAGTTTCCAAGGTAAGCTCAAATAAGAGTAAACATATTAATTGATTGATTGTTCGTTGCTTCACGTCCAGTGGCAAATATTCCATGCATGTTCTTGAAGAAAACAAGTTAATAATAAATACAATCGGTGGGTAGTAATAAAAGAGGCCATCCAGGATGATGGTCGGGAATTTGGAGTGCCACTGGAAATGAGGATTAATTAGATAGGGACAGCAAATTCGCCTTGCAACAGACCACCTACGGACCCCTCAAACAGCCGAAATAGAGAACAGTGTAGTGTATATTGGGTACAGTTTTACAAGAAAAAGAAAGATCTGTGGTTCCCTGAAAAGAAAAGTACATAGCAATAAAAAATATATATACTTGATTCTGGTGATATACATCATTCTAAGTGGTTGAATTGATTAAAGATATATTATCTGAATGTAGTTTATTAACATTAAAGAAGGAATCTGTAAAGTTTTGGACCCACGAACTCACTGCCACAGGAGGGTCTAGGTTGCTGTGGTAAGTACACTTCTTACTGCAAAACAAAAGATACAATAGTCAACGCACTTATATTGAGCAACTCTGACATTATGGGAAGGAGAAGTGCGTGTGGGATTGAATATTATTAATCTATTTCCCGTGCCTGGGGAGATATGAAGATTTCCTTCTGCAAATCATCCCCAAACAATTTATCAGATACAGAGTTGTTAGGATATGTAAGTTTCTTAAACTTTCCAACCATAATTGGTTTGAAATTTTCTTTCCTGTATTGGTTCAATTAGGTGGAAGAAGCTGCAAACATTCGGATACCATCTGTCATTTTCCTTAGGTTTTTGTTGGCTCAAATGTGTTTTTTGTTAGAGCAGCTTTAAAGTCTCATTTGTTGTTTCTATGGCTGGTATCATTCTCTCGATGACATACCTCATTACTTTTGTAACTTCAGATCACGTGATATGATTGCGTTGATCATGAATTGTTTTCTCCCAAACTTCTTCATTTACTGAAGGGATCATAAGATTTTGACAGTTTTCTGGTCTTTTGTATTTCGATTAAATTTCTTTAAATTTTGAATGGCAGATCTTAGATCTAAGAGAAGTATTGACTGATTTTGCCAAGCTTTCTTCAATAGCCGCACTAGTTTCCTCAGAATCGTTATAAAATACGCTCATATGACGTTAATATAATGTCAGAAACGCCAATACTTCGAAATTGATAAAAGTGTGGAAAATTTTAAATCCTGACACTATATAAAATCCTAGAGTTCTTCAAGACAACAATTAAGACATTTTAACAATATAATTGACCAGCATGTTCTGGCAACATGACGAAGCTGTTCACGTGACAGCTATGTACCATATTTGTGAAATGGGATTTTCTATATCGTGCCATCGTCAAAATTTCCCTCATTGTTACCTTTGAGTTTTCTTTCGCGGGAGTGTTAAGGCAGGACATACGTTTTGTTGTAATAAAATTTAGGTTTTGGCGATATTATTTTGTGTTTGCTACAAAATCACTTAGCAGTGAAAAAATACCCAACTTCTTTTGTAATATAACAAACAGAATGTCTACTTTCATTTTTAACAAAAATACATTACCCAAGTCATAGTCATTTGACCCGTCAGGTGATTCTATTTATATATATTCAATAAAACAGTAAATCGAAAAGTACAAGCTTTTATTGACCACCTTTCTTTAAAAATTGGGTTCATTTTATTCAGAAAATTCTTTTTATGATGAAAGTGATGTCCGCTCAAATTGTTCTGTAAAAGAAACCTGCTAGAAATAAAATTCTCCAAATTTTCACACCATGGTCAAAACCAGAGAAAACACGTACATCCCGCACAGCCAAACGGACGCCCCACTTTAGCAAGGGTTTTACTGCCGGTCGGAGGAAGACCAATGGTGACCATACTTCTATTCCCCAGTCACCCTTGGGGTAACAGACTGTCGACATTCAAATGGGAACAAATTGTGCCCTCTTCTTGCCGACTTGTTTCTTTATTATTATAAGGCTGACTTCATACAGGAACTTCTTAAGAAGAAAGATAAGAAGTAAGCAATATCCTTTAACTCAGTTTTCCGCTATATAGATGATGTTCTTTCACTAAATAATTCAAAATTTGGTGACTATGTTGAACGCATCTATCCCATCGAACTAGAGATAAAGGATACTACAGATACAGTTAAGTCGGCCTCATATCTTGACTTACATCTAGAAATTGACAATGAGGGTCGGTTGAAAACAAAACTTTACGACAAAAGAGATGATTTCAGCTTTCCAATTGTGAACTTTCCATTTCTAAGTAGCAACATTCCAGCAGCACCTGCATACGGGGTATATATCTCCCAATTGATACGATATTCCCGTGCTTGCATTTCCTATCACGATTTGCAAGATAGAGGGTTGCTACTCACAAGGAACTGCCTGGTCAAGTTATATTTGAATGGTTTTAGACTAAATGTACACATACACTTATTTATTTTGAGAACCTCTGATATTATGAAACCAAAAAATATGTTTATACATGTTCAATTGTTATATAAAATATCTGGGTTAACGAATTGTGCCTGTATATATGGACACTAGTTTACTCAACATTAGAAAAATAAAATAATTTGACTTAAAAACAGGGAAGCGTAATCCTGAGTTGGGACAGACGGACAAATTGACATACGAGTGGATTCACAGACCGAAAACAAAATGCTCCTAGGTGAGAAATAAAACTGAAGCTTTTCATTATCATTTGTGAAATATCCCTATTCAACATTGTACAGGTATGGATGATTTAACAAATTAAAAGTCAACACTGGAATCAAGTTCAAATGAATGGAATTGCTTTTATTAAAAGCTCCAGTTAAAGTCCAAAGATTTTATTGCATAGTGCTGTCCACTCCAGGGTATAACTTCTTATAACTACTTTGTACAGGAAAATAAAGGTGATTTGTTAAGCTTTTGCAAGATCATTTGCCGGGTTGTTTGTATCACTGTCTATAACCGAGCACGCTTCGGCAAAATTTGCTACGCCTATCAGATTGTTTTTTTTCTTTGGGTCGTTTCTTGGCGGCGTTTGTTTGATAAGTTTAAACATTATATAGGTTAGTGCGCCATGACCGCATGCTACGCCCGTCACTTTTTCAAAGAATAAATTCTCAAGGTCATATCTGAATTTAATGCAAAACGAAAGGGAGGTTACCTTACTGCTCAAAGCATATTGCAAAACCGGAAAAGCACCCTTTTTATGAATAAAATCACACAACTCTGAAAAGTAAAATCTAAATACTTGTAAAAGCGAAAGGGACCTTACTTCAATATACATAAACAATACACCAAAGTTTCATGAAAATGCTGAAAGCATTTTTGAGTTAGGGTCAGCCATAACTGTCAACCATAAACTTCTCAAGGGCATATCCTTAGCAGTTGAGAACTTTAAAACTTTACTGTGTCATCTTTAGATACTATCATTTCTACAAATATAATGTAACATAACATAAATTATTGTGTAATTAACTTATCTCATCCTTTCAAAGCAGTTAATTTAAGATTTTTTCATTTGTTACCATTTTTTCTTTCACAAATATTGTCTGTTCTCAGAACATAATGTATCTAGCATTTACATCATACACTACAAACGCATTATTCTTAGGAAAGTTGAAATAATGTTGATTTCTATTTTGCAAAATCGTCATGGTTTCAGCTGAAAATATACTTAGTTTCATTTTATGTTATAGGTAGGTGTGTTTGCATCCAGATTTTTTTTAAAGAAGATGCTCTCTTCCCATATCGAGGCAAAATTGTTAAGAAAGAACCGAAAGACTTAAACTATGTATTCCTTCGGGCCAGGTGAGCTAAAATATAATGTAAAATTACTCACTGCCAAGTTGGGTGCAGTATATAATGCTCTATGACATGGTCAAATGTTTGGCTTGTATTTCTTTATATAGGAAAGTTTGTGTCATATATATCATAATATGGACTATTAAGATATTATATGTAGACTTGTGTATATTAGAAAAACCTTTTTGATTGATTGATTGTTGGTTGCTTAACGTCCAGTGGCAAATATTTCATGCATATTCAGAACGAGAACAAATTAATAAATACAATAGGTAGGTTCTGTAATAGAGGCGTCTGGGATTGAGAGGTCGGAGAAATTTAGACTGCCACGGGAAATGAGGGTATATTGGATAGGGACAGAAATTTAGCCTTGCAACAGGTCACCTACGGACCCCTCAGAGAGTTGTTGCAGGGTTCTTATCATGCAAAGAGCGTGGCACTCTCTTTACACGAGGCATCGGATTTAACGTCCCCATTCTGACCGGACGTGGCTGCAAACTTGTACATCCCGCACAGCCAAACGGACGCCCCACTTTTGCGAGGGTTTTACCGCCGGTCGGAGGAAGACCAATGGTGACCATACTTCTATTCCCCAGTCACCCTTGGGGGACCTTTTGAAGTTTTGTTTTATTTTTCATGTTTTTGATAATGATTTGACAAGCATTATATATTTTGCTAATCTTAATATGTGATAAGGTACATGTATTTTTATGTCACCACCATTGCGGAGGAGTTTTACCTTGTCCGTCCGTGCTTCCCAAAATTGGTTTCGTTCTCTTAAGTTTGCCTCAACTAAATGTTTGATGAAACTTAAACACAATGCTTATTATTTTAAAAATCAGACCAAGTTTGAATTTTGGTTGTGTCACTATATCCGTTTTGAGTTATGCCCTTTACATATTGAAAATGCCAAGTTCTTCATTTCGGTTCTTTACTTAAGTTTGCCTCAACTAAATATTATGAAACTTACACACATGGCTTATTAATTAACCACAAAATTAAGTTTTGAATTTGAATTTTGTGATGTCACTTGTACTATTCTACAGTTATGTCACTCTACAAATAGAAAAATTGCTGAAATTTTTGTTTCCGTTTTTCTTACTTTTCGCATAAACTAACTTATTCACAATGCTAATTACCACAAACCACAGATCAAGTACTAATTTGGGTAACATCATTTTAAAGTTCTTGAGTTATGTTCCTTTATTACATACAATGCAAGTGGGGCATCATCCTCATCTATCTAAGGTTCTGCTAAATATGCTAAAGTCATGTGCAAACGTATATTCTTCCTTGTTGATCTCAATTATTAACATACAACATTTTTAACAGAATATCTCTTTCTATGAAATTATGTTTGATACTTGCTTTAATACTGCTTGAATACATTAAATTGCATAATATACAGTGTTATTATCAATATGTAGAAATACAGTCCATCAATACTTTAATATTAAGGGATGAGAGGGATGCAGAGTCTGATGGAGAAGAGGCGTCAGAGCCTACAGGCTATTCCTTGCCTGCAGTATTGAGAATAGTGAGGATGTCCAAGGGCTAAGCAAAGCCTGTTCTAGTAGAAGAAATGTTACAATCACTGAAAAACGTCCAAACCTATATTGGATTTAACTGAGTACTCCACTAATGAGGATGATATCCGAAAACTGTTTTACCCTCCAACATTCAAGCCATCGAAAAAAGACCAACAGAAAGACAAACCCAATGCAAAGAGTGTAAAAGGAAAAAAGTTATCAAACCTGTATAGTAAATCTGTGTACGTGTACGATATATCTAGTGCCAGTGATTTCGAATAGATGAGTTCTGTTAATAAATCGGTAGCGCATCAGATAAGTTAATTACTTCCAAATGCCTCCGACACGAAATAGACTCATTTATCTTCTTTGGAAAGAAATCCAAGATCTTAAAGGTGCTGCAAGGCTTAAGCCTTACATAAAAGGGATTATTTGGACACGTAAGTTGCATCATTGGCACCGTATTTCCTTATATTAATTCGTTGCATGGTGTCAGTTAATGGATCTTCTGATGGACAGGGCTCCTAGGAACCATATATGTACAGACTTTTCCACGTGTGCAAACATAAAGCCATCAAGTTAAGATTCGAATTTTAAATTTATATGCACATTACTGCTATAAAATACATACATTTGATAGAAGGACTGCTCCTAGATAAACCAATCATCTGAGATTCTTTTGTGATTGATAATTTAGGTTCTACCTGAAGTTGGCATCATTTCTTACCTCGATTGGCTAAGCAAAACACACCTTTGTATATTCACAAGACATTTATTTTTTTTATTTGTTCACACATCGTTGTCAACATAATTAATTGTATGCGACTGCCATACAAAAAAAAAAAAAAAAAAATTCAAATATATTGAAGTCCGAGGAAAATTCAAATCGCAAAAAAAAAAAGCTCGCAATCATTTATGGATTTACAGTAATTAAATTTAGATCTCTTGTGTTAATTTACAGCCTTTTTACTATTCCGCTCGGTAGTGACATTATTACAATAACAGAGAGCGGAGCTAATGTTTAAGGGACCACAAGGGCACCATCTCAAGGATAGGGATCAGTATGTAGCCGATCAAGAGGGGCAATTCAAGGAACCCATAAATAGGCCATATAGAATTTGTCCATATTGCTGTATGTCTAGGGACCCATCCAACAAGAAAACTGGAAAAGCTCAGGCAATTGATGTTTACATTAGCTTAAATAACGTCATCGACATTGTATAAATGACTGAGAATAAGCTTAGAAAATATCTAAGGAAGTCGGCAGGTCAAGAGAGAGTAAATTCCGTACCCTAGTGGTATTGACAGTATATGCATTTACCTCCAAATAGACCACTTCAGGTGGTGGGTAAGGAGAAGAGGAAATTGGCAGTAAAAGGTTGCCTGGCTACGAGACAATATATAAGATGAAATTGAACATCTTAGCGTTATTCATATATATATATCTGGCTTGGTACTTGTGACCTGACGACAATAAAAGACAACAAGGGCAGGATTTCTCTTACTTCTTCAAACATACAGGTGCTCGATGCTGTTCATCACCAGGGTGTGCGTCTTTATCTTGGCGCCTTTAAATCTCAACAGATGGTAGAATTTTAGGATCCATAATAAGGACTGATATGTGAACTCACTCTAGGCTTAGGCTGGATTGGGCTGAGTATTTTTATATTTCGGTGCTTTCGTACCTATGGTCATATTCAAACTCTTAATAGCTTTTGAGCTTGCTAGATTTGCCGGTTTCTTTGAATTTGGCACCAATTTGTTCAGGAATAGTTTTTCTAGATCGGACTTGGGTCTAAAACACTTGAAGTTTTATTAACTATATTACCCTGTTATATGTCCAATGCATTGTTTCTACTTTGTATTTATTGTAAACTTGATCTCGTCCTGAACATGCATGAAATATTTGCCACTGGACGTAAAGCATCCAACAATCAATCAATCTAATTTAAACTTGTACTGTTGTAAATTCATAGCAAATCATATTGAAACTACCATATCATGTGATCAAAGTTAAGCATGGAGAGCATTGCTGATATGTATATACACTAGTATTGCAATTAAGTTCAGAACCAATCTTTTGAATATTATAGATTCATGCTTACACTTTTACTTTGTCAACCATTTTCGTTACAATCTGTTAATCAGACTAAAACTATGTTATTCAGCCACACTCAATTATTAGATATATCCTCGAACGAGTTTTAATATATTTACAATTGGAACTAAAATAGGTGAAAGTTAGTACTATAAAAATTCGGAGAGGCATCAGTTTTGATTGAAACATCTTGTAAAACGTTGGCCTCGCTGCATAAATTTTGCATTAATATTCCCCACCCTGGGGCATTATGTATTTTAGGATGTGCATCTGTCCCGCTTTAGGTTAAGGTTTGTGGTCAAGTTTCTTTTATGAGGTTGAAGTCCAATCAACTTAAAACTTAGTACATATGTTCCTTATGATAGGATCTTTCAAATTATTATGCGATTTTAGAGTTTTAACCCCAACTTCCGATCTACTGATCATAGTGTGAGTAGGACATATGTGTATTATGGACAAATTCTTGTTACAACTGTCATACAACAAGCTTTCTTTTACCAAATTTCATCAAACTTTATTTGGTTTACAGTGTTCTGACACGAACACAACAGAAAAAAGTAAGCGGACGGTATTAAACATAAAATCACAAGAAAAGAAGGGCCCATGCTAACAGTGAAAATGTGGGAGAAAAGGGCCAAATTGCTGTTCCAGTTAAGGAAATGATTATTAAGACTTCAAAATATAAAACTGATCAGTTTCAAAGGACAAAATGAAGGAAAATCTACGTCGCTTACTGAAATAGAGGTTTACATTTTGTGAATGCTTTAGATTCTAGTGGTCACAGTACCAAAATTATTTAAAATGCAATACAGTATCATTAAAATTGTATTATTTGCACGTCTCCAGTCAATGAAATAATCTTCTAACTTGAGGTAACTTAAAATTCGCTTCGACCAATGACATCAATCTTTACACGATGCTTATTAACAGAAAAAAAAAACCATCCAGATCTATTTAATTACTTTGAATGCCATCACTTTTTTACCTTTTATCAATTTGCCCTAAATAAATGAGTCGACATCTTTGTTAATGCTATTTAACTACTAACGATCTACAATTTTATTGGAAAACATGGCTTTCAGCCCTGACACTGGGTATTTTATCAAGTTTAAATGTTTGTGATAATAGCAATACAAACTGTTTATATAAACAAAAGATAAGTCTTACAAATTTTCACTTGTCATTGGAAGTTCGGGAAAGTTACATATACGACACTCTTACTAATGTAACCCTCATTTCCATCCAGGAAAGGTTGCATATATTTATCTTTCAGTCCTACAGCAATTGCATTGAAGTTTGCAAGGTCTGGATTTAAACTAATTTGACCATCAATACTTCTGTGCTCTTTATTTTCTATTACATGCATCACATATTGATTTGCCCTCAGCATATCTTAAATATTTGTTTTGTTCATTATCAGTTTGAGTCTGGTCCTGTTTTTATGTTTCCCATCTACCATGTGTATTAAATTCTTCTTGACCTAAATTTAATTAAAAATTTTATTTTGTAGGATTATTGTCTTTATTCCATGTTTGGTGCAAAAATAAAGATAGAAATAACAAATGAATTTCGGAAAACTAGGTATCTGTCAATGCCACCATTCATGCCAAGATCGGTTATGCAACAAGCAGGTGGAATTTCCCTCAAGCCAATACAGGAGAATACGGAACCCTTAGCACCAGTGGAGGTGACTCCCAAAAGAGACCTATTATATTTAATACATCAATACAGTAATGCAAAACAATTAAAAATCTGCTTTGGAAAAGAAAAGGCCCTTTCCCTAGCATAAAGAGAATCGGCGTGGATAGGTAATCTTGAAATAGATTATAGTTTTCTAATGACTGTTCGTCCAAAAGTTGGTTTGCGTGGATAGGTATTCTTCAATTGGTAATACTCACTTCAATTGGTAATACTCAACTTCCATATTCTGAAAAGAAAAGAGAAAATAATAAATTTAACAGTAAAAATCATCACTTCACCAAAATCAACACTATACTGAAATATTTAATCACGTGACATTTTACGTAATCGAGAAAGAAAGAAGAAAAATGGTCGCCAGTTTGATTTTCTGTTTGTTGTTTTGAGTTGGAAGTGTAGTAAATGTAGGAGGTGATGTACATATAGCATCTTGGTATAGAGTAGAATATTTGGATGATTGTTCGAGGGAAACAGAAGAGAGCTTTCAGAGAAAGTGACAGATGATGTAGTTAAGCATTCGTTTTAACCACATCAAGACCAAAGAACAACTAGAAGATGTTATATTCACAAACCATGTTGTCATCATGTTGGAAAAATCAACGAATTTGTGTAGTGCATTTAATCATAAACTGATGACGATAGATTGGAAAATGTGTACAATAAGTTTACGTTCATTTGATTTGAATGCCGACAGTTAACACGATAAAAAAATGCATACATGAATATTCATGAAAGACTTCAATCCATATTTCAGTCACGTGATAAGTTTGACATTTCTAGAAATAATATGAATCGTCCTAGACGTGAATGAATGACATCTTATTTACATCATGATTAAACTTCAACCGTTTTGAATAACAATGACTTTCTTCATAACGAAATTTATATACTTTTTTCTTCATCTAATTACAAGTTTTTTTTGTTTTGAATCTGTAATATTTTCAATTTTCTTTTAGTCTGACTTAACTGTTTTTGCACAGTTTTGAAGTTTGAAATTAAGTTTCCTATTTTCCTCTCTCCATGTGCTGCTTTTATTTCTGTGTTTCAATTCATTTGTTTTCTTTTCTTTGATTTCACATTTGAATTTTTTTCTGTATCATATGCTTCAATGAGATTATGCTTCCTTATTCTTGAAGTGTGTGGAATTTCTAATAATGTATCAGTATCTATCACCAATTTTAAATAATTTTCAACATGTTCACTGTTAGGTTTGCCTTTTTAGCTTTTAAACTGTTGTCTTCATTTTCAGCACTATTGACTTTACCTTTAAATATAAGCTTTTGTTGGTTACATTTTCTTTACCACAAAGACTTGATATCCAGTTGAGAACATCCTGGTATGTGTAATCACCATTGGACCTTTCTTTAATGGTGTTCAATTCAAGAAGTAGTTTATTAGTTATAAATTTGCCTTCTACTTAATCTATCTCTAGTCTTTCATTCACATGAACTGTAAAGCCTAGTGCTGCTAGGCATGGAAATTTTCCATGCTATCTAACAAATCTGTGAGTCTCATAGATGTATATTTGTGTTTTTGTGTGCACAAGTGTGTGTGTTCTCATGTACATGTCCCCAGGAGACAGAAAAGACCACATCAAATATCAAAAACCTGTTTTGTAGAAAATGTATTTATGATGATTTCAGACACAGAGTTTTGTTATACATGTACCAGGCCATTCTTACTAATGAAAATGGTTTAAAATTTTATTTCATTTTATAGTAGAACTTTATCTAAAAGAGTGCTTACAAATTACTGGATATTCATCTTTACATCTGTCTTTGTCTGAAGTGTCTAGACTCACTTTCAACGGTTTAAAGACCTAAAACAGAAAAAAATAATTACAATGCATATACAAAAACTGAATGTGATTAAAATATTGGCACTCACACCACATCTTCCTATATCTATCATATACATGATAAGACACTGTTCTATTAGTAGTTGAGTTACTGTATCACTAGCCTTTAAACACTGAAGTTGGGAATTTAAAATCCTGCAAACGCAGGTGCACTTTTTTTCTATGATAATTGTTTTATTAGTTTAGACTTTTACGCTTAATTGTCAATTTTCCAACTGAAGGTTGTAGTACTCTCTAAGCAATCCTGTTTTCTCCATTAATAAATACCGAGTACCACAAAATAGAACGCTAGTGTTAAAATGGCATTAAACACAATAAAATCAATCAATCATCGACATAAAACTACATCTTACAATAAATAATTTAAAGATTGATTGATTGTTGGTTGCTTAACGTCCAGTGGCAAATATTTCATGCATATTCAGGACGAGAACAAATTAACAATAAATACAATAGGTAGGTTCTGTAATAGGGCTTCCGGGATTAAGGTCCGAGAAATTTAGACTGCCACAGGAAATGAGGGTATATTGGATAGGGACAGAAATTTAGCCTTGCAACAGGTCACCTACGGACCCCTTAAAGAGTTGTTGCAGGGTTCTTTACGTGCAAAGAGCGTGGCACTCTCTTTACACGAGGCATCGGATTTAACGTCCCCATTCTGACCGGACGTGGCTGCAAATTTGTACATCCCGCACAGCCAAACGGACGCCCCACTTTAGCAAGGGTTTTACTGCAGGTCGAAGACCAATGGTGACCATACTTCTATTCCCCAGTCACCCTTGGGGTTTAAAGATGTGATAATTTTGATTTAAATGGTACTCAATTCATTTAAATCATTTATAAGATTTTTCTAAATCAAACTTTTTTTGAACAACATCAACTGCATTTAGTGGCTGTAAATTTCATATAAAACACATTAAAAAAAATATTTTGAATGCATTTATGGTTGGATTTTTATAAGCAAGGCGTTAAAAGACGAAGAATTGTCTACAGAATATTTGTTTATTTGGCCATAGTTTTTTTTTTTTTAGTTGCTGTATTTTATTTTGACGGGAATACGGGTAATAAAATTTTACAAATTTAATTTGGTTAAAATATTTAGCCAATTTCTGAACAGAAAATAATATTTGTGTTTATCTCATTAGAAAATAAAAATTATCCTCAACAAAATACAACCAAATAAACAAATAAACCTGTGACAATTCTGCATCCATTGGTACCAAGTTGTTTAAAATCAGACCGAAATGACCCCATAATATTTTTGAAAAAATGCAATTTTATATGAAATATTTAGGCAAAATCTTCAGTAACTATTACTTATAGCTGCACTCTGTATGTGGTAAAATTGAAGGTGACAAATACTTGAAAAATTATTATTTAAGATATAAAGTGTGTTGCAGATCGCTCAATCACTACCTCGACGCAATGCTGGTTTTAATAGAAAGTGAAAGTGGGTAAAGAAACAGACTATAGATTTTCGAGATATAAATAGAACACTAGTATACAACTTATGACTGTTCTAATACATTTGGCAAAAGATGATAGCTTTTTAAACGTAGCCGTTGTTTGTTTCACTTGTTTTAATTCAATATTATATAATTTGAAACAACACAGTTTTCTGAGGCACCGGTCTGCCGTACATTTTACGATTGTTTACATTTGAGAAGCCCATTTCATATCAACACATACCTTTCATTTTCACGTACATTCATCAATGTGTGGAAGGAAACGGTGCACAGTTTTCACGACGTCGTTGAAAATCGTCGTAAAATATCAAGATATCTATAGTTTGCCTGGTTCGCGCTGTTCAGTAGAAAGTCGGATAAAAGTAGAATTTTGGGATCTTTACATCGAAGTTCTCAAGAATGTTCTCTAAAAAAGCTCCCGTTTATTTATGTACTTTTTCAAGAGAATTATAAAAATTTCTACTTGAATCTAACAGGGCGAATTTATTTACCTACCGATCAATAGGAGCATTAGACAGTACCAACTCTGGAACTTTTCCAACACAAAGTGTCTTCTGCCACGAATATTTGTTGTTCATAGATGGCGCGCCAGCTTCATAAAATATAGTCTGTTCCGATAAAATAAACGAAGAGTTCAACGTCGTCCAAAAATACCGTTTTGTTTAACAGCTCGCAAATATTATTTATTTTGTATCAATAAACATGAGATCATGTAAAAGTCGTTAAATATCTGTTTATTTTAACATCAAATTTATTTTTAATTGTACTCAGTAATTTTATTGTTTTTCTGCGATAACCAGTGGCAATACAAACAAAAAACGTATGACGGCAGATCGTAAATTGCGACGCTATACAGCGGACAGAGTGCCTACATATAGCCTCAGGACTCGCCGATGTAGGTGTGTATTGAAATCAATCTTTTCGAAGGTTACATAGTATATGATTTAAGCTTGCAACTAGCTGAGCACACATTAAAAATGTCACCAAATAAACCCAAAATCAAACTGGTATCGTAAAAAATAAAATGGAATTGAAATGGGAATGACATATATTGTTTCTCTTTATAATACAGCAGACTATTGTTGGACATTATAGAAGTTTTAAACATGCCTTGTTAGATTACCTGGTAGAGTCGATCTGCCTTGATCATACATAAGAAGTCTTGTCTCAGTTAAGGTTGCAACTATTCGGAAGCTTGAAGCCCAGTTTTTCGAGTTGATTTATTATATACTCATTTATTTTTGTGTATGTCTTCTGGAGCCGTAGTCTCCTCTCGTGAGTCAGCTTTTTAGTCTAAATTTACCCACCTAAGATTATAAAGGGCATTTTGCTTTTTGGTCTGTGTGTTTGCGCGTCCGTCTGTCCAGCTTCAGCGTAAAGTGTTTGGTCAAGGTAGTTTGTGATGAAGTTGAAGACCAAGCATCTTTATATTAAGTATATATATATTTAGACTTATTTATATTTTTCGTTTGGGCTTGTATTATATTTGCCTTCGGGTTTATATGATCCGTTCATCCTATTTTGACTCCTCAAATTCAAGAGTCTATCCTAAATTGAGGTAAATTGTATGGCTTTCCAAATACCGTTTCGATTCCTAACATCACTGAAGAGACATTAATTGTCGAAATCCGGATATGGTGTACAAAAACCTTTGTACCTTTTGTTTGCGGTATACCATCTTTTCCGCAAGTTTATTGTTTTCTGTTTAGTATTAAATTTATAATTAAGATCCATTTATTACATCGGTGATCCGTTTATTTGGCAATCGCCAATGGCAGTCAGCAGGGTTTAAGAACATTTGTTGTTCGACCTGTTAGTCAAATGCGTTTTGTTAAAATATACTTTTTTCACTTTTTGGTCTTTTGGAAAATGTTGTTTGTGCTGTATTTAGACCCCTCTAACAAGAAATTTGTTTTGCATGCACACGTATAAAATTGCGGTTTTATCCAACGCAATCATAGGTTTGAACGTTGTTTTCAATTTAGACTTGTTTATATATATATATATATATATATATATATATATATATATATATATATACATGTTCCATATGATATGATCTTTATAATTTATATGCCAAATTAGAAATTTATAGTGGAGTGGGTCATTCGTGTACTATGCACATTCTTGTTTATATTTTATTTTAGCAAATCCAGAATTTAAAGCGTATAACAGAATTTCGGGCTTTAAAGGTTCCTATTAAGTACTTGAGAATTCAAAACTGCAAACTAAAATTTAACCTTAAAAGAAGATTCAGAAGAATGCATAAACAAATGAACAATTTTGAAAGAAGATTATTGAATATGAATATGAATCGGATTTATTTATTATTACCCGGTCAGGAATAAAAGTTGAGAACAATTTGTCAGAGAAGCAAAAGTTATTATAGCGGATGCATAATGAGATTGCAAACATTGTAAATCAAGGGCAGAGTCTGCCGTTAATCATAAAAACAGAGAAGTACATGAATTAGTTGACAAATATTTACGAACAGAAAATTGTTAATTTGTAGAGGTTCCTCAGGTAGAATTCGAGGAAACGTCAAAACGTCTCAAATGTGCTGACAGATCCCTGCCAAAAACTCTGAGGAATCTAGAAAAGGGATGATACATGTTGTCCAGCTAATAAATAGATAGTCGTAGTTAAGAATGGAAGTAACATCCTCGGGCAGAACGAGAGACTGATTTTGTTTTAAGTTGTGCCAGTTTCATGTAAACCTCAGGAGGTGAGGTTAGGTACCTTTAAGATTTTGGTTTACGTACAACAACATTATTTATATTTTGTTTTCGTTAAGTTAACAAAATTATTCTTTGTGTCCTATATTCGACATGGTAAATCAGAAAAACCTAAGATTTTATATGTATATTCCTATTGTTTAACGTATATATCAATGTAAATCATGCTATATTGTATCGGAGTACTGTACTTTTAAGTTATTTCTGGAATATGCCTGGCTTCAAACAGTACAGGCGGAAGAAAAGGTTCGTGATGAGACGTTTGAGTCATATAATGACGCTTAAATGAGGGTGAGACCCCCTGGAAAAATAATGGCAGCTGTTGTAATAAAAGACCATGTTGCCAATGTATGTAGACATATAAATCAAGCAATAGTTGCAACACTGTTGATCATATCGAATAAAATGCATAGGAAATGATAGGGTTGAGAAAGAGCGTATCGAACTACAAGAACAAGACATAATAGAAAAAGCAGAGGGCACACCAACGTCTTAAATGATGCCTACAGTGACTCCAACAGGATTGGTCGATTGGTGGTTGCTTAACGTTCAGGACGAGAACAAGTTAACAAACAAACAAACAAACAAATATTTAATTGTTAATCAAAGCGCCCACAAGGAGCAGAACAATCAACATTAATTACATACTAATGATTACAAGTGATGCAATATGATTAGGACACAATGTTATAACAAATAATTATTAAGACAAGCAGAAAAAACAAGCACAGTGTTAATAATGCAACTAGGTTAAGAATATGGGAGGTCACTGGGCATTACTACATCTGTATATCATTAAAGGAAACTTTCCTAAAAGAGGATAAATTTTCCAATAATTCTCCGAGTTTCTGGAGTATGAAAATATCTTCAGAAGACATAAGCCAAATAAATTGTGATTTAATATCTAATAAAGGCAACAATAGTATACCGCTGTTCGAAATTCATAAATCTATAGAGAAAAACAAATCCGAGTTACAAACTAAAACTAAGGGAAACGCATCAAATATAAGAGAACTACGCCACAACAGAAAAACAACATTAATATGTAACACACACAGAAACGAACTATAATCCACTAAAATTTTTAAACCGTTTTTTTTTATATTTCATTTAAAAGTTGAGACGAATATTTGAAAGTTTGTGGTACTGAAGAAGAAAATGAATTTCATCCTCAACCTCAGTACCACACAATTTACAAGATACGTTCTGACACTGTCAGATTTTTGTACCTTCCTCTCAATCTCTCAATCGTGAGCACTGATACGGAATTTTGTTCAGTAATTTCTGTTTTAAAATTTTCCTGCAAAAGGTAATTTTCTAAGTTTTAAGCTTTTTCCATAAAGTTTATTGCCTCTGAAATCATTATTAAGCTCAGTTTGCCATATTAAATCATATTTTGATTGCATCTTTCTGCATAAAGTTTTTAACTTTGTCTTTATATTAAGTGCATAATTTTCATTGATGCTAAAGTATTTAAATAAAGTTTGAATACTTGTATACCAGCTCTTTTTCTGCTCATCATGTAGAGACTTTGAGAGGTTGAAGGCCTCTGTTAATAATAAATCATCAGATTTTTTAAAACGTATATAGTATTTAAACAAACCTCAAAAATAGAGGATATCTGCCCAGTTCACCCATAACTGCAATATTTTATATTATTAAAAATAAAACAAGACATCATCATTTACCCATCAACAATTCAGAAATTTACATGAAACTAGACAGGATAATTAGCTCCGATTACAACAGCAAGTCGCACAATTAAACAATTAAGACAATTGAAAAGTTAAATATCAAGTAATTTTGAACTTTGTAGCTTCTGTTTATATGATCTAATATCATTTCAGCTATTCTGAAACGAATGCAGGACAGAAAGACACAGGACAAATAGTCACAATTAATTTTTTCTGATTATCTTCTTTGAATGAGAATACGCTTATTTTTAACAGTTATATAATTTCAATCGGTTAAAAAGTATCAATGTTAGATTCATATTTTTTCAGACTACATTATCCTTTCAGTGAATGGATCAGGCAGTGGCCTTTCTACTATCGTATTCAAATGACAAGGCAGTACCATCTAGGCCACAAAATCAACAACTGTTGAACAGTTAGTCGATTGGACCTACAGACAGGAAGTAATGGAATGTGGACAAATTAATGCTTATTTAGATAAGTACCACCATCTAAGATAAATTGATGATTTCTTAACGTCCAGTTGCAAATGTTCAGGACAAGAACACGTTAACAATAAATACAATAGGTAAGTCTTTTAATAACAAGAGGCCATCCGGGATGATGGTCAGGAAATTTTGACTGCCACTGGAAAATGAGGGCGAGTTGGATATGGACAGAATATAATTAATGATAATCTTGTATCTCACGGAGATGTATTACCTCCTAAAAATGAGTAATTAAATATACATGTTCATTCAAACATGTTAAATTTATGACAGTCTTGAATTTTTTATTTGTAAGTGCTATATTTTCAGTTTTTTAAATGGCACAAGCACAACTACATGCGGCAAATTATAAAAAGAAAGAGAATAGTGGCCACTAGAAGGGATGAGATGTGATGTAGAGGGTGTGAAACCCCTATATACTTATCACTGTCAATTAACATCAAACACTGGAATGCAAAACACCTTCCAGTAGTTCCAGTATACCAGTGTTCTATTTGTCAAACTAGATTCGGCAGATGTGATTTAACCAGACATCTAAGGTTTTCCATCAACTGACCATGGAAAACACCAATTCGATTTTGTGTAATGTTTAACCTGAACAACTACCAAATATGAACTTTCGGTATCCAGGAGATGTTTTGCCACGATAGGCAAAACCCTAATGAATGTGGAAGCACGGGAAGCTGCACGACGTAAACGTGAGAAGTATTCTGCTGAGCACAAGATTGATTTCCTTAATTCCTTAATTTGGAAGGTGCCATCACTGTGCCCAGAGACAAAGTTGCCTACATATTTGATGTACCAGGATTGGGACCAAGATTCCAACTGAGGCCAAAGCCTTGGTGGTTCCCAAAATGCATGTGACTGTGATGCATCTTGTTGTATAATGTACCTGTGACTGTGTTATTGTTATATGGACTTATTGTGAACTTTGTTTGATTTTGCGTTAACTTTATTATTTGATAGTGGTGTTATAATTTTGAATAATTTTATTTTTGATATTCAAATAATTGACATTTCTTTTGGTTTTGAATATTTTGAGAATCAAATATTTGAAATTGCCATTTAAATTTTGAATGTTTTGAAATTTTCATTTTGTTTTGAATGTAATGGAAAATTTCCCATTTTTTATTTGGATGTATTGAGACTTCAATAATTGCCATTTTAATTGTTTTGTTTTAATGTTTAAATTGATAGGTGCTATAAGATATAAATTGAAACTGAAAGTAAAGTCAAAACCTTGTCTTTTATAAAATTATCTTTAATTTTATATTAACAGATAATTTGATCTAAGTGGGGAGAAGAGTAGCAGAATTGGACTACACAAGTTAATTGTTTTGATAAATGGGGATTCCTGAAATCAGCATTATTTGAATCGAAAATTCCAGAAACTGTACGAAATAACATCAGGAATATTAAAAAATCAAGAGAAATATTGTAATAGATCAGCAAGAGACTTTAACGAACTCAAACGAAGTTACATTGTCAGATTAACACCATAAGATCGACATAAGGGATGGGGAAAAGGAGTGATAAAGAATCAAACATCCGAGAGATCATATGAAGTCGAAAAGAAAATGGACGACATCAAAAGTTCAATGTAGGATAAAAAACTTAATTCACTATCCCCTCTTAACTTAATTTGGGATGTTAAAGACTTTTGTAAACAATCGGTAGCACATCGTAGAAAAACAAGTGAGTAATCTATGTTTTAAATTTTAATAAAAAAATGAATTTAAGTCTGGATTTTCTACACAAATCTTAGTGTTATTTGCTTCAAAATCCACTTTCTCTATTTACTCAATGACGCTATAAAAATAAAGCTTTGCACGGTCCCCCTTGGTGTATGTACAAATGGCCCATCTCTATTATTCATTATCTTTGCCGAGTTGATACTATTGCAGTTTAAAATTTTCGTAATTCACATAGCTACAGAAGGCGTCATATTCCTTCAGCATGAAACAAAAATTTTACATTAACAACATTACATACATTTTAGAAAAGGAATTTAAATACAAATTATTTTCCTTTCCCAATAGTTGAGTTTAAAATCCTACAAGTGCCATACCTAATTCCATTGAGAAACCCGCCAGAAGCAGGCCGAATGATAGAAGTTGACTTTAAATAGCATATCTTTAATTTCCATAAGAGGTGAAATTGCATATACATATATGACAATATTAAGGATCATGTGGACGGACCCTATGGCTAAAATGACTGTTTTACTTCAAAATTTACTCCGAGTACAGACATACCTGTGTATCTTGAACAGTTTTAAGACATAGCATGGTATGATGAAGATGCTATGGTTCTACCCAGGTTCGGAATTTTAAATCATCAATTATTGTCAGGCATCTATTGTCCACGTCGAATAATACAGCTCTCTTCAATAATTACCTGTGTGAGAGTTCTCAAACTTCTTTCCTAACGTTAGTTTATTTTTAGGCACCTCTGAAGAAATCATGGAAAATAGTGCACTGCAAAATCCTGTTAAGTTTCATTCACTATAACAGAAAAACATATTGAAAGTGGACATGCCTCAACTATTTTCCAGATGCACAGGTTTGTCTGTACTGTTCATCGTGTACCAGACATGACAATTATATTTTGTACGTCACACAGGTAAAATAATAAATTTGTCGTTTATAGTATTGACAAACAAATATTTTATTGCTAATCAAAGCGTCCAACAAGCAGCGAAAAGAAACTTCAACATAAAGCATAAAAGATTTATTTAAAGTCGGTTATAGATATTACAATGCAACATAGCTCTGTCATTACTTACAACCTCTAATATGAGGGAAGGTCTAAAACGCGGAAGTGCAAAATTGGTATATTATAATTAATATCTCTTGGACCGCTAAAGATAAATAAATAATTAAAACGGAATTTTGAAAGCTTATATAAAAGGCTCTAAGATGAATTAAAAAGAAATTCATTTAGATAAGTATTATTACCGAAAAGTTGACCGGAAGCCTTGCTAAGCGTGACTTTGGCAATTTTTTTAACCTTAAAACTTAATTTCACGAAAAGCATATAAACCGGTCAAAATCTGTAAAATGATTCTTAAAGACAATTTAATGAAAAATAATATGATATAAAAGAAAATATAAATACATTACGTAAAAGGGCAAAACTTGACCGGAAGCCTCCTTGTATATAAATTATGAAGTCCAAACTTCAACTTTGAACTAAAATTCACAAAAATATAAAGCCCGGTCAAAATCGTGAACATGATTCTTAAAGATAATTTATTAACATATATTATGATATAAATTAAATTATAAATGAATTAGATAAAAAGGGCAAAAACTTGACCGGAAGCCTCCCTTTTATATAAATTATGAAGTCAAAATTTCAACTTTGAACTAAAATTCACAAAAAAGTATAAAGCCCGGTCAAAATCGTGAAAATGATTCTTAAAGACAATTTATTAACATATATTATGATATAAATTAAATTATAAATAAATTAGATTAAAAGGGCAAAAACTTGACCGGAAGCCTCTCTTGTGTATAAATTAAGAAGTCAAAGTTTCAATTTTGAACTAAAATTCACAAAAAAATTAAAAGTCTAGTCAAAATCGTGAACATGATTCTTAAAGACAATTTAATAACAAATAATATGATATAAATTAAATTATAAATGAATTAGATAAAAAGGGCAAAAAATTGACCGCAAGCCCCTTGTATATAAATTATGACGTCAAATTTTGAACTAAAATTCACACAAAAATATAAAGCCCGGTCAAAATCGTGAAATGATTCTTAAAGACAATTTAATGACAAATAATTTGATATAAAAAAATATAAATACATTAGGTACAAAGGGCAAAACTTGACCGGAAGCCTCTCTTGTGTATAAACGAAGAAGTCAAAATTTCAATTTTGAACTTAAATTCACGAAAAATATAAAGCCCGGTCAAAATCGTGAAAATTATTCTTAAAGACAATTTAAGGTCAATAAATGTGATATAAAAATCTAAATACATTAGTTAAAAGGGCAAAAACATGACCGGAAGCATGACATAAGTCAATGATCAGCGTCAGATGCGATAGAATTAGATTGAAAACGTGGCTTATCGTTTTTAAGTATTCACTTACAATTCTTTTTGGAAATATATAACATCTGATGGTAAAATAAATGCTCTATTAAATTCTATTTTCAAATGATAATTCCCTAAACCAGAACGTCCACGTAAAATTTCATAATTCTCAAAATTTTTGTTTGTAATAAAACACAAAGTAAGCAAATCTACTGGTAGCTCTTTCCAATCCTTTTCCCTTTTTAAAACGGCATTCATACTTTCCGAAAGATTGTTTGTTATTCCAGAATAAGGATCAAACATACAGGGATATGTTTTCAATTAACCATTTGCCAGAGTGATTTTGAATTGCCGGAGATATATATCTATCGAAATGTTCTAAAACTACGGGAGTCCATTTTGATATTAATTTCAATATCATTTCCAAAAATTCTTCTTCATTTCCTGAATGCAACATCTGATTCAAATGATCTATATAAATTTTAATATAATCACTATCCACTTTGCCTTTTAACCAAATTCAAAATTTAAAATCTTCTTTATATGATTCCAACAAAACATAATCGGACAGTTAGGAAAAGTATCTTGAATAGCCCTTTTAAACCAGGTTCTTGGTCAATGACAAAGGAATTTGGTTTTTATCTATTCTAGAATAAGAAAAAAAATCGGCACAGTTATATTAAATGAAATATAATATTCGTTATTTAGTTGATGTTGGAGAAGGGAAGGGGGATTCACGAAGAAAACAAAACGAACTTGTAATAGACAAACTATAAAATAATACCAATTGTAATTTCTTTTACTTTAGAACTGCAAAACGTACAATAACAAAAATTAATTTAGCTGTCCTCATTAAACATAAACTGTATTAAAATACATTGAATGGGACTTTTGATTTTTTCTCTCCATTATCGTAAAAGTCAATACACATAAAGTAAATTTAATTACATAAATCAATTCCGAAAAAAACCTTTAAAATGTCACATAAATAAATGTTATTAATTTTGTTCATTGGATTATGCACGGCCGAGTAGTTGTGTAATCAGTGACACGTGCCCTCATTATTTTATAAAAATAATAAAGTTCATTTTCAAAAACGTGCTTCTTTCGCTATGTGAATAAACCCACACTCTAAATCAAATAAAATTATTTTCCACATGCGTATTATGACTACTGCAAATGATTAATTTCTCAAATTCGCATGCATTTGATATATTTCAATTCTGTAAACACTAGCAATCTCTTAAAGGATGCACATGTTTTTACTAATTTATTTGTAATATGACTATTATGTTGCAATCCGAAATTGACATATTTGACCTAGATACGACAACCGTTCATGCTATTAAACTGTTCAAAACTCCTCCCTCTTAACAATCACATTGCAAGTCGTTTGCTTGTTTACAAACGTAAAGGGAGTTACATGGAAGAGCCTACACAAACGCTGAACACTTATACACATCGGACGTAGACTTACACATTATTTTATAATGATGAAATGGCTATTGTGACAGGGCTATCCTAAAAGTAGGATGCATGAATTGGGCGCGTTTCTGAACGTCAAAATCACCTCATCGGCTTGAAAATTAGCCATAGGGCAAGTATTCAGATTGTTAGTTGCTTAACGTCCAGTGACAAATATTTCATGCATATTCAGGACGAAAACAAGTT
Source organism: Mytilus coruscus (assembly GCA_017311375.1). NCBI lineage: Eukaryota > Metazoa > Mollusca > Bivalvia > Mytilida > Mytilidae > Mytilus > Mytilus coruscus. The sequence continues at coordinate 52,270,194 of CM029605.1, forward strand.
ATCAATAAATACAATAGATAGATCTTGTCATAATAGAGGCCATTTGGGATGATAATCGGGAAATTTGGACTGCCACTGGAAAATGAGGGTATATTGGATAGGGACAGAAATTTTGCCTTGCGACAGGCCATCTAGAAGCCCTCAAAGAGTTGTTACAGGGTTCTTAACGTGCAAAGAGCGTGACACTCTCTTTACACGAGGCATCGGATTTAACATCCCATTCTGACCGGACGTGACTGCGAACTTGATACATCCCGCACAGTCAAACGGACGCCCCACTTCGGCAAGCGTTTTACTGCCGGTCAATGTGTTTGGAATAAGTTGCTATTTGGTCTGACAGTTTGCGTACATTAGAACATTTCTTGAAACTGAGATGTTTGTGTAGTACAATAAATACTGATACTGATCAAAGAGGTATCTGTCCGCATAGCTATTGTGTTGACTCCTGCTGCTTTTAAATAATCTGTCCCTGATTGAATGGAAGTGTTTGATATACACCTGGTATGTTTTGTGAATTATTTAACAAACAGCCCATATCTACATTTTTCCTTATTTATCATTTTTGTTTGACATTTTGTGAAACATTTCGCGCTATGTCATATGATACATTATCCATCTTAATTGATCAATTAGATTACTGATGAATGAATGATTGATTAATGATACAGAAATTGATCATTAACTCTATTTGGTTGTAATTCTAGTATTGATTGTGTCTGTGGAAGAGGTGGCAGTGATGGGAGGATTCCTTTGTATATATAAAAAAGAAGATGTGGTATGATTGCCAATGAGAGTTCACCACAAGAGACCAAAATGACACAGAAATTAACAATTATAGGTAACCGTACGGTGGAGGTGTCTTTTATTGTTTGGTTCCTTTGTCTTATTTTTAATAAATGATGATGAACCACAATGTTTACCTTGCAACTGCAAGTATACAGTACTATTAAACATGTTTTAACTAATTGTATTGACTTTGCTGATATTCGTAAGAAGCATTTCAATGTCAATAATATGTATAATTTATGTAATAATGTTCCATTTACAAATATTGTTTCATTCTTAAAAGAAATTGGAATATATAATAAAATATGAAAATGTTATTATATTTAAAACGATTTTAATTTTTATCACGTTTTTCTTACTACTGATTTTTATTTGTAAATAATCAATTTGCTTTAGTCTAGAACTTAAGTTTATTGAAGGACATTTTATCGGATTTTAAAAATATTCTTTAAATTATAAAATATTCGAATTAGCTCTCGCCGCAATAAAGCCTTTTTGTTCTTAATATGCTAAAATTTATACAATGATGACATTGATTTTTTTATGGCAATAAAAATAACACGGTCAATAGAACAATAAATAAACTCATCAGATATACCAGGACTAAAATAGTTAATGCACGAACAAGTTAATAGGGAGACATTCAATAAGTAAGGATTATTTCCATTAGAATTATATTTCCATTTAAACAATAACTTATAAATTTTCAATGTTTAGAGTTGGAAAAAAAGCCGCAACTAATTAAACATAAGGATAGTTTGCTCCCATTTGCATGATTCATCAATTATTAAGCATGAATTAAGAGCCTGTCTGTTAGACATTCTAATACGTACTTACTGTTTAAAATGGATAAAACGGGAAAAACTGACAAAAATCTTTGGATTCTTTTTTAATTCAGTAATGAACATAGTTGATATACGTATTCAACATTTTAAAGAACATTTTACTCTTAACAACAACCATGATTAACCTATTTCTCGTATCAAACATAAACTTAAAGAACTAGCCAAGGAATATGTTTTGTCCCGGCCGATAAAGCTGCTAATAATATCATTATTGTTTGACGTAAATTTTACATTGAGGTTCTGAAAAAGAAATCATCAATTCACCAACATTCCAACTGACTCCATTTTTAGAAAACGACATCTGTAACAAATATAAACTTTTAGCTACCTCTTTACAAGCAGAACCAAATACAATGAAAGTCCCAACTGTGTACTGGCTTCCGAAGCTACATAAAACACCTTACAAATATAGATTTATTTCGTCTTCAAGCCATTGTTCCACTACTAAATTGTCTATTCTTCTTACCAGTTCACTTGGTACAATCAAAAACCTGATAATAAATTGTTCAAATAAGGCCTTTGAAAATAGTGGAATTAATTACTTTTGGAGTGTCAAAAACTCGTTGGAAGTACTTGATAAATTGCATGCTTATATAGGTGATTTTGAATCTGTTCAAAGTTTTGATTTTTCTACCCTGTATACCACATTGCCTCACATTCTCATTAAGAAAAAATTCACACATCTAATTAAATGGGCATTTAAAAAGTCAGAATGTGAATACATATGTTCTAACTCTTTTAGGTCATTTTAGTAGCAATAAACAAAAGAACTATGTCAATTGGACATGCTTTGATACTATATCTGCCCTTGAATTTTTACTAGATAATATTTTTGTTCGCTTTGGAGATTCCGTATATCGTCAGGTTATCGGAATTCCAATGGGGACTAACTGTGCACCACTTATTGCGGACCTGTTTTTGTATTGCTATGAGTTACAATTTATGACTAAAATCAGCAAAGACCCATCGAAACAACATCTGATACAAAATTTAATAATACTTTTAGATATTTGGATGATATATTGGCTCTCAATAATGACGACTTCAGTATGTATACTAAAGAAATTTATCCTGTTGAACTTACTTTAAATAAAGCTAATACTAACAATGACCACTGCCCTTTCTTCGATCTTGATATCTATATCATTAACGGAAAGCTTAATACAAAAATTTATGATAAAGAGATGATTTTCATTTCCTATCGTTAATTATCCATTTTAGATGGTGACGTTCCTTGTCACCATCTTACGGTGTTTATATATCTCAACCTGTACGATTCGCTCGTGTATGTAACAACGTTTCAGATTTTAACGAAAGAAATTTATGTATTACTGAAAATTATTACACCAGGGTTTTCGATATCACAAACTAGTCAAAACATTTACTAAATTTTATCATCGGTACAAGGACATCATTCGTAAATATAGCTCAACATGCAGACTTCTTATACGTTCAGGTATTTCACATCCAATCTTTTATGGTAATATTCTTTATAAAGCACAAAATGTCAGTATTCACCTCAGAAGATAACAAAACCTTTAAATAGACTTATTAAGAAGGGATATAGTTACGATACTGTTGTCATGTCATTAAAGATTGCATATTTTGGCTTTAATATTGATTCACTTATAGGGTCTTTGCATCGGAACTAAACACATTTATTTAAAACCAGTTGTTGGCATGACACGGGTTATGCTCTTCTCATATATTTTATGATGGTATGATACTAAACCCTAACGGGAGGGATTGTGCCTGATATTCATATGATGAAGACATAATCTTTCAATCAGTTTAATTGAGGTATGGAGCTGGCATGTCAGTTAACTGCTAGTAGTCTGTTGTTATTTATGTATTATTGTCATTTTGTTTGTTTTCTTTTGTTACATCTTCTGACATCGGACTCGGACTTCTCTTTAACTGACTTTAAATGTGCGTATTGTTATGCGTTTACTTTTGTACATTGGCTAGAGGTTTTAGGGAGGTTGAGATCTCATAAACATGTTTAACCCGCTGCATTTTGCGCCTGTCCCAAGTCAGGAGCCTCTGGCCTTTGTTAGTCTTGTATTATTTTTACTTTTAGTTTCTTGTGTATAATTTGGAGTTTAGTATGACGTCCATTATCACTGAACTAGTATATATATTTGTTTAGGGGCCAGCTTAAGGACGCCTCCGGGTGCGGGAATTTCTTGCTGCATTAAAGACCTATTGGTGACCTTCTGTTGTTGTCTGTTCTGTGGTCGGATTGTTGTCTCTTTGACATTCCCCATTTCCATTCTCAATTTTATGATAATTTCCTTAAATTAATAATGAAAATGTTTGGGTATAAAACTCAACTTAACTTTCTGGTCCTTTTCCCATCTGTTGTTGTGCATCTTCTCCCTCAGTTTGTATGTCAGAGGCAACTTCGGCATGTTTCACTTTGGAAAAGCTTTAGAATATGAATCTAAAATAAAAGTACAGTGAAGTGTTATAGATCTTTCATCCGTCATTTACTGTTCAAAATGATTCATTCTCAATAAATTTCTTACCCCAAGGGTGACTGGGGAATAGAAATATGGTCACTACAGGTCTTCTTCCGACCGGCAGTAAAACCCTTGCCAAAGTGGGGCGTCCGCTTGGCTGTGCGGGATGTATCAAGTACGCAGCCACGTCCGGTCAGAATGGGGACGTTAAATCCGATGCCTCGTGTAGAAAGAGTGCCACGCTCTCTGCACGTTAAGAACCCTTGCAACAACTCTTTGAGGGGTCCGTAGGTGGCCTGTTGCAAGGCAAAATTTCTGTCCCTATCCAATTTTCCTCATTTTCCGGTGGCAGTCTAAATTTCCCCGACCATCATCCCGGATGGCCTCTATTACAAGACCTACCTATTGTATTTATTGTGAACTTGTTCTCGTCCTGAATATGCATGAAATATTTGCCACTGGACGTTAAGCAACCAACAATCAATCAATCAATAAATTTCTTCAAAATATTTGATCAGTACCAGTATTGAACTTCTTTATCTTAGTACAAAATGCATACAGTAATAAATTTCAAAAGATGGTCTACAGGAAAAGAATGTCTAGTGTATGTCTCAGGCACATTGATCTATGCATGAATGAACAAATACTTTATGAGATAGTTTTTCCTAACAATTGTAACTTACTCTTTCCAAAAGTATCAATTATGCAGTTTCTTATCTTCTTTGATTCAAATTCATGGAGAATATTCTTTGTTTGCTGCGAAAAATGATCGTCCAATCCAAAATATTCAGTGACAAGTTCCTCTACATGTGCCTCAAAGTCTTTCTCGGCATTATATGCATTTTCACATCTGAGTTGACTTGAGTCCTCATAACACGATTGATTTTTTTCATTTAAGAGTCCCGATGTCCCCACCACGTCTGTCTTTTATACAGGAAATAAAAAAAAAAGTTCATGTTAGGAAAAAGTAAAATCACAAATATACTGAACTCGGAGGAAAATCAAATCGGAAAGACCCTTATCACATGGAATAATCAAATGACAAAACACATCAAAAATGAATGGACAATAACTGTCATATTCCTGAAAATGTAGAAAATGGTGGCTTAAACCTGGTTGTTTAGCGCTAAACCTCTCACTTTTACGATAGTCTCATCAAATTCCGATGGAACATTTCAAAGGTGATTGGTCCCAACCAAATGTTCAAACGGTCCTTTTATCTACCAATTTTTGTTGCATGTGTTAAAACAAAACTACAAACTTAGAGTGAACACAACAAACAAAAGCAACAGCACTTGCTATTGTTGTTTTACACATTTTTCTAATAAAGTTGCATAGCTTGATTCTTTATCCTTTACTTGCGTATACTAGTAGTTCTGGAAATTCCTTTCAAACAGTTTTATTTGATTCCACTTACTACGTGTGAATAAACTTTTATGGTCACGTTTGATATATTCTAGCCCAGAATCTTGTATTTCAGCTATTTGCTATTTGTAATATATGATAGAACTGGAAATGAATTCTTATTAGTGGCTAAAGTTGGTGTTAAAAGTTTTGTTTTCCTATGTCTGATTTCATGGTGAATGACATGATGATGTCCTGACAAATTTAACAATCATCGAAATACAGATACTACATGAAGTTTTTAAAAGTGTGTACATACAAGTAGTTTTTGGTCAAGTACATGTAAAATTTATGGAGAAAGCATATGGTTTCACATTTTGTGATTTTAAAAACCGCCGTGAGATGTGTTAAAATAATTTCAATAAAAGCATAACAACATTGAAGATTTAAATATGGCTGCTCTTAAGCAGACGACACATTCACTGCCGTTTGTAGTAGTCATTACAAGAACATTTGTGTTTTAAAAAATAAAACGCAAATATGTATACATAATTACCATTTAATCCAAAAGGATTCTTGATTATTTCCAGTGGCAGTGACATTCCTATTCAAGTCCCTGATGGAGTTCTAAAATCTTTTCCGTGACAGGGTCTTATGTCTTGGCTGGAGGTCCACCACCAGTCGTTTTTGCACGGATCTTCTCTTTGGCTGCCTCCTCTGTAGCTAAACCACACGACTTCCTCCATTTTCCCTTAATTTTGGAAGCTGTCATGTGGGTCCCAACGTGTTCAAAAATGCTATTTAGCGTAAAACAGCACACATAAAGGTGATAATCACACTTGAGAGGTCCATTCTATACTCGCAATTCTGACAAACATACATTCTCGTTTCTCAAACCTGCACAGGCCCTACAAATACAAAGAATTCTACTGGTCGAATAAATAGGGTCCCTGATATCCTCCTTATATCAGTAAAGAATACCTTCGTCCGGTCTGGTGCGCTGATTTTCTCTGGAATTTATTTTAAAAACCACCAGACACGGAGTAGAGCATTTCGTATGTGTGTCTTCTTAATGCAGGAATTGACTGACGATGAAACTTTTCAACTCTCCTAAGGACCAGTCTAAAGCAAGTTTAGATTTTTGTCTCCTTTACCGTTGTTACAGTTTCTGCCAGTGTAACCACTGGAATCACATCATGCGCCTAATTTTATTGACAATATTTTTCCACATGTATTTTCATTTTGCAATATTAGTTTAATAAATTCATAATATCAAAGACTCGGAAGTGACCGGCTCGGACTGGGACACGGAAGGGACATGAGGGAGGTGACGGGCCGGGTAGGGAGGAACGGACCTTGGAGGGTGCCCCTCACTGGAAGAGCTCGCATGGGAAGGCTCACTGGAGCTGAGGTTAACCTCCCCAGAAAGGCCCGGCGCTGATTTTCCTTAGGAGTGCCATCAACTCCACCTGCGCCCTCCAGTGCATGAGCACTGCAGGGGAGTTGATTGGCGACAACGTGAAGGTCGGCGGGACCTCCCACTGTGCTAATTTGTACACTGCGGCCATGGCTTCCCACTCAGCACTTAGGTCCTCTGGAGTCAGCCCCAGAGTCTCCAGCTGACTGATGACCCAATGGATGGGGTTCCCCACCGCGGCACCCCTAGGGCCCGACAGAGTGTGCTCAGGAAGTTTCTTTCAAACATACCTTGGCTTTTCTATGTGTTTGTCCAGGCGGTTTCAGCTAGACGGCGATAGGTTACGTCTTGGTTATGAATGACAGATCCGGAACGAGGCATCTCCGTCTTTCGGATCTGTCTCCTCCGCCAGTAGAGCACCAACGACGACCCTGAGGTACTACACTACTATATTCTTTCCCCAAAAATATAGGTCTAAAAACGAAAATTTAATTACATGACAATACCAATCAACCACACAATTGGTAAAAGAACAGTCACATGACTGACTTGGTACAGACATTTTCTAATAAAAATGTTGGCTAAAGTCTGGTATTGTAAAAGGATTGTTTGCATTTTGAAAAGAATATGTTGGGACATTAAATTGTCATGTATAATGTATATACCTGCAGCTATGTTACTTAAACGTGCTTTAAACTGTCTTTACATCGCTCGTGTTAAATTCTTTAAAAAAAGTTTATCTTTCATCTGGATACGACATTAATCGTGTTACTTCAGTAAGCATTTCAGAATCACTTTTACATGTTTAACTCAGAGTAGGCAAATTTCAGTGAGTGCACTTCCATCAGAAGAAAATCGGAAAATATCCACTGTTACTGAGAGATGAAAATCTTGAAAAAACATAACATCAGGTTGAGAAGTTTTCAAAATTTTATATAAAAATATTTAGACTGATCATATCAAGCTTTGTTTTGGCGTTAATGATGTGCAAACTAGGAACACATGATGATCATGAACAGACCGATAGATGTTGGCAGTTATACCAAATCTCCTTATTTTATACAGATGAACAGAATGATTCCTATAATACCATTAAAAACTTTGATTGCAGAGAGAAACCATAACAATATATTTCAAGACATGTAAATTTATTTTATATATAGTAGTTAAATTCAAAGAAAATAAAATACTATTAACAAAATTAACATCAAATATCATATTAAACAATCATATTTTATAAATAGCAATATATACAATATATGCATGTATACAAGATCAAATAGTAAGGAGTGATCAAAGTACAAATACTTATTAAACTGGAAAGCTCTAATGGACCACAATGTCTTAAATCATTCAGAAAAAACTTATCAATTTTATTGAAAAGAAGCTATACAATTATGGCTATACAAACTTTATTGGGGAAAAATACAAAGATCCATTGTCATGACAAGCGTCTGCACAAATTTTTGTTAGGACAGACTTTACTAACCCTGAATTACAATTGAAATGTTCAAGTAGTTTACATTGTTCATTGCTTTATCAAATACAAACACTGTTGTCTTAACTGAACTGATAACCTTTAAGCAAAAAATGGCAAACATAATGAGGAACAATACGATAAATGCTATTGGACATAACGTTGGAAGGAAAGTTGCGGGATGTATCATCTTTCAAACTTTGATGACGCTTTACTTATTGATTTGCTTCCATCTTTACAATACCAATGTTTAGATAGAGTCCACAATATCCTCTACACTGTCTGGCTCGTTTGTGTCTTCCTAAAATGGAAGAATTATATTAATTAGTGTGAATGAATAGGAAGTTTTCATACCAAATAGTGTCACAGTATTATACATAAACTTCATTCAAATAAATTTAAATTTTATAAAATGCTTCGCTGAGCGCAGCCTGATACGACTGCAGAGGTCGAACCCTGAACAGTTGGTGCAAGTTTGGACACAATATTCAAGCTTGATACTGTCTGAATTTGGATTGTGATCAAATTTTGACATAATATAGGTTTCTGACACAAAATAAATGTGGTGAATTATCTAAAATGTTAAATGGGTTAAAATTTGTATTGAATTTCAATTGAAGATTTCTTGCTATTGCGCAATACTGTGCAAAGAAGATTTCTTGCAATTGCGCAATACTGTGAAATTGAAGATCTCTTGCTATTGTGCAATATTGTGCTATTGGATACTTCTTGCTATTGCGCAATTCTGTGCAATTGAAGATTTCTTGCTATTGCGCAATACTGTGCAATTGAAGAGTTCTTGCTATTGCGCAATACTGTGCAATTGAAAATTTCTTGCTATTGCACAATACTTAATATAAGTATTAAAATAGAAAATGACATCATAGTCATGGCTGGCAAATTTCAATATACATAATTTAAAAGCAGTTTAGGTGGGTAAGCAAAAAGCTTCATCAGCAACATTTTATATTGGCAAATTTCAATGAAGTTCATTAAACTAAAGTTATTGGCAAATTTCTGAATTTATTAATAATAAAGTTTTTGCAAATTTCAATATACATAATTTAAAAGCAGTTTAGGTGAGATATTCAAATGAGTTTCAATGACCAACCTTACACTGCCTTTTAAATTATGTTTTGTACGTAAGTAATTGTCCATTAACCTGAAACCCTCCCCTTTTGCACCTTATTCCTTAACGGTTTGAGCCATAACTCCCAAAGACAATTCTTACCATTCCTTTGTGGTATTCCAATATCCAAAATCTAAATACATGGTTAGATTCAGCATATCAAAGAACCCCAAGAATTCAATTTTGATGAAATCAAATAAATTTCAATATTGGACCCTTTAAACCTCAATGTGGACTAATGTGATAACCGGCCCGAATATCAAAAATCTAAATACATGGTTAGATTCAGCATATCGAAGAACCCCATATATTCAATTTTTGTTGAAATCAAACAAAGTTTAATTTTGGACCCCGATTTGGACCAACTTGAAAACTGGGCCCATAATAAAAAAACTAAGTACATGTTTAGATTCAGCATATCAAAGAACCCCAAGAATTCAATTTTTTTTAAAATCAAACTAAGTTTAATTTTGGACCCTTTGGACCTTAATGTAGACCAATTTGAAAACGGGACCAAAAATTAAGAATCTAAATACACGGTTAGATTCGGCATATCAAAGAACCCCAATATTTCAATTTTTGATGAAATCAAACAAAGTTTAATTTTGGACCCTTTTGCCCCTACTCTTAAACTGTTGGGACCAAAACTCCCAAAATCAATTCCAACCTTCCTCTTGTGGTCACCCCAAGGGTGACTGGGAAGTAGAAGTATGGTCACCATTGGTCTTCCTCCGACCGGCGGTAAAACCCTCGTCAAAGTGGGGCGTCCGTTTGGCTGTGCAGGATGTACAAATTTGCAGCCTCGTCCGGTCAGAATGGGGACGTTAAATCCGATGCCTCGTGTAAAGAGAGTGCCACGCTCTTACACGTTAAGAACCCTGCAACAACTCTTTGAGGGGTCCGTAGGTGACCTGTTGCAAGGCTAAATAGCTGTCCCTATCCAATATACCCTCATTTCCCGTGGCAGTTGAAATTTCTCCGACCTCAATCCCAGACGCCTCTATTACAGAACCTACCTATTGTATTTATTGTTAATTTGTTCTCGTCCTGAATATGCATGAAATATTTGCCACTGGACGTTAAGCAACCAACAATCAATCAATCCAATATCTACAGACGCACCCTCAACTATAAAATCTATACACAAACCCATAATAACTGCACAACATACACAAACAACTGTACACACACACGCAACTACAAAACATACAAATGCATCAACATCTACAAAACCATCAACATCTACAAAACAAAGCGTTATCATAGCCATAACAGATATGACGTCCCATGTGCAAGTCCTTAACAAAAGCTTTTTTCATCAGAGAAAGCACAGTCATTAACAATTTAAGTTGTAGGTTATTAGCCTCAAGTATACATGTTTTAATCTCAAGATAAATTATTAGATTGTGAATAAACAAGAATGCACACGCTGAAATGTCTCGCCGTCTTTACTAATCATTGATATTATGTTGATAGTCCTAAATATAAAGCTTTATTACATCTGTAACATAAACTTAACATTAACCAAGAAAACTAATTATTGACCAATGTTAAGATTTTTTGTAATGTTAAATTCTCTCTTATTATAAGTAATAGGATAACTATATTTGGTATGTGCGTACCTTGCAAGGTCCTCATGCGCGCCACACAGTTTTCACTTGACCTCGACCTCATTTCATGGATCAGTGAACAATGTTAAGTTATGGTGGTCAAGTCCATATCTCAGATACTAAAAGCAATAGGTCTAGTATATTCAGTGTATGGAAGGAATGTAAGGTGTACATGTCCAACTGGCAGGTGTCATCTGACCTTGATCTCATTTTCATGGTTCAGTGGTCTAGTTTTCAGTTTTTTCTTATACTGTATGCAAAAGGTCTACTATATTTGGTGTATGGAATGATTGTAAGGTGTACATGTCTAGCTGGCAGGTGTCATCTGACCTTGACCTCATTTTCACGGTTCATTGCTCAGTGGTCTGTTTTTCTTAAACTATAAGCAATATATAGGTCAACTATATTTGTTGTATGGAAGAATTGTTAGCTGTGCATGCCTGCCTGGCATGGTTCATCTGACCTTGACCTCATTTTCATGGTTCATTGGTCAATAATTATTATACAAGAACTATCAAAACTTCATGTCAAAATATCCAAAAATGAAAATAGATTTCAAAGACTTTGGCATTAAGCTGAAGATACTCCAGAAATATGTCACCGATACAAAATACTGGCGAAATAATAATATGGATGGACAACAAAACAAATTTGTAGACTATTTTTCACTAAAGAATTGGGAAAAGCTGTCCAACGAAGAAAAAATGGAACATACATTAGAAGACTGCAAAAGATGCAACACCACACATATTATATATTCATCACTGCATTTGTCGTCATACAGTGTACGTTATAGGGACCCATGTCATCGTTGTAAATGATTTGACCAAAAATGTAGAACATGATCAAAGCGCAAAGTCAATGAAACAAACCATATCCAAGAGCAAGTTAACACAAAACAACAAACTAGCCTAGTGCCTATACTTGTGTGTCTAATTTTTCACATGTTCGTCATCCCCACAAAAACTTCTAGTAATTTAACCAAATGTTGCAGGGATGTTTAGTAGAAGGTCTTTGAAAAACTATCTACATTTGGTTCAAATTCTACAAAACAAACATGGCCGCCAAGGCCATCTTCGTCAATTTTTTTTTAAAATCTACTCTGAAACTACTTGACAAATTTGTTTAACATTTTGCATTGATGTTCTTTTGGGAATGGAATTTAGATCAATAGACAATAGCGTTAAAACTGCAGTTTTTGCAAATAACTTGATTGATTGATTGTTGGTTGCTTAACGTCCAGTGGCACATATTTCATGCATGTTCAGGACGAGAACAAGTTAACAATAAATACAATAGGTAGGTCTTGTAATGATAGAGGCCATCCGGGACGATGGTCGGGGAAATTTGGACTGCCACTGGAAAATGAGGGTATATTGGATCGGGACAGAAATTTTGCCTTGCAATAGGCCACCTACGAAACCCTCAAAGAGTTGTTGCAAGGGTTATTAACGTTAAAGAGCGTGGCACTCTCTTTACACGAAATATTTGGTAATAATTCATCGACTACAACATTAATATAAGGGTCCAGTAAATTCGGTTCCTTTCTACCATAGCCTAGAATAACACCTGCCAACATCATTAGTCCTAGAATATAACGTTGGTTTATATAACGCATTTCTTGTGGTATTGTTACCCAGGTGTTGATAAGAGGCCATATTGACTTCTTGACTGTTTGGTTTTTATTAGGGTTCACGCCATCAGCTATAAGAGCCAATGTCACATAATTCTGCTGTTACTTATCTTTGAAGACTCCATCTGTCATTTGTTGGCGAATTATATTGCCATATGTATAGCTACTTAGCTTGCCAGTTGAGTTAGCTTTTTGACAGAAAGAATCTTTGCCAGGTTCTTAGTTCAATACCAACGAACTATGCGGGGTACTATAGGTATCTATTGAAATGTATTTTTGTTCCTGTTCGAAAACACCAAACTTTCATTGCATTCTGGACAGACAAGAATGGTATTGCTTATAGGGAAAAAAATACAGCATTTCATTTTTTCTTCTGTCATCAGGAATGGTTGTATAATAGTGACAGCTTCACTGTTAGTGGATGACAGTTTGTTTGGAGCGGTAGAACACACTTTTCATGGTGAAGATACTGTGACAAAGCTGTCTTTGACATTCCATTATTTGACGAAAATATAAATAAATGTTCTGCTATGGCATCTTTGACGGTTCAAGTAGTCCCTTTATGAAGTGGCTGATTGAAAATCAAAGTATTTTTTTTTAATTCCTTAGACTCTCTTACAATTGCAGGTTGTTCACTATAAGTGTCTGATATTTCAGCATGGGTGTTATGAATTTTCTCTGAATGAGCTCGGAAAGTCTTAATGTTGACAAATTTTCCATTACATTTTGAACATGTGCATTGTCTCTTCAAGTTATCCATTATGGTGATGGTATAGCTGTATACTGTTACTGCTGCAGTCTTGTAGGCAAATGACTTTAAAATAAAATACAAAATGAAAATAGAAATGTGTCCAAACGAAAAAAAAAATCCGAGATTAAAAAAAAAAAAAACCTGACTTTAACAATTAATTTCAGTGGATAAAATTAGGCATTTTGATAAAATTTATCAAAGATCTTTTTTGTTGATGCATGATCTCTGATTGTTTCCTGAGAAGAAAACTAGCTCATATTTGCCTGTTTTCATTCAAATTGGCGTTATATTGAAATGGTGTTGCTATAGAAGTCATTATCCAAACGCTGACATGTTAATTTTCTAACATTTACATATTTTCTATTTAGTTGTCATTTGATCTATGACCTATTGCAATAATGAGCTTTTTTTAATAGTTATTAGACATTTCGGGTAAAAAAGGTGCCATATTAGCGCCTTATCATACTGCCTCTGGCCAAATTCTATATTGAACGCCTTTATAATTTAAACTCACATAAAGATTTTATACTTTTCTCATAAAATTAACTTTATCTTATTTAATGACTTACTGACCACCAGTATTCCCGAGAAGCCACATTCTGTTAAGCTAAGTACTGTCAAAAGTAATTATAGATTAACATTTGCTATCTCAACAAGATTGATTTTCTCACTTGAGCCGGAACAGTCGATTTATGACTTTCGAAGAGCGGCATACTAACTACTAATGCCTGTATTTACAAAACGAGGAAAGAGCATCTTTGGTGACCTGACGAAACGAGTTTTAGATGGAGGACAATATTAAGGTCCTTTTTTTTTCAAAAAGTTTTTAACCTGTCTGTCCTGGACGATATTGAGGTCGCCCATTACAACAAGGCCATAGGGAATATATGTAAACTTCGACGATTCACAGTTTCAAGTTAAAGGAGAATTATTTTTCACATTGACGTCCGATGTTACCGACGCATAATTAAAAATTAAACTTCTGATGGGCTTTGTGTATGTGTTTGAAATAATAGGTGGTTCTGTGTTATCAAAATAGGGAGGTGATTAGTCAATTGTTGTCCAAAAGCCGAAAAATCTTGATTGTTTCATGAGCGAGAAAATGTAAACAAACTAACATGTTTTTCCCTAGAGTTAACTACTCTTGAATATTTTATAAGTCACATGACTTTTACACGAAAATAACGCAGTTTCAAAATTGCAGTACAGAATAGGCGGAGATATACATAAAAAGTAATATGTAGATGATTGTGTCATATAAAGTAATATTCAAACATAAATAGGTACGTAATATCCTAGAACAATGTCTAACGAAACAAACTATAAATATTGACAAGGTATGCATGGACAATAAACAATATTTTTGGGAGAATAAGTGCGACCTGAACCTGGGTAGCAATTCTGGACGTTTTGGAATAGGAAAATCCGTAGCTCTCTGGTCGGCAAATAGTCAAAAATAAGATATGGACATAAGTGCTACGGTTCCGCAGCTAGTGATCTTTTCCATCACCGAATGGATATGGTGGTACTTCAAAAGATGATTTCTGAGTTTGGATTTATTTTGGTGACGACAGCTGTAAGTACAATAAATTTTCTTCTTAGATATCAGACATTTGAATCGTATTTGTGTATCTGTTAGTAAGTCTTCAGTTGTAATAGCTACCTTTTGTAGTTGCCATTACTATCACACATTGGTTGGCTTTGGACTTTTGAATATCTCTTCTATAAATACTGAAATGTCTGCTTGATATTACAACTTTAGTCTCAGATGTATATCAATCTTTGTGGGAACTAAGTTTTCCTTTAACAGTCCAACACCGGATTTTGACTGAAACACAAGTACAATGTTATTTAAAAGTTTAATAAAACTATATTCTAGTATATGCGATAAAATTAAATAAAAGTTACATAAAAGAAGGGGTCTTCGGACCATGTGGTCAAAACTTAAACTTAACTAGAATAGACCACCAAAAAAAAAAACAAAGCGAATTGAATATTCAGATGTCTGAATTATTTATTTAATAATTTATAAGACACTAAAGAACCTAGACTTACTATTGGGGTAGAGTAGGTTTTTTTTTTTTTCTTAATTTGCATTTACATTCTTAAAGTAATGCATTACATTATAAGTATTCTCCTTTCATATATTCAGGTAAAATAATCGGACACCTTTATTGGTTTCTCAGAGAAGTTGAACATGATGATAATTTAAAGAAAAGGTAAACAAAGTGCACTATATGTGTATTCTATAATTCTAATTGATCCATTTTATTTGAACGAATGTAGACAACAATTTATTAATGATAGCATCGTGTTTTATGTAACCTTGTTGATCAATGTCCATTATTTTGACCATGTATTTATTCGGTTAATTTGATAAATACTTAAGGTGAAACTTGTTATGTTTTAATGCGTCAGAAAAGTGCATTCATGTTTACTTTTACAGTGTGTTTTTGTTATTAGTATTATATACTCTGTTGCATCTTCTAAAGGTTGATAATTGTTTTTAAACTGTCACATCATTGCTTCTACTGTTTAAAAAGAATTTGAGGTAAAATCTCTAGGTAGCCCCAAGCTTTGTCTAATATCATGGATATAGCTCTCTGCTGCATCTCGACCAGATTGAAGCGATTCTGAAGGAACATCACCTGTGTGTGCTTTTAGAACAGCTTACTCCTTTGGCTTCCTTTTTCTTGCACTAAAAGACTTTATTATCAAATGAAACATTACAGTGATCTTTAAGTTATCTATTTTAGTGTTTGTACTTCCAATTATTACATTTACATGTATAGTTAGAACATCATATGCTAGTATATAGCAGAAAGTAAAGTGTAAGGAAATTGCTATTTTTTGTTCTTTCTTTCTAAGTGGTTCTTGAATGAAGATAGCTTCATAAGAATAAAGGAACAAGTGTGCAAGGAGGGCACAATTGGTTCCCATTAGAATGCCGATGGTTTGTTGAAAAACAGGTTCTCATAACGTAACAAATATGTTGTCAATCGGAAATCAACCTTCTTGTTAATGTCTTTTAGATATTTTTGTTTGAATCAGAGAGAGTAATTAATCATCGAATTATTAATTTTATTCGGTATGAGTTTATACCAGAAGAAGTAAACATTTTATTGATTATTGTAGTAGATGTGACCTCAATCCGGCCACTACTTTATTGATCATTTTGATGCATTTTACATTTTTTTATAATTGCATTACATCAAACCGGCCATTTTTTCATTTGTAGATTTACTTCGTTTTACAGTAAATCACAGCACTTTTCTTATGTAACCTTGAATCGGTCATTTTTCTAGTTAATTGCATGCAACCTTCAACTTTCTTTATAGGTTACTCTTCACATTTTATAAGATTTGACCACTTTTTATAAATAATTGTATGTAGCCTTTAATTGACACTTTTTATAGAAAGGTGTTTACGATTTAACCTTTATACCACTTTCTTCAATTTAATTGAATTGACTACATTTACAGTAAATTTGACCACTTTGTTTGATATTCGTGTTAAACGTGACCTTTAATCGACGGCTTTTATAGATCATTGTTTTCGATGTAACCAAAAAGACCACTTTTATAGACAGTTTAGTTTGATTTAACTTTAAATCGGCCATTTTCTTGATTGATTATTTTACGTTACACTACATGTGCGACCATTCTTTTACAAAAAATTGTAACAAATTTAACCTGAAATCGACCATTTTTGATAGTTACTTGTATTTGATGTAACATCTAATCGACCACGTTTTATAAATACTTGTATTAAACGTAACCTCAAACCAGCAACTACTCCTCTGAAACCACTGAGCGAAATGTAATCAAACTTGGCCACAATCATCATTAAAGTATCTAGTTTTAAAATGTGTCTGATGAACCCGCCAACCAGCCAAGGTACCCGCCATGGCTAAAAATAGAACAAATTTTGCAGTTTTGGTTATTATCTTGAATATTATTATAGATAGAGATAAACTGTAAAGAGCATTAATGTTTAGGAAAATTCAAGATCATCTGTTACTCCCTGCCTCTCAATGAGACAATAATCTTTCAATAAGCATACATATTTTCTAGTAAACTGTTTCGCTTCTTTTTCTGATTTTGATTTATTCTTTTAACATTTCATCATTCCGTTTGACACCTACATATAAAATGTGCCAAGGCTGCCCTTTTCTTCGTTGATGCTTTTGTTATAAGATTAGTAATGCTGCATACCTGTTTGGGATCTTTATGAATGTTTTCAATGGCTCTTGAAAAGGCTTTGCGGTCTGCCTCTGGTGTAAAGATACGGACTGATTCATTTTCTTCAATGATTGTCTGGGTAAATCAGCATTAAGGACTTTCTTACTCTTGATCTTTCTTTTCTGTCATATTCTTTAATACGCCTCTTCTTTTGTACATGTAACCTTCTTCTTAAATCTTGGTTCTTCTTTCGCCAATACTCTCTTTGATTTGTTACCTCTCGTCTAGTCTTTACATTCGCTTTTCTACTGAATGGGATGGTTGACCCATATTTTTGTTTCATTCTGTCTCTATATTGTTTTGCTCTGATACTAGCCTTTTCTCTGTCTCCCTCGTTTTGTTCCTCATTTCTGTTTTTTTTCTATAATTCCTAGATCGTTTCTTGTTTTCTTCAAAATATCTGTAATTAAACCAGAAATATTTGAACAATCTGTTGATCCTTTGTTATAAATATTTGAACTATACATGTTGGACTCAACTAATATATTTACAATACACATGCATGAAAGTGTAAGGGCTATTCGGAAGGCGCCTCATATAAAATTGGAAAGGTGTTGGTTATCTTAGAAAGCAAATCAGAAATATCACTTGTCCATGACAGCCATGTTTTTGTGCGATCAGGACCTAAATAGCAAAGTTAATAAAGGACCTGACATAGATGCTTCTATCATCCAAAATAACTTCCCGTGTCGGCTATATTTGTAGTCCGATCCGGACAAAATGGAGGAAAATTGTATCCTTTCGGTCAAGTGGTTTCAGAAGTAAAGATATTAAGTGAAATGTTGACAGACGGATGATGGACTTACAAGATGTGATAAGAAAAGGTCAGGTGAGCTAAAAGCGCCTTCTGGATTTAAATTCTGCAATTCAATCTTGTTCGTAATGCAATTGAGCTATAAACAGGGTATACCAATTGATAAAAAGTGGTTGAATCTTGTAAAATGTAATACAATAATCAATAAAGAAAGTGGCGCATTAAATATTTTATCTGATACAATTACCTATAAGACAAAGTCGTTTCAAGGTAACAACTTAGACATTATCTATGAAATGTGGTTGGATCTTGAAATGTAAAGCAATCATCAATAAAGATGGTGACCGATTTAAGGTAACATCTAATAAAATCATTTATAAAATGGCCGATTCAAGGTAATACCTAATACATTATGTTAAAAGTGGTTGAATCTTGTAAAGTGTAATATAATTATCAATAAAGATAGTGGCGAATTAAATATTTTATCTGATACAATTATCTATAAGACAAGGTCGTTTCGAAGTAACAACTTAGACATTATCTATAAATTGTGTTGAATCTTTAAATTGTTTAACAATTATCAATAAAGACAGTGACCGATTTAAGGTAACATCTAATAAATTATTTGTAAAATGTTCGATGTAAGGTTATACTTAATACATTATGTTAAAAATGGTTGAATCTTGTAAAATGTAATACAATTATCAATAAAGAAAGTGACAAATTTAAGGTTACATGTAATTAAGGTTTTTTTTTTAAATTAGCGATTTAAGGTTATATCTAATACAACTACAAAAATAGTGGTCAAATTTACTGTATAATGTAGAAAATTGTCAATAAAGCAGTATCCCGTTTTACTGTTACATCCCATACAATTATCTATAAATATAGTCGATTTGATGATACATCTCAAACATTTATCAAAAAGTGGTCAAATTTTCGGAAAAATGTAAAATTCCTGATAAAGCTGTTTTGTTCAAGGTTACATCTGCAAATATCTATGAATATCTGTTTCATTCATTGTAAAAATAGTAAAATAATCAATAGAGATAGTAGTAAATTTAAGGTAACATCTTATCCAATTATTTTTAAAAGTGGTTGAATCTTGTGAACTTTAATATGATTATTAATAAAGAAAGTTGCCGTTGAGTATTTCATCTGATACAAGTATATAACAGACAATGTCGTTTTATGGAAAGAGCTTGGACATTATTTATAAAATGTGGTTGAATCTTTTAAATTGTTAAAACAATTATCAATAAAGAAAGAGATCGATTTAAGGTTACATCTAATCATATTGTATTTAAAATGGCCTATTTAAGGCAATATTTAATATATTATCTTAAAAGGTGGTTAAATCTTGTAAAATGTAATACACTTATCAATAAAGAAAGTTACCAATTTAAGGTAACACCTAATAAAATTATTTTTAAAATGGCTGATTAAAGCTAATACCTAATACATTATGTTAAGTGGTTGAATCTTGTAAAGTGTAATATAATTATCAATAAAGATAGTGGCGAATTAAATACTTTATCTGACACAATTATCTATAAGACAAGGTCGTTTAAATGTAATTATTTAGACATTATCTATAAAATGTGGTTGAATCTTGTAAATTGTTTAACAATTATCAATAAAGAAAATGACCGATTTAAGGCAACATCTAATAATTTATTTTTAATGGCCGATTTAAGGTAATACCTAGTACATTATGTTAAAAAGTGGTTGAATCTTGTAAAGTGTAATATAATTGTCAATAAAGAAAGTGGCGAATTAAATATTTTATCTGGTACAAATATCTATAAGACAAGGTCGTTTTAATGTAAAACTTAAGACATTATCTATAAAATGTGGTTGGATCTTGTGAATGTTTAACAAATATCAATAAAGAAAGTGACCGATTTAAGGTTACATCTAATAAAATTATTTTAAAATGGCCGATTAACGGTTTACCTAGTACATTATGATAAAAGTGGTTG
This sequence comes from Mytilus coruscus, assembly GCA_017311375.1. Taxonomy (NCBI): domain Eukaryota; kingdom Metazoa; phylum Mollusca; class Bivalvia; order Mytilida; family Mytilidae; genus Mytilus; species Mytilus coruscus. The sequence goes on from CM029605.1 coordinate 52,290,625, forward strand.
AATCTTTTAAATTGTTTAATAATTATCGATAAAGACAGTGACCGATTTAAGGTAACATCTAATACAGTAATTTTTAAAATGTCCGTTTAAAGGGAATACCTTATACATTATGTTAAAAGTGGTTGGATCTTGTAAAGTGTAATATAATTATCAATAAAGAAAGTGGCGAATTAAATGATTTATCTGACAATTATCTATAAGACATGGTCGTTTTAAGGAACCAACTTAGACATTATCTATAAATTGTGGTTGAATATTGTAAATTGTTTAACATTATCAATAAAGAAAATGACCGATTAAAGGTAAGATCTAATAAAAGTTATTTTCAAAATGGCCGATTAAAGGCAATAACTAATTTATTATGTCAAAATGTGGTTGAATCTTGTAACGTGTAATATAATTATCAATAAAGAAAGTGGCGAATTAAATGATTTATCTGACACAATTATCAATAAGACATGGTCGTTTTAATATAACAACTTAGACACTGTCTATAAAATGTTGTTGGATCTTGTAAATGTTAAACAATCATCAATAAAGTAAGCGACTGATTTAAAGTAAGATCTAATAGAAGTTATTTTCAAAATGGCCAATTAAAGGCAATAACTAATACATTATGTCAAAATGTGGTTGAATCTTGTAAAGTGTAATATAATTATCAATAAAGAAAGTGGCAAATTAAATATTTGATCTGATACAATTATTTATAAGACAAGGTCGTTTCAAGGTAACAACTTAGACATTATCTATAAATTGTTGTTGAATCTTGTAAATTGTTTAACAATTATCAATAAAGAAAATGACCCATTTAAGGTAACATCTAATAATTTATTTTTAATGGCCGATTTAAGGTAATACCTAGTACATTATGTTAAAAAGTGGTTGAATCTTGTAAAGTGTAATATAATTGTCAAAAAGAAAGTGGCGAATGAAATATTTGATCTGATACAATTATTTCTAAGACAAGGTCGTTTCAAGGTAACAACTTAGACGTTATCTATAAATTGTTGTTGAAACTTGCAAATTGTTTAACAATTATCAATAAAGACAGTGACCGATTTAAGGTAACATCTAATAAATTATTTTAAAATGGCAGATTTAAGGTAATACTTAATACATTATGTTAAAAGATGGTAAAATCTTGTAAAATATAATACAATTATCAATAAAGGAAGTGACCGATTTAAGGTAACATCTAATCAAATTATTTTTGAAATGGCCGATTAAAGGTAATACCTAATACATTAAGTTAAAAATTGGTTGAATCTTGTAAAGTTTAATATAACTATCAATAAAGAAAGTGGCGAATTAAATATTTTAAATGACACAATTATCTATAAGACAAGGTCGTTTTAATGTAACAACTTAAGACATTATCTATAAATTGTGGTTGGATCTTGTAAATGTTTAACAAATATCAATAAAGAAAGTGACCGATTTAAGGTAAGATCTAATAAAAGTTATTTTCAAATTGGCCGATTAAAGGCAATACCTAATACATTATGTCAAAAGTTGTTGAATCTTGTAAAGTGTAATATAATTATCAATAAAGAAAGTGGCGAATTAAATACTTTATCTGACACAATTTTCTATAAAACAGGGTCGTTTAAATGTATCTATTTAGACATTATCTATAAAATGTGGTTGAATCTTGTAAAGATTTAACAATTATCATTAAAGAAGATGACCACCGATTTAAGGTAACATCTAATAATTTATTTTAAATGGCTGATTTAAGTTATACCTAGTACATTATGTTAAAAGTGGTTGAATCATGTAAAGTGTAATATAATTGTCAATAAAGAAAGTGACAAATTAAATATTTTATCTGATACAAATATCTATAAGACATGGTCGTTTTAAGGAACCAACTTAGACATTATCTATAAATTGTGGTTGAATATTGTAAATTGTTTAACAATTATCAATAAAGAAAGTGACCGATTTAAGGTAAGATCTAATAAAAGTTATTTTCAAAATGGCCGATTAAAGGCAATACCTAATACATTATGTCAAAAGTTGTTGAATCTTGTAAAGTGTAATATAATTATCAATAAAGAAAGTGGCAAATTAAATATTTTATCTGACACAATTATTTATAAGACAAGGTCGCTTTAATGTGACAACTTAGACATTATCTATAAATTGTGGTTGGATCTTGTAAATGTTTAACAATTATCAATAAAGAAATTGACCGATTTAAGGTAACATCTAATAAAATTATGTCTAAAATGGCAGATTAAAGGTAATACCTAATACATTATGTTAAAACGTGGTTGAATCTTGTAAAGTGTAATATAATTATCAATAAAGAAAGTGGCGAATCAAATATTTGATCTGATACAATTATTTAAAAGACAAGGTCGTTTCAAGGTAACAACTTAGACATTATCTACAAATTGTGGTTGGATCTTGTAAATTGTTTAATAATTATCGATAAAGACATTGACCGATTTAAGGTAACATCTGATACAATAAATTTTAAAATGTCCGTTTAAAGGAATACCTAATACATTATGTTAAAAGTGGTTGAATCTTGTAAAATGTAATATAATTATCAATAAAGAAAGTGGCGAATTAAATGATTTATCTGACACAATTATATATAACACAAGGTCGTTTTAATGTCACAACTTAGACACTGTCTATAAAATGTTGTTGGATCTTGTAAATGTTAAACAATTATCAATAAAGTAAATGACCGATTTAAGGTAAGATCTAATAAGAGTTATTTTCAAAATGGCCAATTAAAGGCAATAACAAATACATTATGTGAAAATGTGGTTGAATCTTGTAAAGTGTAATATAATTATCAATAAAGAAAGTGGCGAATAAAATATTTGATCTGATACAATTATTTATAAGACAAGGTCGTTTCAAGGTTACAACTTAGACATTATCTATAAATTGTGGTTGAATCTTGTAAATTGTTGAACAATTATCAATGAAGACGGTGACCGATTTAAGCTAACATCTAATAAATTATTTTTAAAATGACCGATTTAAGGTAATACTTAATACATTATGTTAAAAAGTGGTTGAATTTTGTAAAATGTAATACAATTATCAATAAAGAAAGTGATCAATTTAAGGTCACATGTAATTACATTTCTTTTCGAAAAAATGAGCGATTTAAGGTTATATCTAATACAACTACAAAAATAGTGGTCAAATTTACTGTGTAATGTAGACAAATTGTCAATGAAGCAGTATCCCGTTTTGCTGTTACATCAAATACAATTATCTATAAATATAGTCTATTTGAGGAAACATCTAAAACATTTATCAAAAAGTGGTCAAATTTACTGAAAAATGTTAAATTCTTGATAAAGCTGTGTTTTTTTTTTTTTTTTGTTCAAGGTTACATCTGCAAATATCTATAAATGTTTGTTTCATTCATTTTAAAAATTATAAAATAATCAATAGAAAAGTAGTATATTGAAGGTAACATCTTATACAATTATTCTTAAAAAGGTGTTGAATCTTGTGAACTTTAATATGATTATTAATAAAGAAAGTTGCCGTTGAGTATTTCATCTGATACAAGTATATAACAGACAATGTCGTTTTATGGAAAGAACTTGGACATTATTTATAAAATGTGGTTGAATCTTTTAAATTGTTAAAACAATTATCAATAAAGAAAGAGATCGATTTAAGGTTACATCTAATTATATTGTATTTAAAATGGCCTATTTAAGGCAATATTTAATATATTATCTTAAAAGGTGGTTAAATCTTGTAAAATGTAATACACTTATCAATAAAGAAAGTTACCAATTTAAGGTAACATCTAATAAAATTATTTTAAAATGGCTGATTAAAGCTAATACCTAATACATTATGTTAAGTGGTTGAATCTTGTAAAGTGTAATATAATTATCAATAAAGATAATGGCGAATTAAATACTTTATCTGGTACAAATATCTATAAGACAAGGTCGTTTTAATGTAAAAACTTAAGACATTATCTATAAAATGTGGTTGGATCTTGTGAATGTTTAACAAATATCAATAAAGAAAGTGACCGATTTAAGGTTACATCTAATAAAATTATTTTTAAAATGGCCGATTAACGGTTTACCTAGTACATTATGATAAAAAGTGGTTGAATCTTTTAAATTGTTTAATAATTTTCGATAAAGACAGTGACCGATTTAAGGTAACATCTAATACAATAATTTTAAAATGTCCGTTTAAAGGGAATACCTAATACATTATGTTAAAAAGTGGTTGGATCTTGTAAAGTGTAATATAATTATCAATAAAGAAAGTGGCGAATTAAATGATTTATCTGACAATTATCTATAAGACATGGTCGTTTTAAGGAACCAACTTAGACATTATCTATAAATCGTGGTTGAATATTGTAAATTGTTTAACATTATCAATAAAGAAAATGACCGATTTAAGGTAAGATCTAATAAAAGTTATTTTCAAAATGGCCGATTAAAGGCAATAACTAATTTATTATGTCAAAATGTGGTTGAATCTTGTAACGTGTAATATAATTATCAATAAAGAAAGTGGCGAATTAAATGATTTATCTGACACAATTATCAATAAGACATGGTCGTTTTAATATAACAACTTAGACACTGTCTATAAAATGTTGTTGGATCTTGTAAATGTTAAACAATCATCAATAAAGTAAGCGACTGATTTAAAGTAAGATCTAATAAAGTTATTTTCAAAATGGCCAATTAAAGGCAATAACTAATACATTATGTCAAAATGTGGTTGAATCTTGTAAAGTGTAATATAATTATCAATAAAGAAAGTGGCAAATTAAATATTTGATCTGATACAATTATTTATAAGACAAGGTCGTTTCAAGGTAACAACTTACACATTATCTATAAATTGTTGTTGAATCTTGTAAATTGTTTAACAATTATCAATAAAGAAAATGACCCATTTAAGGTAACATCTAATAATTTATTTTTAATGGCCGATTTAAGGTAATACCTAGTACATTATGTTAAAAAGTGGTTCAATCTTGTAAAGTGTAATATAATTGTCAATAAAGAAAGTGGCGAATGAAATATTTGATTTGATAGAATTATTTATAAGACAAGGTCGTTTCAAGGTAACAACTTAGACATTATCTATAAATTGTTGTTGAATCTTGCAAATTGTTTAACAATTCTTAATAAAGACAGTGACCGATTTATGGTAACATCTAATAAATTATTTTTAAAATGGCAGATTTAATGTAATACTTAATACATTATGTTAAAAGATGGTAAAATCTTGTAAAATGTAATACAATTATCAATAAAGGAAGTGACCGATTTAAGGTAACATCTAATAAAAATATTTTTAAAATGGCCGATTAAAGGTAATACCTAATACATTAAGTTAAAATTGGTTGAATCTTGTAAAGTTTAATATAACTATCAATAAAGAAAGTGGCGAATTAAATATTTTATCTGACACAATTATCTATAAGACAAGGTCGTTTTAATGTAACAACTTAAGACATTATCTATAAATTGTGGTTGAATATTGTAAATTGTTTAACAATTATCAATAAAGAAAATGACCGATCTAAGGTAACATCTAATACAATAATTTTTAAAATGACCGTTTAAAGGCAATACCTAATACATTATGTTAAAAGTGGTTGAATCTTGTAAAGTGTGATATAATTATCAATACAGAAAGTGGCGAATTAAATGAGTTATCTGACACAATTATCTATAAGACATGGTCGTTTTAATATAACAACCTAGACACTGTCTATAAAATGTTGTTGGATCTTGTAAATGTTAAACAATCTTCAATAAAGGAAGTGACCTATTTAAGGTAAGATCTAATAAAGTTATTTTCAAAATGGCCGATTAAAGGCAATAACTAATACATTATGTTAAAAAGTGGTTGAATCTTGTAAAGTGTAATATAATTATCAATAAAGAAAGTGGCAAATTAAATATTTGATCTGATACAAGGTCGTTTCAAGGTAACAACTTAGACATTATCTATAAATTGTTGTTGAATCTTGTAAATTGTTTAACAATTATCAATAAAGAAAATGACCGATTTAAGGTAACATCTCATAATTTATTTTTAATGGCCGATTTAAGGTAATACCTAGTACATTATGTTAAAAAGTGGTTGAATCTTGTAAAGTGTAATATAATTGTCAATAAAGAAAGTGGCGAATGAAATATTTGATTTGATAGAATTATTTATAAGACAAGGTCGTTTCAAGGTAACAACCTAGACATTATCTATAACTTGTTGTTGAATCTTGCAAATTGTTTAACAATTCTTAATAAAGACAGTGACCGATTTAAGGTAACATCTGATAAATTATTTTTAAAATGGCAGATTTAAGGTAATACTTAATACATTATGTTAAAAGATGGTAAAATCTTGTAAAATGTAATACAATTATCAATAAAGGAAGTGACCGATTTAAGGTAACATCTAATAAAAATATTTTTAAAATGGCCGATTAAAGGTAATACCTAATACATTAAGTTAAAAATTGGTTGAATCTTGTAAAGTTTTAATATAACTATCAATAAAGAAAGTGGCGAATTAAATATTTTATCTGACACAATTATCTATAAGACAAGGTCGTTTTAATGTAACAACTTAAGACATTATCTATAAATTGTGGTTGAATATTGTAAATTGTTTAACAATTATCAATAAAGAAAATGACCGATTTAAGGTAAGATCTAATAAAAGTTATTTTCAAATTGGCCGATTAAAGGCAATACCTAATACATTACGTCAAAAAGTTGTTGAATCTTGTAAAGTGTAATATAATTATCAATAAAGAAAGTGGCGAATTAAATACTTTATCTGACACAATTTTCTATAAAACAGGGTCGTTTAAATGTATCTATTTAGACATTATCTATAAAATGTGGTTGAATCTTGTAAAGATTTAACAATTATCATTAAAGAAGATGACCGATTTAAGGTAACATCTAATAATTTATTTTTAATGGCTGATTTAAGTTATACCTAGTACATTATGTTAAAAAGTGGTTGAATCATGTAAAGTGTAATATAATTGTCAATAAAGAAAGTGACAAATTAAATATTTTATCTGATACAAATATCTATAAGACATGGTCGTTTTAAGGAACCAACTTAGACATTATCTATAAATTGTGGTTGAATATTGTAAATTGTTTAACAATTATCAATAAAGAAAGTGACCGATTTAAGGTAAGATCTAATAAAAGTTATTTTCAAAATGGCCGATTAAAGGCAATAACTAATACATTATGTCAAAAGTTGTTGAATCTTGTAAAGTGTAATACAATTATCAATAAAGAAAGTGGCAAATTAAATATTTTATCTGACACAATTATTTATAAGACAAGGTCGCTTTAATGTGACAACTTAGACATTATCTATAAATTGTGGTTGGATCTTGTAAATGTTTAACAATTATCAATAAAGAAATTGACCGATTTAAGGTAACATCTAATAAAATTATGTCTAAAATGGCCGATTAAGGGTTATACCTAATACATTATGTTAAAACGTGGTTGAATCTTGTAAAGTGTAATATAATTATCAATAAAGAAAGTGGCGAATCAAATATTTGATCTGATACAATTATTTAAAAGACAAGGTCGTTTCAAGGTAACAACTTAGACATTATCTACAAATTGTGGTTGGATCTTGTAAATTGTTTAATAATTATCGATAAAGACATTGACCGATTTAAGGTAACATCTGATACAATAAATTTTAAAATGTCCGTTTAAAGGAATACCTAATACATTATGTTAAAAGTGGTTGAATCTTGTAAAATGTAATATAATTATCAATAAAGAAAGTGGCGAATTAAATGATTTATCTGACACAATTATATATAACACAAGGTCGTTTTAATGTAACAACTTAGACACTGTCTATAAAATGTTGTTGGATCTTGTAAATGTTAAACAATTATCAATAAAGTAAATGACCGATTTAAGGTAAGATCTAATAAGAGTTATTTTCAAAATGGCCAATTAAAGGTAATAACAAATACATTATGTGAAAATGTGGTTGAATCTTGTAAAGTGTAATATAATTATCAATAAAGAAAGTGGCGAATAAAATATTTGATCTGATACAATTATTTATAAGACAAGGTCGTTTCAAGGTTACAACTTAGACATTATCTATAAATTGTGGTTGAATCTTGTAAATTGTTGAACAATTATCAATGAAGACGGTGACCGATTTAAGCTAACATCTAATAAATTATTTTTAAAATGACCGATTTAAGGTAATACTTAATACATTATGTTAAAAAGTGGTTGAATTTTGTAAAATGTAATACAATTATCAATAAAGAAAGTGATCAATTTAAGGTCACATGTAATTACATTTCTTTTCGAAAAAAAAATGAGCGATTTAAGGTTATATCTAATACAACTACAAAAATAGTGGTCAAATTTACTGTGTAATGTAGACAAATTGTCAATGAAGCAGTATCCCGTTTTGCTGTTACATCAAATACAATTATCTATAAATATAGTCTATTTGAGGAAACATCTAAAACATTTATCAAAAAGTGGTCAAATTTACTGAAAAATGTTAAATTCCTGATAAAGCTGTGTTTTTTTTTTTTTTTGTTCAAGGTTACATCTGCAAATATCTATAAATGTTTGTTTCATTCATTTTAAAAATTATAAAATAATCAATAGAGAAAGTAGTATATTGAAGGTAACATCTTATACAATTATTCTTAAAAGGTGTTGAATCTTGTGAACTTTAATATGATTATTAATAAAGAAAGTTGCTGTTGAATATTTCATCTGATACAAGTATATAAACGACAATGTCGTTTTATGGTAAGAACTTGGACATTATTTATAAAATGTGGTTGAATCTTTTAAATTGTTAAAACAATTATCAATAAAGAAAGTGACCGATTTAAGGTAACATCTAATAAAATTATGTCAAAATGGCCGATTAAAGGTAATACCTAATACATTATGTTAAAACGTGGTTGAATCTTGTAAAGTGTAATATAATTGTCAATAAAGACAGTGGCGAATTAAATACTTTATCTGACACAATTATCTATAAGACAAGGTCGTTTAAATGTAACTATTAAGACATTCTCTATAAAATGTGGTTGAATCTTGTAAATAGTTTAACAATTATCAATAAAGAAAATGACCGATTTAAGGTAACATCTAATAATTTATTTTTTAATGGCCGATTAAGGGTAATACCTAGTACATTAAGTTAGTGGTTGAATCTTGTAAAGTGTAATATAAATGTCAATAAAGGAAGTGGCGAATTAAAATTAAAAATGGTCTATTTAAGGCAATATCTAATACATTATCTTAAAAGGTGTTTAAATCTTGTAAAATGACAACAATTATCAATAATGAAAGTGACCGCATTAAGGTAACATCTAATAAAATTATGTTTAAAATGGCCGATTAAAGGTAAAACCTATTTTATCTGGTACAAATATCTATAAGACATGGTCGTTTTAAGGTACCAACTTAGACATTATCTATAAATTGTGGTTGAATATTGTAAATTATTTAACAATTATCAATAAAGAAAGTGACCGATTTAAGGTAAGATTTAATAAAAGTTATTTTCAAAATGGCCGATTAAAGGCAATAACTAATTTATTATGTCAAAATGTGGTTGAATCTTGTAAAGTGTAATATAATTATCAATAAAGAAAGTGGCAAATTAAATATTTTATCTGACCCAATTATTTATAAGACAAGGTCGTTTTAATGTGACAACTTAGACATTATCTATAAATTGTTGTTGGATCTTGTAAATGTTTAAGAATTATCAATAAAGAAAGTGACCGATTTAAGGTAACATCTAATAAATTATTTTAAATGTCCGATTTAAGGAATACTTAATACATTATTTTAAAAAGTGGTTGAATTTTGTAAAATGTAATACACTTATCAATTAAGAAAGTGACCAATTTAAGGTTAGATATAATTTTTTTTCTTCGTAAAATGAGAGATTTATGGTTATTTCTAATACAACTACAATAATAGTGGTCAAATTTACTGTATAATGTAGAAAAATTGTCAATAAAGCAGTATCCCGTTTGGCTGTAACATCAAATACAATTATCTATAAATAAAGTCGATTTGATGATACATCTAAAACAATTACCAAAAAGTGTAAAATTCCTGATGAAGCTGTGTTTTGTTCAAGGTTACATCTGCAAATATCTATAAATGTTTGTTTCATTCATTTTAAAAATAGTAAAATAATCAATAGAGAAAGTAGTATATTGAAGGTAACATCTTATACAATTATTCTTAAAAGGTGTTGAATATTGTGAAGTTTAATATGATTATTAATAAAGAAAGTTGCCGTTAAATATTTAATCTGATACAAGTATATAAGAGACAATGTCGTTTTATGGTAAGAACTTGGACATTATTTATAAAATGTGGTTGAACCTTTTAAATTGTTAAAGAGGTACTAAAACGCTATAATCATGTTTGTCTTATTCTACAGTTCGTAATTAACGTTTAAGAATGCAAAAACCCGATAAAATTTCATTTTGTAATTATCGAGATATTTCCAAATTACTGTCAGTTTGTCATTTGTACACCTGAACGATTTAGTAAAACACGCCACTACAACTCACTACTTATACCCAACGGAAGTGACGCACAGTGGGTCACCCTGATCAAATACGTGTGATATATCGTATGCAAACAGATCACGGCTTGCTAAGTAAAATAACACAGTTTTGAAATGAATCGGTGACAATTATTACATTGAGAATATTGATAACCATTTGTCGAGGCTTGATAATCGCATAAATATTTTAATCAAATGTTTTATAATTAGAAAAGTATTGAAAACCAAAAGCACAAATCAACCTTTTTTTCTATAAAATATTAACATGTGCATCCTAAAGTGGCGGTAGAAGCAGAAGTAGAACCATGCATGTTATTTTCCATGGCGGAAAAACGGCATTCAAAATAGGACACTCCCAACACGTGCTTCCAAAAGACGACGGAGGGCGTAACTTGTTGATTTGTTAAATTAAACTATGTGGGTTTTTCTGAGCTACAAAAAAATAAAAATTCTCTTTCTTACGACTTTAGTTACAGCAGCATTTCACAATTATATAAGTTTATTCTCCAGATAATGTGAAGAATTGAGAACTGTCGGTCACAGTAATCTGCTTGTCTGGTTTAGCAAAAACCTGAATATGTATTGATCAAGCTATTTCGTTAAAAATGAAGGACTTGATAGACTTGTAATTAACCTATACGGAGATTTAAAATCAAACAAAATTTTAAAATGGAAATCAGTATAAGTATATATGATTGTCATAGTCCTTGGACTTTATCTAAAAATATTGTCATATATACAAACGTTATATCAGATCCCAGTATCATGAGCATAGTCCTACCTACGGACGAATGTAGGATAGAAAGTCACAGTACAAAATTCACAATTCAGTTTTTAGTTTATTTATTTTATTTTTTTTTTTAATAAGAAAACATTTGTCTAATTATTTTGTATTTTTCTAGAACTTTTATATATATTGCAACTTTGTAAACCAAATTTATTCTGAAAAATCAATAATAAAAATAATTGTAAAGATAACAATTTGTCAAAGTGGCTTGGTACTTAAATGGTTTCATTATGACATAGTGCCAATAAATATATCCTTTTAATGCATAAAATTTGACATCTTTTCATTACTCTATGTTTAAATGAACTATTTCATAAATTCTAAAATGAATATATGCAAGTATCAAAAACAATTGTAGAAATTTTTCCTATGTTTTCAAACAAAACTAAACAAATAGTATGTGTGACTTTTGTACTATCAAATTTGTGACTTTCTGTCCTGTAACTTTCAGTACGTTTGCCATAGAGACATATTATACAATTGTAATCTATGTCTGTGTCCTAAATCACAGGCCTATTTTATATGTAAATATATATTATTTTTTGTTATTAGAAAATAAGATATAAAACCTATATCCAAGGATTTGTATAATAGTCTTCCTATACAAATCCTTGCTATATCGTAGAAATATAAGAGCAATAGAATTATTAAATAAGTTAAAACACTTATTTGAGCATTTAAAACTACAACAACAGTGGCGGATCCAGCCATTTTTAAAAGGGGTTCCCAACCCAGGATAAAGGGGTTCCAACTATATGTCCTCATTCAAATGCATTGATCGTCAAGAAAAAGGGGTTTCAACCCCGGAACCCCCTTCTGGATCCGCCACTGAACAAAAACCACTGATATAAAATCTTTAGAAAAGGGTGTGCATTCCCAAATTACTTTTGTCCTAAATCCTGAATGTGATGATCACACAAATTTTTTTAAATAAAAAAATTATACCATACCGCTTTTAAGATATTGACCTTTTCTTTCGTTTGAAATTCAAGCAATGACAAATGAATAACCAAACACTAAAATATTAATCCTCTCGATCACCTTTTGATCCTGATAATTAAAACAGTCCACACTTTGACACTACTGATAAGTAAACATCCTGTATACAGTAAGGTAAAGATCAGACAGTAGCTATTATCCATCCCTCAGGTAATTAACAACTTGGACATGCAGAAATGCCACCTGTTGTTTATAAAGTGATAAACTTTAAAGTTTGATAATTAACATTATTAAAAGGTATTACACATACCCGGTTTTAACTGGCAATTAATTATTTTATTACATGGAACCGAAGCCTCTACCGTCATATCTTGTCAAGATGTTATGCAACTTTACGTACAAGACATGTAAATATAAACCATATTTTTCTCGACTCAATATTTGTTTTTAATTAATAGCTAGATTAATGATATATTGAACGTCCATTTGTCTCAGTTCTACGATCAGGGACATTGTTTTCAGTTGAAAACTCAATGTTGAATTATCCCAACCCCATCCCCCTTTTTCTGTTGAAACACGTTATTAATACACATCCGTTCTGAAACATATTTTGTTCCTTTTGACAAAGTGGTCATAATGAAGAATGAGCCTTGAATGGGTAGCGAAATTCATTGGCAGTGCTTTAAATCAACGATCAGAAGAAAGTTCATTTATTAAACAACGTTTAGATAAGCCGAAGAAGTGACCCACAGTGCGTCACTTCCGGTAGATTTGGTTTTAGTGCTGTTTCCGGAAGTAGCGTTGATTGCATTTTCCTAAGGTAAAATAGTTGAACTTTACATGCTATTATCTCTGTAATTAGTGGACCAAATTGCATCGGTTTTTGCATTTTTATCAATTATTTCGAACTTGTAGATAAGAATTACTTGTTATGTGCGTTTCAGTACCTCTTTGAAACGATTATCAATTAAGAAAGTGATCGATTTAAGGTAACATCTAATCAAATTATATAAAATGGTCTATTTAAGGCAATATCTAATACATTATCTTAAAAGGTGGTTAAACCTTGTAAAATGTAATACAATTATCAATAACGAAAGTGACCGATTTAAGGTAACATCTAATAAAATTATGTTTAAAATGGCCGATTAAAGGTAAAACCTAATACATTATGTTAAAAAGTGGTTGAATCTTGTAAAGTGTAATATAATTGTCAATAAAGACAGTGGCGAATTAAATACTTTATCTAACACAATTATCTATAAGACAAGGTCGTTTAAAAGTAACTATTTAGACATTATCTATAAAATGTGGTTGAATCTTGTAAATAGTTTAACAATTATCAATAAAGAAAATGACCTATTTAAGGTAACATCTAATAATTTATTTTTTAATTGCCGATTTAAGGTAATACCTAGTGCATTATGTTAAAAAGTGGTTGAATCTTGTAAAGTGTAATATAATTGTCAATAAAGACAGTGGCGAATTAAATACTTTATCTGACACAATTATCTATAAGACAAGGTCGTTTAAATGTAACTATTTAGACATTCACTATAAAATGTGGTTGAATCTTGTAAAGTGTAATATAATTGTCAATAAAGACAGTGGCGAATTAAATACTTTATCTGACACAATTATCTATAAGACAAGGTCGTTTAAATGTAACTATTTACACATTCTCTATAAAATGTGGTTGAATCCTGTGAATAGTTTAACAATTATCAATAAAGAAAATGACCGATTTAAGGTAACATCTAATAATTTATTTTTAAATGGCCGATTAAGGGTAATACCTAGTACATTAAGTTAGTGGTTGAATCTTGTAAAGTGTAATATAAATGTCAATAAAGAAAGTGGCGAATTAAATATTTTATCTGGTACAAATATCTACAAGACATGGTCGTTTTAAGGTACCAACTTAGACATTATCTATAAATTGTGGTTGAATATTGTAAATTGTTTAACAATTATCAATAAAAAGTGACCGATTTAAGGTAAGATTTAATAAAAGTTATTTTCAAAATGGCCGATTAAAGGCAATAACTAATTTATTATGTCAAAATGTGGTTAAATCTTGTAAAGTGTAATATAATTATCAATAAAGGAAGTGGCAAATTAAATATTTTATCTGACACAATTATTTATAAGACAAGGTCGTTTTAATGTGACAACTTAGACATTATCTATAAATTGTTGTTGGATCTTGTAAAGGTTTAACAATTATCATTAAAGAAAATGACCGATTTAAGGTAACATCTAATAATTTATTTTTTAATGGCTGATTTAAGTTATACCTAGTACATTATGTTAAAAAGTGGTTGAATCATGTAAAGTGTAATATAATTGTCAATAAAGAAAGTGACAAATTGAATATTTTATCTGATACAAATATCTATAAGACATGGTCGTTTTAAGGAACCAACTTAGACATTATCTATAAATTGTGGTTGAATATTGTAAATTGTTTAACAATTATCAATAAAGAAAGTGACCGATTTAAGGTAAGATCTGATAAAGTTATTTTCAAAATGGCCGATTAAAGGCAATACCTAATACATTATGTCAAAAGCTGTTGAATCTTTAAAGTGTAATATAATTATCAATAAAGAAAGTGGCAAATTAAATATTTTATCTGACACAATTATTTATAAGACAAGGTCGCTTTAATGTGACAACTTAGACATTATCTATAAATTGTGGTTGGATCTTGTAAATGTTTAACAATTATCAATAAAGAAAGTGACCGATTTAAGGTAACATCTAATAAAATTATGTCTAAAATGGCCGATTAAAGGTAATACCTAATACATTATGTCAAAAAGTTGTTGAATCTTGTAAAGTGTAATATAATTATCAATAAAGAAATTGG
Source organism: Mytilus coruscus (assembly GCA_017311375.1). Lineage (NCBI taxonomy): Eukaryota > Metazoa > Mollusca > Bivalvia > Mytilida > Mytilidae > Mytilus > Mytilus coruscus. The sequence goes on from CM029605.1 coordinate 52,305,828, forward strand.
CGAAGTAAATATTTTATCTGATACAAATATCTATAAGACATGGTCGTTTCAAGGATTCACCTAAGACATCTATAAATTGTGGTTGAATCTTGTAAATTGTTTAATAATTATCGATAAACACAATGACCGATTTAAGGTAACATCTAATAAATTATATTTAAAATGGCCGATTTAAGGTAATACTTAATACATTATGTTAAAAGATGTTTAAATCTTGTAAAATGTAATACAATTATCAATAAAGGAAGTGACCGATTTAAGGTAACATCTAATAAAATTATTTTAAAATGGCCGATTAAAGGTAATACCTAATACATTAAGTTAAAAATTGGTTGAATCTTGTAAAGTGAAATATAACTATGAATAAAGAAAGTGGCGAATTAAATATTTTATCTGACACAATTATCTATAATACAAGGTCGTTTTAATGTAATAACTTAGACATTATCTATAAAATGTTGTTGGATCTTGTAAATGTTTAACAAATATCAATAAAGAAAGTGACCGATTTAAGGTTACATCTAATAAAATTATTTTTAAAATGGCCGATTAACGATTATACCTAGTACATTATGTTAAAAAGTGGTTGAATCTTGTAAAGTGTAATATAATTATCAATAAAGAAATTGGCGAAGTAAATATTTTATCTTATACAAATATCTATAAGACATGGTCGTTTCAAGGAACCACCTTAGACATCTATAAATTGTGGTTGAATCTTGTAAATTGTTTAATAATTATCGATAAACACAATGACCGATTTAAGGTACGATCTAATAAAACTTATTATCAAAATGGCCGATTCAAGGCAATAACGAATACATTATGTCAAAATGTGCTTGAATCTTGTAAAGTGTAATATAATTATCAATAAAGAAAGTGGCGAATCAAATATTTGATCTGATACAATTATTTAAAAGACAAGGTCGTTTCAAGGTAACAACCTAGACATAATCTACAAATTGTGGTTGGATCTTGTAAATTGTTTAATAATTATCGATAAAGACAGTGACCGATTTAAGGTAACATCTGATACAATAAATTTTAAAATGTCCGTTTAAAGGGAATACCTAATACATTATGTTAGAAAGTGGTTGAATCTTGTAAAGTGTAATATAATTATCAATAAAGAAAGTGGCGAATTAAATGATTTATCTGACACAATTATATATAAGACAAGGTAGTTTTAATGTAACAACTTAGACACTGTCTATAAAAGTTATTGGATCTTGTAAATGTTAAACAATTATCAATAAAGTAAATGCCCTATTTAAGGTAACATCTAATAATTTATTTTTTAATGGCCGATTTAAGGTAATACCTAGTACATTATGTTAAAAAGTGGTTGAATCTTGTAAAGTGTAATATAATTGTCAATAAAGAAAGTGGCGAATTAAATGATTTATCTGACACAATTATATATAAGACAAGGTCGTTTTAATGTAACAACTTAGACACTGTCTATAAAATGTTGTCGGATTAAATGACCGATTTAAGGTAAGATCTAATAAGAGTTATTTTCAAAATGGCCAATTAAAGGCAATAACAAATACATTATGTGAACATGTGGTTGAATCTTGTAAAGTGTAATATAATTATCAATAAAGAAAGTGGCGAATAAAATATTTGATCTGATACAATTATTTATAAGACAAGGTCGTTTCAAGGTTACAACTTAGACATTATCTATAATTGTGGTTGAATCTTGTAAATTGTTGAACAATTATCAATGAAGACAGTGACCGGTTTAAGGTAACATCTAATAAATTATTTTAAAATGGCCGATTGAAGGTAATACTTAATACATGATGTTAAAAAGTGGTTGAATTTTGTAAAATGTAATACAATTATCAATAAAGAAAGTGATCAATTTAAGGTCACATGTAATTACATTTCTTTTCGAAAAAAAAGAGCGATTTAAAGTTATATCTAATACAACTACAAAAATAGTGGTCAAATTTACTGTGTAATGTAGACAAATTGTCAATGAAGCAGTATCCCGTTTTGCTGTTACATCAAATACAATTATCTATAAATATAGTCTATTTGAGGATACATCTAAAACATTTATCAAAAAGTGGTCAAATTTACTGAAAAATGTAAAATTCCTGATAAAGCTGTGTTTTTTTTTGTTCAAGGTTACATCTGCAAATATCTATAAATGTTTGTTTCATTCATTTTAAAAAAAAAAGTAAAATAATCAATAGAGAAAGTAGTATATTGAAGGTAACATCTTATACAATTATTCTTAAAAGGTGTTGAATCTTGTGAAGTTTAATATGATTATTAATAAAGAAAGTTGCCGTTGAATATTTCATCTGATACAAGTATATAAGAGACAATGTCGTTTTATGGTAACAACTTGGACATTATTTATAAAATGTGGTTGAATCTTTAAATTGTTAAAACAATTATCAATAAAGAAAGTGATCGATTTAAGGTAACATCTAATCAAATAATATAAAATGGTCTATTTAAGGCAATATGTAATACATTATCTTAAAAGGTGGTTAAATGTTGTAAAATGTTATTCAATTATCAATAACGAAAGTGACCGATTTAAGGTAACATCTAATAGAATTATGTTTAAAATGGCCGATTAAAGGTAATACCTAATACATTATGTTAAAAAGTTGTTGAATATTGTAAAGTGTAATATAATTATCAATAAAGAAAGTGGCAAATTAAATATTTTATCTGACACAATTATTTATAAGACAAGGTCGTTTTAATGTGACAACTTAGACATTATCTATAAATTGTGGTTGGATCTTGTAAATGTTTAACAATTATCAATATAGAAAGTGACCGATTTAAGGTAACATCTAATAAAATTATGTCTAAAATGGCCGATTAAAGGTAATACCTAATACATTATGTTAAAACGTGGTTGAATCTTGTAAAGTGTAATATAATTATCAATAAAGAAAGTGGCTAATTAAATACTTTTCTGACACAATTTTCTATAAAACAGGGTCGTTTAAATGTAACTATTTAGACATTATCTATAAAATGTAGTTGAATCTTGTAAAGGTTTAACAATTATCATTAAAGAAATGACCGATTTAAGGTAACATCTAATAATTTATTTTTTAATGGCTGATTTAAGGAATTCCTAGTACATTATGTTAAAAGGTGGTTGAATCATGTAAAGTGTAATATAATTGTCAATAAAGAAAGTGACAAATTAAATTTTTATCTGATACAAATATCTATAAGACATGGTCGTTTTAAGGCACCAACTTAGACATTATCTATAAATTGTGGTTGAATATTGTAAATTGTTTAACAATTATCAATAAAGAAAGTGACCGATTTAAGGTAAGATCTAATAAAAGTTATTTTCAAAATGGCCGATTAAATGCAATACCTTATACATTATGTCAAAAGTGGTTGAATCTTGTAAAGTGTAATATAATTATCAATAAAGAAAGTGGCAAATTAAATATTTTATCTGACACAATTATTTATAAAACAAGGTTGTTTTAATATGACAACTTAGACATTATCTATAAATTGTGGTTGGATCTTGTAAATGTTTAACAATTATCAATAAAGAAAGTGACCGATTTAAGGTCACATCTAATAAAATTATGTCTAAAATGGCTGATTAAAGGTAATACCTTATACATTATGTTATAACGTGGTTGAATCTTGTAAAGTGTAATATAATTATCAATAAAGAAAGTGGCGAATCAAATATTTGATCTGATACAATTATTTAAAAGACAAGGTCGTTTCAAGGTAACAACCTAGACATAATCTACATATTGTGGTTGGATCTTGTAAATTGTTTAATAATTACCGATAAAGACAGTGACCGATTTAAGGTAACATCTGATACAATAAATTTTAAAATGTCCGTTTAAAGGGAATACCTAATGCATTATGTTAGAAAGTGGTTGAATCATGTAAAGTGTAATATAATTATCAATAAAGAAAGTGGCAAATTAAATGATTTATCTGACACAATTATATATAAGACAAGGTCGTTTTAATGTAACAACTTAGACACTGTCTATAAAATGTTGTTGGATCTTGTAAATGTTAAACAATTATCAAGAAAGTAAATGACCGATTTAAGGTAAGATCTAATAAGAATTATTTTCAAAATGGCCAATTAAAGGCAATAACAAATACATTATGTGAAAATGTGGTTTAAAGGAATACCTAATACATTATGTTAGAAAGTGGTTGAATCTTGGAAAGTAATATTATTATCAATAAAGAAAGTGGCGAATTAAGTACTTTATCTGACACAATTTTCTATAAAACAGGGTCGTTTAAATGTAACTATTTAGACATTATCTATAAAATGTGGTTGAATCTTGTAAAGGTTTAACAATTATCATTAAAGAAAATGACCGATTTAAGGTAACATCTAATAATTTATTTTTTAATGGCTGATTTAAGGTAATACCTAGTACATTATGTTAAAAGTGGTTGAATCATGTAAAGTGTAATATAATTGTCAATAAAGAAAGTGACAAATTAAATATTTTATCTTTTATAAATATCTTTAAGACATGGTCGTTTTAAGGTACCAACTTCGACATCATCTATAAATTGTGGATGAATATTGTAAATTGTTTAACAATTATCAATAAAGAAAGTGACCGATTTAAGGCAAGATTAAATAAAAGTTATTTTCAAAATGGCCGATTAAAGGCATTAACTAATGTATTATGTCAAAATGTGGTTGAATCTTGTAAAGGGTATTATAATTATCAACAAAGAAAGTGGCGAATGAAATATTTGATCTGATACAATTATTTATAAGACAAGGTCGTTTCAAGGTAACAACTTAGACATTATCTATAAATTGTTGTTGAATCTTGTAAATTGTTTAACAATTATCAATAAAGACAGGGACCGATTTAAGGTAACATCTAGTAAATTATATTTAAAATGGCCGATTTAAGGTAATACTTAATACATTATGTTAAAAGATGTTTAAATCTTGTAAAATGTAATACAATTATCAATAAAGGAAGTGACCGATTTAAGGTAACATCTAATAAAATCATTTTTAAAATGGCCGATTAAAGGTAATACCTAATACATTAAGTTAAAATTGGTTGAATCTTGTAAAGTTAAATATAACTATAAATAAAGAAAGTGGCGAATTAAATATTTTATCTGACACAATTATCTATAATACAAGGTCGTTTTAATGTAATAACTTAGACATTATCTATAAAATGTTGTTGGATCTTGTAAATGTTTAACAAATATCAATAAAGAAAGTGACCGATTTAAGGTTACATCTAATAAAATTATTTTTAAAATGACCGATTAACGATTATACCTAGTACATTATGTTAAAAAGTGGTTGAATCTTGTAAAGTGTAATATAATTATCAATAAAGAAATTGGCGAAGTAAATATTTTATCTGATACAAATATCTATAAGACATGGATGCTTCAAGGAACCACCTTAGACATCTATAAATTGTGGTTGAATCTTGTAAATTGTTTAATAATTATCGATAAACACAATGACCGATTTAAGGTACGATCTAATAAAAGTTATTATCAAAATGGCCGATTCAAGGCAATAACTAATACATTATGTCAAAATGTGCTTGAATCTTGTAAAGTGTAATATGATTATCAATAAAGAAAGTGGCGAATACAATATTTGATCTGATACAATTATTTATAAGACAAGGTCGTTTCAAGATAACAACTTAGACATTATCTATAAATTGTGATTGGATCTTGTAAATTGTTTAATAATTATCGATAAAGACAGTGACCGATTTAAGGTAACATCTGATACAATAATTTTAAAATGTCCGTTTAAAGAGAATACCTAGTACATTATGTTAAAAAGTGGTTGAATCTTGTAAAGTGTAATAGAAATGTCAATAAAGACAGTGGCGAATTAAATACTTTATCTGACACAATTATCTATAAGACAAGGTCGTTTAAATGTAACTACTTAGACATTCTCTATAAAATGTGGTTGAATCTTGTAAATAGTTTAACAATTATCAATAAAGTAAATGCCCCATTTAAGGTAACATCTAATAATTTATTTTTTAATGGCCGATTTAAGGTTATACCTAGTACATTATGTTAAAAAGTGGTTGAATCTTGTAAAGTGTAATATAATTGTCAATAAAGAAAGTGGCGAATTAAATGATTTATCTGACACAATTATATATAAGACAAGGTCGTTTTAATGTAACAACTTAGACACTGTCTATAAAATGTTGTCGGATTAAATGACCGATTTAAGGTAAGATCTAATTAGAGTTATTTTCAAAATGGCCAATTAAAGGCAATAACAAATACATTATGTGAAAATGTGGTTGAATCTTGTAAAGTGTAATATAATCATCAATAAAGAAAGTGGCGAATAAAATATTTGATCTGATACAATTATTTATAAGACAAGGTCGTTTCAAGGTTACAACTTAGACATTATCTATAAGTTGTGGTTGAATCTTGTAAATTGTTGAACAATTATCAATGAAGACAGTGACCGATTTAAGGTAACATCTAATAAATTATTTTTAAAATGGCCGATTGAAGGTAATACTTAATACATGATGTTAAAAGTGGTTGAATTTTGTAAAATGTAATACAATTATCAATAAAGAAAGTGATCAATTTAAGGTCACATGTAATTACATTTCTTTTCGAAAAAAATGAGCGATTTAAAGTTATATCTAATACAACTACAAACATAGTGGTCAAATTTACTGTGTAATGTAGACAAATTGTCAATGAAGCAGTATCCCGTTTTGCTGTTACATCAAATACAATTATCTATAAATATAGTCTATTTGAGGATACATCTAAAACATTTATCAAAAAGTGGTCAAATTTACTGAAAAATGTAAAATTCCTGATAAAGCTGTGTTTTTTTGTTCAAGGTTACATCTGCAAATATCTATAAATGTTTGTTTCATTCATTTAAAAAAAAATAGCAAAATTATCAATAGAGAAAGTAGTATATTGAAGGTAACATCTTATACAATTATTCTTAAAAGGTGTTGAATCTTGTGAAGTTTAATATGCTTATTAATAAAGAAAGTTGCCGTTGAATATTTCATCTGATACAAGTATATAAGAGACAATGTCGTTTTATGGTAACAACTTGGACATTAGTTATAAAATGTGGTTGAATCTTTAAATTGTTAAAACAATTATCAATAAAGAAAGTGATCGATTTAAGTTAACATCTAATCAAATAATATAAAAATGGTCTATTTAAGGCAATATGTAATACATTATCTTAAAAGGTGGTTAAATGTTGTAAAATGTTATTCAATTATCAATAACGAAAGTGACCGATTTAAGGTAACATCTAATAAAATTATGTTTAAAATGGCCGATTAAAGGTAATAACTAATACATTATGTTAAAAAGTGGTTGAATATTGTAAAGTGTAATATAATTATCAAAAAGAAAGTGGCAAATTAAATATTTTATCTGACACAATTATTTATAAGACAAGGTCGTTTTAATGTGACAACTTAGACACTATCTATAAATTGTGGTTGGATCTTGTAAATGTTTAACAATTATCAATAAAGAAAGTGACCGATTTAAGGTAACATCTAATAAAATTATGTCTAAAATGGCCGATTAAAGGTAATACCTAATACATTATGTTAAAACGTGGTTGAATCTTGTAAAGTGTAATATAATTATCAATAAAGAAAGTGGCTAATTAAATACTTTATCTGACACAATTTTCTATAAAACAGGGTCGTTTAAATGTAACTATTTAGACATTTCTATAAAATGTGGTTGAATCTTGTGAAGGTTTAACAATTATCATTAAAGAAAATGACCGATTTAAGGTAACATCTAATAATTTATTTTTTAATGGCTGATTTAAGGTAATACCTAGTACATTATGTTAAAAAGTGGTTGAATCATGTAAAGTGTAATATAATTGTCAATAAAGAAAGTGACAAATTAAATTTTTATCTGATACAAATATCTATAAGACATGGTCGTTTTAAGGCACCAACTTAGACATTATCTATAAATTGTGGTTGAATATTGTAAATTGTTTAACAATTATCAATAAAGAAAGTGACCGATTTAAGGTAAGATCTAATAAAGTTATTTTCAAAATGGCCGATTAAAGGCAATACCTAATACATTATGTCAAAAAGTGGTTGAATCTTGTAAAGTGTAATATAATTATCAATAAAGAAAGTGGCAAATTCAATATTTTATCTGACACAATTATTTATAAAACAAGGTCGTTTTAATGTGACAACTTAGACATTATCTATAAATTGTGGTTGGATCTTGTAAATGTTTAACAATTATCAATAAAGAAAGTGACCGATTTAAGGTAACATCTAATAAATTATTTTTAAATGGCCGATTTAAGGTAATACTTAATACATTATGTTAAAAAGTGGTTGAATTTTGTAAAAGGTAATACACTTATCAATTAAGAAAGTGACCAATTTAAGGTTACATATAATTATTTTTTCGAAAAATGAGAGATTTAAGGTTATATCTAATATAACTACAATAATAGTGGTCAAATTTACTGTATAATGTAGAAAAATTGTCAATAAGCAGTATCGCGTTTGGCTGTAACATCCAATACAATTAGCTATAAATAAAGTCGATTTGATGATACATCTAAAAGAATTACCAAAAAGTGGTCAAATTTACTGAAAAATGTAAAATTCCTGATAAAGCTGTTTTGTTCAAGGTTACATCTGCAAATATCTATAAATGTTTGTTTCATTCATTTAAAAAAAACTAAAATAATCAATAGAGAAAGTAGTAGATTTAAAGTAACATCTTATACAATTATTCTTAAAAGTGGTTATATCTTGTGAAGTTTAACATTATTATTAATGAAAAAATTGCCATTGAATATTTCATCTGATACAAGTATATAAGGGACAATGTCGTTTTATGGTAAACACTTGGACACTATCTATAAAATGTGGTTGAATCATTAAAATTCTTAAACAATTATCAATAAAGAAAGTGATCGATTTAAGGTTACATCTAATCATATTATATAAAAATTGCCTATTTAAGGCAATATCTAATACATTATCTTAAAGGTTGTTAAATCTTGTAAAATGTAATACAATTATCAATAAAGGAAGTGACCGATTTAGGGTAACATATAATGAAATTTTTTTAAAATGGCCGATTAAAGGTAATACCTAATACATTATGTAAAACAGTGTTATGTATGTATGTGCCTGTCCCAAGTCAGGAGCCTGTAGTTCAGTGGTTGTCGTTTGTTTATGTGTTACATATTTGTTTTCGTTCATTTTTGTACATAAATAAGGCCGTTAGTTTTCTCGTTTGAATTGTTTTACATTGTCATTTCAGGGCTTTTATAGCTGACTATGCGGTATGGGCTTTGCTCATTGTTGAAGGCCGTACGGTGACCTATAGTTGTTAATTTCTATGTCATTTTGGTCTCTTGTGGACAGTTGTCTCATTGGCAATCATAGCACATCTTCTTTTTATATTTGAATCTTGAAAAGTGTAATACAATTATCAATAAAGAAAGTGGCGAATTAAATACTTTATCTGACACAATTTTATATAAAACAGGGTCGTTTAAATGTTACTATTTAGACATTATCTATAAAAGTGGTTGAATCTTGTAAAGGTTTAACAATTGTCAATAAATAAAGTGACCGATTTAAGGTAACATCTAAGAAATTTATTATATTCCCAGCAAACAAAATAACGTTAGTATAACGTTGGTATAACGTAAACTTTATGTTATATTTACGTTACTGAGAGACGTTTATTTTACGTCATTTTGTAGACTCCGATCAACGTGGAAGTAACGTTAAAAGTAACATTACAAGAAACATAAATCTAACGTTATAGTAACATATCTGCTAACGTTGTTTATTTACGTAAATCCAACGTTAAAGTAACATTTCTTAGAATGTAATTTTTTACAGAAGACTAACGTGGTGGTTACGTTTTGAGAACGTTTATTTTTGATGTAAAACTAACATTAAAGATACATCTTTTATAACGTTATTAATTTATGGAAGACTAACGTTTGATTAGTATTTCTTACAACGTTGTTTTTACAGAAGACTAACGTGGTGGTAATGTTTTTAACAATGTTTGTTTTACTCAAAACTAACGTTAAAGTTACATTTCTGATAACGTTATTTATTTACAGAAGACTAACGTTAGAATAATATTTTTACAACATTATTTATTTACGTAACATTAACGTTAGAGTAACACTTCTGATAACGTTATTCATTTACCGAAGACCCACATTAGTGAAATGTTTAAAAAAAAAATCATTTACTTACGAGAAAATAATATATTTTTGTTACGCTGGTGGAACATTTCCAATAATGTTATGTTAAGTGTATTTACCATAAATCAATTGATGTCTTGTGAAATCTTAATGTTTTATGTTATTCCTGAAATTCTGTATAGATGCATATGGCAGATGTTTGTTTCTGTTTTATTCATTCACAACTAGTTTAGTGAATAGACATCTATGTTGTTGGACTATATGCTATATTATGTTCCCATCTAAATATAATTTGACTACTTTTGTTCATTGAGTTGCTGTTGCATTGATGTATACCTCACGTCTAAAGAGAGGCGGGAGATACCTAAGGAATAGTCAAACTAGAATAGTCGAAAATAGCTGACAGTGCTTAAGGCACACTTAAAATTAAAGGGTCATCTTTTAATCTAAAGATTTACTTAAATGGTATTCCAATACAATTAAATGCACTCTTCTTTTTTACCCTGCCTCTCAGCTCTTCCTTACTAGTATTTCCATTGAAAAGTTAGATCATTTTGACATTACTGTTGGTTGAAAACTTGAGCTTCAGATAATAGAATACTCCAAACAAATGCATAAAGATGTGTTTTCATATTTAATTTGATCATATATTATGTATATATATTATACATTATCATATATTATTTATTATTTATATAATTTGTATCATTAAAGAGTCACTCAGAGTCTGATATATCCTCTCTTCTTCTTGAAGCTGGTTTCTAAAAAGACAATAAAAATAAATAAAGGCAATAGTAATACAAAATTTTAAAATGAATTTTATACATAATGAAAATAAATGTAAGTTTATTGATTTAATTAAACGAACCAACTTTAAACATGTAGTAGGCATGATTTTTTTATTAGTTGTTATTGGCTTTGAACTAGCTGATGAGTTAACCCCTTTTCAACTGATTTTTATAGTTTGTTCTTATGTTGTACTATAACACCACTGTCCCAGGTTAGGGGGAGGGTTTGGCGACAACAAACTAGTTTAACCCCGTCACATTCTCTATGTGCCTATCCCAAGTCAGAAGTAATTTAGTGGTTGTTGTTTGTTGCTGTATATCATATTTGTTTTTCATTCATTGTGTTGTACTTAAATCAGGCCGTTAGTTTTCGCGTTTGAATTATTTAACATTTTGTCATTTCGGGGCTGACTATGCGGTATGGGTTTTGCTCATTGTTGAAGGCCATACGGTGACCTTTAGTTGTAAACTTCTATGTCATTTGGTCTCTGGTGGAGAGTTGTCTCATTGACAATCATACCACATCTTCTTATTTTAATATAAAAGCAGTTAACTTTATGAATAAAAATAAATTGTTTAAATTGAATATTAGGTCTTGGACAAACACTTTGCCTTCAAGTATCTTAAATAACTCCTCTCTACTTTCTGTTCCGATGACACCTACTGCAATCAATAAAAAATGTCTACATTTGTAATTTAGTATGGCAAATCTCATTTTGAAAAGGTTCATTTAAACATAAAATAGAATACATGTAGAAGAAAATAGAAATCCAACTTGTAGGCAAAATGCGGAAACAGGATCTGTTTTTATCTATTAAAATGAATACTCTGTTTTAAGTTTTGTTAAAACATCTTTCTTATAGATAGTTTTAACATGCAAGCTCATAATGTCATGCAGAGACATTTTTCCATTATAATTCAGCAGCAACAAACATTTCTGAATTCTTTATTTTTATGTCAACTTTTTTAATGTGAATGCACTACAAAATATCATCTACGGGTGGGTGTTTTTGTACAGTGAAATTGTAGGTGAAATTCTAAAATTGTCTCTTTAGATGGTACCCCAACCTCAAAGTGCCTTTTGTGTGTACAAAGTATGTTTAAATGGAACAGCCCTAACTGCAACTTTATCCATGGGAAAATCTAATTTATTGTGGATTTTAAATATAACAGTCAAATATATATATGCAGTGAACACAATCTCTTGGTACTGTTCCAAAATTGATTGTGGTTTGGGGCATGGATTCACTCAAATCAAATAATTGTGTGTGGTTGTATTTTCCTTTTAATTATAAGTAAAATGAAAATTTTATATCATGGGTGATTGGGGTCTTAATAATAAACCTCCCATGCCAACCCCACCACCACTTTTCTGCATTTAATTTTCTGTAACGCCCTTACCTAAACCGGTTAAATAACAACAAAATAATACATCTGATTATAATGATTTTTTAATGCAACAAAGATTATTAGTAGCATGTGTTTTTTTTTATCTGGTCAGTCACAATGGTAAAATGTGGACAACTCTGTTATGTCTGAGCGTTGTTCATATCAAGGTAAACGTTGACAACTCATATCAAGTTATTTTTTTGCTTTTTAAAACCTTAAAAACACAGGATTGTTAGCTATCATTGGTACAAAGAAGATGTTTCTGTTGATTGATGCACCACTAGTTATTCTTCCAAGATTTCTGTACGAGTGCGGTAATTATTTGATGCCACAAACAGTTTATAATAAAATATACAACAATTTACCTTGTATTTAGGTCCTCCCGGCATATGAGGAGCATGCTTTAACACCTCAATCATGCAATCTTCTATTTCCTGTCTTTTGCACTTGTGCAACTTAAAACACGCTCCTGAAATAAAAAATGATATTTTCATACAAGAGTACACACGCTAAAATGTCTCGACTGCTTTACTGACCATTGACTTTATGATGAAAGTAAAAAAGATAAAGGTTGTACAACAAGTATCACATAAACTTAACATTTTTAAAGATTCATGACAATAAGGTCAAGGTCAGATTAATCCTGTCAGACAGACATGTACACCTTACAATTATTCCATGCACCATATGTAGCTGACCTATTGCTTATGGTATAAATTAAAAACAGACCAAAACACAAAAACTTAACATTTACCAATGAACTATAAAAATGAGGTCAAAGTCAGATGATACCTGCCAGACTGACATGTACCCCTTACAATCATTCCATCCACAACATATAGTTGACCTACTGCTTATAGTATCTGAGAAACGGACCTAATCATGCAACTTTATCCTTGATCACTGATACATGAAATGAGGTCAAGGTCTGGTGAAAACATAAATCCTTAAAGACCTTTTTCCTCTCTTTTCATGTTTCATTCTGTCAAGTGGTTCAGGATACAAAAGCTGTATGGATGGAAGGACCCACAATATACTGCCTACTTCAGAAAGGGGAATAAACAAGTATTTTGATCTACACCCATAATATATTTGCATCTGGAACAGCCCTAATGTACTTACTTATAAGAACTCTGTACAAGTTATGGTCCTGAAAGACCTTTTCCCCTTTTTCCCCTCAAGCTGTACAAAGCTAGTATATTGTTAGTCACTGTTTTCTTCAAAGTATTTCTCACTGTTTCTAGACATGTCGCTCCTCCAAAAGCAATTAGGAAAGATGCCTATTAGGGAGAAAAAGAGCAATTGTATTTATATGAGAATAAAAGGGAAAAATATCTTTATTGAATACAAGGATGATCAAAGAAATGTTTCTTCAAACAACTCATATTACTGCTAAAGGAGATAGTTCTATACAAAACAAACAAACATTAATTAACAATTTTAAGTACTGAGGTAGTATCATGAAGTTTTTTTTACAAATTTATAAATTACCACAATATTTTATCATGCAAGACATATTATTCCCCAGTTTTTCTAAAAAAAAATTACTGTCCTAATGTTATGTAGAAAAAGGATTAAAAATGGGAAATTGAAGCAAATTTCAAAAGGGGAATAATCTAATTATACCTTAAGATCAGTGGGTTCCAGTATTATTTCAAAAATTAATTAGGGGACATCCGATAAGGGATCATAAATTTATTCTTAAGAGAAAGCTCAGAGCTTTTCAAGATTGCTCTTTTCAGCAGTTCATGCAACACCAATTAAATCCATAGCACTTCTATCAATAAAAAGTATTAAAAGCATTGTGGAGTTATCACAATTTATTTATTTTAATAGATAAGAAATATTTCAATATTACTGAGTTGTAAAAGCATACAAACTTTCATCAACATCCAAAATATTGCCAAATAAAGAGTATTTTACCTTAATACAATTAAAATAGTTCATTTTCAAATATGAGGCTGGCGAAGAATTTTATAATTAAACTATATAGAGAGTTTTTATTAGGCGATGTTCTAATCTTTTCTGATTTAAATATTGTGTATCAATTTGACAGGAAATTATATAAAGACAATTTAATCAAAATAATTTATCCAACTTGCCAAAAGTAGTTTAATGCATGCAGAAGAAGTGAATTATTATAATTATACCAGTTTCTTAAAAATGAATTTAATATCAATAAAAGTATGACAGAAAATCTATCTCCATGTATATTATTCCTTCAAAAAATTACTCTCTTACCAATTTCTTTCTGGACTGCTTCTCCTCCAGTTTAATTCCCCATTGGATGAAATCCTCAAGGGAATTTACTGGAGAGGGAAGCAAGTCTTCTATTTCATCATCTACTGCTGCTCCAGAAATGAGGGCAAGCTCTGCCTGGATGTTTTCTTGATTCTTTACCACATGTTTAAGGGTGCTCAATACTATCCGTTCAAAACCTGGAGCAATATAATTTGTATTACTTAAAAGGTTAAAAGTTTTATCCAGCCAAGAAAAGCCCCAAGCCCCCCTCCCATGAAAAAATTAAAAAGAAAAAAAAGAAAAGAAAAAAGGAATGTTAGTCGGACTTGCCTGATATGGATTGTATAAACCAAATATTGAAAACTGCTATGAGAATAAGATGCCAAAAAACAGTTGACTATAGTTTACCTTATTAAGAATTTCTTATTTAACATATCAAAAAAACAACTTGTAAGAAATGCAGGGGCCTCGGTGGCCGAGTGGTCTAAGTAGTCGAACTACTGTATCACTAGCCTATCAACACTGAGGTTGTGAGTTCGAATCCCGCACGTGGCAGGTGCGCTCGACTCCAATCTTAATTGACTAGGATTGTCAGTTTTCCTACCAAAGGTTGGTGGTTCTCTCCGGGCACCCGGCTTCCTCCACCAATAAAACTGACCGCCACGAAATAGCACAATAGTGCTGAAAGTGGCGTTAAACACCAATCAATCAATCAATGTAAGAAATGCAAACTTTTCAAATTCAGTGGACGTTGGGATATGCAGAATAAATTCGATGTAAAGGAAATGCTACAAAGCTACTACAACTTTATACACATTATCACAGACTTATCATAAATAGAAGAAGACTTAGGCATAAAACTTAGGCCAAATCAACCAATACTGTATATAATATGTAGTTTTAGAACTACCAATTAAGTATATTTTGAGATAAAACCATAATTTTACAAGGATGAATGTTCATTAAATTTCTATATTCATGTGTGGGGCAGAAAAAAGTATCTGACCATAAGTTATGTATTTTCTAACTAATTATAAACTGTTCATTAATGAACTTAATTGTGTCATTTCAAAAATTGTTGTGACACTATTCCTTAGATGAATTTGAATAAAACATATAACAAATATTTGAACTATATTACTTTTCAAGGCTGTTTTTGCAGAAATTACCTGCATTTCATTCAATATTACTTACTGCTTGTGTTTTCTGGTAAATTTAATCTACCTTCCTCTGGTAGATCTGGGAGTATGTGAATTTCTCTCCGTCTTTCTTTCCTTCCTATGACAGATATTAACATTTTAAGATGAAATGCACTTTTAAGTAGTTTTGGGTCAAATTAAAACTTATAAACTAAAACTATAAAAAACCTACAATTTCAAGGCTTTATAAAAATACATGTGTTTCGATTAACTTGATCAACACAAATTTTAGTACCTACCCAAGACTTTTTCATTATGGAACAAGCAATATTAAAATCAGACTATTTCAACTGTAAAACCAATTAATATTTTTTAAATCATTTGCCTGCCTGTGGACCCTCATTTTATTCAGAATGTTTGTGGGAACACAGATATTGCTTTTTAATCTTTGTAGAACATATAGTAGGTGTTACTTATTTTGGTTTGTATAGAAGTGAAAGCAAGATATATTATCCCAACATTAACAAATAAAAAAATCCTTTTAAATAATTTGTTGATACAGAGATATGTTTCACTTGTATATAATTTATAGTAAAATGCAAATGTTGATATTAAAATGGCAGTAATTTAACATGTAAAGTATGCAAAACACCATAAATCAATGAATCATGACTGATGGTTCAGGGCCAAATCATCTCCATGATTAATGTGTGCATCACTATATACCCACCCTCTTTAAGGCAGGGGTATAATTATCATGCAACATAATATTCTTTAAAACATACTTTCTAAGTTTTCCAATGCATATCAACTTAACTATTTTAGCTGACTTCATAAGAATAAGCAGGATATTAAGGTAGATCGGGTGTCTTTTTCTGAGCATCCCTTCTGGGCATGTTGCAAAAATACTTTTTTGTTTTAAAAATATTTTACCAAGTATCATTCAATATACAACAAAATACCTAAACTTGAAATTTAAAGATTAAACTATCAAAAAATTAAGTGTCGTTAAGTATATTTAAAATTTTCAGAAAAAATCCTTTTAAAATCAAGGGCAGATAATTATACTGAATTTGATAGGACAATTTGTGTTTTGGGATTTTTCAAGAAAATAAGGCCCGTGACCCCTTATTTTTATTTGATATTTCGGAAGTATTAATGAAAAGCAATTCTCTCATTGAATTTTAACCAATTCTATCGTTTAATGTTTCCTCGATAAGGAAAAATTAAGTTTCCTCTATATAAACAATATAAAAATAACCCCAATTTTGTTAATTTCAATGTATTTTAACGAAAAAACAAGGTCCGTGACCCCCAGTTTTTATATTGAAATTTGAAAGTACATTGACCCAGAAGTCTTTTACTGAACTTTAAGAAAATCTATAGTCGAACATTTAGACACCCCAGCTACCTTAAACTAAAACTAACTTGACCTAACCATGGTATTACCATTTAAAACAACTTACACATTGTTTGAATTTCCAAATTCAATTTTAAAAGAATTTGAGAGATTGTTTCCAGACTGCATTCTATGGCATTGTCAATGTGTTCTCCTCCTGAATGTGTATGAAATACTAGCCTTGTGATGTTAAGCAACTGACAATCAATTGAGTGCATGTTACACTGAATTAGACAAACACTGAATTAGACAAATACAAAATTAATAAATGCAGAATATATCATTGGTGTGATTTTAAGGTATTTACAGAAGAAACTGGGATACCATTACAATCTAAACCATTACATACATGTATCTTCCACACTATGATAAAGATATTATGTTCTGTAAAATCTTACTTTCTGAATTTCCTAATGGCATGATAGGTGTACTTTGGCTATCCTGCTGATGATCTAAAAATAATAAAATCATTAGATTTATATCATGCATATCAGTTGTAAAACTTTTAATACCTCAGAGTTCCCTGACTTCAGATATTAATATTAAGAAAAAGAATAATGATTTTAATCAAAATTATTTGAAGTTTAACAATCAGTTAAGGTAGGTCAGGTGTCTTTTCTGAGCACCCTTTTGGTCATGTTGCAAAAAAAAAAACTTTTTGGTTTAAAAATATTTTACTAAGTATCATTCAATATACAACAAAACATCTAAAACTTGAAATTTAAAAATTAAACTATAAAAAATTGAGTGTTGTTAAGTGTATTTAAAATTTTCAGAAAATAATCCTTTTAAAATCAAGGGCAGATAATTATATTGAACTTGATAGGACAATTTGTTTTTGGATTTTCAAGGAAATAAGGCCTGTGACCCCTATTTTTATTTGATATTTCGGAAGTATTTATGAAAAGCAATTCTTTCATTGAATTTTAACCAATTCTATAGGTTACTGTTTCCTCAATAAGGAAAAATTAAGTTTCCCAATATAACCCATATAAAATAAGTCTGATTTCGTTAATATCTGTTTTTAAACGAAAAACGAGGTCTGTGACCCCAGTTTTATCTTGAAATTTGAAAGTATAATAGTATATCAACCTAGAAGTCTTTTACAGAAATTTAAGAAAATCTATCGTCGAAGATTTAGACACCCCAGCTACCTTAAATATGCAGCAATGACATAACAGTAAAACCAACAAGTTTTCATATTCAATCATTTTTTAATCTGAATTTCCCGAGCATAGTTCCTCAATTGATTGTTTTGGGTGGTGGGTCAGAAGGAACTTAATATTAAATTTGGATGGCTGGTGATTGTTTAAGAAAATACCCTTACCAATAAATTAAAACTTTATGTATGGTCAAATTAAGTGCATCCCAACCCCAAATACATTTATTTACTGGGCATTTCTGACTTTTGTCTATTGCACTAATTTATTTTGTTCTCCTGAATGTGCATGAAATACTAGCCTTGTGATGTTTAGCAACTGACAATCAATCAATCTTGAGTGCATGTTACACTGAATTAGACAAATTAGACAAATACAAAATTAATAAATGCAGAATATATCATTGGTGTGATTTTAAGGTATTTACAGAAAAAACTGGGATACCATTACAATCTAAACCATTACATACATGTATCTTCCACACTATGATAAAGATATTATGTTCTGTAAAATCTTACTTTCTGAATTTCCTAATGGCATGATAGGTGTACTTTGGCTATCCTGCTGATGATCTAAAAAATAATAAAATCATTAGATTTATATCATGCATATCAGTTGTAAAAACTTTTAATACCTCAGAGTTCCCCGACTTCAGATATTAATATTAAGAAAAAGAATAATGATTTTAATCAAAATTATTTGAAGTTTAACAATCAGTTAAGGTAGGTCAGGTGTCTTTTCTGAGCACCCTTTTGGTCATGTTGCAAAAAAAACTTTTTGGTTTAAAAATATTTTACTAAGTATCATTCAATATATAACAAAACATCTAAAACTTGAAATTTAAAAATTAAACTATAAAAAATTGAGTGTTGTTAAGTGTATTTAAAATTTTCAGAAAATAATCCTTTTAAAATCAAGGGCAGATAATTATATTGAACTTGATAGGACAATTTGTTTTTGGATTTTCAAGGAAATAAGGCCTGTGACCCCTATTTTTATTTGATATTTCGGAAGTATTTATGAAAAGCAATTCTTTCATTGAATTTTAACCAATTCTATAGGTTACTGTTTCCTCAATAAGGAAAATTAAGTTTCCCAATATAACCCATATAAAATAAGTCTGATTTCGTTAATATCTGTTTTTAACGAAAAACAAGGTCTGTGACCCCAGTTTTTATCTTGAAATTTGAAAGTATAATAGTATATCAACCTAGAAGTCTTTTACAGAAATTTAAGAAAATCTATCGTCGAAGATTTAGACACCCCAGCTACCTTAAATATGCAGCAATGACATAACAGTAAAACCAACAAGTTTTCATATTCAATCATTTTTTAATCTGAATTTCCCGAGCATAGTTCCTCAATTGATTGTTTTGGGTGGTGGGTCAGAAGGAACTTAATATTAAATTTGGATGGCTGGTGATTGTTTAAGAAAAATACCCTTACCAATAAATTAAAACTTTATGTATGGTCAAATTAAGTGCATCCCAACCCCAAATACATTTATTTACTGCGCATTTCTGACTTTTGTCTATTGCACTAATTTATTTTGTTCTCCTGAATGTGCATGAAATACTAGCCTTGTGATGTTTAGCAACTGACAATCAATCAATCTTGAGTGCATGTTACACTGAATTAGACAAATTAGACAAATACAAAATTAATAAATGCAGAATACATGTATATCATTGGTGTGATTTTAAGGTATTTACAGAAAAACTGGGATACCATTACAATCTAAACCATTACATACATGTATCTTCCACACTATGATAAAGATATTATGTTCTGTAAAATCTTACTTTCTGAATTTCCTAATGGCATGATAGGTGTACTTTGGCTATCCTGCTGATGATCTAAAAATAATAAAATCATTAGATCTATATCATGCATATCAGTTGTAAAACTTTTAATACCTGAGAGTTCCCTGACTTATAAAGAAAAAGAATAAATCCTGACTTCAGACATTAATATTAAGAAAAAGAATAATCATATTTAATCAAAATTATTTTAAGTTTATCAATCAGTTAGTGGTGGGTCAGAAGGAACTTAATATTAAATTTGGATAGATGGTGGATGTTTAAGAAAAATTGCCTGAACAATAAATTAAAACGATATTAAAGCCTTATATGTTCTGTAAAATCTTACTTTCTGAATTTCCTAATGGCATGATAGGTGTACTTTGGTTATCCTGCTGATGATCTAAAAATAATAAAATCATTAGATTTATTTCATGCATATCAGCTGTGAACACATTTATATATATATTTTTTATTTCCTATCAAATATTACTTAGGGCTATTCCAGAAAAAATACATGGGGGGTTGGGGTTGGAAGGCACTTTAATTATTTTTGTATGGGTGGGGGCATGCAAAATAAAATGCAATTATATGATGGCCATAAAAAAGTGCCTTCCAACCTAACATAACTCTTTTGGTTGTTATATTGATCTACAAATCGAATAACAAATCAATTATAATGTGTGTCACCTCCATTCACTTGAAACATGTATGTAAATCTATCCCTGGATGTGGAGCTGCAATCAATCCTAAAATTCTGATTCAAAGCACAGTATCTATAATTTGTCTTTTGTATTCAATAAACAATGCTAAGGTTTGCTCAATTTAAAATAGAAATTTCACTGATATTCAACTAAAAGTGTAAAACAAATGCAGGTCAAAAGGAAGTAGAGAATTTCACTTACTAAGTACTGGTGCATTTGGAGTCAAAGCTTTTTCAGTTTTTTCTTTTGAAACATTCATTTCCTCTTCATCTATGTAGACAATAAAAAAGAAATTGTGTTAATACAGGTCTATGATAACTATACAAATACTCTTCACTTATGAAATTATATGTACAAACTGCATGAGGACAGTCTTAGGCTTTTACATTAAATTAAATTGTTGACACAGATATGTCATGTATGTCTCATAGATGTTCAATTAAATTTCAAAGAGACATAACACTTGTAACAAGAATAGATCAGAGCTCATTTTCAAACTCACCCAAGACATTACGAATATAAACCTATGATATAAATTTCATAACAAGAAATGTAGGTGTGCGAGTGCTTACAATGCAAATTTCTATATAATTGATTTTTCCAAAGGGCATAACTCTTTTAAAAATAGTTAATTGGCACTGATTTTCGAACTTGTAACACGATGGACAACCTACCAATTTTACAAACCCTTTTGTTTTGAAATATAGTTAAACTAATTATGCTCAGATTGGACATTTGTAACTGAAAAAGTATTTAAAATATAATATAATTTAGCATGTTTAAAAATGCAAGGCATGCACATACATACTTCTTAAATCTTTATTCTTACCATCTGCATCACTTTTGGAATCTTGTTTTCAAAGTTTTGTTGTTTGGTTCTTTGACCTCGTCCCATTTCTTCATTATCGTCACTTGACAAGTTTGATGTGTATTGTGCATCCCTGCACATCTGGATTGCACTTTCATATGTATCTGAAAAATATGGTGGTGGATATTGTACAGAAATGAACAGTAATACAGAAGTAATTGCTTAACTGCAAAACAAGGCTGTTCAAGAATTTTATGTTTGGCAAGGGTGACACTGACTTAGTTATTAATTTGATGTTTCAAGGTCAATTAGAAAGATTGTCTTGAATTATTTGAATATTATGAATTTTGTCTATTTGAAAGATGCAGTCCAACTTTATGTTTCACAGATCAAAATGAAAATTCATAGAACTTAAAGAACTATTGAAAGTACTTATCCATCATGTTCATCCTATTCACTGCTTACTTAGTGTTGTAGAAGTTTTCTCGGAAGACATGAATATTTTATATACAATAATTGGCTTATTCCTATGCATAACTTCAGATTTTTGTGTTGAAGAAAAGTGTCGTTGATTTTAAATTAACTAAGGCCAAAACAAAATATAGGTGTGTTTCCTGTCAGCTACCCTATTTAGAAAACCTGTATATTTTTGTAGGCTTAATTATAACATTATAGTAAGTTACCTGTGTAGTGAAGTATTCTAATAGAATACTTTACCCACTTCTCCTTGTCTGCAATTTCGGCCTTTCTGGCCTTCAATGAAACATTTGTCCTCGGCCAATAACAAAACATACCCTACAAAAAATATATGAACCAACTCTAAATTGCTAGATAAAAATCAGATTATTATTTTTGTTTTGTTGTTAAAATTCTACTTATTTCAAGATGATTACCTACTTCCTCTATTCAATTATATTTCCTTCACTGTTTTTAGGTTTTCCTTTAGTCATTCATCTGACATACAGTCAGGGGTACTACTTGTACAAGTTATTTTTATTTACTTGAAGAAGTAAATAATAATATACTTATATAAGTAAATTTGTTATATTCATATTTTCTTAAAAGGTTTGAATAATCTTCCCTTAATTTTCTCAAAAAAATTTACCTCTCTAAGTAAAAAGATTTACAATCCCTAAAATTCTCAAGTTTTGGGATGTAAAAACATGCCTTAAACAATTTTTCTCTGGTTAGCTCATAATTTTTGATTAGAGTTCAACGTTTCATCTCATTAATTCAACAAAGAAACTAATTGCGCAAAGATCTTAAGTAATTGCGCAAGGCCTTCAAAAATTGCCCCTTTGGGGCTTGTAAATGAGCAGTGTTTTGAAGATAACAGACAAATGAGATTTTCATTGTCCATGAAATTACACTTAAATGATTAGTAAAGACATCTGCAAAGGACAGACAATTAAAAATTCTATTAGAGCAAAGAAGTCCTGAGAAATTCAAGAAAAGAAGATAGTATGACTTTTTTACTTGTATAAGTAAAAAAATCTGAATGTCTAAGGGACATAACTAAGCCATTAAAATAATTTACCTATACAAGTAAATAAAATACACTTGTATAAGTATCTTACAAATTTACTTATATAAGTATATTAATATTTACTTCTTCAAGTAAATAAAAATAACTTGTACAAGTAGTACCCCTGACTGACATATAGCATATCAATTTTCTTCTTCTTTTGCCAAATGTTTGCCAGTTTTGGAAGATTATTGAAGATGTGGATTAGGTATTTGATACATAATATGATAGTTGATACGCTTTTGAAACTTACACCGTTTAACAGAACACTTTTCTCATAGATACATTTATTTTCTAGTTTATCATGCATTAGTCTTGCGTAACTTTAATTTTAAAAGCTCGTCTCTGAAGTTGGGTTTTATTAGGAATCGTAAAATTGGACAAAAGTATAGGTATGGCCCTTTTTCTAGGGTGAGAAATAGTTATGTACAGTCTTCACAAGAAACCTTAAAATTGTCTACTTTAACTTACATCTGGTTTGCTATCCAACCATCCCTGGTGTACAATTGCTACTGATGGTGGATCATCATTTGTGAATTCCACTACTGCATATGAAAAAGCCATAGATCTGTAAAATATAAAAAAAAAATCATGGCTGCCTCAAAGCAACATGTCAACATATAACGTAAATTGACATAAGTATTCATCAGTATGAGGTTTTTCTATATTCTGCTCGAGTTTTTAAACCTTAAAAATTAGATTATCAATAATTCAATTTTAATTACGTTGCTTATTTTGCAGTGTATATTTAAGTATGTCATATAGTAAGTAAGTAAGTTTTAATTTTCTAAATTTTGTAACAAGTTACATTGTATATAAACATACATGACATAATGGAGTGAATAAATCGACTGAGACAGCAACTGGTCAGGAGTTCTATTCAAAATTCTAAACAATATCATTTAAATGTGAATAGAGATAATCTTGGTCGAAGGTCTAATATGTTGGCTGTATAAATGCTACATGTAAATGACAAAATGTACATTTGTGTATAAAAGAAATTATTTTCGTTCTTAATAATTTATGTAAAACTGTATGGCATGTTTAGTTCATCAGCTTGTTTTATATTTTGGATGTGTTTTCAACTTTGCTGAGTGGTATGTTTTGAAAATCTGACTGAAAGTTCAGAACACTAAACAAATAAAAAGTAAGTCATTTCCTAAATAAGTAAGAAAATGAACACTAAAATTGACAACAGCAGAACATTTCGATTATCCCTTACCATATTAAAAGTCATGCAGTATAGCTAAGACAACAATATTGCTCTCATTTTCCTTATTAATCAAAATTACTTGTTTTTCCAGTTTTTTAGATTGTACATGTTCAACAGTAGAATATCTTTTGTCAAAACTATAAACTCCTATCATTCTTGAATCACATGGCGTATGGAAATAGGCTTGATTTCTTGAGTATACTCTGCACAACATTAAAGCATTGCCGTCTTCATCACGATTATTTGTTTCTGTTAATAACTGACAGAACCTGTTTTGTCCAATTAAGTAAGCATTGTCAGATTGCTGAGATGAGACTTTTATTTCATTTTGTTTTCTTTGCGCATCCATGCTGACTAAATACGTCTGTGATTCTTTAATTCTTTTCACTATCTGGGTTAAAGGTTTCTTTCCCGACCGCACCATCTTTTTTAACCTTTGCAAATAATTTTCAAATTCAAAGGCTCCACAATTATCAAGACCTCCATATTTTTCAGCATCGTCAGAAATGTGAAGCATACTATGGACATTGTATACAAGGAACTCTTGACCATAAAGGTTTCTGCCTTCATTAACAAAGAAATTTAATAGATTTCTTGCATAACTAACATGTTCATTCACTAAACGTGGAGATACTAAAATGCATATAGCTACACTCAAAGACATGAAATGAGCATATAAATCAGGTCGTAAAATTCCTTTTAAAACTATTTTCCCAGTGTATAATAAAATTGCCTGAATTCAGTTGCCTTCCATCTGTCTATTTCATACAAGCTTCTGGGTTTACGAGCAAATTGTTTTGGAATAAATTCAGCTAACTGTACCAACTTTGAACTTATATCTTGAATGTTTTGAGCTGACATCCTTATGCGTCGTGACCCTTTCCCCTCATCCACAATAGAAGAAGTCGTTTCATAACACCAAGACACGCTTGATGCATGTAATCAATAGGAATTGATTAATCATGTCTATATTTAATTGACAAAAGGGGAACGTCTGTGATGGTGTTCTTCTTGATCTTGATTTCTGAAACTAACGTCTGTTCTAAGTTGCATATTCTCAATATCTTGGTATGTGATACGTCCACACCAGAAACCAGTTTGATTACATCTGTCGCAACCATAATATCCACTAAATAACTTTATCCCTTTCATCACTGCTTTTGCAGGTGCATCACATACTACACATCTAAGCTTCACTCTTACTTCTTTACCGTTAAATTTAAAGCCATTTTGTAATAAAGAGTCCAATTCATCTATTGCTTCCTGTAGAAAATCAAGATTAGTAGGTTTTGAAGGACCTATTGT
The DNA here is from genome assembly GCA_017311375.1 of Mytilus coruscus. NCBI lineage: Eukaryota > Metazoa > Mollusca > Bivalvia > Mytilida > Mytilidae > Mytilus > Mytilus coruscus. Next base: position 52,331,541 of record CM029605.1, read on the forward strand.
TAAAACATGAGGAAATACTCTTCTTGGTTGTAAGTGAATTTCACATAAAATTGGCCACAATGCTGTATTTGTACTTTTAAAAAGAGGAAGACCATCTATGTTCAGAGAAATATCTACGGATTCAACATTATCTGTTACCATCTTTGGATACTGTCCAAATGTTTTCAAAAGTTCAATTTCAAGTCCAAAATTATAATAATCCATTCCGGATATATTTGTTGTCTCAACTTCTCTAACTGTTTTCAACAAAGTACGACACGTTCCTGGCAAGTTTTGATGACCATGCTCTTTTAAAATTTTCAAGAGGGCATCAACAGCATTATGATTTACTTGAAATGTGTTAGTCCATACAGCCAGTTCTTCTAACAGAGTATCGTCCTCATCTGGATTAAAATCAGTATCAGTGTCAACAGACAAAGTTTCAAATTTCTCAACAGAATCCCAATCTATATCAGGTAAACCACTTGAACTATTATCTGACTCCAGCTCATGACCACCTTCATCAGAAGGTGATAAATTTCCTTCTGTAGTCATGGTAGTCATTGGTTGACTAGTTGAAGGTAAATCCACTGAATGCAAGTTTTGTAAAGCGCACTTATTTGCTTCCAAGTTACTCATGTTACTACATGTACTAGCAGAAAGGAATTCACATTCTTCGTCACTACTGGAAAAATGACTTTCAGCAGAAATTCTTGCTTTCTGTCTAGCATTCGCAATCCAAATTCTTTTGTATTCGTTCCTCTTCCTCTTCTTATCAGACATCCTGTGACAATAAAAGTTAAAAAAACTTATACTAGGGAGGTCAGAAAATTTATGTTTTAAGACTCTAATAGAGAATTTATAAGAAGCAGTGGATTCGTAAGTAGAATATAGTTTCCGGATCCACTTCTGCTGAGAAATTCTCTAGCTTAACACATTTCTGGTAAAAGGACTGTCTACCATTTGACCATAAATCAAGGAAATTTCATATGATTTTTTTGTATATTCTATTCTTTTAAAGTCAGAAATAATTGTTCACATCTATATTTCGGCATTTGACAAGTTAACAAAAGCTAAATTTAACTTACAATATAATAATAGTAATACATCTGGTACATGTTGACTCTGCAATTGTTCAGAGAGTATAAAGTATATTCAATCATAACTGAGACATTTTGTGTATAAAATAAGATAAAGGCAATTATTAGCTATTAATATACAACAAAAAATAATTATTTGAATGTGTAGAGTCATTTGTGCTTTACATAGTTTTGAATGTATATATATGTTAATTTTTCATTTTCAATTCAACTCGCCAACAGCCATGATCATATAGTCGTTGGTTACAAAAGTCTGAACAGTAAATATAAACAATACAGAGTTGGAATCTCATATCCAGAATGACATTTTTTTATTGTAATTTTTTTCTGGAGCAAAATATTGTTTTAATCACAGAAAGAACTACATATTTCATTATTAAATAATGGTGGTTTTTTCCTTAGTTTTGATGGTCAAAGAAGTAGTTTTAAAAGTTGAAACCCTTACCGTACAGGAGCTGTAATATTACCGCCTTTAATTACCCAAATATAGTTTTTTGGCCCCAATGGCTCTGCATACTTTAATTATTCCAGATTTTGTTTGAAATTATCTTCATTAGACTGCCATACCCAGATCTGACAGTTTCACTCAGACCTAAGCTCTTTTGTGTGCAATTGTGTTAAAAACCATACCTACAATCTGAATCTATCTTATTTTTTATTTGGATAAAACTGGAACCATACATATATTTTATTTGGCCTTAAAATTGTAGGATTGCTGTAATTGTGGTCTTACTTGTGTTTACTTCCTATTTTCAACATGTTTACATGTAAATAAAATGTGTTTACTTTGTTCATATCAAAATTAAATTAATCCTCATTTAGGCCAGGGTTTTTAATTTGTTGGTTTACTGATTTTTATGTGAAAAATTCGGGTCGGTCGGTCGAAAAAAAAGAAGAAAAGAAACAATTCTTACAAGACATGAATATGTATATAAAAAAATATATCTTTCAGCTTACTAACAATATTTTTGGTATGCTTTTTAGTCATCATTTGTTAGTTCCAAATATTATTGCTCAGCTGTTTTAAACATACAATGCATGCCATCATCAAATAAGTTTGTATAAAGAGGGGGTATGTCCAGGGAAAAACGGGAAAATAAAATGGTCATTTTACGAACAAAAAAACAAGCCACACGTTGCTTTAAATCAACTTTCAGGAGACATGGTGAATAATGAGCTTCAAGCACGAAAACACATGAAATAAAAATTGCAAACACATGGAACGAAAATATCACTACCATCGGTGTCATAAACGAAGTAGACCTGTCCACCGGAAAGACAAGGATTTCGGTTTCATCGTTTTGTAGGCAATCCCTTTTTTGATATCCAAATGGACGAAATTTTTTTCAATCTATGAAATTAGAAAATTCCCAATTGTTTGTGGATATCTCTTTCTTTTAACTTGACGTCTTTCACGTTTGAGGGTCCATCATCTATGAGATGAAAAATTGTACGGAATTATGACAAAAAGAAAAACAAACTTATTGTGAGGCCTTTTAACATAGGCTTTGATCCACAAACAATATTTCAAGGTCAGTTTAATGATTGTCTATTTTTAGAAACGCAAACACTACGGATTATTTTTAGATTTAATTTTTTTTTAGAACACAATGCGTAATCATTTCTGATAATGTTTTAACATGCTAAAATAATGCATTTAATTTCAGGAAAATTTATTTCTTAGGGTCGGTGGGAATAAAAAAGCATGAAATGTCTATTTGATTTTTTGTCTGAAAATCGGAAAAATTTGGTCGGCAGATACGTAAACCAACAAATTAAAAAAAACTCTCGCCTTAGGTTTAACAGAACTGTCTTATATCTGAACTCGTCCTGAACATGCATGAAACATTAGCCACTGGACGTTAAGCAACCAACAATCAATCAATCTTATATCTGAAAAATATTATAACTGCAAATTTAAGATAATATATATCAGTAACTGACTTTAAGTACAAGCTCCATATGGTTAACTAACAGCACGTGAAAAGAAAATAAGCAAGTTATGATAAATTTAATATTAATCAATGACTTGTAAATCTCTACCAATTAATTATAATTATAACAGGTAAACCATCACACATTGTTCTTAAATGTTCATTTAGGTGCAATCCAATATTGTGTAAATATAAATATAAAAATATGTAGATATACATATACATCAAAATGAACAATCATAGTGTTTTAAGGTAACCCAAAACCACATTTATATAATAATAAAGTCTAATAAAAGAACAGAGTTCCAATGTCCCCGGCGTTGCACATATTTTATCTATTCAAGGGCAAAAAAATTTTATTGTTTGGTTCTTTAAATTTTTTTATAAATATCTTAGAGAAATGAAGGCTTGAGAGCAAATACAATCATGACAATGCAATTTCCAATAAATACATAATATTTCCAAGGGGCATAACTCTTTTAAAAATAATTGATCGGGACCAATTTTCGAACTTGTCCGAGACATTGCTGATAAAAACCTATGATATAAGTTTCATAAAAATCTGGCAAGAATTGTACACATAAGAGCACTAACAATGCAATTTTCAATATAATGAATATTTCAAAGGGGCATAACTCTTTTAAAAATAATTGATCGGCACTGATTTTCGAACTTGTCCAAGACATTGTTATTATAAACCTATGATATAAGTTTTATGAAAATCTGGCAAGAATTGTACACTTGAGAGCGCTAACAAGATCGGACGGACAGACGCCCGGTATTTCTATGTCGCGCGGGGGACAATAAATCTTAAGAGCCTGAATTGCTCACCTGGAAAAAATATGCCATTTTATATTCTATTTTTACCTTTATTGCAATTAGTTAAATATTATCTTGTAGATCTTGTTTTGCTGATCATTTTTGCAGTTAATAGTTTCTAGTACCTATCTATGTTACTTTTTGCGGCTTAGTATTGGGAAAAAAGCAAAAATATTTTTTGTATATATTTTCAAGCGAAGCATACACCCACTCATAATTCAAAGTATCGGAAAACAGGAAGAAGGTGTCTACTAGATCCAAAAGGCACATGCATACACCTTTTATCTCATCATTGTTAGGCTACTAACCAAATTTTAAAATCATTCTAAAAAGTAGTACTCATCACTCATTCACTGTTAATTTGTTGACCAATTTAAAGTCATTCTGTTCAATTGTACTTGCGAAAAGAAAAGTGCAAAGAAAGTTGACTCAACATAAATCAGACATCTGATAATTTTGTTGAAAAGAGGAAGTACATAAGACAGTGAGTAGATTTTGACATTTAGATACTTTTGCTCTGTCTGTAATGCTTTTCAAGACATAAGACGATTAACTGCTCTGTTTCTGAATAACAAGATTTTTAAAAGACTGTTATATACATCATGTACATATACAATATTCCTACACTGCGCTAAATTGTTTGTATCCAGCAATTTAACATTGAGCTTAAATGTATTGGTTTTTTCCTTCCCAATCGTTGAATTTGTTTTGAATAAAATTGACCTAACTAACGCGGACCACAAATTGAACTGTTTTTTATATTTAACATTGGCACCTTTTTCTTTCAACATGTGTAAAACTTTGAAAAAATAAGACTTAAAAAATGGCTTTTTAAACTTTATGTCTATGTAATAAAATTATGAATAGAAAATTAGGGTAAGCACGCAAAATTGTAATGGCACTACATGGATAAAACCAGAGGAATTCTGAATATCTGACAAAAAGTCATAAACAAGATCAGCGAACACCCTATAAGCATTTGACCCTTACGTTCTATTTTTACCCATAGTGGGCATACTTGCTGACTGACAGGAATAAAAACAATAATTTATACTAGGTACCCTGAGGATCATTCAGTCCAAGTTTAGTTGAAATCAAAGATTTTTTTAATCACAAAGGACGCCAAGTGATGGCCAGGGTGTGGAAATGCTATGCCTGACTCGCCCGACTCGTACATTTGACTGACCGGACAAGCAATTTTTGTGTCTTTGTTGCCCGTGGACAAGTAAAAAATGTTGCTTGACAATGTTAATTTATTTAATCATATAGAAAAGTCCTCAAAATTTATTCATCAAAGTAGAAAAATATCAAATAAGGCCTAAAAAAAAAATATGTGTTTCCGGTAACCCGACCGACCCTAGTTTGTGCCCCGACCCTAACTTTTTATGGCGTCGGCAAAAAAAAAAAAAAAAATCCGGAATTTCGGCGTTTTCCGTCGCCGATTTGCATTTTATTGTATTTAAATCGCTCTCCGGTGTGGAGGCCCATTATCACCGTAAGAACGCTATGGCGAACGCCAGTGCGAGTTCAGTATTTGCAATCAAAATTGCGAAATGTCAGCACTTGGAGGCTAAAACCTACTGAAATGTTTGGAGCATCGATGGACTTTGATGGAAGTTTTGAGGAAGAACACGGAGAGTCTTCAAAGACAGCTCAAATAAAAGAGTAAAAGATCATAGTTCTTTCATTAACCTTGATTCACTTATGACCACTAGGGCTTATCCGTATTGACGATCTGCACCCCAAAAAAAAAAAAAAAAATCCTACCTACCTACCCTATTTTTGAAAAGGGTGTTACCGGAAACACATATTTTTTTTTAGGCCTAACAAGATGAAAGCAACATGTTTAGGTAAAACAACATCAATTATCAATAAATAGATCGATTATCAAACAACAAAAATAAGTATGCGGACCCGGGTTTCATTAATGTCTTGTATTTTATTATTTTTGTGATGTATTATGTACTGTGTTATTTTGTTAATTTTCATGTATGCCATCAACCCCATTGGGGTATAACTGTGCATTTATTTCAAATTAAATTAAATTAATATTCTGTGATTTTTTCCCATTGATCCGGGATCGTCGATCAGGTTATAGCAACGATACACCAGAAATGGTCATTATTAATTTCGAGCTCTGATTTCTCAAGAATGAACTGAACTAAATGACCGGTCAAGTTGGATAAGCATCTTTAGATAGGTCATCGCTCGGAAGTTGACCAACGGAGAAGAGGCGCCTCATAAAAAATAAAATTGTTGAGCCAAGAACTTGGTTTTGACAAGAAACGGAAATCAGAAGCGGCAAAGGACAAATAGTATGAAAATAAACGGAATAGAGGATTTTAAATTTCTATAATGTTCTGATTTCGCTTAGTTATCTAAAAAAATCTCAAATTTACAATTGGCCTATCAAATTTGTGTGTGTGTGTGTGTGTGTGTGTGTGTGTGTGTGTGTGTGCAAACAACAATACAATAATTCATCAATTATTTGGTTTTCATCTCTTCATTAACTTTAAAACTTCACACAGGCTCACAGTGAAGAAAATATAAGTCATGATATAATCTCCCAGGTTCATGTACAATGATGTAAGCTAGCATCGAAAAACATTGCAAAATTGGCCTCTAGATTCTTTAGTTTAAAGTTGTTTTTTGGTTGGTTTCTATCTCATTGGTGTATACTCTACTTATCTTTTTATCATTCTAACATACAAAGTCCATGAATACCATTTTCATATTGTTTCAAAACTATTTTAGAAACATACACGTTTACAGTAAAATACATCTTCTTCATTCCAAAATTCATTAAGAAATCAGGGTAAGTAACTTTTCTTCATAACAAGTAAAATTTACAATTTCACTTGCCCGGGGACAAGTGGTCACAACAAATATTTCCACACCCCTGATGGCATATAATCACATGACCTTTTACCTAGTTGAGCCAAGGATTTGTATAGTGAGACAGTCTCACTATACAAATCCTTGGTTGAGCTAACAAACAAAAGCTAATAAAAGTACTAAATGAAGTATTATGTATAAATGGTTGCACTCTGTGAAATTTATGTTATTTCAGGAAAATCATATCACTGACAGTCAAGGGTCTATAAAAAAGGGGAAAAATACACTCTATGATATCACCCTATATTTCTTTAGCAGATGCCTAAAGAAAAGATATCAATCAAAATGGTGCTACTTAAAAATTACATGTACTTGTTGTAAGAAAATTTTGTAGTTCTCAGCATAAAAGAGATTATTTAAAGCTTACTTAATTAACATGCATATACAAGTAAAATCTACATGAAAAAATATATAAGGATTATTCCTTGACTGACAGAATACAACCATTTTAACATTTGTGTTGAAAATTTTATATACATTGTTTCAACTTAAAATAGTTAACCATTTACACAATTTGCAGCCAGAAAATGTACAACAAAATAATGATAGAACTATGTACTCTAATACAATGCAATTTTAATTATATATAGCTAATAACTTTGCAAAGCAAGCATACAAATGTGTACAATAGTGCATTGCTTGCATATAATTAGAATGTTTGATAAAGACAGTTTTCAAATCCAAAACTTATATATAAATAATAAATTTTACTTTACTTGAATACTTTATTTAATAACAGTTAAATCTTTTTTGTTCACTGTAAATTTGATACAATTACAAACATAATTATTTGTTTTAGTGTACACGTTTTTCTTAATACTGCAGACCCAAATTTAGCAGTGTAGATCAATCTGCATCTCATTATTTTTATATATATACAGATATTTTCAGAAATTCTGGTGTACACATGGCCATATTTCTTAAGAACCTTAATCCTAACCCTTACCGAGCTATACCTGACCCTACTGCTAAAGTTCCTCAAGTTAATGAAGGTACTGGATTCTTGTGTTGTGGGCACATAAATATATATATATATATTAATTCATGTCTGGTTGTGGGAGGTGTGGGAGGTTTGGACTGAAAGTTTGAAATATCAGTATTAAATTTCCAATTTATATTTGATTGATTTGGACTGACTCTTTTCAAGAAGGACCTTTCAAGAACTCTAAATTAATTGGGTGAGTTTACTTTTATCAGTTTTGTGTCAGTTCAAGCTGGGACTATTATACTAATATTAGTATAATAGTCCCAGGTTCAAGTTATGACTTCTTGGAATTCTTTTAATTTTTGATCTGATGCCTTAGGCTTAAATTTAATTCCTGTGAATGACTTGAGGAATCTTAAATATCAAATTAAAATATGAAATACCCTCCGCAGCAGAGTTCTTGAAATCTTTTTTCCTGGTGGTCCTTGAAGAAAATCTGCTGGTCCTCACTATTATTTCTATTGCAAAATACAGAAATTGTGTTGGTTCTTGAATAATTTTGTTGGTCAAAGCCTTCGGACCACCACTTTTCGAGAACTCTGCAACAGGCGTCATTATCATCTTCACTAGTCTAGTCCAAATAATTATGACGTCTTGAAAGGCTATTTAACATTTTTTGCTGTGACGGGGACGGCTCACAGCAAAAAATTAAAATAGCCTTTCAAGACGTCATAATTATTTGGACTACTTCACTAGGGTTGGGACCACCCCAAGTTAAAAGAACCGAAGGCCATTATTTCCTTATGAAAAATTATGTATGGCACAGGAACTGGATCTGTATGAAATTGTTTGTAAATTGTAGAACCCCCTTCCGTCCCCCTGAAAATCTGACGTCAGAAATTTGCTAAAAAGTTTTCGTGGATACGGAAAAAGCACTTCCTTACCAAAAGTGGTTAATTAAACACATACACACATATACATCCGTCTTCCTGCTTACCTTGGTGTGTTATTTGATATGCTGAGGCTGTATTATAATTTATAGTGAGTCGTGTAAGATGTCGGCAGAAGATAGTTCTAAGAGCGGGAAATATTGAAAGAAAGCAAAGCTATAAGTTCTAAAATATTTTTTCAAAACTAACAAATTTTTTATTTTTTATAAATATATAAACGCTATTTGCTTTTATTTAAACATATCGTTATTAGTTGTTGAAAATAAGTTTAGAATCTATAGTTCGAAACTAAAACCGCGTAAAATCCGTCTTTACCCACGTGACTATATCAACGTTTAGACATAAAATTTACAAAATTATATTTTCAAAGTACGTTTATGTTTCCCTTCGACTTAGCTCGTGTTACAGAAGTTCAACTTAACTTTCCTTTTATATTGCTCGTTATATTGTCGATATGAAGAAGAACGACTTTTTAAATGTTAAAACAACGTTCCATGAATAAACGTTATAATATTACGTTATAACAAGGTCAGTAACTAAACGTTTCTTAGGTTATGTTATAAGAACGTTATGTAAATGTTGAAGATTGACGTATTGAAAAACATTACTTATACATTGTAATGACGTTTAAATCAACGTAGATTTAGGGTTTTAGAAGTAACGTCGACATTTAACCTCATATTAACGTAAGAACAACGTATTTTAAAGAACGTTATGAGAATAACATTTTCATTATGCTTGTAAAATTAATAAATAAAATAATCATAATATTAAATAATTTAAAGGGTTAATATGTTGGTCATATTTATTCATAAGATTGGGTTGAAATTATATTTTAAAGTACATTTTCCATCGCCTCCTTAATTATTGGCTCAGTTTTTAAGAAATTTCACATGTTGAATTGTTGGTATGACGAAGAACGACTTTTTAAATGTTAAAACAACGTTCAATTAACGTTACAATATTACGTTATAACAAGGTCAATAATTGAACGTTTCTCATGTTATGTTATAAGAACGTTATGTAAATGTTGAAGATTGACGTATTCAAAAACGTTGTTCAAACATTGTAATGACGTTTAGATTAACGTTGTATTAGGGTTTTAGAAGTAACGTCGACATTTAACCTCATTTTTACGTAATAACAACGTATTCAAAAACGTTATGAGAATAACGTTTGCATTATGCTAGTAAAATAAATAAATAACTAAATATAATCAAAATAATTTATAGGGTTAATATGTTGATCATGTTTAATTAACATAGATTTAACATTATATTTTAAAGTACATTTACCCTGCCTCCTAGGCTCAGTTTTTAAGAAATTTCACATGTTGAATTGTTGGTATGAGGAAGAACGACTTTTTTTAATGTTAAAACAACGTTCAATTAACGTTACAATAATACGTTATAACAAGGTCAGTAATTGAACGTTTCTCATGTTATGTTATAAGAACGTTATGTAAATGTTGAAGATTGACGTATTCAAAACGTTGTTCAAACATTGTAATGACGTTTAAATTAACGTAGGTTTAGGGTTTTAAAATAACGTCGACAATTAACGTCATATTTACGTAATAACAACGTATTTAAAGAACGTTAAGAGAAAAGCATTTGCATTATGCTTGTAAAAATGACAAATCAATATAATCAAAATGATTAAAAGGGTTGATATATTGATCATGTTTAATTAACATAGATTTAACATTATATTTTATTGTACATTTACCCTGCCTTCTAGGCTCAGTTTTAAGAAATTTCACATGTTGAATTGTTGGTATGATGAAGAACGACTTTTTAATGTTAAAACAACGTTCAATTAACGTTACAATAATACGTTATAACAAGGTCAGTAATTGAACGTTTCTCAAGTTATGTTATAAGAACGTTATGTAAATGTTACAAATTAATGTACTCGAAAAATGTTATTCAGACGTTTTACTGTGGTATTAATTTTACGTACTATTTTGGTTTTTAAATAACGTTGATATTTTAACATTACTTGAACGTGAGTACAACATTACAAATTAGACGTTAGGATTATAATGTTAATTTAACGTTATATAAACAAAACAAAATAACGTTACCAATTGGTTTCTAGGTAACGTTTAGTTAGAACGTTTTAATAATGTTAATTTAACGTTATATCTTAACATAACGTAAATCTGACGTAAACATAACGTTATACAAACGTTACGTGTTTGCTGGGAAGTCAAGTCACGATAATTTTCTCTTGGACAATCCTTCTGATGCCACGATGTCAGTCACTTATACTTACCTTTTTATGTATATATAGTGTATTAACACATTCATTTTGATAGAATGTAAAAGTTTTGACGATGCAAACAATTTTGATAACCTCATGCGAATTTGTGTCACTGAAGGCAAAGTGTGAATCGATAACATGTTTTCAGTTGGAATCTGGTCAGAAACGTCACTGTGGGTAAACTTGACAGTAGTTAAATTGCTTTTTGCGAATAAGTTCTTACTTTTGACATATGAAGTTTGTATACTAAATTCTTATTTTGAATTATATGTTTCCATTAGAGGTACATAATATTTTGTATTATTTGATACTATTTTGTTGATTTGTCTGAAATGTTACATAAGTTGTTTTATATCGATTGTTTTTGTTTTATTGTAGCTTTTCAACATATAGATGTGCAACGGAATAAATACTTATCTCACAGTATTGAATTTGATTTGTTAGTCCCTAACGATTAGCTGGGCTGCGTCTAGGCAGTCACAACATTGGCTTGAGGTATAGGGGTTGAAATCTCAAAACATGTTTAACCCCGCCACATTTTGCGCCTGTCCCAAGTCGGGAGCCTTTGGCCTTTGTAATTCTTGTATGATTTTAATTCTAGTTTCTTGTGTATAATTCGAGTCTAGTATGACGTCCATTATCAATGAACTAGTATACATATTTGTTTAGGGGCCAGCTGAAGGACGCCTCCAGGTGCCCGAGTTTCTCGCTGCATTGAAGACCCATTGGTGGCCTTCGGCTGTTGTCTGCTCCATGGTCGGGTTGTTGTCTTTTGACACATTTTCGTTTCCATTCTCAATTTTACAACAAACATATAAATTTTCGACACAGCAATGTCCATCTTTGTTGACTTCATAGGATGACCCAAAGGGATGTATTCAATTTCTAAAACAGATATTAAATCGACTGTACAGAACCTTTGGTTGTCTTTTTACGAAAAAAAAATCATCCTGGATATGAATCTTTTTTAATTTATTAATAAAATTGTGGAGGAGCTGACATTCAAGTGCCTATTTAAAGGCATAACATGCAGCAAGAAGAATGGTCAGCTAATGCATACTTTCTTGTGAATGATTAATGTCAGTTTATTATTTCCATGAAGAAATCTGCAGAGGATTTTCGAAATTGCCTTACTTTTTAAAGTAATTTTTTTATTAGTTTACATTTCAAATCAATCTGTATAAACATTTGAGATGTTGTACATTGACGACTTTTGCTTTAACAGTAATATCAAGTGTGAATTATTTCATGTATATTCAGTACAATTAAAGAATAAGAAACAGCTGTTTAAAAGATAAACAATATCCAGAGACATTTGAAAAGAGAAAAGCTACGACCTTTACCAAAAACGGTATTAGAAATATTAAGTTGCACTTGATAAATCATCGAAATGTTAGAGAGAGGACATTGATACTTTACTGCATATATTAAGTGACGATAAGAAAATCCTAAGTTTTTCGCAAAATTCAAAGTTTTGTAACATAATATTTTTAAAATGACAGTATAATTGATATTTATGGCAACACCGAAGTGCTAACTACTGGGATGGTGATACCATCCGGGACGAAACGTCCACCACCAGTAACATCGACCCATTAGAATAAATAGTTATGACAGGTACCAGGAATGTAATCTAATACGCCAGACGCGCGTTTCGTCTACATAAGACTCATCAGTGACGCTCAGATCAAAATAGGTATAAAGCCAAACAAGTACAAAGTTGAAGAGCATAAAGGCATGTTATCCCCGTGAATTAACTCAAGATCTAAAACAAACGTCCTATACCAAGTGGTGCAATAATAGAAGATATAAATGGTTCTGAAGCTGAGGTTAAAGGAAAATTTCTACACCAAGTGGTACAATAATGGAAGATAGAAATGGTTCTGTAGTCGAGATACAAGGTTAACTTTCTACTTTAAGTGGTACAAGAATGGAAGATAAAACTGGTTGGTATATCCCTCGGATGAAATGTGAGGCAGTGCACTTATGACGAATGTTTGCTGACCAAATTTACTACGTGGATTTTTCGAGAGAAATGTTTCAGAAGACTTCCAAGTTTCATTATCAAATATTGAATCATGTTTCTAAGTTACTAAACATAGAAAAATTATGTTGTTTGCAGAACCCTTAAGGTATCTTAATTTTACACCTTTAAGTGTTTTGTAAGTTCAGACCTTATGAGACACTTAAATACAGTGTCTACCACATTAAATAAGACGCTCAATCAAGTTCAAGCTGACCAGAGTAGAGCCGGGATTGAACGTCGACCATTTCACCAGAGATAGATTGGGGAGAAATAGACAGAAGACGGACCAAGGATCTCGGTGTGCATTTATTTGTTTGCAATATCTTGCTTATACAAATTAAATTAATCAATTTATAGCCATAAACTATTTCTTTTAACATTTCATTGTTTCATGTTTGACTAAGCTCAATAAATTCGATATTCGATCAAATTATTCAAATTCTAAATTGGATTTTTTTAATTGTTTTTCTTTCTTTCAGAATATCAAAGCCTATATATTGGAAAGACATTGTGTCATTTTCCGTTAGAAGCAAGTTTGCAACTGTATAGGGGCAATCATTAATGGAACGGTTGGTCAAATATCAACATTTAAAGAAAAAGGCAAAACAGCTTAAAAAGGATGACCAAGTAAAATTTATCAAAATCTACTATGATTCCAATTACGTATACCAATTAAAGCATTATAAAATTGTAAGTTGTATAAAAAAAATGATTTAAAATTTATATATATATATATATATAAGTCAGGAATGACATGACGGGGATCCAGAGTTCAAATAAAATTGAAAAATTTCGAAAGAAACAAAACATATTCATTGCTTAAAGGGAAATTAAATATTCTGTTTAATGTGACAGCATAGCAGAAAGTGTCGTAGTAATACATAAACATTTTTTAGCATTTCAGTGTTAAGCTTAAAAGATTTAAATATAAATTTACCTAAATCACACATCTATTTTACATTGTTTGTACTTATTAGTTACATATACTAGTAAAACATATTATTTCCAGTATTCATGAAATAGTAACAAACTACATCACGAATTCCTAATTTCAGATAATGAAAACATGTAGTCCGTTGAACCAGAATGAGGTCGCCTTAAAAGGCAATTTTTACACCAATCAATTGACAATTGAACACGCAGCATCAGTCTCGAACGGGGTTCGGATTTCACTGCAGAAAATTGTCATCACAAGTGTATAAATTAAAAGTCGATATTTTTTTTACTTAAAGTCGCAATATAAACCAACCCATTATTTCAAAGTAATATCCACAAAAAATAACATATTTTAATCATATATGTATATGTTATAATACGAATAACATAGTTTACCAACATGCATGTACATATTGTTCAATCCAGAGAAATCATACTTTTGGGGTCTTTAACTTTATATTCTTTCACTTTTACAATAGTATTCTTATACACAACATATTGTTTGAAACGCCTTCTGTGCAAAATAAACATTTGACCACAGCTTGAATATTTCGTATCAAAGTCGCAATTTTTTTCTCTCGATAATTTCCCTTTGTTTTAGAGTGGGTATATGATAATTTTTGCTAATGTTTACATAATTCAAATCCCAGTCAAAACCTTTTACAGATTCACTATTATTCATTTTTTTTTCATCTGATACTATAATAACCTTTAACAATTGAATGGAGACGGATAGTTTATTCCAACTTAGTTAACTTTAATATTCATGAATTGCAGATCGGAGAATTCAAGATAGCTAATGGCTCAAAGAGGAGAGAAATTCAGCTCAAATATGGTGGCCGAACAGCTAAGGTAACGGCGTGGAATGGAGTGGCAGAGAATATTAGTGAATGCCATATCCACGCCGGAAAGCTGTATACAATTAACATTATTGCGCCAACAAATGATTTTGGATGCATGTGTTATAACGCCTGTCCCTCAACCACATTTGAGGTATTTCGTATACTTATTCGTTTTCATATTTTTTTCATTAACTAAGTGCCATCCTTTGATCAAATTAAGAATAACAATGGACGTTATACTAAACTCTAAAACATATATAAATCTACTAAAATAAAAAAAAAAACATTCAAGACTAACAAAGGCCAGAGGCTTCTGGCTTGGGACAGGCGCAAAAATACAGCGGTGTTAAACATGTTTTATGATATGATGGACGTTTTTAACGACCTTCCATGGCTATACAGCCCTCGCATGCGATCTCCACCCTCCCCATATACCTCTGGCCAATGTAGAATAAACAGAATACACGCAGTAAAACTCAGTTTAAAAGACGTCGGAGTCCGATGACTACTTTCTTTTTCAATATTTCATTTAATATCTTAATGGGTACCAATTGCGCTCCTCTACTTGCAGATTTGTTTTTGTATTCCTATGAAGCAGAATTTATCCAAGGGCTTGTACAGAAAGGAGAAAAGAAATTAGCCCAGTCTTTTAATTTCACCTTTCGGTATATTGATGATGTACTGTCTCTTAATAATAATAGATTCAGTGGTCACTTACATTTAATATATCCAAGTGAACTTGAAATTAAAGATACTACCGACACAGATAAATCTGCTTCATATTTAGACTTTTTTCTCGAAATGACTGCTGATGGTAGGTTAAATACCAAAATTTATGACAAGCGCGATGATTTTAATTTTCCTATAGTCAACTTTCCATTTCTGTGTAGCAAGATCCCAGCGGCACCAGCATACGGAGTATATGTGTCTCAATTGATACGTTACTCTAGAGCTAGCTCAAAGTACGTTGATTTTGTTGAACGAAGAATACTGCTTTCTCAAAAGTTGCTAAGACAGGGCTATGAATCAATCAAATTAAGGTCATCACTCAAGAAATTTTACGGTCGCTATCATGAGCTGCTTGGCCATTATGACAAAAGTGTCAGAAATCATATCTGATATTCTTCCTCAGTCATTATAACCTTCCATCATTACCGAACTGAACAAAGAAATAACACGACGGGTGCCGTATACGGTGCAGGAAATGCTTACCCTTCCGGAGCACCTAATTTCACTCCCGGTTTTTAGTGGAGTTCGTGTTGTTTCTTATTTATTATTTGTAACGGTTGATGTAAATGTCTTTTGGTTTTATGAGTCTTTGTTTACTCCTTGGTTTTGATTGTTATTGTCTTTCATATACTAGCTATGTATAAACATGTGCAAGACCTTACTTTGACCAATAATCATTATGGTTTACTTTTACAATTTGTGAAATCGGATGGAGAGTTTCTGCGACACGTATTAGACGAATCATATGTAAATATAAACAAGAAAAATCAAACCATATGAAATATATATATATATTCAAAAGCTTGATTCAAGGAATTAGAAAATGATTTTTTTTAATATGATTTAGTATTTAGTAAAGCAGAAATAATTGGTATTATTATTGCAGTTATTGGAAGACATAGAGGAGTAAATTGGATTGCTCGATGGAGAAATAACGTCAGTCTCGTTTGAAAGGTACGTTTTCACTGGCGGCACGTCATTTCATTTTATGGCTATCGTGAAGAAAGATTTTGTTTTTGAACATAGATAAAAAACCAACATCTTAAGCTCGATTTAATATCTTAACGTATAGCACGACACTTGTGTTAACCCTTTAGGAATTTTAGAATTGCTTGAGCGTTTGCTTGATTTTAATTCAATATGCAGCTAAATTTCTTTGAGTTTTTAAAGCTTACACTTAAGTTTCCAAACTGAATGTCCCCTGGGACATTTCATTTCATCATATTCTTTTCAAATATCTATGCAAAATATGAATGGAGACGGCCATGTAAACCAATACGGTAGTATATCACGTCATAGACCGTTCACGCAAAATTTTGAAGAGTTGTGAGAGCATTTCGCGAATTTTTCGAGTTTTAAGTTTTGAGTTTGTTACATGGTACAACGCAGACAAAACGGGGGGTTATTTAGTGTCCACCACATTTTGATGTTATTTCTTCATGGACAGAAAAAAAATACTACAGTGATTCCTTAACGAAACCTTCAAATATTGATCTTAAAATCTCTAATCTTTTAATGTGAGTCAATCACGAAAACGACATATCAAGGTAATTCTAAAGTAAAATAATGATACATGCTTTAGACTTTTGCTAACAGGGCTATTCATGTTATTCATATTATTACTTATTGCTTGATATACTGTGTGCCACACTTTTGCTTTACTTATAATTTATTTCGTTTCATTCTAATATTTCCAGTTTATTTCAAGAATCTTTTCTGAAGAGGATGGCAGGTTTATATACATCCCAAGAGGATATGTTTGTATGTTATTTTAAAATAAGCAATATAAAAATACTTTCAAAAAATATTTTCAAATAAAAATGTTTACCTGATCTTAATGAAATTATATGAAACTTCTTTAAACATTCATGATATGCGGTGACAACTATACATGTATAATTATTCATATTTCAGAAAGGCTGCAAAATATATTTAAAACACATTCTCTTATATTAGATCTAAAATCGGTACAAGTGTTATAAAAATTCTGTAAGTTTTATATTAAATAATATTGAAAAATATGTTTTGAAAACATAACCTGTTCTTTTCATTTTGTTTTTACAACCTATTTTTTCTTCACAAACAAATATACATGTAACATCTGAATAAAGCATAATGACATTATTGCTGGAAGGGCCCCTAGCTGTCAATAACCGACTTGGCTGAAATTCCAAACTATTAAAAGTCTAAATTAAACAATTAACAGGACATGGGCATGATGCCACGTAGCTCGTGAAGAGTGTAATTTAGTCAAGGCGCCATCACAATTTCTACTCCTATCCTATATACCCTCGTTTTCCAGTGGCTGTCTAACAAATTTACTCGACCAACATCCCTGATAGCCTCTAATACAACACCTACCTATTGTTTTTTTTTTTTTGATAACTAGTTCTCGTCCTGAACATGCATAAAATAATTGCCACTGGACGTTAAGCAACCAACAATCAACCAATCAATATGAGATCTATGTAGCAAAAGTGTACAATGCAAAAATGTTTGTATAATTATTTCCCTTGAAATTGTTTTGTAATAATTGAAGCTAGTTTAATCTTTGACAGCTGGATTAGGCTGAATTCCGAAGTTTACAAAATAAATGCCGATTGTCATCCCGTTCAAATATATATCATACTGACTGATCTTTTATAGACAAAAAAAAGATAAATAAGTGCAGGTTGCCATCTAATGTTCTATAAAGTGTTGAAGTCCGAAGCGCTATCTAATTAGGTAAAGCTACCCCAGAGAACTGACAGTCACTCGTCAGTTATATCGTCCCATTGATATAGAAATTGAAACATAACAGTTAATATATCGTTTTATATTGTTGGTCTGTAGTTTTTATGTCCCATTTATAGGCAGATGATTTCTGGTCTGTGCGTCCGTTCATCTGTCCCACTTCAGGTAAAAGTTTCTGGTCGAGGTAGATTTAGATTAAGTTGATGTCTAATCAACTTGAAACTTAGTACACATGTTCCCTCCGATATGATCTTTTAATCTTAAATGCCAATTTTAGGGCTTTTACCCAATTTTCACGGTCCACTGAACATAGAAAATGATAGTGCGGATGGGACATCCGTGTTCTATGGACACATTCTTGTTTTTGTTAAAACGCGTTTATCCACAACTTCTGCTTCATGCAACACTTTTTTTTTATCTTCACCTTGAAACTGAAGCAACATTTCTTATTGTCTTAATCTTGGGCAATCTAAATTATTTTACAAAATTTGCAACGGCTACCATCGACTCGTCAATGCTTTAGGTACTTTACCTTGTTTGATTCATAAAGATCTTGACCTTTTTTTGTCAGTATATGTTCATGTGTCGTCTTGGACGGAAGTGGATTTGATTGCGCCATTTCGTTAAAGGGTTTGAGGAAACTACAATGCTTTACCGGACGAAAAAACACCTGTCCATACCATTAACAGTCTTTGTACGATTTGTCTGTGGAAGACTGAAGAGGACTGTGAAATCAACTGATAACTGTTTGGTTTGTTACAATTGCCTTATTCTGTTGTTACATTTAATTATGTCTGTCCCAACACTTTTATGAGTTTAAAAAAAAAAAACATTCACTGCTATCAACAATCATTTTAGGACTGTTGCAGTGGTTTACGGCATTGTCACAGTCAAATACTATGTATGACGGTCTTTCCAAAATTTGTGGCAGATGTATAATGTTTGTCCCAACCTTTTAATTGTTGGGACAGTTGAAATGTGTTTGTGCCAACTTTTTAGACGTTGATGCAGTCAAAAATGTTCCGTTACAATGATTTTAGAGTTGTGACAGTCGTAAAAGTGTGTTACAACGTCATTAAATATCAACGGTTGCCACAGTCGTTAAATGTTTAAGGTTTATGACCCCTTCTGTAGCCAGTTTAGTACGAACATTTCAAACTGCAATATTATCAAAACAACAAACATAATGAATAATTAAGATAGGCCATTTTGTACATATACAAAGGGGAAACTTCGTGAAAAGCAATATTATTTACTGTTTCATTGCATTTAATAGAAAAAGAGGACTTTGTGGTAAATAAAACTATATTTTAATCCACAGCCTTTACTACAGAGATTTTTGTTATACAATTTTAAACATAGATTACTCACTTGCTTTTTTATGACGTGCTAGTGTTTATTTTTTACAAAAAGTTCTAAACAACCTTTAAGTTGCAAAATATCTTGTGTTGAGTCATTAAAGTCCAGCACACCCTGAAGGTGTACTTGATTTGATCCAAATTTATATTGTTTTCAACAATAACTAAATTAATAAATTTGTTTTAAGAAAATCATTGATAGCAGTGCAAGCACTAATCCTCTATCTAACAAGTACCGAATTGCCAAATATGAGTGTACAATGGGAAAGGCTGTGGATTTTATATAAATTTCCCATATGTTTAGCATTGAATTAACACAAGGATACACAATCCTTAAAATAAACATTTCATAGGTTGATACAATCGTTAAATGTTTAATACAAATATTATAGCGTGACGGTTGCGACTGTTAAAAAATATGTTTACACGTCTCACGTGCATCTTCTCAAGATTTGATACAGGATAAATTGATATTTTTTATGGAAGTATCACGGTGATGATACAGTTGTGAAATTACCAATAATTTAAATTATTCTAATCTATTGTTGTTGTTTTTTTTATTTACTTATTTAGCGATCGTTGTGTGTCTTTTGTCGTTTTCCATTTATTGTCATGGCATTGTCCGTTCATTTTTGCTGGACTTGTGCGTTTGACTTTCAACTGATCTTTATATAACTTTTTCTACATACCAGAAGCCTTCATTTAAAAATAGAGTTTATATATATTGCAGAAGATGGCTTATGAATTCATTCAAATATATATTTGAAATAGTTTGGACAAATTATCATTAAAATGTTACGTCGGTGTACCTGAAGTTAATTTAAAGAATATGACTATGTTACATATATTATACAGCATAATGAAACTGGTTTAATTTGTCCAATAAGGACAATTTCAATGGTAATTAACCAATTCTGTCAAGTTTTTTTAAAGGAAAACACTTCTTCACCGTTCTCTATGTGTAATCACCTTTTGTTGAATACATCTATAACTATGGTACATTCTAGTCTGTTCAACGGCCTTTAGGGATTGTCTGTCTACACGGTTTCAATTTTGGTTCCCAGTCATGCTCTCTGTGTTCCATCTCACAGAGACATAACTTGAGAATGTCACCAGTAAATATACATGCGCATATTGTTTATATTGAAATCTGTGGTAACCCTTCATTCGAGGTAGGGGTAGTTAAGAACACTAGTGTTAGTTTAAACTCTGAGAAGTTCAGGGCATGTACACGTTGAAAATATGCCGCACAGCCATTTTTGACCTTTGTAAAAATTGTAGTGCACATGAACTTTCAGTTCTAGGATAAGATTTTTTCAAAACTTCAAAGTAAAAGTGGTACAGTGCCATCCGTTATTGCTAGCAATTACAAATCTAGTTATTATTCCTATCATGCAGAGAACAACTTTACTAACAACAATCTGATTATTTCATTCACCTGCGTAACGTTGCAAAAGATGTAAAATTAGGTCATTTGTCTCTATGTTTATTTGGTCGGAGGATTTCCCATGAAACTTACTGATCATAGATACATCGGCGAAATGGATAATTCGCGTATTAGAACAATTATATCGATGCTACAAGTGTCTCCCATTCTTATAGCTGAAATGAAATTCCAAACAAAATTAAATGAGTGTAATCTATAAATTGTATAGACTTCAAGATTTCTAGTACTAGTTAAAACCAGTTCTGTGACTCAACCAAATTAAACTCGCCATTTAAACTTAAAAGTCCTGTAGTGTTGTAGGAATATTGCGGTATCCTGATGCCTACGACATATATCTGTTCTTTGATCGAGTTCTCGTCTCTGAGACATATTCCCCATTAACATTTTAAATTTTATCAAATTAAAGACATTACACCTGTACAGGTCAAACTGATTGCTAGTTCAAGGCTAATTACTATTATTAATATGTATCTTGATATTCTTCTTCCTCTGAGAACATAATTACTTCTTCACAAGGCAAATGTTCGTCCGTCTAATATATATCAGTGGCAGGCCAAATTTCTTCGACCACCATAACGGATCGCCTTTATTACAAGACCTACCTTATTTTAATTATTGTTTTCGTCCTGATCATGCATGAAATATTTGTCACTGGACATTAAGCTATCGACAATCAACCAATCTTATTAACGTAATTCCTAAAACGGCAAATGAGTTCTGATGTCTACAGATTGACAACAATAGACTTTTGTGCTTAAAACGTCCTTGTTATGGAATAACCATCTTTGATATTTGGATTGTTTTATAGGAAGCGAAGGGCCTCGGTGGCCGAGTGGTCTAAGTAGTTACTACTGTAATCACTAGCCAGTCAACACTGAGGTTGCGAGTACGAATTCCGCTGGTGTGGGTGTGCTCGACTCCAATCTTCATTAACTAGGATTGTCAGTTTTCCTATCGAAGGTCGGTGGTTTTCTCCGGGCACTCAGGCTTCCTCCACCAAAAGTGTCCGTCACGAAATAACCTAAATGTGGTGCTTAAAAGTGGCGTTTAACACCAAAATCAAATCATCAAATTATAGAGAGCGATGCTTAGTAGAAAGCAGCTATTACCATCTTAAGACTGTCTGTGTGGACGCAACTATACTTGTAATTTTGTAAGATTTTGTTATATCTATTGACGTTCTGCAAAATGTTGATAAAATGTAATGGTCACTGAATGAGCTTTACCGACTAGAATTCAGTCTATTACTTAATCAGTAACCATTAAAGAAATTCGAACCTTTCGAAATTGAGTTCGTAGTTCAAAATCAGGTAAGTCATCTAGGGATACTACCACCCCTTTGGACTCTTTCTCCGAAGCATGAACAATTGCTGGAGTAAAGCAATGTGGCGCTGGTTCACCATGCACCAATGTGGGTGCTATCATCACACCAGCATAGAAGTACTGGTCCTTTTCATTTGCTACGAAGAACAAAGAACATATTTCAATCATTCAAGGGAACTTAGTAATTGGTTCAGCGTACTGCATTGGTCAATAGCCAAATTGGAAGCTAAGATATGTTTTACCTCGATAATGAATACATAGATCAGAGAGTATCAGAATACTAGTATTATAACTGATAAAAGATGCACCGAAAACACAGAATAAAATCTCAAAGATTATACTTTTAATGAATTAAAAACAGCTTTTAATCAGATATGTCAGAATCTGAGTCAGAAAGAGCGTCAAATATATATGATTTCTACTTATATATGTATCGAAGAAGCTTCAGTTTAATAAACTCTGTCTTTCTAACAAGTTCTCTTGTGGTTCGTCTTGCTGGGCGGCCACTGTTTTCTTCCCTAGCCCTACAACCATCTCTTTCTAATCTACGGTCCAATCCTTCTCTAGGGTCATTGTCAGGAAAGTGTCTACCCTGTTCGTCATTATTCTGTAGATGACGCCTTTCTCGCTCATTGGTGTTCAGTCGAGCTGGTGGGTCATTCCTGATTTGTCTTAGTTGTATTTCAGAGTTACAGGATGTAAACGGTCGTCCTGTAGACGGGGCTGTCATATTCCGTCTATCATGCCTAGATGATGCGATCCTCATATTAGTGACAGCAGATGTGAATGGCTGAGGAGAGTTCGATAAAGGATTTGTCATATTTCTAGATAAAGAAGGACGACTATTTGTTGAAAGAGATCCAAGTACAGACATGTTTAAGCTAAAAGATGATTTGTTGTTAATGGTGTTGATACGAGTTGATTGAGATAGTCGAGGTGTTGCAAGGCGAGGTGCTGCTATTGGTGTAAATATTCCATGAATGGAAATAGCAGAGTGGAGAGTGACCATCACTGCTGTTGCAGTCACGAAAAGGTGTAGATGAAGTAGTTGGACGAATTGTGGCTGTCATCGGTTTGATATTGCTGGATGATCTATTTTATATGACTCCTTAATCAAATTAAGTGTCACTAAATCATTTTTTAAGTAGTGACGTAGTTGTCTACAATATCTTGTGAAAGTTTTTCCAGAAATCATTTCTTTAGTGTGTCAGTAGAAGGATTTAGGTCTTTCAAATTGTTCCCACGAATCAAACCCTAACAACTGCAAGGCTCCAAGAATGATATAGCCTTTTGTTTCAAATCTCAAGAACCCACGACAATCGTTACCTGCATCTTTTACCTATACAAAATATTTGATTTTCTTTAAAAGGTTGAAATATAAAATACAATTTTAATAAAAGTTGAACAATGAACATCAACTTCATTTATATGGAGAGTTGTCCGATTAGCCAGTCTTCATATCATTTTTGTTTTGTGTGCATATGACGTTCAACAGAAAAGAAAAACTAAAATTGCTTATTGAACATTGAATTGGTTACCTCTGGTATTTCAGTATTTACTTCAGATGAACATCTTTATGAAGATAACATGTATTTATCAAAACAAGTTGAAATAT
This sequence comes from Mytilus coruscus, assembly GCA_017311375.1. Lineage (NCBI taxonomy): Eukaryota > Metazoa > Mollusca > Bivalvia > Mytilida > Mytilidae > Mytilus > Mytilus coruscus. The sequence goes on from CM029605.1 coordinate 52,355,417, forward strand.
GTTGTTCAACAACTTATGCAAATCATTTAACAATTTCCTCTGTATCAGTAGTTAATACCTCACTGTATAAAATCTCACTTTGTAATTTTGCAATGTTGAATTATTTACATTTTGATCATGCTTGTTAATGGTTACATTTTAGATAGAAAAATCTTACTTACTTAAGGTTACATCTAATACCATTATCTAAAAAAGGTTTCATTGAATACAATTATGTATTAAAATTGGTCAATGTATTGTTAATTATATTGAAATGATCAATAAGAAAGTGACTGATTGTTGTTTCCATCTAATAAAAGTACCATTAAAAGTCGAATTTTGTAAAATGTAAAGGAATTATCAAAAGATAGTGGCCGATTTAACTTTGCGAGCTTTCTTGGATGTGCATGTTTAAAGACATGACATCTTTTTACATCGAGCATCTTGGGTTTAGATTGTACCTGATTAAATTAGCCAATGGCTGTTGTTCAAGACGAGCATACAATTTCAAGAAAAGATGTCCTGGCTCGGTACCATTACTTGACTCCCAAAATTTACAAGACCACTGTGGTTCTAAATTCATGCGTAGAGCCCCACCATAGCAACGAGCATGCCAAGATTCACGATTTCAGAGGTTATGTACCTTGTCCCCATCAAACTCAGTTCGTATATGCATCCAACTTTCGGCTAAGTTTGTGGTGCTCTTGGTTTATCAATCGATCTGATTTTGAGATATCCTTCATATAAGGTTAGTAACATTTGCTGCTCAACATTATTGTATTCTATATTTTGGTACCAAAGCAAGCCTCTTCTTGTGCTCAAATGGGAAGATAAAATGATGGAACACATCAAACAATGGACACCAACTGTCATATTCCTGACCTGATACGGGCATTTTCTTCCTCGTGCATTCCCGAAACCCGTTCAATCACCTCATTTTGTAGGAGTTGTGAGATTTAGACTATTTTCAATAATTTTAATTCAATACTGTAAGATCCTGTAGACCCAACTCCTCAGAAACCGCTTAGTTAATTCTTTCATATTTGTTAGGAAGTATTGTTGTGATGTATAGATATGCATACTATACTGTCATTTTATAAGACAAAATTTGGAGGAGTTTTGGACATTGTCACTTTCCTCATAATGGAGCGGCGGGGACATTTGCTACGTATAGTAATCTTGTAGTAACAACAACCACATTTTACCAATAAGCTCATCATAGATACCAGGATTTAAATTTTATATTTACGCCAGATGCGCGTTTCGTCTACAAAAGACTCATCAGTGACGCTCGAATAAAAAATGTTTAAAAGGCCAAATAAAGTACGAAGTTAAAGAGCATTGAGGACCAAAGTTCCTAAACGTTTTGCCAAATACAGCTAAGGTAATCTATTCTTGAAGTAGAAAAGCCTTAGTTTTCATAAAATCAAAGTTTTGTTAACATTAATTTTATAATTATGAACTTATCAATGATAACCCAAGCCAACACAGAAGTGCTGACTACTGGGTTGGTGATACCCTCGGGAAATAAATCTCCACCAATGCATATTCCCAGGCAATATTTTTCATTACAAACGTTCTTGCAAAACAGGTGTAAATTTATATTTGCTTTTTGGGAGAGTAAATACAGCTAGGACTTGTGTGATGACCGACTTCGTGCAGCCTGATACAAGGAAAAATTGTCTGACAAAACCTCTAGATCGAAATTGCCCAACTTTGTATCCATTGTTTGAAGACGGTCCTTGATACTTCTTCCATTAGGAAAAAAGGCTTTCTAAAATTTGCAAGCAGGTTTCATAGTGTTTCTAGTATCATACTTTAGACTATACATATAACTATACATATAACAAACTTACTAATGTATGTTTCTGTTTCTTTTCATGTATTGGAACAGCGTTGAACAATCTAGAAGCGGTCGTAGCACAGAGACTGTGGTTGGTAAAGAACCCATCTTTTC
>CM029605.1:52357452-52391229 GCA_017311375.1 Mytilus coruscus
TTTTTTCTTTGTAGTATATTTTATTAGTATTGTTCACATTTTATTTCGTATTACTGATCACCATAGCAGATGGAGGAAAGTCTTTGGAGGAAGTCGTCGTTACTCCATCCCATGATAAGACATTTGGAGATTTATATCTGGATATTGATGATTTGAAGAAGAATCCACAGAAAGGAATTGAACCACAATTAGCTGGCATGATGATTGGTGTGTTGAAGGCTTCTGGACATTTAGATGAAACAACACCTGTTAAAGATGTCAAAACACCCAGTTTTAAGAAGGGGATTATATTTGGTCTACCAAAACCAATGCCACCACCTCCACCTTTGATGTCAAAGAATACATCTTCATTACAACATTCAACTACTGTACGAAAGGCATCATATATGTCTCAGACACCAAAACTATTATGGTTTTCTGGAGAAAATGCAATTTGATTTATGGAGGTACAACATAAGATGTTTACTGAAACAACAACTTTACACGAAAAATATGATTAAGGAAGCGATGAGAACATCATTGAGAGGAGAAGCTGGAAGAGTTGTTATGCGACTTGGTACAGACATTTCTGTCAACCAGATATTGAACAAGCTAGATAGTATCTATGGGAACATTGACCAAAGAGAGGCTTTATTGGCAGAGTTTTATGATTGATTGATTGATTGATTGTTGTTTGCTTTACGCCGCATTAGCACAGAAAGGCTATATCGCGGCGAGAGCTAATTCTAATATTATAACAATTTAAGGTATATTTTTAAAATCAGACAAAAGGTCTTTCAATAAACTAAAATTCTAGACTAAAGCAAATTGATTATTTACAAATAAAAATCAACACTAAGATAACGTGATAAAAATTAAAATCGTTTTAAATATAACAACATTTTTTTTATATTTTATAATATATTCCAATTTCTTTTAAGAATGAAACAACATTTGTAAATGGAACATTATTAAATAAATCATACATATTATTGACATTGAAATGCTTCTTCCGAATATCAGCAAAGTCAATACAATTAATTAAAACATGTTTAATAGTATACTTGCAGTTGCAAGGTACACATTGTGGTTCATCTTCATTTTTTAAAAGATACTCGTGTGTCACTCTAGTATGACCAATTCGGCATCTAGAAATAACACACTGATCTTTTCTGCACATTAAATTATTAAAAGGTTTACCTAAATTAGGTTTAATTTCATGTAATTTGTTACCATCTCTCTTACTCCATTCATTTTTCAAAATATTAAAAACATATTCTCTAATATTAGATTTAAAATCGGTATATGGTATATCACAGTTAGATAAAGGGTCACCCAGAGCATTCTTTGCCTCAAGGTCTACAGCTGTGTTTCCATGAATTCCAACATGACTCGGCACCCATAGAAATATTATTTCTTTAAGAAGAATTTTAAATTCCTCAGTACATATAAAATTTTGAGAATTGTTGGGTTTTAATTTTAGTATTTTGTATAGCTTGTAAGCATGAAAGTGAATCAGAACATATAATAAATTTGGATTTATCTGAAGAAGCAATAAATTTCAAAGCCAAAATTATTGCTTCTGCTTCAGCAGTAAAGATGGACGCAGCAGATGGCAAACGGAGAGTTGCAGCTCTGTCCCTGAAGACAGCAGCAGATGCAACTCTGTCACCATCTTTGATCCATCAGTATAGACAGTTGAAAAATCTGAATAATTGGCTTTAATTTCAGCATAGTGTTGTTGAATTAAAGAGGATTTGTTTCATTTTATTGTGTTTACGGAGATCAAATATCATTTTTGGTTTGGGAAGTTCCATGGAGGACATTTGCAAGTTTCAACTTGAGCAACAGATTTTAAATCAAAAGTAGCTAAATGTGGTTTTAAACGTATACCTAACGGAGGAATTTTATTTTCATGTTTTGCAAAATATCTTCATAAATTGGATTAAAACACAGCTGTAGGCAGGATTATCTGAATAGGCTTTTAGTTTGACAGCATATTGAAGTCCAAGCTTCAAACGTCTGTTGGAGAGTGAATGCTCATCAGCCTCTACATACAGACTCTCAACTGGTGAGGTTTTAAAGGCGCCAAGACACAGACGCAAACCCTGGTGATGCACAGCATCGAGAATCTGTATGTAGGACTTCCTTGCAGAGCCATACACTATTGAACCATAATCTAGTCTAGATCTAACTAGAGATCTATATAAATTAGTAAAATGTTGCGATCAGCACCCCAATCGGTGCTGCCGACAACTTTAAAATATCTAATGCTTTTAAACATCTTGATTTTAACATTTTGATATGGGGAGAAAGGTTAATTTTTATCAAAACTAACCCTAGAAATTTGGTTTCATCAACCATTTTAATTGGGTTTCCATATAAAGTGAGTTCTGGATCAAGATGTAATTTCCTTTTGTTACAGAAATGCATCCCAACCGTTTTAGATGAGGAAAATTTAAAACCATTTTCTGAGGCCCATTTTTCAATTCTTCCAAGACATAATTGTAATTGTCGTTCAATGTTATTCATATTTTGCCTCTGTAACATATTAAAAATCATCAACATACAATGAACCTTCAATATTACTTTTCAAAACTTCAACAAGACTGTTAATTTTAAGACTAAATAATGTCACAGATAAAATACTCCCTGAAGGACACCCATCTCTTGATCATACAGATCAGACATGGTTGAATTAACTCTAACATTCAATTGTCTGTTAGAGAAAATTAGAAATAAAATTTGGCATATTGCCTTTCAACCCCATATCAAAAGATCTTTTAAAATACCATACTTCCATGTAGTGTCATAGGCCTTTTCAAGATCGAAAAGACCGACACCACATGTTCATTTTCGCAAAACCATTACGGACAAATGATTCGAATCGGACAAGATGATCAAGAGTACTGCGACCCTGCCGGAATCCACACTGGATATTGGCTAATAGCCCATTTGATTCCAAGAACCAAACAAGGCGATCATTGACCATCCGTTCGAGTGTTTTACAGACACAACTGGTAAGAGCAATTGGTCGATAATTAATAGGATCCGTGTGATCTTTACTTGGTTTTGGAATAGGCACGACGGTTGCAAGCTTCCAAATTGATGGTAAATCACCAGATTCCCAGATGTTATTCATGAGCTGCAAAAGAGCTTCCAGCGAGGAATCTGGCAAGTGTTTTAAGAGTTGATAGTGAATATTATCAGGCCCACAAGCTGTATCATGGGCTTTTGACAGAGATGTTTTAAGTTCTTCCAGAGAAAAGAGTTTATTATAATTTTCACCATTTTTCGATTTAAAGTTCAACTTCATTTTTCTTTTGTTTTTAACTTTTTTAAAATCTTCCCTGTAGTTGTTAGAAGAAGAAGATTTCGCAAACGTTTCACCAAGCTTGTTGGCAATATCTTTTTCAGATGTTAATAAAGAATTGCCGTCTTTCAAATGTTTAACAGTTGCTTTAGAATTTTACCTTTTATTTTTGTATCATATTCCAACTTTTGTCATCGGAGTGCGAGATGTTATCCCCGAGACAAATTTTTCCAAGACGTCCGTCGTGCTTGCCTGCAAGTCCGTCGTGCCTTAGCGCGAAAAATACGGAAATTACTTAAATTTTCCGTCGTAGGATGTTGACTGAACCGTCTTTCAGATTTTTTACGGTCATCTATGGCTTGATCACAAGCCTCATCAAACCATGGTTTGCTGGGATGTTTTGGATTTGCCGAGGTCTTAGGAATTGTTTTGTCAGCAATTGATATTAAAACTGTATTAAAAGTTAAAATTGGATCTTCTAAAGTCTCAAACATCTTTGATTGAAGTTCCGCTCGACAGAGATTCTCAAACAAGGACCAATCCGCCTTCTCGAGTTTCCAACGTGGAACTCTCTGCTGAGCAGAAGTAAAAAGATGTTCAAGTACTATTGGAAAGTGATCACTTCCACATAGATCATCATGAATACGCCATGAATAATCCAGAAGACAGAGTTTTATGGGGCTAGACAGAAAGAGGATGAGGATTAGTTGGAGTTGCAGACTTGAGAATATCATTGGTAGAGCACAGGATTTAGGAATAGTACAGGTTAGTGATGTTGACAAGATGCTTCATTCCATGCTTTGGAGGGGATTGCGTCAGGACTTGGTAAGATATCAGCATTCATAAGTATGACACTATTAAGGATTTTGACAGTTTACGAGTAGCCCTTCGCCAGATTGAAAGAGATCATTAAGTTTCAAAAGAGACCGATACACTAAAAACTAAGATTAAGCAGGGAACATCTAAATCAGCTATCACTACAGAGGAACCGAAGTATGATAAATTGGTAGGAATGATAAACCAACTTACACAGAAGGTTACTGTATTGGAACAACAGAATACACCACAAAAATACTCACCTCAATTCAACAGAGGATATAGAGGTAATAATAGAGGATTTGAACGAGGTAGAAGTCAACCGCCAAGAGGTACTGGCAACTGGCAATCATCAAGAGGTACTAGTAACTGGCAATCATCAAGAGGTACTGGTAACTGGCAACCACCTAGTACAGGTAACTGGAATCAGCAATCATCAGATACACCAACCTATGAAGATACTCAACATCAACCTACACAACAACAGGGATATCAACAGGAACCTAAGTGCCATAGATGTGGACTTTACGGTCATTTACATATTGGATGCCGGGTAATTTTAGATCACCAGAGAAATTCCTTAAACTACAGGCAGTCTACGACAAGGGGCCGGTGGTAGGCTTGAGGAAAAATGCAACACATGGTCCTCAGATTAGAAATAATTTAGTAAAAGAAATACCGCCAGGATTATTAGGAAAACCTGCAGAATCAACAGTAGAATTAGAGGGAAACAAGGTAACCACACTTTTAGATACTAGTTCAACAGTGTCAACTTTGGCATACTCTTATTACAAAGATCATCTTTCTAGCTCATTAGAACTTCAGGAATTACATACACTTTTAGATATTGAATGTGCAGGAGGAACTCAATTACCATATTTAGGCTTTATCGAAGCAAGAATAACAACTAAAAACAACATTAACAGAACTTATCCGATACTTGTTATACCAGATAGTCAATCACAGTGTAGATACTATTCTGTACGCTATCCGGAAGTCGCGATTTTCGAAGCGAGAACTTTAAATTCAGTTATGGATAATCAACATGGAATAGCTGCTGGTTGATAATTTAAAATATTTTTAGTTTTAATTGGTATGTTAATTCAAAAAGACTACTAGTATATTAAAGGTGAAGAGTTAAGGTATCAATACCTAGTTTACATATGTTTTTGAACTAAAGCGATGTAGTATGATTGCCAGTAAGAAAATGCAACTATCCACAATATACCAACAGTAGTAAAAAAAGTTATTAAAGACAAGCTGCCGGGCGGAATATTTATACCGTCTACAACAATGAGCAAAATCCTTACCATATTTATTTTGACATGCAGCAGAAAATATTCTATCCATTTAATACCAGATTACTGAATATTGGTAAATATACATGTACTACTATTTTACCATCATTACGATAATATAAATTTGTCTGATGGTACCACAATAAAAAGAGATAAACTTCATGAAAAACATTTGCTTTACTTGCTGTGAATCTTAATTAAACAGAGCAGCACACACAACAATGATTTGATCAAACAAAGCTTAATTGTTTTCCCATAGAAAAAGGTGGAATATTTAATGTTGCAGATCTTCGTGATAACAATTCTCTTATAAGGATCCCACTATCAGTTATTATCTCGTCAAAAAAGTTCTTTTAAAGTTTAATGGATACAAAAATATTCAGCAAAATCGTCAGACAATTCAGCCCCTGGCCAAAGTGGACATTGTCTGATTTGGACTGGGGCTTGTACACCAAATGGAAAATATGGGGTGATAAATTGCACACTTTCAAATGCCGGCGGGAGGAAACAAATGCATGTGCACAATCTTGCGTTCCCGATAAGGCATCTTAATTTTCATCTACCAAATTTTGATGTCTCGCACCTGTGCCGCAACACAAAATGTATCAATGTTGATCATCTAGTGTTAGAGCCACACGGCTTAAACCTCAGTAGAAAATACATTTTTGTGGTCATTGTCTTGGGCACCCAAACCCTTTGCCACCTTGCATGGTACACTGAAGATGGCATTGATATTATTTGCCAAGAATCAGATGTGCTGGAAAGGAGCCTGGTTCAGAGAAAAAAGATTTAAAGTGGAATGTCCCAATGGTCATGTTGACTGCACTGCAAACCTACACAGAGCAGCTCCATTGTCAAGAGTATGAGATAGGAAAGGAAATTGGTACCAAGCTTGCTATTCAAGACATCCTGGTGAAGAACGCCACAACTGATGGAGACTGATTGTCTCAACGTGGTAAAATTTTATATGAATTACTGCTTAACTTTTTACAATTTCAAAAAAGCAGTTAACATCAAAACACAATATAATTTAGAAAATGCTTGTCATCAGCGATTTATGACAATCTCACACCCCATAGTCATATTGCGTCAGATCATTATTTGAATAATAAAAATAATCATTTGCTTTTTCTATTTGATAGGTAAAGAAAGATGTCAAAATATCAATTGTTTGGAATATGCATGAAATATTTGCCACTGGACGTTAAGCAACCAACAATCAATCAATCAATCAATTTCCCAGCAGCCTCCTTGATAGCAAAGTTATATTCCACGGTGAATTTACCCTCACTAAATACTCTCTTATCAACTCCCTTGTGTATCAGCATTTTAATGCATTTTCATTCACGGTCCATTGCAGCATTTCTGCGAAAGATCTTGTAAACTCCTTTTGCTTCTAATTGAAAGACACTGAAAACAGATGGAGATGAAGAGATTTAATATTTGTCACCTTTTTCCGACAGCGGTTACAGTTAGAATGAGAGACATAAACCCTCAGTGCAGTAATGTATTTTTCAACTGTACGTTGAACTGTGGTTCTTTATGTAAAGCGTTTTTACAGTGTATAGAAATCTGTAACCATTGAAATGATTCTGATTTAATAGCACTGTCAAGGGTTGCTACTTGTTACATTTCATCTTTTACATCAATCGGCAAAGAAACACCAGTTGATTGTCGTTTTAATATACAAGAACTTGCCAGTCAGATAAAATGATTGAAATGGAACATTCTGAACACAAGGAAATTATACAGATTAGTGCATAAGTACATTAATAAGGCATATATGTATAGCAGAAAAGGTAAACTCAATTGACAGCATCACTTTTCTCGGCAATTTAGGAACACCCATTTGAATTTGGTTGGATATAGTTATCAAAGGTACCAGGATTATAATTAATTACGCCAGAGGCGCGTTTCGTTTACATAAGACTCATCAGTGACGCTCAGATAAAAAGTTAAAGCCAAAAATACAAAGTTGAAGAGCATTAAGACCCAAAATTCCAAAACAAAAATGTACCAAATACGGCTACGGTAATCTATTCCTTGAATATTCTGTGATAAATCCTAATTTTACAGTTAGCATCAGCCATGTTGCCAGCGTTGCCACTTCTTGTCCTCCTCAGCAGCCTTTCATTTCTGACAAGGTGGCAGCCATCCATTTCTCTGCACTTTAGTTAAGCTTTTTTTTTTTTTGAGAAGCCGGTAATGATGAGAGAACCCTTTAAGGAGATCCGATTAATTTTAGCAGGTCTCTGGAGTTACAGGCGGAGGACTCTCTAGTCCGAGCGTAATTTGTGTTGGCGACATTAATGGCTACATTTCCTCAGTTTGCCCTTCAACTGGTTTTTCAGCTGTTTCAGAAACAAGGTTTGTTTTCTGTTTGTCTTTAACTGAAGCCCTCTGGCAATCCTTTAAAATGGGTATGGTATTCGCTGTGATATCCATTTATTTAAACCAGGTACAGCTCTCTGGTGTCTGTGCATTCTGTACATCAGAGAAGCTGAAAGGACATGGGGCATCTGTTGCATTTTGCCACAGTTTGTGGATGATGGTTTCTAACATGTCTCATTAAAATTTGATGGTTGCGATACTCCGCTACACATTTGAAACACTGATAAAAGAGGGACGAAAGATACCAGAGGGACAGTCAAACTCATAAATCGAAAATAAACTGACAACGCCTGGCTAAAATGAAACAGACAAACAATAGAACACCTGACACAACATAGAAAACTAAATAATAAGCAACACGAACCCCACCAAAAGTAGGAGTAATCTCAGGTGCTTCGGAAGGGTAAGCAGATCCTGCTCCACATGTTAACTCATTGCAATTATAACCTGTATAAAAAGTATTTGAAAGCTTTTTGTCCTGCTTATACAGACAAATTGAAAGACCATGACCAAGGGATCCCAGAGTTCTGGTTTGCTTGCTTAGCTATTATTTTATTCTCTTTCAACAAGTTCACAATAATTGTTTGAATTAACTATTTATTATTTTCAGAATAAAACAGAGAAATTTCGTCTGCAATTTAAAGAACTTAGTGGGACTTAGTTTCTTGATTTTTGAACCCGTTATCTTCTTTTCCATAAAGGCTTAAACCGATCATGATGAACGACTTGAAGTTTTGAATTAGGAATCTTTTGAATCCTATAGTTAACATCAGATTTAAACTAATATATGCTAGAAATCAATGATTCAAACGAATCATATTTTTTAATCTACAACCTCAAAATAATGTTTATTAAATGAAGGATAACTTTAACTTACACATAAACTTCATCTGGAGTTATCCTGATTGGCAAATTGTCCAGTTGATCTTTTGTCTTTCAGCTAGGGTCTTGCGACTACTCCTACTGAAGCTGAAAGGATCTTTCTCTGAGTCAAAATTCTACCTTTGAGAGTTATAATCTGTGAGAGGTTTACCATTGATGAATCCATCACGGAGCTCCCCATAACCATAACATCTGTAAAGAAGTGTTCCTCTTTTCCTTATTATAAACAGAGTGTCCACATGTTCATAAACCTGCTCCTTTTCCAATTTAATAGCAAATGCCTTTAAATTTAACATGAACTTTTATTTAGACGCATTTAAAACACATATCTTGCACGAAAATTTGTCCTTTTTTCGGATATGCCTTTAGTACCCTGGTTTCTCTTTTCTGTGTATTTGTTTCAAATTCTGGGTCCTGCTTTCTAAAACTTAAATTAAGAGAATTATAAAAATCGAACATAAAAAGCAATTATCAACATCACTCATAGCTTAAACCCTGATGAAAAAAAAAATTTTTAATTAACTGACATTTGGCATTTACACATTTTGTTATGGAACTGCTTTCTAACTAATATATCAGATGTAGGCATATTTCTTGCTATGACAAACTACGTCGGCAGATCTATATAGGCAACAGTAGTATACCGCTGTTCGAAATTCATCAATCGATTGAGGAAAAAACAAATCTGGGTTACAAACTAAAACTGAGGGAAACGCATCAAATATAAGAGGGGAACAACGACACAACACTAAAATGCAACACACAGAGAAACGAACTATAATTTAACAGTGGCCAATTTCCTGACTTGACACGGGACATTTTAAGAAAATGGTGGGTTGAACCTGGTTTTGTTGCTAGCTAAACCTCCTGCTTTTATGACAATGTTAAATGTAACATTTAAATGACAACATTACATGACATGACTACAATACAAATAAATGGGAGAACATACAGGACAGAGAAACACACAAATAATAGCTATCAAAAGGTACCAGGCTTATAATTTAATACGCCAGACGCGCGTTTCGTCTACATAAGACTAATCAGTGACCCTCAGATAAAAAAAGTTCGAAAGTCAAAACAAGTACAAAGATTTTTCAGACTATTAAGACATTTACTTAAAAAAATGAGAAATAGTATGCACGTCTTTACATCATCGGTCTGTTGATGAACTAAAAGATAAATAATAAATGAATAAAAGATTATGGCATATAGTTATTCCAGAAACAAAACAATTTAATAAAACGTTTGATGTGCTAATTTCTGAAAATACAGAAACAAAATTGTTACAAATATATAAACTAGGATTTTGCTTGCATCAGCTTTTCAATCTCAAAAGGAATGATCGTTTTTTTTCCGGCTCGCTCCCTGGACATGGTCCATTATGGTAGTTTTTGGTACAGCATATGTTTCATAGGCTTTGCGGTAGCTCATTTTTAGCTCACCTGCCCACAGGGCCAAGTGAGCTTTTCTCATCACTTGTCCGTCGTCGTTAACTTTACAAAATCTTCTCCTCTGAAACTACTGGGCCAAATTAAACCAAACTTGGTCACAATCATTATTGGGGTATCTAGTTTAAAAATGTGTCCGATGAACCGACCAACCAACCAAGATGGCCGCCATGGCTATAAATAGAACATAGGGGTAAAATGCAGGTTCTGGCTTATATCTCTGAAACTAAAGTATTTAGAGCAAATCTGACATAAGGTAAAAATGTTCATCAGGTTAAGATCTATCTGCCCTGAAATTTTCAGATGAATCAGACAACTCGTTGTTGGGTTGCTGCCCTGAATTGGTAATTTTAAGGAAATTTTGCCGTTTTGGTTATTTTCTTGAATATTATTATAGAGATAAACTTTAAACAGCAATAATGTTCAGCAAAGTAAGATCTACAAATAAGTCAACATGACCAAAATGGTCAGTCACCCTTAAGGAGTTATTGCCCTTTATAGTCAATTTTAACAATTTTTCGTAAATTTTGTAATCTTTACAAAATCTTCTCTGAAACTACTAAGACAAATTTAACCATACTTGTCCCCAATCATCATTAGGGTATCTAGTTTAAAATGTGACCGATGACCCTGCCCGCAAACCAAGATGGCCGACATGGCAAAAATAGTACATAGGGTAAAATGCCGTTTTGGCTCATATCTCTGAAACCAAAGCATTTAGAGTAAATCTGACGGGATGAAATTGTTCATTAGGTAAAGATCTATCTGCCCTGAAATTTTCAGACCAATCAGGCAACCTGTTGTTGGATTGCTGCACCTGAATTGGTAATTTTAAGAACATTTTGCAGTTTTGGTTATTATCCTGAATATTATTATAGATAGAGATAAACTGTAAACAGCAATAATGTACAGCAAAGTAAGACCTACAAATAAGTCAATATGACCAAAATGGTCAATTGACCCCTTAAGGAGTTATTGCCGTTTAAAGTCAATTTTAACAATTTTCATAAATTTTGTAAATTTTACAAAATATTTTCCACTGTAAGTACTGGGCCAAGTTCATTATAGATAGAGATAATTGTAAGCAGCATGAATGTTCAGTAAAGTAAGATCTACAAACACATCACCATCACCAAAACACAATTTTGTCATGAATCCATCTGTGTCATATGTTTAATATGCACATAGACCAAGGTGAGCGACACAGGCTCTTTAGAGCCTCTAGTTAAACTTTAACTAGAAAAGAAATCATGTCCATTTGTATGAAATTTAATGTAGGTTGAATAAACAAACATATTTTTCCACATCTGTAACTAAGAGCACATGTGTTTTAAAAATATAACTGTAACAATACAAATAAAATGATACATATCCAGTGTGGAATTCTTAAATTGCTAACATGAGTATATTAATCGTGTACATTGTTAACTACCAGAGGCGGATTGCCCCCCTTTTTCTGGGAAAAATTGGTTGCTCATATAAGGAATCACTGAAGCATGACCGGGCGGGCTCCTCTTAGGCAGTCAGTGGGCCCCACTTATGAAAATTTCTCCATCCGCCACTGATTACATTTCAAACCATGCCACAGCATTTTGCATAGATGTGAATGTAAAGCATTCTTTTCATGTAACATTGAAATGGTAAATGTTAAAGGCAGCAATCATACTTTGGTGGCTTTTGTTGTTTTGTACCTGTTGGTGGGGTTGTTATCTCTTTGACACATTACCGGTTTCCATTCTAATTCTGTTTATTGATAACGTTAAATGTGGATAATTACTACTTACACATTCACATCTGCTGGTGTCACATTTATCTGCATTTGCTCAAGCATTTCCTTTTGCTCTCTTGCCAAATTTCTGCCGCTGCCGACACCAAAGTTGAAGGTATCCTTCTCTGGTGTCAGCAGAATAACTTCCTGGTCTGGTGTGACCTCCGGCATTGTAGGCAGCTTCCTCCTATGACTGTATGGTGGTGTATCTGTGATAGGGCTGCCTTCAGTGAATCGTTCAATCATTTCTCCGTAGCCAAAGGCTTTGATAATTGTACTCCCCTTCCTCCTAATGAGGAAGAGGGTGTCAACTGGCTCATCATTCTGTTCTTTCTGTAATTTTGTGGCAAATTTCTTTAAGTTTTTCACAATTCTGCTTTTCGATTTTTGTAATGCATTTATTCTGCAATTTCTTTCCTGGTATTTATTGTCATATTTTCTTTTCTCGCCTGGTTTCAGCGTTTCCTCTCTTCTCTCTATAGCCGAAAATATAAACAATTGAAATTACAAACATATACTGTAAAATCTAGAAATGAGGTTTAAGGACTTAAGGTAATTTAAAAAACAATCATTTTTTTTAATTCTGTTTGTGTATTTTATGTTATAGGTTAGTCATTTAGAGGATATACCCCAAAGGTGACTGGGGAATAGAAGTATGGTCACCATTGGTCTTCCTCCGACCGGCAGTAAAACCCTTGCTAAAGTGGGGCGTCCGTTTGGCTGTTCGGGATGTACAATTTGCAGCCACGTCCGGTCAGAATGGGGACGTTAAATCCGATGCCTCGTGTAATGAGAGTGCCACGCTCTTTGCACGTTAAGAACCCTTTCAACAACTCTTTGAGGGTCCGTAGGTGACCTGTTGCAAGGCTAAATTTCTGTCCCTATCCAATATACCCTCATTTCCGTGGCAGTCTAAATTTCTCCGACCTTAATTCCGGACGCCCTATTACAGAACCTACCTATTGTATTTATTGTTAATTTGTTCTCGTCCTGAATATGCATGAAATATTTGCCACTGGACGTTAAGCAACCAACAATGAATCAATCAATTTAAAGGATATGACATGCTAAGAGGAAAGTTAATTATATATTTTCATGCATTGGTGTTGATGAAAAATTGATTTTATTATTTTGATTTTATTGAGATAATCAACCTATTGCTGCTTTAGTGGTCTAGAAACTGCTCTGGTGTTATATAAATTGACAAAATGTCGAAGTTCAAACTTTCCTAAACAATGACAAAAAGAAAACCTATATATTTGCTTACTGTCTATTTTCTTATCAAAACATAATTCTTTTCATAGAGATTCACCCAAGGCTCTGTATGTTTTTACCTAAATGTCTCTTTTAGGAACTACTTCATTCAAAATTGAAGTAAAATAGCTTTGAATTTTATCCAAGTTCCATTTACTTCTCTACATAAATATAATTCTGACCAATCAGCATCATTTATTTTTATACCAAAATCCTCTTTATTGTAATTTTGTAGATCTTATTTTGATTATTTTATTTTCTCCACTACAGTCGATCCGGGTAATTCTGTACACTGTCGGTCCTAAATGAATATCATTTGGTTCCCTGTTTGATACTACAATGTTCAAGAAGAAAACCGGAAAACTAGATCATTTGTAGAATGTAGACGTGTTTGACATTTTCCTTAGAAATCAACAAAATACAGAGAATGACAAAATCGAACTGAAAAGTCATAGTGGGTAGTTAGATGCATGTTTCCAGTGGCAAGAGAATAATTACAGCACGAACCACCATAGTTTTTAAGTCACACACAGCGTGCAATATTATAAAGCAGAATCTAAATACAAAACGATAACATACCAAACAAACAAATACTTTATTTGCCACTCACGGCGCCCAAAATGAGCAGAACAATTACAAGATAATTTTCAAACATAAAGTAAATTAAAAATAGGTTAAACAAAGTACATAATAACAATTGAGGTGTTTACTTGTACGGATTGTCCGTATTTTACACGGATTTTTAATAAAATTACTCAATACGGATTCGTCATGAAAAGTACGGATTTTCTAACAATCCGAAAAAAATCAAAGTTACTTCCGTTTACGGCGATCGGTGTCTAAAAGGCGCTTTTTGACTGGGAATAGCCTCTCTTTAAAGCGCAAATGTATATTTCATGGACGGCATGAATCAGGATGCCAGCGTTTGGAATTATGAAAATTCCCACAGTTGCGCACATTATGAAAAGTTTTTCTTGCGTTAGAAATAAACGAACTAAACAAAGATCCTGCGAACTCTGAACTGTGAATTGAAAACGGTCTACATAGTACCTTGTTGAACTCTTAAACTATTGGCAACTTAGTCATTCAATGGCAATTAAACTTAGTCATAAGTATTGAAATCTAGTCCCTATTGAGTTTATTATTTTGAGGTTTTGTATTTTAATGTGTTGTACAAGCATTTGACAAGATTAAATAGTTAATGAAATTTTAAATGTACATATCTTGTTTCTTTATAAGTACACTCTGAATACCAGATTTGCATGTATTGACTTATTCCAAATTTTAGCTCAACTTTTGTCAAATCATGCAAATTTTAGGTTATAATCTTTGTTGCAAAATATCTGAATAAGACTGCAAATACTGTCAGAATGCAGGAAATTGCATCTAATTTTTAAAATTTTCTGGGGGAGGGGGGGGTGACATGCCCCAAACCCCCTAGATGGTTCGTGCCGCTTTACGGCACTCATCGAGAGTATTACTGACATCATTGTAAAACTACTGACAATTCTACTGATAGACATCATGGTGTCAGGTCTCAGTGAGTAATACCAACTTTGACAATTACATTCATTATTACTTAGAGTAAATAGTTATCAAAGGTACCAGTATTATAATTTAGTACGCCAGACGCGTTTCGTCTACGTAACAGCCGGTGCAGCATGACTTTCCACACTTACATTTTTTCTCTGCATTTTTGACAAATTTTGGGACAGAATGTACTTTCTGTGTAATTCATTTTGATGAAGTCGACGGAAAGTTTTCTTTTACCATTGTTACGAAAGCAATTCACGTCTAGAATCAAATGCAGGCTTTTTCAAGTTTTGGAGTTGGCGGCCTTTCCCGACACACTATGGGACAAAATATATTCGTCGGGAAAGCTTTTGCAATAAGCTCTTTACTTCGTCGTAGAGTTTGTCCATAAGACGAATGGAATCTTTGAACGAAGCTAAAGTGTTTCCATTAAAGGAAGCAAGTGTGTCATTCGCTACTACTACTAGGGGTTTAGTTACTGTTTCTGCCATGGACAGTTCTGGTTTCCACATGATTTATTTTGAAGCTTTCGGTTTATCCAAACCTGAAGTCTATACTCTGCCAAGCTTTTTTAGATAAGTCCCGCTCCTCTCTTCTAGGGCGATCACCCATTATTTCAAAACTTATTTTATCTAACTCAAACTGAAAGTTTATATGTAAACTCGAACAATTTAAAATTAAAAAAGGAATAACATACACCTGTGGGCAGACTTCACTCACTTACAAATTTATATATTATTTTTTACCTTAAGGCTTTTGGGTGTTTAAAAGGATCTCTGTATTAATTTGATACCAATTAGAAAACAATGAACATCGGCAAAGATGGAAAACCACAACATGTGGACATAAATATTTTACACCATATCCGGATTTCGACAAATAATGTATCTTCGGTGATGTTTTAGATATATATTTATAATGACTAAATAATAGCCAACAGTATATCTTACGGGGCGATGGATCATGTAATTATGATACAGATCACTACAAAATATAATATATAAGAAGTCTAAAAGGGTACAATTTCACCATAACAATGGCTGAACATGCAGCCATTTAAGTCAAAGCATCCACATGAACTTTAAAACATTTGTTGATACACATGGATTGAAAAGAAAATAACCTGTTGGTTGCATTTGGCTCTATATATATTTAAAGAGGGACGAAAGATACCAGAGGGCAGTCAAACTCATAGATCGAAAACAAACTGACAACGCCATGGCCAAAAATAAAAAGACAAACAGACAAATAATAGTACAGATGACATAACATAGAAAACTAAAGACTAAGCAACACGATCCCCACCAAAACTGGGGGTGATCTCAGGTGCTCGGAAGGGTAAGCAGATCCTGCTCCACATGTGGCACCCGTCGTGTTGCTTATGTTATTACAAATCCGGTAAATAGTCTAATTCGGTAAGTCACATTCGTGAAAACGGTTGTAGTTACGACATAAGGAACATATCCGATATCATCTGTGAAACGGTTATTCCATAACGGTCAACCAACTCGTGATGGCGTCCGTAAAATTTACGAAGAGATGATTTCAACTTCACCATTCGGAACTCTTGGTTTAATAGCTTCCTTGTGAGCAGCAATCCTCTATCAAGGAAATCATGATAGGAAACACAAGCCCGGGAATATCGTATCAATTGGGAGATATATACTCCGTATGCAGGCGCTGCTGGAATGTTGCTACATAGAAATGGAAAGTTCACAATTGGGAAGCCGAAATCATCTCTTTGTCGTAATTTTTGTTTTCAACCGACCCTCATTGTCAATTTCTAGATGTAAGTCAAGATATGAGGCAGACTTAACTGTATCTGTAGTATCCTTTATCTCTATATTTAAGCTACAATACAAGATTAGTGTATGTAAATAAATACATTATGCTTAGGCTTCTGCTTTCCTGGTGGCAGCTGTGACATATTTGAATCTGGCTTGAAGAAGAATATTCTTCTGTTTGAAGTAAGCTCAATGTGCTTTCATCAACAAATATTACATTAAAATATCTTCTTTAAGGGCAAAACTTTCACATCAAAATAAAGTTTCTTCTCTTTGTTGTTATGAGTTATCAGCTGGCAATATTTACCTAATTTAGCTTTCCATCTTATTTTTTCCTGAACAAGGACACATACCCTTTCTAATTTTGATTGAACGTGTTTTCTAAATTTGTCAAAGACTGCATTTGCAGTCAGTCCATTGTCTCTCTTTAGCCACGGATCAATAATCCTTACATGTACTATGCTATTTTTGTATACCTGCTTATAAAACACAGATTGTCTTGATGTTATAATATCATACTTGCTATGACAAATGCCAGGTAAGTTGTATCTATGATAAATTCTCCCGGGCATTGTATTCAATTAATATATATTACGAGAATTGTTAACAAATTGTATATAGACAGACAGAAGAAAAATAAAACGGATTAGTATTAAACTCCTACCATAGTCGTCAGGGTGCCCACTACTATGAAATTTTCATTGAGTGCATGTATCCCACAGGAAGAGTCATCTTTCTGACCTTGATATTCAGGGCAGTCTTTAAATCTCCATATACATAATCTCTTCATTTTTGAAGTTGTACTACAAAATCAAACACAACCAGCAGATCTAGAAAGTTACATAATACATTGACATTATAATAGAATCTTGATGAAAGTTCCAAGAAGCTTTGTCAATTGCTCACGCAACAGTTGACCAGTTCTTCTTGGCATTTGATGGAATTGACGGATAATGGGTCTGACAGGCACAGCGAATTGCATTTGTCTTATCAGTGGATATCTGTCCCTTCAATGATGTTTTCCTTAGACAAATATTTCTGAAAAGGTCTTCTGCGAATCGTCTACTTGAATCACCTGAGGTTAGTTTGGCATCTTGCAGATGGTTGTCAGGGTTTGATTATACGGCAAGAGTCACCATTGGTCTTCCTCCGACCGGCAGTAAAACCCTTGCTAAAGTGGGGCGTCCGTTTGGCTATGCGGGATGTACGTCCCGTCAGAATGGGAACGTTAAACCCAAAGCCTCGTGTAAAGAGAGTGGCACACTCTTTGCACGTTAAGAACCCTTGCAACAACTCTTTGAGGGGTCCATAGGTGGCCTGTTGCAAGGCTGAATTTCTGTCCCTATCCATTATATCCTCATTTCCCGTGGAAGTCTAAATTTCTCCGACCTTATTCCCGTACGCCCCTCTTGCAGAACTTACCTATTGTATTTATTGTTAATTTGTTCTCGTCCCGAACATGCATGAAATATTTGCCACTGGACGTTAAGCAACCAACAATCAATTAATCAATTATACGGCAAGATGGTAGGTGCTGGTTAAAACAACTGAAAGTTAGTGTTAACTAAAAGTTGGTGTTAGCAGAAGAAGGCTTGTTTTGCAGAATTGTTGTCAAACTCAAAGATTAAAAGTGCGGGTCTACACTGGCGCCGAGAACTGTGGAAAGAAGATGTCATCCCACGGTGTAGAATGGTAACGGACTTATTGGTTTTTTCGGCGTTTCCGCACTAATCGGGTTCGGCAACGGACTTATCGCGTTTTCAGATGACAACATTTGGCGTAAATGGTTATTTCTTTCAACTTGTATTAAAGCAGAATTGATATTTCCAAATAAGCTTGATGTCACGGAATGGGGAAATTATTTATTTTGCTGGCTAGCTAATCATATATTCATGGGAAGCTACGATTTATTTCAAATTGTTTCCACCAACGTGGTACCCGAACTTGAAAACAAACATTTTTCATGGAAAGATGTCTAATTGAAGCGTGTTTTAAGCATGCTGTTTTCTTTTCCAAGTAAATTTTTGGTTATTATTCATTAAATGTAGACATTTTCCCTTTCGGAACTGTTTCATGCACTATTAAGGTCTTAAATGATGGTTAATTTGAAAAATTAGTGGCACCGGACTTTTTGTGTTATTAGCACCGGACTTTTTGTGCGCAAATGAATATGGAGACTCCTATCTTCTCAGTCAGTCTATGTGTTTACTCCGCCTGGGCCACGGTTAATCACCTCTTACTTTATACATTAATCACACAGTCCCCAAGGGTGACTGGGGAATAGAAATATGGTCACCATTGGTCTTCCTCCGACCGGCGGTAAAACCCTCGTCAAAGTGGGGCGTCCGTTTGGCTGTGCGGGATGTACAAATTTGCAGCCACGTCCGGTCAGAATGGGGACGTTAAATCCGATGCCTCGTGTAAAGAGAGTGCCACGCTCTTTGCACGTTAAGAACCCTGCAACAACTCTTTGAGGGGTCCGTAGGTGACCTGTTGCAAGGCTAAATTTCTGTCCCTATCCAATATACCCTCATTTCCCGTGGCAGTCTAAATTTCTCCGACCTCAATCCCAGACGCCTCTATTACAGAACCTACCTATTGTATTTATTGTTAATTTGTTCTCGTCCTGAATATGCATGAAATATTTGCCACTGGACGTTAAGCAACCAACAATGAATCAATCAATTTAAAGGATATGACATGCTAAGAGGAAAGTTAATTATATATTTTCATGCATTGGTGTTGATGAAAAATTGATTTTATTATTTTGATTTTATTGAGATAATCAACCTATTGCTGCTTTAGTGGTCTAGAAACTGCTCTGGTGTTATATAAATTGACAAAATGTCGAAGTTCAAACTTTCCTAAACAATGACAAAAAGAAAACCTATATATTTGCTTACTGTCTATTTTCTTATCAAAACATAATTCTTTTCATAGAGATTCACCCAAGGCTCTGTATGTTTTTTACCTAAATGTCTCTTTTAGGAACTACTTCATTCAAAATTGAAGTAAAATAGCTTTGAATTTTATCCAAGTTCCATTTACTTCTCTACATAAATATAATTCTGACCAATCAGCATCATTTATTTTTATACCAAAATCCTCTTTATTGTAATTTTGTAGATCTTATTTTGATTATTTTTTTCTCCACTACAGTCGATCCGGGTAATTCTGTACACTGTCGGTCCTAAATGAATATCATTTGGTTCCCTGTTTGATACTACAATGTTCAAGAAGAAAACCGGAAAACTAGATCATTTGTAGAATGTAGACGTGTTTGACATTTTCCTTAGAAATCAACAAAAATACAGAGAATGACAAAATCGAACTGAAAAGTCATAGTGGGTAGTTAGATGCATGTTTCCAGTGGCAAGAGAATAATTACAGCACGAACCACCATAGTTTTTAAGTCACACACAGCGTGCAATATTATAAAGCAGAATCTAAATACAAAACGATAACATACCAAACAAACAAATACTTTATTTGCCACTCACGGCGCCCAAAATGAGCAGAACAATTACAAGATAATTTTCAAACATAAAGTAAATTAAAATAGGTTAAACAAAGTACATAATAACAATTGAGGTGTTTACTTGTACGGATTGTCCGTATTTTACACGGATTTTTAATAAAATTACTCAATACGGATTCGTCATGAAAAGTACGGATTTTCTAACAATCCGAAAAAATCAAAGTTACTTCCGTTTACGGCGATCGGTGTCTAAAGGCGCTTTTTGACTGGGAATAGCCTCTCTTTAAAGCGCAAAATGTATATTTCATGGACGGCATGAATCAGGATGCCAGCGTTTGGAATTATGAAAATTCCCCACAGTTGCGCACATTATGAAAAGTTTTTCTTGCGTTAGAAATAAACGAACTAAACAAAGATCCTGCGAACTCTGAACTGTGAATTGAAAACGGTCTACATAGTACCTTGTTGAACTCTTAAACTATTGGCAACTTAGTCATTCAATGGCAATTAAACTTAGTCATAAGTATTGAAATCTAGTCCCTATTGAGTTTATTATTTTGAGGTTTTGTATTTTTAATGTATTGTACAAGCATTTGACAAGATTAAATAGTTAATGAAATTTTAAATGTACATATCTTGTTTCTTTATAAGTACACTCTGAATACCAGATTTGCATGTATTGACTTATTCCAAATTTTAGCTCAACTTTTGTCAAATCATGCAAATTTTAGGTTATAATCTTTGTTGCAAAATATCTGAATAAGACTGCAAATACTGTCAGAATGCAGGAAATTGCATCTAATTTTCAAAATTTTCTGGGGGCGGGTGGCATGCCCCAAACCCCTAGATGGTTCGTGCCGCTTTACGGCACTCATCGAGAGTATTACTGACATCATTGTAAAACTACTGACAATTCTACTGATAGACATCATGGTGTCAGGTCTCAGTGAGTAATACCAACTTTGACAATTACATTCATTATTACTTAGAGTAAATAGTTATCAAAGGTACCAGTATTATAATTTAGTACGCCAGACGCGCGTTTCGTCTACGTAACAGCCGGTGCAGCATGACTTTCCACACTTACATTTTTTCTCTGCATTTTTGACAAATTTTGGGACAGAATGTACTTTCTGTGTAATTCATTTTGATGAAGTCGACGGAAAGTTTTCTTTTACCATTGTTACGAAAGCAATTCACGTCTAGACTCAAATGCAGGCTTTTCAAGTTTTGGAGTTGGCGGCCTTTCCCGACACACTATGGGACAAAATATATTCGTCTTGGAAAGCTTTTGCAATAAGCTCTTTACTTCGTCGTAGAGTTTGTCCATAAGGCGAATGGAATCTTTGAACGAAGCTAAAGTGTTTCCATTAAAGGAAGCAAGTGTGTCATTCTCTACTACTACTAGGGTTTTAGTTACTGTTTCTGCCATGGACAGTTCTGGTTTCACATGATTTATTTTGAAGCTTTCGGTTTATCCAAACCTGAAGTCTATACTCTGCCAAGCTTTTTTTTAGATAAGTCCCGCTCCCTCTCTTCTAGGGCGATCACCCATTATTTCAAAACTTATTTTATCTAACTCAAACTGAAAGTTTATATGTAAACTCGAACAATTTAAAATTAAAAAAGGAATAACATACACCTGTGGGCAGACTTCACTCACTTACAAATTTATATATTATTTTTTACCTTAAGGCTTTTGGGTGTTTAAAAAGGATCTCTGTATTAATTTGATACCAATTAGAAAACAATGAACTTCGGCAAAGATGGAAAACCACAACATGTGGACATAAATATTTTACACCATATCCGGATTTCGACAAATAATGTATCTTCGGTGATGTTTTAGATATATATTTATAATGACTAAATAATAGCCAACAGTATATCTTACGGGGCGATGGATCATGTAATTATGATACAGATCACTACAAAATATAATATATAAGAAGTCTAAAAGGGTACAATTTCACCATACCAATGGCTGAACATGCAGCCATTTAGGCCAAAGCATCCACATGAACTTTAAAACATTTGTTGATACACATGGATTGAAAAGAAAATAACCTGTTGGTTGCATTTGGCTCTATATATATTTAAAAGAGGGACGAAAGATACCAGAGGGACAGTCAAACTCATAGATCGAAAACAAACTGACAACGCCATGGCCAAAAATAAAAGACAAACAGACAAATAATAGTACAGATGACATAACATAGAAAACTAAAGACTAAGCAACACGATCCCACCAAAACTGGGGTGATCTCAGGTGCTCGGAAGGTAAGCAGATCCTGCTCCACATGTGGCACCCGTCGTGTTGCTTATGTTATTACAAATCCGGTAAATAGTCTAATTCGGTAAGTCACATTCGTGAAAACGGTTGTAGTTACGACATAAGGAACATATCCGATATCATCTGTGAAACGGTTATTCCATAACGGTCAACCAACTCGTGATGGCGTCCGTAAAATTTACGAAGAGATGATTTCAACTTCACCACTCGGAACTCTTGGTTTAATAGCTTCCTTGTGAGCAGCAATCCTCTATCAAGGAAATCATGACAGGAAACACAAGCCGGGAATATCGTATCAATTGGGAGATATATACTCCGTATGCAGGCGCTGCTGGAATGTTGCTACATAGAAATGGAAAGTTCACAATTGGGAAGCCGAAATCATCTCTTTTGTCGTAATTTTTGTTTTCAACCGACCCTCATTGTCAATTTCTAGATGTAAGTCAAGATAGGCAGACTTAACTGTATCTGTAGTATCCTTTATCTCTATATTTAAGCTACAATACAAGATTAGTGTATGTAATAAATACATTATGCTTAGGCTTCTGCTTTCCTGGTGGCAGCTGTGACATATTTGAATCTGGCTTGAAGAAGAATATTCTTCTGTTTGAAGTAAGCTCCAATGTGCTTTCATCAACGAATATTACATTAAAAATATCTTCTTTAAGGGCAAAACTTTCACATCAAAATAAAGTTTCTTCTCTTTGTTGTTATGAGTTATCAGCTGGCAATATTTACCTAATTTAGCTTTCCATCTTATTTTTTTCCGGAACAAGGACACATACCCCTTTCTAATTTTGATTGAACGTGTTTTTCTAAATTTGTCAAAGACTGCATTTGCAGTCAGTCCATTGTCTCTCTTTAGCCACGGATCAATAATCCTTACATGTACTATGCTATTTTTGTATACCTGCTTATAAAACACAGATTGTCTTGATGTTATAATATCATACTTGCTATGACAAATGCCAGGTAAGTTGTATCTATGATAAATTCTCCCGGGCATTGTATTCAATTAATATATATTACGAGAATTGTTAACAAATTGTATATAGACAGACAGAAGAAAAATAAAACGGATTAATATTAAACTCCTACCATAGTCGTCAGGGTGCCCACTACTATGAAATTTTCATTGAGTGCATGTATCCCACAGGAAGAGTCATCTTTCTGACCTTGATATTCAGGGCAGTCTTTAAATCTCCATATACATAATCTCTTCATTTTTGAAGTTGTACTACAAAATCAAACACAACCAGCAGATCTAGAAAGTTACATAATACATTGACATTATAATAGACTCTTGATGAAAGTTGCAAGAAGCTTTGTAAATTGCTCAAACAACAGTTGACCAGTTCTTCTCGGCATTTGATGGTATTGACGGATAATGGCTCTGACAGTCAAAGCGAATTGCATGTATCATCTCACTAGATATTTGTCCCTTCAATGATGTTTTCCTTAGACAAATATTTATGAAAAGGTTTACTGCGAATCGTCTACTTGAATCACCTGAGGTTAGTTTGGCATCTTGCAGATGGTTGTCAGGGTTTGATTATACGGCAAGAGTCACCATTGGTCTTCCTCCGACCGGCAGTAAAACCCTTGCTAAAGTGGGGCGTCCGTTTGGCTGTGCGGGATGTACAAATTTGCAGCCACGTCCGGTCAGAATGGGGACGTTAAATCCGATGCCTCGTGTAAAGAGAGTGCCACGCTCTTTGCACGTTAAGAACCCTGCAACAACTCTTTGAGGGGTCCGTAGGTGACCTGTTGCAAGGCTAAATTTCTGTCCCTATCCATTATACCCTCATTTCCCGTGGAAGTCTAAATTTCTCCGACCTTATTCCCGTACGCCCCTCTTGCAGAACTTACCTATTGTATTTATTGTTAATTTGTTCTCGTCCTGAATATGCATGAAATATTTGCCACTGGACGTTAAGCAACCAACAATCAATTAATCAATTATACGGCAAGATGGTAGGTGCTGGTTAAAACAACTGAAAGTTAGTGTTAACTAAAAGTTGGTGTTAGCAGAAGAAGGCTTGTTTTGCAGAATTGTTGTCAAACTCAAAGATTAAAAGTGCGGGTCTACACTGGCGCCGAGAACTGTGGAAAGAAGATGTCATCCCACGGTGTAGAATGGTAACGGACTTATTGGGTTTTTCGGCGTTTCCGCACTAATCGGGTTCGGCAACGGACTTATCGCGTTTTCAGATGACAACATTTGGCGTAAATGGTTATTTCTTTCAACTTGTATTAAAGCAGAATTGATATTTCCAAATAAGCTTGATGTCACGGAATGGGAAATTATTTATTTTGCTGGCTAGCTAATCATATATTCATGGGAAGCTACGATTTATTTCAAATTGTTTCCACCAACGTGGTACCCGAACTTGAAAACAAACATTTTCATGGAAAGATGTCTAATTGAAGCGTGTTTTAAGCATGCTGTTTTCTTTTCAAGTAAATTTTGGTTATTATTCATTAAATGTAGACATTTTCCCTTTCGGAACTGTTTCATGCACTATTAAGGTCTTAAATGATGGTTAATTTGAAAATTAGTGGCACCGGACTTTTGTGTTATTAGCACCGGACTTTTGTGCGCAAATGAATATGGAGACTCCTATCTTCTCAGTCAGTCTATGTGTTTACTCTGCCTGGGCCACGGTTAATCACCTCTTACTTTATACATTAATCACACAGTCCCCAAGGGTGACTGGGGAATAGAAATATGGTCACCATTGGTCTTCCTCCGACCGGCGGTAAAACCCTCGTCAAAGTGGGGCGTCCGTTTGGCTGTGCGGGATGTACAAATTTGCAGCCACGTCCGGTCAGAATGGGGACGTTAAATCCGATGCCTCGTGTAAAGAGAGTGCCACGCTCTTTGCACGTTAAGAACCCTGCAACAACTCTTTGAGGGGTCCGTAGGTGACCTGTTGCAAGGCTAAATTTCTGTCCCTATCCAATATACCCTCATTTCCCGTGGCAGTCTAAATTTCTCCGACCTCAATCCCAGACGCCTCTATTACAGAACCTACCTATTGTATTTATTGTTAATTTGTTCTCGTCCTGAATATGCATGAAATATTTGCCACTGGACGTTAAGCAACCAACAATGAATCAATCAATTTAAAGGATATGACATGCTAAGAGGAAAGTTAATTATATATTTTCATGCATTGGTGTTGATGAAAAATTGATTTTATTATTTTTGATTTTATTGAGATAATCAACCTATTGCTGCTTTAGTGGTCTAGAAACTGCTCTGGTGTTATATAAATTGACAAAATGTCGAAGTTCAAACTTTCCTAAACAATGACAAAAAGAAAACCTATATATTTGCTTACTGTCTATTTTCTTATCAAAACATAATTCTTTTCATAGAGATTCACCCAAGGCTCTGTATGTTTTTTACCTAAATGTCTCTTTTAGGAACTACTTCATTCAAAATTGAAGTAAAATAGCTTTGAATTTTATCCAAGTTCCATTTACTTCTCTACATAAATATAATTCTGACCAATCAGCATCATTTATTTTTTATACCAAAATCCTCTTTATTGTAATTTTTGTAGATCTTTTTTTGATTATTTTTTTCTCCACTACAGTCGATCCGGGTAATTCTGTACACTGTCGGTCCTAAATGAATATCATTTGGTTCCCTGTTTGATACTACAATGTTCAAGAAGAAAACCGGAAAACTAGATCATTTGTAGAATGTAGACGTGTTTGACATTTTCCTTAGAAATCAACAAAAAATACAGAGAATGACAAAATCGAACTGAAAAGTCATAGTGGGTAGTTAGATGCATGTTTCCAGTGGCAAGAGAATAATTACAGCACGAACCACCATAGTTTTTTAAGTCACACACAGCGTGCAATATTATAAAGCAGAATCTAAATACAAAACGATAACATACCAAACAAACAAATACTTTATTTGCCACTCACGGCGCCCAAAATGAGCAGAACAATTACAAGATAATTTTCAAACATAAAGTAAATTAAAAATAGGTTAAACAAAGTACATAATAACAATTGAGGTGTTTACTTGTACGGATTGTCCGTATTTTACACGGATTTTTAATAAAATTACTCAATACGGATTCGTCATGAAAAGTACGGATTTTCTAACAATCCGAAAAAAATCAAAGTTACTTCCGTTTACGGCGATCGGTGTCTAAAAGGCGCTTTTTGACTGGGAATAGCTCTCTTTAAAGCGCAAAATGTATATTTCATGGACGGCATGAATCAGGATGCCAGCGTTTGGAATTATGAAAATTCCCCACAGTTGCGCACATTATGAAAAGTTTTTCTTGCGTTAGAAATAAACGAACTAAACAAAGATCCTGCGAACTCTGAACTGTGAATTGAAAACGGTCTACATAGTACCTTGTTGAACTCTTAAACTATTGGCAACTTAGTCATTCAATGGCAATTAAACTTAGTCATAAGTATTGAAATCTAGTCCCTATTGAGTTTATTATTTTGAGGTTTTGTATTTTTAATGTATTGTACAAGCATTTGACAAGATTAAATAGTTAATGAAATTTTAAATGTACATATCTTGTTTCTTTATAAGTACACTCTGAATACCAGATTTGCATGTATTGACTTATTCCAAATTTTAGCTCAACTTTTGTCAAATCATGCAAATTTTAGGTTATAATCTTTGTTGCAAAATATCTGAATAAGACTGCAAATACTGTCAGAATGCAGGAAATTGCATCTAATTTTCAAAATTTTCTGGGGGCGGGTGGCATGCCCCAAACCCCCTAGATGGTTCGTGCCGCTTTACGGCACTCATCGAGAGTATTACTGACATCATTGTAAAACTACTGACAATTCTACTGATAGACATCATGGTGTCAGGTCTCAGTGAGTAATACCAACTTTGACAATTACATTCATTATTACTTAGAGTAAATAGTTATCAAAGGTACCAGTATTATAATTTAGTACGCCAGACGCGCGTTTCGTCTACGTAACAGCCGGTGCAGCATGACTTTCCACACTTACATTTTTCTCTGCATTTTTGACAAATTTTGGGACAGAATGTACTTTCTGTGTAATTCATTTTGATGAAGTCGACGGAAAGTTTTCTTTTACCATTGTTACGAAAGCAATTCACGTCTAGACTCAAATGCAGGCTTTTTCAAGTTTTGGAGTTGGCGGCCTTTCCCGACACACTATGGGACAAAATATATTCGTCTTGGAAAGCTTTTGCAATAAGCTCTTTACTTCGTCGTAGAGTTTGTCCATAAGGCGAATGGAATCTTTGAACGAAGCTAAAGTGTTTCCATTAAAGGAAGCAAGTGTGTCATTCTCTACTACTACTAGGGTTTTAGTTACTGTTTCTGCCATGGACAGTTCTGGTTTCCACATGATTTATTTTTGAAGCTTTCGGTTTATCCAAACCTGGAAGTCTATACTCTGCCAAGCTTTTTTTTAGATAAGTCCCGCTCCTCTCTTCTAGGGCGATCACCCATTATTTCAAAACTTATTTTATCTAACTCAAACTGAAAGTTTATATGTAAACTCGAACAATTTAAAATTAAAAAAGGAATAACATACACCTGTGGGCAGACTTCACTCACTTACAAATTTATATATTATTTTTTACCTTAAGGCTTTTGGGTGTTTAAAAAGGATCTCTGTATTAATTTGATACCAATTAGAAAACAATGAACTTCGGCAAAGATGGAAAACCACAACATGTGGACATAAATATTTTACACCATATCCGGATTTCGACAAATAATGTATCTTCGGTGATGTTTTAGATATATATTTATAATGACTAAATAATAGCCAACAGTATATCTTACGGGGCGATGGATCATGTAATTATGATACAGATCACTACAAAATATAATATATAAGAAGTCTAAAGGGTACAATTTCACCATACCAATGGCTGAACATGCAGCCATTTAGGCCAAAGCATCCACATGAACTTTAAAACATTTGTTGATACACATGGATTGAAAAGAAAATAACCTGTTGGTTGCATTTGGCTCTATATATATTTAAAGAGGGACGAAAGATACCAGAGGGACAGTCAAACTCATAGATCGAAAACAAACTGACAACGCCATGGCCAAAATAAAAAGACAAACAGACAAATAATAGTACAGATGACATAACATAGAAAACTAAAGACTAAGCAACACGATCCCACCAAAACTGGGGGTGATCTCAGGTGCTCCGGAAGGGTAAGCAGATCCTGCTCCACATGTGGCACCCGTCGTGTTGCTTATGTTATTACAAATCCGGTAAATAGTCTAATTCGGTAAGTCACATTCGTGAAAACGGTTGTAGTTACGACATAAGGAACATATCCGATATCATCTGTGAAACGGTTATTCCATAACGGTCAACCAACTCGTGATGGCGTCCGTAAAATTTACGAAGAGATGATTTCAACTTCACCACTCGGAACTCTTGGTTTAATAGCTTCCTTGTGAGCAGCAATCCTCTATCAAGGAAATCATGACAGGAAACACAAGCCCGGGAATATCGTATCAATTGGGAGATATATACTCCGTATGCAGGCGCTGCTGGAATGTTGCTACATAGAAATGGAAAGTTCACAATTGGGAAGCCGAAATCATCTCTTTGTCGTAATTTTTGTTTTCAACCGACCCTCATTGTCAATTTCTAGATGTAAGTCAAGATATGAGGCAGACTTAACTGTATCTGTAGTATCCTTTATCTCTATATTTAAGCTACAATACAAGATTAGTGTATGTAATAAATACATTATGCTTAGGCTTCTGCTTTCCTGGTGGCAGCTGTGACATATTTGAATCAGATTAATCAAATTCACACATAATACAATCGATAAAGACTAAGTAAGTTTATCGATCAATACATACATAATTTAGCACAACCACATTTTATTAGTCACACGAATCCAATACATTAAACAAAATACAACATCATAAAGTATAAATTTACTGTAATAAAACTACAATTTACATGAAAATGATCAATACAATATTTTATAATATAACTATACGATTAAAAAATAATAATTATTGACGTAAATCAGATAATCTTTAACGGCATTGATAAAAGCCAATTGCTAAATGAATTTCAAGTCTAATCAAAAAATAATCTTTAGAATCCTGCAAATCGTCTGACTGAGAATAACTTAGCAATATTATACATGTAACATAGAACGTAGTATCAGAATTACTATCTAATATGCATATATTTGATAATTAGAAATATAATAAGTATTGAATTAAGTGAATGATTAAAGATTACAATCATGAAACTCTTAAATTATGATTACTATAATTATCTAGGCTAAATTCTGTCCCTATCCATTATACCCTCATTTCCCGTGGAAGTCTAAATTTCTCCGACCTTATTCCTGTACGCCCCTCTTGCAGAACCTACCTATTGTATTTATTGTTAATTTGTTCTCGTCCTGAATATGCATGAAATATTTGCCACTGGACGTTAAGCAACCAACAATCAATTAATCAATTATACGGCAAGATGGTAGGTGCTGGTTAAAACAACTGAAAGTTAGTGTTAACTAAAAGTTGGTGTTAGCAGAAGAAGGCTTGTTTTGCAGAATTGTTGTCAAACTCAAAGATTAAAAGTGCGGGTCTACACTGGCGCCGAGAACTGTGGAAAGAAGATGTCATCCACGGTGTAGAATGGTAACGGACTTATTGGTTTTTCGGCGTTTCCGCACTAATCGGGTTCGGCAACGGACTTATCGCGTTTCAGATGACAACATTTGGCGTAAATGGTTATTTCTTTCAACTTGTATTAAAGCAGAATTGATATTTCCAAATAAGCTTGATGTCACGGAATGGGAAATTATTTATTTTGCTGGCTAGCTAATCATATATTCATGGAAGCTACGATTTATTTCAAATTGTTTCCACCAACGTGGTACCTGAACTTGAAAACAAACATTTTTCATGGAAAGATGTCTAATTGAAGCGTGTTTTAAGCATGCTGTTTTCTTTTCCAAGTAAATTTTGGTTATTATTCATTAAATGTAGACATTTTCCCTTTCGGAACTGTTTCATGCACTATTAAGGTCTTAAATGATGGTTAATTTGAAAATTAG
The DNA here is from genome assembly GCA_017311375.1 of Mytilus coruscus. Classification (NCBI taxonomy): domain Eukaryota; kingdom Metazoa; phylum Mollusca; class Bivalvia; order Mytilida; family Mytilidae; genus Mytilus; species Mytilus coruscus. Next base: position 52,387,782 of record CM029605.1, read on the forward strand.
TGGCACCGGACTTTTGTGTTATTAGCACCGGACTTTTTGTGCGCAAATGAATATGGAGACTCCTATCTTCTCAGTCAGTCTATGTGTTTACTCTGCCTGGGCCACGGTTAATCACCTCTTACTTTATACATTAATCACACAGTCCCCAAGGGTGACTGGGGAATAGAAGTATGGTCACCATTGGTCTTCCTCCGACCGGCGGTAAAACCCTCGTCAAAGTGGGGCGTCCGTTTGGCTGTGCGGGATGTACAAATTTGCAGCCACGTCCGGTCAGAATGGGGACGTTAAATCCGATGCCTCGTGTAAAGAGAGTGCCACGCTCTTTGCACGTTAAGAACCCTTGCAACAACTCTTTGAGGGTCCGTAGGTGACCTGTTGCAAGGCTAAATTTCTGTCCCTATCCAATATACCCTCATTTCCCGTGGCAGTCTAAATTTCTCCGACCTCAATCCCAGACGCCTCTATTACAGAACCTACCTATTGTATTTATTGTTAATTTGTTCTCGTCCTGAATATGCATGAAATATTTGCCACTGGACGTTAAGCAACCAACAATCAATCAATCAATCATTAATCACACATCACGCAATGATATATTTTATTAATCCACAAACAAATGTGTGGGATTCTATCAGTATCTCGTCCTCATAGCAGGAATTTAAGGTTTCTAGTCCATATAATTATGACGTCTGGGAAGGCAATTCTAAATTTTTGCCTTGACGCCCTTCTGCGACGATGTAAGGCGTCAAAGAAAGAAAAAAATATAATAAATAGCCTTTCAAGACGTCATAATTATGGTACGGCCTTCAACAATGAGCATAGTCAGCTATAAAAGGCCCCGAAATGACAATGTAAAACAATTCAAACGAGAAAACTAACGGCCTTATTTATATAAAAAAAAATGAACGAAAATCAAATATGTAACACATAAACAAACGACAACCACTGAATTACAGGCTCCTGACTTGGGGCAGGCACATACATACATAATGTAGCGGGGTTAAACATCACGGTTAGCGGGATCCCAACCCTTCCCCTAACCTGGGACAGTGGTAGAACAGTCCAACATAAGAACAAACTATAAAAATCAGTTGAAAAAGGCTTAACTCATCAGATGGACAAAAATACAAGTGGACGTGGCCGGGTACTTGTACATCCCAACAACAAAAAGACACTGGGAACAGATCTGTGAGTACTCGCAGTTAACTTACAACTAGTTCAAAGCCACTAACAACTAATAAAACAATCATGCATCTAAGACTAAATGGGTTCATAATTTAGGTTGTCACAGTTATTCACCGGCTCCATCAACAATTGTTTTCATGACTGAAACATAAAGCTTCACTCATACATGCATCATTATGAATACGTCGAAAGAAGACTTGGTATGAATATATATATTTAGAGATACATGTATATAAATCATGTAACGTAAAATAGGCTAAAATTGAATTGAATGTTGCTGATTGTTTTTAACATCCTTGCCCTTGGCCATGCATTTAAACGAGAGACATTAATATTAACCTGTCTTTTCTATTACGCCGGAATGAATGTGTCTTTTCGAAACATCCATCAATAGACCTGCACATGTTAATCTGGGAAAGAGCAGAAATAAAAGCCTTATTCCTTGACCATTTGTGTTTTGTTTGGCATTGCATATGATATTACCCCATACCGGTGTACTTTTACTCAATGTCCCTTTATTTTCTATCATAATGTAAAAATCAAGATTGAAAAAAACACTTGTCCGTGATAAGTTCCAGACTTGTATATTCTAGCACAAGATGTTAAATGGGGTTTTAAAATCTTTTATTTTCATTTCCCAAACAAACAAAAATACGAAAACATCACTTTTACCCTGTTAAAACAATAAAAACACAAAAGTCCTTTGCTGAATAAACCCCAACAGTTCAGTGCCAAAAACACGTCATTTTAGGGAAACCTGATTAGTCCGCTGCTAAGCAATTTTGAAAAAGCTTTAATATATGATATTTTTTGTTTTTGAATGCACACAAGTGGTTCTAATATGTATTTTGCATGAAATAAAGGAGCACAAAAGTCCACATTCTAATATATTGTGTATTTGAACGGAAGCCACACCATTAGTAGCTGTGTTCGGCCGGTTGTCCTATTTAGTGTGGAGCTCTTTTAAAAGCCAAGAGTGGTACCGAAGCCGAAAATGAAAAATTTTGCAAACTTAGATCATCGGTGCCTTCCGTGATCGTATAAACATAAACACTTACGACTTCTTTTCGTCTATTTGGCTCATTTTGTGTCACAATGTCTGGAAAAACAAACGCGATAAGTCCGTTGCCGAACCCGATTAGTGCGGAAACGACGACAAAACCCGATAAGTCCGTTACCATTCTACACCGTGCATCCAGATATTTTCAAATTTCCTGGTTTCCTGGATGGGTCATGTGCTAGTTCTAAACATGAACAGTCGAATTATTAACCCCGAATTGTTTTTTGGTACACAGGAGCTCGGAGTAAGTTATCTGTTGTATTACGTTCTGATTCATATTGTTGATTTGTGTCAACGGCATCCTCGTCTCGATTGCAATGGCGAAATTTTGCTATACGGATGAGCATGAACTAGATGAAGCGGCTGGGACAATAGCGTATGGGGTATCAGTAGTGTTGTAAACTTGAATCTGAATGGTAAGAGTTCAATCTTCTCTTACATTTGTGGCCAGTTATTTTCATCATGTCCCTGTCAGAGACGCCTGATTGTGCTCACACATTGATTGTTGTAGCCCAGACACAGTGATTAGTGTACAGCTTTGTTAACCCGGCATCTTTTGAAATAGCTTTCATCATGTCGTTTAACATTCTTTCTCCGTAGGGCCTGGTGGTGTACCATGTTGTGTCAGAATCTAAAATCTTTACATCTAATACAACTATCAGTACACATTTGTTGAATTCATTTTATAATTTAGTATAATAACCAAGAAAGTGACCGATTTATGTTATCAATAATCTTGTCAAGTGTAATATCTATAAAACAAATGGTTGATTCTTGTAAAATGTTATACAATTATCAATAACGACAAATGATCATCTGAGGCTATATCTGATAAAGTATCTAAAAATGACCGATTTAAGGTAACATCGAATACAAATATCAAAAAGTAGTAAATTGAAGTCGAATGTAGAAATACTACCAAAAAGCACCGGCAGGTTTTGCTGTTACAACTTATACAATTATTTATAATTATGATTGATTTAAAGTAATATCTAATAAAATCATCAAAAAGGTGGTAAATGTACTGATTTTTTTTCAAAAATTCTCAATAATGCTGTTTTTATCTCAAATTTACATCTAATACAACTATCAATACAAATTTGCTGAATTCAGTTCGAAATTTAGTAAAATAATCAAGAAAATGACCGATTAAAGTTGAAAAGTTATACAGTTATCAATAAACAGGTGATAAATCTTGTAAAG
>CM029605.1:52391329-52790391 GCA_017311375.1 Mytilus coruscus
GCCTGACTTCAACTATTTTACAGCTTGTTTTATTTCTACTTTTGTTGGTAGGTTCAGGTTTATGTGAAGCTCTTCATCTGCTTTGTTGATAAACTGGTGTATTAGCTGGAGGTGGTCTATTTAGAAGTTCTTTAAAGTATTCGGCCCATCTAGCAATCTGTTCTTCAATAGTGGTAAGGACCTTCCCATTTTTGTCTTTAACTTGTTGACCTGTTTGTCTAAATTTGCCAGCAAGTTTTTTGGTGGTATCATACCAATCTTTCATATTTCTCATGTTTGCAGCTTCTTCTTTCAATATATGCTCTTTTATCTTTTCTCACACATTGTCTAACTTCCTTGTGAGTTTTGTTGTAGTCAGTTTGAGCATCAGCTTTTGATTTTCTGGTTTTGCTTCTATTAAATTTGTCTTTTTTCTGTTTTCTCTCATTTACTTTTCTAAGAGTGGCTGGTGTAATCCACTCTTTTTGGGTGTGTGTTTTTCTACCAAGAGTTTCTGCACATGTGCTGTTTATTATCTTTTATCTGACTCCACTGGTCTTCAATGTTATCAAGTTCTAGCAGCTGGGATTTGTTTGAAAGTGTTATGTTGAACTGTTCTTTCTCTCATTAAACTTTTACAGGTCATAAAAAACAGGTGTAAACAATTCAAATATCTCAACTTGGTAATTTCCCCCTTCCCTAATAAAGAGTTTAATATTGTTGGTATAGTTTCAAATCAATATTGACCATTATGTGATTGCCTTATTTCTAGCCAGTCCCCAAGGGTGACTGGGGAATAGAAATATGGTCACTATAGGTCTTCTTCCGACCGGCAGTAAAACCCTTGCCAAAGTGGGGCGTCCGTTTGGCTGTGCGGGATGTATCAAGTACGCAGCCACGTCCAGTCAGAATGAGGACGTTAAATCCGATGCCTCGTGTAGAGAGAGTGTCACGTTCTCTGCACGTTAAGAACCCTTGCAACAACTCTTTGAGGGGTCCGTATTTCTGTCCCTATTCAATATATCCTCATTTTCCCGTGTCAGTTCAAATTTTCCCCAACCTGCAACCCAGTTGACCTCTATTACCGGTCCTACCTATTGTAATTATTGTTAATTTGTTCTCGTCCTGAACATGCATGAAATATTTGCCACTGGACGTTAAGCAACCAACAATCAATCAATCATATTTCTAGCAGAGGGTCATGATTAAGGTCACTGCATACTGAAAGGCTTTATAGGCGAAGAAGTGGTATCATGAAAGAAATACCACTGGTAAAAAATCTGCTCGGCTATCAAAATGTGATAATTTATAATATTACAGAATATGACGCATGAGTCTTTTTATCAATAAACTATTAGCAACTGCCATACAAGTTTGAGGTTTAGCTAATTATTCAACCAGGTTTTACCCAACATGTGGGAAAATGCTTGTACCAAGTCAGAAAGATGACAGTTTTCCAGTCATTTCGTTTGTTGATAAAGTTTTTCGCTTTTTAAGTTTTCATTGGAGTTCGGTGTTTTTGTTAATGTTTTTTTTTTCGATACCTAGAATGTATTTACAAAAATGTCGTTTCCAGAAAACGAAATCCATTAATTTCTGGTTTTTTAAGTGTTACCAAGTACTACACGTTTGTCAAGAACTAACGTTTAGGATCGTAAACTCCAAGTATGAAAACCTTATTTTCCGTGAGACATTTGAAAACTGGCTAGAATCAAGTGCCAAATTACCAGTAAATTTTTTGTAAAATTAATAGTCAAGTAAAAAAACATTTATTATATTCAAGTCTGAAAATATATGTGAGAGTTAAAAAAAAAGATTTATAGGCGAATTTTGTAAAAATTAGATTCAAATCAAACATCCGGAAATTATAGAATGTATAAAAGAGGGGCGAAAGATACAAGAGGGACAGTCAAACTCATAGATCTAAAATAAACTGACAACGCCATGGTTCAAAATGAAAAAGACAAACAGACAAATAATAGTACACAAGACACAACATATAAAACTAAAGACTAAGCATCACGAACCCCACCAAAAACTGGGGGTGATCTCAGGTGCTCCGGAAGGGCAAGCAGATCCTGCTCCACATGTGGCACCCGTCGTGCTGCTCATGTTATTACAAACCCGGTATATAGTCTAATTCGGTAGGTCACATTCATGAAAAGGGAAAAGGATTGTAGTTGCGACGTAAGGAACATATCCGATATCATCTGTGAAACGATTATTCCATAACGGTCAACCAACTCGTGATGGCGTCCGCAAAGTTTGCGAAGGGACAATTTCAACTTCACCATTTGGAACTCTTGGTTTTATAGCTTCCTTGTGAGCAGCAACCCTCTATATATATATATATACTCATTCATTTGATTCCTTCAAAAGGGCATTATTACACCCCATTGAAAGGATACAACGAGCTAATTACAGTTTGTTTTCGATATATGAATTTGAATGTCCCTCTGGTATCTTTCGCCTCTCTTTAACAAAATGATGCTCATTACAATACATGATTTTTTGAGTCAAGAATACTGAATGGTTTGTCTTGAACGCTTAGGGCTCTCTGTCTCATATTTTAATTTATAAAAATAAACACAAACAATAAATTAGTTTCAATATATTTTTTTATTACACGAAGATTGATCTTTTGTCTGCTGAGTGTGGTCTTAGTAATCTATTTGCCTTTGAGCTTATCTGAAAAAGATCAAAGATAAAAGTGATATTGTAGTTTGGCATTTAAAAATAAAGGCATACACTTTCTTGTTTTAAATGCAAAAGTCAAAGGATTTCACCTAGATCTTACGTTTTCGTAAGTATTCTTGAATTGGTAACGTTGATGGTCCGTGTGTTCACCCTTCAAAAACTTAAACGGAATCGCAAATCACAAAACATCAACAGACGCCAAGCTGTTCAACTTATGACATATTGAAAACTGCATGAAAGTAGAATTGAAATGTTTCAATAATGTTTCCTCCATTGTAAAATCGCATTGCAACACTATTGCTTATTATTTACAAAAGTGTCAATATAGATTTAAAGAAATCCTATTATAATGGAAATAACTTTGTTCCATGCCATGATAACAATAGAATAATTTGTAATCTAGGAAAAAACATACCAAGTTCAACGTTATTCTCGATGGACCGTTTAACATATTCACAAATATAATATACAGTATAAGTCCTATATTTACAACAACGCCACCAACAATGCTTTGTACACACAGAACGATATCGTTTACAAAAATGTATGGACTCCGCCTCCTGAATAACTTTAAATGAAAAAAATACATTTATGAAATCTTGTTCATTGGTGATGATAGTAGATTTTTATATTTAAAAAAAAATTTTTAAAAATAAAAGTAACAAACGATCTATATTTTTAAACTTGATATTTTCTTTTAATATCAGTCTTATAATTTGGTTCTTTTAGCAGCACAATTCCTTTCTTGTATCTTTTACATTTTATGAGCAAAGCTTCGTCTAACAATATCAGGAAAGTGAACCTTTTTCGTGTTCGTGTTATATTTTTCTTTGTTTTCTGTGTTATATTTGGAAAATTCTGTTTTCAATGCATCTGCTGTTTCTATGTTTTATACTTTTATTTTAACTTTTGATCGGTAACACTTTTTTTATTCTCAACTGTCGTATTCTGTCGTGAATAAAAGAGGGACGTAAGATATAAGAAGGACAGTCAAACTCATAGATCGAAAACAAACTGACAACGCCATGGCCAAAAATAAAAGACAAACAGACAAATAATAGTACAGATGACACAACATAGAAAACCAAAGACTAAGCAACACAAACCCCACCAATGTATAACAATAAAATTATTTCATACTGTCACATCTTTCAAAAATAAGTTATCACGTAGATTCAAAATAATAAACATACCAAGAAGACCAGCAAGAAGAAGTAAAATCACCAATTTCGACATTTCTTTGGGAAAACTACAAAAGCATATAGAGGAATAGAGGAAGTTATTGAGGTAAATTAATGTGAAGTATATTTTACATTCTGAAAATTATAGCGAATAGAATTAGATCTATTCTTATGAATAGTAAATCAACGAATAAAGATATGAACAACAAATGTAATATACATTAACATGGGTGTTATAATAATTCTAATAATAATCGTACAAATCATAACAGAAATTAATTTTCAATGAAAACTTCAGCAATATTCAGAAAAGAAGAGAACGCATATGTTTGACATTCCTTTCACTATCTATAGTTGATATCTATATTCCTAATAAGTATTGTTTTGCAATATATATTCCCAAAGTGTATTGATTAAACTTATGCAATGGAACATGTGGTCTTAAAAATATCTTCCCAAAATGAAACTTTGTCAGCTAAAACACATAACAAATTAAGATCGATTGGTTGGTGTATGTGCAAAACAATCATATTGAGGATGAAAACAAGATAATGTAAAAGAGTGGTCTCAAAAGAGTATTACATTTGTTTTATCATTATTAAAATAAAAAGTATGTGTTCCATTATTTAAGATTACAGCGGCGCCTGTAGTCTAACATGTTTATTATTTTACACTCTTATTAGAACAATTTTTACATCAAACTCAGAAATTTGGTTGTTGAATAACTTTCAGTCAACTTTAAAGGCAACTAATAGGACATTTGAAAATAATTCTTCTTTATCGTATATCCTGGGACTTGCAGAAAATAAACAGCTTGTCTCAGATAAAGAGGAGCAGTTACTGTAAATCAATGTTTTAAATTTGATTCCGCATCTAAACTTTGTCTCTGTAGACAATAAAAGTCATCCTGAGGAAGATTTAGATTGCAATTATGTCTTTTAAATACACTCTCAATCGAAATTATTTACACTTAAAGAACGCCCCTTGGTACGTTAGAAGTTCAAACAGGAACATTTTTTTGGCTAATCTAAGAAACAATGTGTCGTAATTTCGAAAGCGGTGATAAACCTAGTAATAAAACAGAACACTACACAGACTGTTGATAAAGGTAATAAGCATGTACAAAATAATGTTATAATGGAGTAAATTATAACTTGGATGGCGAGTTGCCTCATGGCACTAATACCACATCTTATATTTACTATCTTATAATAACAATGCGGATTAATTGAAAATTAATACTATGATTGTGACTCTCCTGTTTAACCAGTTCCAAATATTCAATAAAAATGCTAAATCTGAAATTCAGACAAAACTCGTTATGAATCTCGATTTAGAATGTCGTTGAAGTATATATGTTTTCAACATAAATTAAAAATGATTCAAATACAAGCATTACAAAGACGATTATGACCTATTGTTCTCTAAATTTAAACAAAACCTTGATTCAAATCTTGCCTACAATCCTTCAATACAACAAATATAGTTGACCTATTGCTTATAGTATCTGAGATGTGGACTTGACCACCAAAACTTTACCTTGTACACTGATCCATGAAATGAGGTTGAGGTCATGTGAAAACTGTATGACGGGCATGAGGACCTTATAAGGTACACATATACCAAATATAGTTTCCAATTACTTATCATAAGAGAGAAATTAACATTACAAAAAATCTTAATTTTCTTTTAGAGTAGTCACTGAACCATGGTGATGGTCAAGGACAATGGACATGAGACAGACGGAAATTTCGTAACATAAGGCATTTATATACAAGGTATGAAGTATCCAGGTCTTCCATCCTATTAAATATAAAGCTTTTCAAAAGTTAGTTAACGCCGCCGATGCCGGATCACTATCCCTATGTTGAGCTTTCTGCGACCAAAATCGCGGGATCAACACAAATTAAATAATATCCATAGGAAAGAAGTTATAATATTTGGGAACGAAATATTTATTAACAATAAACAAAATAATGATTCGTTGCAATATATAATTTTTTAAAGTAAAGAATACTAAATGTTTTGTTCGAGTCACGCTTGAGGGCCCTGTGTCTCATCTTTTAATTTATAAAAATAAACACCAACAATAAAATTAGTTTCAATATATTTTTTTATTACACGAAGATTGATCTGTTGTCTGCTGAGTTTGGTCTTAGTCATCTAGTTGCCTTTGAGCTTACCTGAAAAATATCAAAGACAAAAGTTATTTTGTAGATTAACATTTAAAAAAAATAAACACTTTCTTAAGTATGTTAAAATGCAAAGTCAAAATATTTCACCGAAACCCTACCTTTTCTTAATTGTATTTTCATATAGGTACCGTGGATGGTCCGTGTATTCATCTTCCAAACACTTAAAGGAATAAAATTCACAAAACTTTAACGGACGCCATCACGAGTTGTTCAACGTTTGAAAATTTATAGTCAGTTGAAAACTGTATAAAACTAGAATTGAATTGTTCCAATAATGTTTATTCTAAGATAAAATCACATTGCAACACTATTGCTTATTATTTGCAAAAGTTTCAATATATATTTAAAGAAATCTAATTATAATGAAAATAACTTTGTTCCATGCCATGATAACAATAGAATGATTTGTAATCTAGGAGAAAACATACCAAGTTCAACGTCATTCTCTATGGACCGTTTAGCATATCCACAAATATACCATTCACTTACAATCCTATATCTACAGCAACGACGAAAACAAAGCTTTATACAAAAAAACGATATCGCTTACAAAAAGATGTATGGACTCCGCATCCTCAATAACTTGAAATGAAACAGATACATGGAATATTATTTATATGAAATCTTGTCCATTGGTGATAATAGTAGATTTTTATATTGAAAAAATAAACAAACGATATCATTTTCTTTTGATACGAGTCTTATAATTTGGTTCTTTTTAGCAGCACAATTCCTTTCATGAATCTTTTACATTATATGAGCAAAGCTACGTCTAACAACATCAGGAAAGTGAACTTTTTTTAAAGGAGTTCGTGTTATATTTCTCTTTGTTTTCTGTGTTATATTTGGAATATTCTGTTTTTCAATGCATCTGCTGTTTCTATGTCTAATGATTGTATTACAACTTTGATCTGAAAACACTATTTTATTCTAAACTGTCGTATTCTGTCATGAATAAGGTATAATAATAAAAATTATTTGATAGTGTAACATCTTTCACTAATAAGTAATCAACGTAGATTCAAAATGATATACATACCAAGAAGACCAGCAAGAAGAAATAAAATCACAAATTTCGACATTTCTTTGGGAAAACTACAAAAAGCATATAAAGGAAGTTACTTAACGTGTAATTGAGGTAAATAACTGTGTAATATATTTAATATTTCTGAAAAAAATATTGGATCTATTTTTCTAAATAATAAAGCAACGAATGAAATTCGAACAATAACTGCATTATACATCAGCATGGGTTTTATTTTAATTCAAATAAAGGAATATTCTGGTAATCGTATTAAGCATAAAAAATTTAAAAAATTCAATCAAAACTTAATAAATATTCAGAAAAGAAGTGAAGTGAATGTTTGACATACCTTCACTATCTATAGTTGATATCTTTATACATAATTAGTATTGTTTTGCAATATATATTGCCAAAGTGTATTCATTACAGTTCTGCAATGGAACATGTGGTCTTACATAATATCTTCCCAAAATAAAACTTTGATCATGGTAACATACATTTAAAAGGTTTTGTTTGTGCAGATGTCAGCTAAAACGCATAAAAAATTATGATCGATTGATTTGCTTATGTGCAATAACATTGATATAGAGGGTGAAAACAATTAAATGTATAAGTACTGTATTTCATTTTTTGATTGTAGTCTGCATAGGATAGCATGTTTTGGGTCCTCAATGCTCTTCAATTTGTACTTGTTTGGCTTTATAACTATTTTGATCTGAGCGTCACTGATGAGTCTTATGTAGACGAAACGCGCGTCTGGCGTATTATGTTATAATCCTGGTACCTTTGATAACAATAAATTATTTAGTCTTATTCGAACACATTTTACATCAAACTCAGAAATTTGGTTGTTGAATAACTTTTGGTCTACTTTCAACTAATAGGACATTTAAAAATAGTTCTTCTTGATATCCTGGAACTAGTAGAAAAATAAACAGTTTGTCTCAGATAAACATGAGAAATCGAAATTACTGTAAAGTAATGTTTTAAATTTGATTCCGCATCTAAACTATGTCTCTATAGACACTAATCATCGTTAGCCTGGTGAATATTTAGATTGCAATTATTACTTTTATATATACTCTTAATCGAAATTATTTAGACTTAATGATCGCTCCTTGGCACGTTATTGGGGATAGACAAGAACAGCATTTTTGGCTAATCTAAGAAACAATCTGCCTTTATTTAAAAAAAAATGATCCACTAAATACATTTGTGGTGATTCTAAGGCCAACATCTCAACTTGTTTGAGATTTTATTAGAAGTTCTTATAAAACAGCAAACAACAATTTTTTAAGCTCCGATTAAAACACCCAACCTTCACAGGTCTGGGTTTAGGCAAACAGGAAACATTTAACCACAAAACCCCTAGTGTGGTAAGGCAAAAAAAATTCTTAGCATAATAGGGCTAAAAAAAAGTTGACAACACAGATATCAATAAGTATGTTTTCAGTTGTAAAATTTTTTGATAAAAATAATTTGATTTCGTACACCATTTGTTAAATATTTGTTGATTATCAATTATTTTTGTACATTATAACTGATGAAATAAAAACAAAAGATTGGAAAATTAAAGAAAATGAAGAATTAAAACGGACAAAATTCAGGCGGTGAGAAACCTAGTAGTCCGGCCGATCGGTGAAAAAATTGCTCAAATAATGAGGAAAGCACCAAATTTTGCATGATGGTACATTTTTGTATACTGAGCAATATTAGCTATGGACCCAACCTCAAAATTTAATATGGCGGCTTATTTCAAGATGGCCGCCATACATTCTAAAATATTTTCTAGTATTGCACAAACCACAGTGGATTTGATGCTGGAAGCACACAATTCAACATATTTGAATGATTTTGGTGTACTGAGCAAGATTTTGTTTTGATCTATCTTTGAAATTCACGATGGCGGCTATTTTCAAAATGGCCGCCTTTGAAATTAAGCAAATATTCATTATTGAGAATTGACCTGAATTTAATCATTTTATTAAAGTATAGTGTCATTTAGTCTCTGTTCCAGTTCTGTCCTTTGATTTTGCCTGGCTTGTCATTTCATATACAAAGTAGTAGCTTTTATAAAAAGCTGCAGTAGTAGCTTTCAGTAAAAGCTGCAGTAGTAGCTGTCATTAAAAGCTGCAATAGTTTTTGTCTTGGGTCACACATAAAAGCTGTGATTTAAGATTTATCTGTCGTAAGATATTATTCAGTGCTTTTCTTATTTCTTGGGTTGCAATATTTTTCAATTTGAGATATTATACTGTGATTTGAGAAATGTATAAACACATATCAGTGAAATGGCAGGAATTGAGGACAACAAGGACAAGAACATTGAAATGGCAGAAACTGAATCACTTGGGGATATGGAAAAACTCACAGCTGAAGACACTTTAACAGAGGACAAGTCAGAAATGACTATTCAACAATTGATTTTTTAGCAGATAGGAAATATAATGCTCAAAGAACAGCTGAGATTGACCGCAATATAAAACAGAGCGAAGCGTGAATTGATAAAATAAGTGTTAGTCTCATAACGATGCAAGCTGAACAGGAAGAGGCAATGACACCATGTGCGAGTATGGTCTTGAGGAAACGATGATAGTCCGTCGGAAGGGGACGATAAATGGCTGACCCGTGTTAAGAGAGAGCCATAGCTCTTGCACGTTAGAGACACCCTTGTAGATTTCGAAAAAGAGCAGGCTAATGCCGCTACAAGGCAGCACTCGCACCCGCAAAGTAGAAAGGGATTAATATAAATTGCAAAACTTGTTTTCCAATCCACTATGAATAAATATGTTTGAACTAAAGAGGCAATGAATATTAATAATGAACAGACGGGAGCAATATCTCAGCAACCTCAGCAGTCTGAAGACAGGATAGACCATAAGGCTAGTGGTATGCGCCTGGCGGAGTGGACGGTCAGACCAATGAGAAATTCAATGTTGTGGTGAGACGAATGGACAAGCTGACAACAACTGAGGAAGGAGACACAGTTCAATTTAAAAGTGCATTTGAACAGCAGGGTATTTTCCAACAAATGGAATCAGTTGTAAGTGAATTAGTGGTCAAGCGAAATAAAGAAGTTAAAATTCCTGCAGTGGACACATCATCTAATCCAAAATTTGACCTTAGCCAGTACAACGCAAGTACACCAAAGTACATAGAAAACTCCCTGTCTTGGGTCTTTCTCCAATTAGTTCGCATGAACCATCAACCAAACCAACTCTGTTGAAGGCAATTGTTGTGTCTTCACCTAAAGTCAGACGTCCTATGTCAGGGCCCTTGGCCCTGCATGAGAAAGTTCAAATTATTCAACAACAACCTCCATTTGAGAACATACAAGAAACCTCTAGTACTGATCAAGGATACCAGCAAATGGCTTTTGTGTCTTCTTACGCACACTTACCACCTACTATGAGTCAATCATATTTGGTTCAGAGCAGTACACCATTACAGAAACAATTGGCTGCAAGTGGATCCTATCAAGTTTCTCCAATGCTGACTGCAGTGTCTACTAACAGTACCATCCCTGTCGAGTCAATGGCAAATCCTCCTCCCACATTTATGACTCCAATTATGACAACCTCGTCAGCTCCTGGAGCTCTAACAGGCTTGCCACAACAGCAAGCTGACTCCACTGACCGATCCAGGAAAGGGCAGAGGAAACCAAAAGAGCGTGACAACAGCAAGAAAATTCTGGTGCCAGAGACCGGACCCGAAGCCCACAGCTCCCAAAATGCAAATATTCAATCGAAGAGGATCCATGACTTGAGAGGCGTTCATTTACCAATTTGAACGGACTGCCGGTGAACGACAATGGGAAAACAGGAAAAAGCTGTGTAGGCTCCTAGATTGCCTGTGTCCGATGTTGCCTTGGAGTACGCTCGAAAGGTAAACACAGATGATGATTCCAAGGTCTTAATAAAGCATTGAAGCAGCGCTTCAGCAAGAAATACGATCAGGCCAGATTGGAAATGACGCATTCTCCGAGGATGTAAAGACAAAGCTTCTGCAAGGCATGTAATAGAGAGGAACCCAGAAACGATCAACAAGGCGTTAAAACAATTGAAAACCTCAATAGCCAACCAGATGGCGATATATGGATCAAAAAGTGCCAATCATGCCCATCGGCATGTCTTTGCTGATGGCGCAGTATCACCGACCGATAAAGGGAATATGAGCAGTCCTTTGGGGTGTGTAACCTCACTCAAATTGTCACGAGCTGATGTTATATGGCCGATCAATATAACCTTGGGCCTTCTGATCAATATAATCGTGGAAGATCACCAGATCAATGGAATATCACCTGATCAGTATACATGTAGAAGATCCCCTGAACAATATAAACGCGGTAGATCGCCAGATAGAAATACATCCAAGTTTGATGCCTATCGATCCACCAAGCCAGAAATCATATAGTCCCTAAGGATAACGATCAGTATCTCCACGGACAAACTCCAGAAATCTAGGTTATTTATGGCAACGGTCACCTTCACTAGGATACAGAGCAAATCAAAGCCCAACCCTCAACAACGGAGTCTGTTAACAGCAACGGGTCGGACCAGCAGGCCAACGCTCGACTCCCAAGTCTATTGGCCATAAAACATCACCTCATGACAAAACCGAACAGAGGGAGGCCGACGTCTTCGTCCGATATAGTCATCAGACGAACCATTGGAAAAAGCCTAGCAGTACGAGGTACTATATATGACCAGAATGTGAGCATGATTGAGGACACTGCTGCAATGATAACATTAGTGAATGAGAAATTTATTCCAGCAGATAATGAAGATTCGGAGACCGTAACGCTACGTTTGTTTGGATGAACAGCTGGTTACAGGGAAGATTATAAAGAACACCTCTCTTGACATTGATAGAATAAACATACAATGGGATGTGTGCAAAGCGCCGTTAACAGACGATGTTATACTTGGGCTAGATATTTTGGACATACTGTTCGCAGTAATAAATCTGAGTACTCCCACACTTACCATCAACAACAAAGTGATAAATGCGGCATTTGTTAACAGTGGAGATGAGAATTTAACTCAGCAAGTTTGCATAAAACGAACCATCACAGTTCCGTCAAACTCTGAAATGACTGTTACCATTAAAACTAATAAAAGTGCTGACCAGGAGTTCATTTTAGAACCATGTCCGCTGACTAGTTGCGTATTGGTTTCGCACGTAGTTGCAAAAGGAAATAGTTGTCCCTTAACCATTTTAAATGATGGCAATCGTCACACCCGCCTGAAGGAAGGTAAACCTATTGGTTACATAGAATAATTTGACGATATGGTGGGTACGACAGATGAAAACCCAATATATAGCGTAAGACATGGCATTTAAGACACACGAGACAAGGTGCCCTCGGCACTGCCTCAAAGTTCAGATAAGTAACTTAATATGCCACCACAGTTAACCGAACTATATCAACGTTTAATCGACTCACTTCAACCTATTTCATTCCAACCATTACAACTGGAAGCGATTAAAGAACAATTACAATAACATGTTACATATTGATTAACATTTTGATTTTCACTATTTGTTTTTGTATATATATGCAGCCATATTTGCAAATGTATGCGTTCTAGAAATAACCAAACTATTTTATTTATATTTTAAAATGAATTGATAACAAATTCAAGAACATGAAGATCTTTTTTTAAAGAATCATTACTTTAATATCCGAAATTATATAGAATGCCTTGCGTACAATCTTGATATCTATAATGTTTTTCCGCCATCTTGAAAATGGCAGCCATATTGGATTTTTCTGAGTGGGTCCATAGCTGAAATCAAAGGGTATACAACCAAGAATTACTGCGTAAAGTCTCATGCTTTCCTCATCAAATGAGCAATTCTGCCCTAAATCTGCACCAATCAGCTGGACTATAGTAAAATAAAACAGATCACTACAACCACCGTTGATAAAGGTAGGAAACATGACAACAGTGAGACCTTTGATAATGGAAAAGCTAATAATAACAATGTTAAAGCAGTTAAAATGAACATTAATATTCCAAATAGCGACTCTCCTGTTTTACCAGTACCAAATAATCAACATTTCAAAAATATGCGAAATATGCAAAATCTGAATTACATTCTGAGGCCAACATCTCAACTTATTTGAGATTTTATTAGAAGTTCTTATAAAACAGCAAACAGCAATGGTATTATCAGAAGTTCTTATAAAACAACAAACAACAATTTTTTAAGCTCCGGATAAAACACCCAACCTTCACAGGTCTGGGTTTAGGCAAACAGGAAATATTTAACCACAAAACCCCTAATGTTGTAAGGTAAAAAGATAATCTTACCTTAATAAAGCTAAAAAAAAACCTTTGATAACTATTTACAGGCAAACCATCTCCCATGGTAGGTGTACCAAGGAAGGACTGACACAACCGTAAAAACAATCAATTAAGAAGTCTCAATCACGCGTCAGAAACAAACAAAATATATAAGAGTGTGCAGAATGTCGAAAAAAGTTTAAAAAGTTGAGCTTTCTCAATTTGCTCTCCGAAAAAAATTGAAAAGTTTCATTCACCACTGAATACACTGGTGTCAAACTTTGACAATGTTACAAATAATCGTCGAAATCGAATAGAATTTTTAAATACAAAATATGAAAGCAGTGAACAAAAAAAAGATACAGTTCGGAATAATCTCATCATATATTTCAGTATATAATTGTGTACGCCAGACGCGCGTTTCAACAGAAGAGCCATCAAAGACGCTCAAATAAATAAAAGTTAATAAGACCAAATAAAGTACGTAGTTGAAGAGCATTGAGAATCAAACATACATGACAGTTTTGCCAAATAAGCTTAGTTAATCGATTCTTGAGTGATCCATATTCTGAGTAATATCAAAGAAATTCAACAATGCTATACAGATGTAAGTTCATCAATAAAAAATTTATGATCGGATCTAGAAGATCTTAAAGAATTCACATTGATTTACAAACCCGATAAATGCGGTAAAAAAATGATGACTTTTCCGGAAAACCAATAACAAACCCTGATGACGAAAGTGAGGAAACTGAACAAATGTTTATAAATTGAATGAAAACGAGATTGAGAATGGAAAACCCTTTTGAATTCGAATATGTTCAGCGCTTTGGTAAATCCGGCAAAAATAAGAGACCGATTGTATGTAGATAAAAAAACCTTCAGGTATTGCGAAATAGTTAGAAACTCAGCCAAGGAGTTAAAAGAACAAAGTACGGGATCACAAAGAAATAAACGACAGGTGTAATGTCTTATGAACTTACTTTAAATAAGCAAAGCAAAAAAATTGTTGGTCATTTCTTGAAGATATCTGAAAACTGGTAAGAATTAAATATCAATGAAGGTGGTAATTTGTTTCTGTCATGTAGAAGTCTGTCGTTTGGTTTCTGTAATAATGATATATATTGCGTATAACCTTTGATGGTTACACTACAAAAGTCCAAAAGTCTGAAAAGACCAATTTTTGTCTTAATTTGCATGAACAATTACTCGACATTCTCCAAAAGTATGGCTTGTGTCTTAATTTTTCTTGACAAATTCTGATTTATATTAAATTTGTATGAAATTTACTCGACAAATTCTAGACATTCTGAATATGGTCTTAAAATTTCTTGACAAATTCTTGACATTTGAATACTGTCTTGAAATTTCTCGACAGATTTTCGACATTCTTATTTTGTCTCAGTATGGCTTGACATATTCTGAACATTTTGAATTGTGTCTTAAATTTACATGACAATTCAAAGTTTTACAAATCATGACCAATATACATGATATAACTTTATCTTTATTTCTCTTTATAATAATATACTGTTGTGTCAAGTTACACTTATTACAACAAAAACAAAAGTTGGGCATATAGATATTTTTATATAATTAAAATTTGGGTATATAAATATTTTCATAAGTACAAATATGGGTATGAAATTTAAAGTATTAACAAATACAAATGTGGATATGTTGATATAAACCAATTTAAATGTGGGTTTGTAGATAATTACAAATGTTGATTCCTAAATATTATAAATAATTGCTATATGATTAAAAACAATCATACTGTAGACATATTTCAGAATCATTCTACATGCATATTATTCAATGTTAATATGGTAAAAAAACATTTATTGTACCAACATGTGGCTTTTTATAAATAGCAAAGTATTAATGTATCCTAATTCTTCTAAGTTTAGTTAAGCGATAATAAAAATGAGTATATAACAGCAAAAGAAAGTGTTTAAACAGTGCGGAATGTGTGTATACACAATTCAGGCGAAATTTATACTGTTGAGATAGTGTCAAGACATTTTAAAGACCGTCAAGAATATGTCAAGATATATTCAGACAGCTTTAAGACTGTCAAGAATGTGTTTAGACATATTCATACATTATTAAGAATGTCAAAAATATGTTAAGACTGCTCGAGACAAATTTAAGACAGTCAAGAATTGGTCGAGACTAATCAAGACTCTTATCAGATGATACAGAAAGTGTCGAGAAATTTTTAGACAATGTTAATACTGTCAAGACATTTGTCAAGAAAAATCAAGAACCTTATTAGACAAATTCATACTTTGTTAAGAATTTTTAAAAATAATTCAGACAAAGAAAGAATGTCGAGTAAAAATTCATGCAAATTCAGACAAAAATTGGTCTTTTCAGACTTTTTGACTTTTGTAGTGTTATCTGGAGAAAACATTGAGAGACTACCAGACACTAAATTTAAAATCAAAAATTATTTTTGCGGTTCAACAGGGTCTTAATCGAGCTGTGAGAGAAGATACTTTCTTGCTTTTTTGTTCAGTTAATGTTAAACAAACGCAGAGATAGGACAGAGTTGAAACACGGTAAATGGAAATTTTACTAATTCATTTTTTATATGGACCCAAAAAAAATTCACTAAAAGAAAAAAAGTCGCTAAATTTTTGAATGATGACGTATTTGTTACGAAGTAAGAACATGCGTTTTTTAATAGAACAAAATATTTTCTTTAACAGAAGAAATTTTATTTCATGTAACCAGACATTTTGGAGGGTTGGAGCAGTATTTGTTTTTTCCGTGTTCGATGTTGGTTTAGTAATGGCGCCATTTCGTTGTATGAATTAAGACAAACAATACAAAAAGATTTAGCATAACTTTTTATTACTTTATAAAT
Source organism: Mytilus coruscus (assembly GCA_017311375.1). Taxonomy (NCBI): domain Eukaryota; kingdom Metazoa; phylum Mollusca; class Bivalvia; order Mytilida; family Mytilidae; genus Mytilus; species Mytilus coruscus. Next base: position 52,407,568 of record CM029605.1, read on the forward strand.
CCGTCTGTTGCTAATTGTCTTCAAGCTCAGCTGAAAATAAATTAGATTGAGTTATTTGTATATTGGCATTTATTTTGACTGTATGCTCAAAACTATTGTAAATGGATGTGGCGTACTTCTATACCTAATACCTATTTTTTTAAATCGATCATGTATTCATCGTCTGAATTTATAACTTTGTTTTGTATATGGTCGAATCAAATTATTATTATTTAAAAAAAAGATATGTTCTGATACTTTTTGCGGCTAACTTTAAACCTAGCTAAGTATTCTGCAGTGAATACGGTTAGCTTAACATCTTAGATGTCTGATAATAATGGTCAAACAAACAAGACTAAACAAGACCTATATCCGAATTTTCACGATGAACAAGGCACCATGTTTACTTCTTCTGTTCATTGTGTTGCAACTGTCTGTTTCAAATTTAACTTTTCATCAACTCTCAGTTCCATCTTATATTGAATGCTACGTTAAATCTGATATACATTATTTTCAAACTGTTTAGCAATTTTCTTTAACTCTACATATAAAAAGTTATGAATTAATAACAATTTCCTAATAATCTGACGTCCATGCATATGAATTTGTATTTCTATTGTAAAATCACAGAAATACCTTATTGGTCTAATCGATAGAAGCGTAGATATAAATATAAGAAAAACTTATATATCTTAAAAGTATATATATGTACTTCGCCCCGAGACTGTATAACTACAGTATTTATAACTTAAATGATTACATACCAAGTTCAACTTCATTTTCGACGGAACGTCTACCTCCTCTACACCTTGAACAAGTGCATACAATCCACCATTTACAATAACCTGCATTACATGCCAGTCTACGACAATACTGTGCACACTTCCAATCATTTGGGCAACCATGTCCTGCGTCAGCAGTTGGGATAACTATAAGAAGATCAGAATTAATGAAGATTGCTGACAATGTCTTCTTGATGTTCATTGGTCTTTAAATAGATATAAGAAGATGTGGTATGAGTGCCAATGAGACAACTCTCCATCCAAGTCAAAATTTATAAATGTAAACCATTATAGGTCAAAGTACGGTCTTCAACACGGAGCCTAGGCTCACACCGAACAGTAAGCTATAAAGGGCCCCAAAATTACTAGTGTAAAACCATTCAAACGGGAAAACCAACGGTCTAATCTATATAAAACGAGAAACGAGAAACACTTATGAACCACATCAACAAACGACAACTACTGAACATCAGATTCCTAAGACTTTATTTTTCAATTTTGCAAAATATGGATTCCTTTTTTTTTCACTTACACATTTACATTGTTCCATCAGTTAGAATCGAACTAGTAAAGCTATTGGGATAGCGACGACAATGTCCCTCTACGAATTTCAGCACCTTATACCAGCTAGCGAATAATGTTATAAAAAAACTCACACAAAATACAAGACCAATAAAAAAGTACACCGGAGGCGCGTTTCGTTCACATAAGATTCATCATTGTAGTTATAAACAGAACAATAGAAGAATAAATTTGTTTTCGAGCTTTGATGATACAAATTCAATTATAAAGTTATATCAAATCTTGTTGTAAAGCTTCAGCTTCATATAAGTTTATATATTAAACAGTTTATCGATGTTCAAATCTAAAATCGATTGTGAAAGGACTGACCAAGAAATGTTTAACCATTCTGTGGTCAGCAATGTATGATATCAAACGAACCCCCTGAGACCACAATGTTTAATAATAACAAAACAAGTAACGAGTATGTTCTAAAATAATATACTTACCAACCAAACCAGCAAGGAGAAGAAAAATCATCATTTTGGACATCTTTGTTGTTGATTACAGTTCTGCAAAATACAGAGAAAATTAATTACTCCTCATGAAACTAATGCAGACTATTATTAATTAGGTTAGTTATTTTGAAGATTTGCTGTAAAATTAAATTTTACTATAAAACCACATGTAAAGATATGAAAGATTTTTCTTGCTAAAAATTTAACCAACTAAAAATCTAATACATTATCATTTTAAAATCTATTTAAAATCCAGAACGAAATTGATTAAAATAACTACTTTACCTGCACAAACAGTGGTAAATATTTGAATACACTATTATCGCTATTTAGTCAATTTATATTGCCAAATTATATTGACTGATATTTCTCAAATTCATTAATATGTGGAATCAATTAATATGTTCCGAGTAAAAGTTTGATCAATGATACATACAATTAACTGGAAACTGACATTTTTCAACCGAATTTGTTCTAATTTGAATTTTATTTTCTCATACGCAACATAACTCGTCCTTGAGAGATGATTGGTATTGTTGCAATAATTAACCCCTTAGGGTAACAGAGTAGAATTATTGGTATTTGCTAATAAACATTTTCAAAAAACTTGTCCACGCAATTTCCTAGGTTTTTTTAAATATTAGATATATCGATAAATAAGTATACTTGATTAAGTGTTGGTTTTAATACTTATTTACAGTTGATTTTAATTTGTAAGGTTAGTTTAAACATACTGTTGGGATTCTGTTTCACTAATCTGAACATGTTTATGTATGTATTGCATACAGCATGTACTGGCCACTCTGGTTTTTGTATATAACTCAAAATGTACTTATCACACCGCATATTCTTCTTTTTATAGATAATTGAAAACATTTATTATCCTGCATGCACAAATAAACTTTCAAATATAAGTTAATATAATTTGATACTAACCAAAACATTGAAGAATATAAATAGAGTTAGCACATACAATGTTTGTACAGACATATCGAATTGTACTGTAAGTAAATAGATACAAGTATAAGAAGACTAATTACGTTAAAATCTACTTTCGAATGCTAGCATTTGAACCCGCTATATCAAAGTCGACAATGAAAAACAAATATGCTTTTAAAATATTCTTGGTTCCAGATTCATAAGAACTTTTATCTATTTGATAAGAATTTAAAAGGTATAATAATATGAAGATATGGTATGTTTCCAATGACACAGCTGTCCATAAGAGACCAAATGATGTAGACATAAGCAACTGTAGGTCACCGTACGCATTCAACAATGAACAAAATTCATACACATTTTTGCGAGTACCCAGCCCCTGAACATAAAATCTATGTTATTTGAGATAAAGAAGAAATGTTTTATCTTTCAAGAATAACTATAACGAAATAACAAATACTAGTCAATTACTTAAAATACATTTTAAATTGTGCATTTAATACAATTCCATGTGTCTGAGAACTGGCCATTAATTCAATAAAAATTAAAATCTGCATTAATGACAATTTCTCAGACACATGATATTGTATTTGATGGATACTGCATAATGTATATGAAGTTGATTGGCGATAAATCATTTAAAACTAAGAGCTTCAAAGGGTTATTCATAGGCGAATATTAAAGTAATTCATTATACATTATTAATTTTAAAGACTATTTGCCATTCCTTGAATTCATCGTACCCAATTAGTTCACACTGATCCTGTACGTATTAGTTTTCCTACTGTCGTATTTGTTCTCAATCAGCTTTTAATGATATTATATCAAGTCATGGTTAAAGCAGTGTCATATAATGGGTAATTTCATACTAATACTTTAGTATGTTCTCGTAATAACATGAACAGAACTAAAATGTCTGCACCAGATGCGCATTTCGACAATCACTGTCTCTTTAGTGATGCTCGAGGTCAAAGTATTTGAATCCAAAGGTTAGTAAAAGGATGAAGAGCTAAAAACCAAAAGAACAAAAAAAGTCATTCGTATCGGGTTTCTAGCTGACGCAGCTAACCTCGAACCAATACTCCTGTTCTTGGACACAATGCAGAATCAATTTGAAAACCCCTATGGAATTAAACTATGATATGAAAAATATAGTTAAAGAAAGACATGATTTTCCAAATGTATAAGAAAATACAATGCAAACACTCATTCATCACCAACCGACTTAAAAACTACGAAAACAAAAAATACATAAAGAGTTACATTTAAACTTTCACCAGGATGACCCCAAACTAAACCAAGGAAATATACATGTAAAAAGGGGCATATGATTGAAAAATGTGCTCTCGACAACTAGCAGTATGATAAGGTAGATCAGTTGGTAATTGAATACTATCGGTAAAGGAAAAAAGGCAACACTTCATACAGGATTTTTGAAGTCTCCTCATGAATTTAAATGAAATTGGCTGTTTTCATGAGAAGCCAGAAAGTATTTAAAACCGTCACACCATCCGAAGGATAAATTTTAAACTTAATTATGTATATTAATCGAAATAATAATTTGAATATTAAAAGTCTAGAAATGGAAAAATACAGTCGTGCTTATTTCAAAAAGCATAAATTGTCTCTTTTTTAGTACAAATGAGACTGCTCTCCATTCTAGTCACAATATGTATAAAACGTTAAAATTATATGTCAACGTACGGCCTTCAGCCTTGGCTAACACCGAGCAAGCTATTAAGGGCCCCAAAACGACTACTGTAAAAGCCAATAACTTCTGAATGCTGATTATTCATCCTCTTGAGTCTATTTAATCAAGACCAGTTTCTTCTTCACATAAATTGTCACCCCATTATACGTTTTGAATTTTGGAAATTAAGTTTCTGTAGCTGTTAAAGGAAACGTCAGAGAACAGAGTGTTCGGTTGTTTTTTTTAAAGTACATTTTAACGAATAAGTTGTCTAAAAGCAAATTAAATGAATTTACCAGTGCATACAAAGTTTTACAATTCTAAGAAGCACTAGGTAAGTTTTCTTTTCAATATGACCTTCTCTATCATTTATTGACCTTGTAATTAGAGATTTATTTGTTCAAATTATTCCCCTAAGAGGGAAATTACTCAAGAAAGTGACAATGACAATAAAGATCAAATGGAAAGAAAAACGTTAATTTGATGTTATGTATTTATTTTGGGGTGTCTCCTCTATCTTGGACTTTGAAGTAACAATTATCATTTGGTCTAATTCTTTAATGATATGTGCACATTTTGAGAGTGTATGTAATGCATATGTAAGATTTTGAATGTTAATATAGAAATCTATGTGTTTTATCATATTTACGGCTGTATTTTCTGAAAAGCGTGTTATTAGAGCTACCTTCCCACATTTTATATTAAAATTATATGGTGAAGTTATCTATTTATCACACAAAATTGGATTTTCCATGCATAATCTAAATAAAACCTGACAATTTTGTACAACCTGTGCAATCCGGTGACCCATACTTTTACTGTATTTTGGAAAAAAGTGTGATAACAACTACATTTTGACAAATTATAAAAAAGATCTATGGATTTTAATTAAGACACCAGACTACAATCGTCAAAAATGTGTAATAACAAAATCAAATCGACAAAAAAAATATTTTGAAAAATATTTTTGTTTTATTTTTTTGGTACAGTGAATCAATATTGTTCAGCTGGAGACATCTACGTTGTACAAAAATATATGATTATGAGATGTATATCATTCCGAGAAAAAAAAATCGTATGGATATTGATTGCATATCATATATCATGTATTACATGTAAATAGCATGTTTAAAGAAATAATCAATATAATTAAAAAAAAAAAACGTGTTACTATCAAGCAAAAATATATTTTTGAAATCAATTTGTATTTAGAAGCAACTGTAATTTGACAAATAAAACATATTTAATAGAAATGAGCTGTTAGTTTAAATTAAATGAGACAGCAGCAACTAAGTTCTACCCCGATGTCTCTATATATTCCTTGCTGATAGATTAGCCGCTGTAATGTATGAAAAATACTGTACCAAACCAACAGATTCAAATAATATCAGACATGAACAAAATATTAAATACGTAAATAGACAGTAATAATAACTTAGTATGCATTGCTTTAGTAAAAGTAGCTTTGTGTGTATCTAATATATCCAAACACTTAAACATTTAAACATTAATCGCCATGACAACAGCTGGGGGGAAGTAGAACAGTAGTATTTAAACCGTATTGTTTGATAACTTAAAGTCCCTGAAAAGTTCCATGTTTTTTATAAATATTGACTGCATCACTACCAAAAAAATAAAAATAATAAATTCAGAAAAGGATTACGTCCCTTGGTATGTTAAGGCTGTCCAAGAGCGAGCTCCGTAAAAATTGAAATTATATTTAAAAGTTAACAACAATGTCGCAAACAATTGAACAGTTGTGTAAAGAACTCAATCAAGAGCAGATTCAGCAGTTAATTCAAAGTTTAGTTTTTATGAAATCGCCAGAAATTGAAGGTCAAGTTGAAACTCACGATGTAAACAATGTGAACAAAGCAAATATGGCGTCTTATTCTAATGCGCTGGCGGGAAAAAATAGTCAAACAGATGATGACAATGATAAAAACAATGGTAAAAACTACAGTTACAATCACATTAGTCAAGACCAAATAAATTCACCAAATAATTCATAAGCTAGCGATCGAGTGAAACCCTTCTTTCTTCTTGATGAAGATGTACACGGCACGGCCAAACCTGCCCGATCATTATGGCTCACAAATGTCGAAATCTATAAAGCCATTTCTCTCAAAGTCCATGCTGGGTGTATAAAAGGTATCCAAAGAATCAGAAGCATGTGGAGAATATATATGGATAATGAGGGAGACAGACTGTCATTGTTGATTCAAGGTTTAAATTTGCGTGGCAGGCAGATTCCCTTGCATCCACAAAATCCCCGTAATCCCTCTAATCTCCAACCAGATACCATACGAATAAAAGTTAGAAATGTTCCCTTGTCATCGGACGACGAGCAAATAGACAGAGCTCTTACGTTAGCAAGATGTAACATCCAGGATCTCTCTAGAGAAAGGCTGAGAGTAGATGGTAAAGTCACTAACTGTCAAACTGGGACAGATTAGTAATCAGCAAAATATTGGATAAACCCATACCAAGAGATCTTTTTTTTTTTTTTTTTTTAAATTAATCAAAGTTTTATTGCATTTTTGCTGTTAACAATTTACTCAATCTACAGCTCCAATTAAGTATCCCTTAAATTAGTTATTGAATATCTAGGGTAAAATATTCAATAAAGTATATCTATAAAGTTAGTTATATATATATTAATACATTAGAGCAGTTCTACAGAGTATAAATTTGTACCGGAATACGGTACGTTTCTTAACCTAAACTGTATTTGGATTTATTTATTAAAGCTTCACTGAACCGTGAAATTGATGATGATCTTTGATACTGACAGCATGACTTTTCAGCCGACAGTAGAATTTCGAAATTTTTGTTAGCTTACTCCGTTGAATTGTTATAAAAAAGAGTCTTAAATGATGAGGTAAGACAGTTTTTTTTTCACACATTATATGTACAACATAATTTGTAACAGTAAATGTTATTTTTTTGTGATCAAACCAAAGATCAAAAAGTGATCGAAAGTACACGTGGTTTAATTATACATGAATGCAGTATCGAAGCATTGTGTTTTGTAAACTAATAACAATACTAATTCAGTGTAGCTATAATAGAAATGATAAAACTATATAAACATGACAAAAGAGAAAAATTGCAAATTTTATTTGATGCATATCACCTGTGCAGTCATGAATTAAAGAGGTTGCAGCTTGAACATGCTTTACATTTATAGAAATTCGAAATATTCCCATGTTTTGAGTATAATTCTCTTGTTTTTTTTGCTTCTAATTTTATTCATGTTAATTATGTCCCTAATTTCATTTTTGAAGATTTTAAATATATCAATGACTTTGTCTTTCTTGTCAGACATGTAATATGCTTTATAGATGGAAAAGAAAATTATAGTTAATAGATAGTTCATATCAAAATAAGCTTCATCTTCAATTTTATAACCAGTTACTAAAATTTCAAGACTAAGTATATGCCTATTAACTTTTAATAATGTGAATAGCTGGTCAACTTTATGCCAATAATGAACATTATATGAACAGGAAAAAAAGAAGTGATTATAATCATCGTGTTGCTTACAATGGAAGCACAAACTGCTTGGTACTATTTTCCATTTATAAAGTAATTCATTACAGGCTAATATATAATGCATTATTTTCCATTTAAACATTTTAAATTTGTTGTTTTCAAGGTAGTTAAAAATAAAGTTGAATGTGTATTTCAATTTTGTAAACATTTTTTTATGCAGAATTCTTTCCCATATTAAAATTCCTGTTGGTTTATCATTTGTAAATTGACTTTGTAAGAAGTTATATATTTCTTTGTTGCTCATGTCTGGTGAAATTTCATGTTTTCGAAGGATATTTAAATTCACCGATTTTTTTATGTTGACAACAGTTTTGTAAGAGCTTTCTTGTTTTAAAATATTTTGCCAGTGCTTTGGTGTAGCATTTTAACTAAAGAAAATTCTCTAATCCAGTCTTGTTTATTCTTTAAATTTTTAGTACAGTTTCTGATGAGATGTTTCCATTTTCATCTATTATATTATTGATGTACAAAATATTACTACTAATCCAATTTTGAAAATACAGACATTTCCATTTTCTTTGATAAGATGATTTCCATATAAGTTGTTTTCTAACCTCAAGAAAGTTTTTGGTGTGATAGTTTGACCTCCTTTTACTTCTACCCAAGTTTTAATTAATTGTTTATAGAATTCGGGTAAAGATTTATAATCTATTTTATTAAGCAAATTAACATTTGTTAAATTCATTCTGAATAAAAGAAAATCTTTCCCAAATTTATTTAAATAAAATCTTGGAATAATTTTCCAGTTATCGTTTTCCTGTTTTATTAGTTTTAAAACCCATCTGATTTGTAAGGATTTGACATAGGAATCTAAATCGATCATTTGTAATCCTCCATCAAGATATGGTTTACATAATATAGAGCGTTTAACTTTATCTTTTTTTCCACTCCATATAAAATTATATATTAAATTTTTGAACTTTTGTTTTATTTCATGTGTTATTATCATACATGATGCAGTGTATGTTAGGTTTGGTAAAATTAAGGACTTTACTACAGTAATTTTTCCTAATAATGTTAAATTTTGTTTGTTCCATCCTTGAATTAATTTTTCACATTTATCCATTTGCTTCTCTGTGTTTAACTTTTGACAATCTCGATAATTGTATCCGAAATATATTCCTAGACTTTTAATGTGGTCTTGTTTCCAGTTTATATTTTCAAATTTATCTTTTGAATTTTAAGTTTGCCTAGCCACAAACCTTCTGTTTTATTTCTATTTAGTTTGAGTCCAGAAAGGCTTCCAAAAATTTCAATGATATTAAGGGCTATACTTATAAATTTACGTGTTTTTAAAAATAATTGAGTATCATCTGCCAATTGACATATTTTAAGTGAGCAAGATTTTCCATCTAATTTGATTTCAAATCCTTTTAATTCCTTATTTTCTCTTAATTTAATTGCCATTATTTCAACACATAAAACGAAGATTAACGAAGATAACGGACACCCTTGTCTAATCCCACGAAAAGTATTGAAGGGGGCAGACACCCATCCATTATTTAAAATACATCCTTTTATATCTGTATACATAGTTTCAACCCATTTTATGAATTCTTTTTTAAAACCAAATTTTTTTAAAGATTCAAACATAAAACACCACTCAAGTGAGTCGAAAGCTTTAGTAAAGTCTAAAATAAAATTGCACCATCTACATTAAATTTTTCAGAATAATCAATAATGTCTTGGATTTGTCTAATGTTAAATCCTATGTATCTGTTTTTTATGTAACCTTTTGATCAGAGTGAATGATTTTTGGTAGTACTGATTTTAGTCTTTGCGCTAAGGCATAAGCTAGTAATTTTACATCATAGTTTAATAATGTAATAGGTCTATAGTTATCAAGGAAGAGGGGATCATTTTTTTTAAACAAAAGAGATATGGCTCCAATTTTTTGGGAGTTTGTTAATTCTCCTTTTTTAAAGCAATAGTTGAAAACTGGTACTATGAAATCTTTTATCTGTTCCCAAAATTTTCTATAAAACTCAACATTTAGTCCGTCCAAACCTGGGGCCTTGTTTAATTTCATTTTAAATATAGCCTCTGTGCATTCACTTATAGTAATTTTTCCCTCGCATGTATTGCTTTCAGATTCATTTATTTTTTTACTTTCTTTGATAGTTTCGAAGTATTGTTTTACCTCTTCTGTATCCGGTTTTGTTGAAGTATATAATTTAGTATAATAATTAACTTCTAGATTTAATATTTTGTTTTGGTCATGTGTTACTTGATTATTTTCATCATACAGTTGAGTTATAGTTTTTTTACTTTGCCTTGTTTTTTCTAAGCCAAGAAAAAAAGATGTGTTTTTCTCCCCTTCTTCTAGCCATTTTACGCGTGATCTAATTTGATTTCCTTTAATTTTTCATTATATAAACTTGCTAATTGTTTTCTATGTTTTCCTTTAGGTTAATTTTCTCTCATGTATATTGCTATCACAATCAATTTCTGCAGATAGTGTTTTAATGTATTTTCTAAAATTTCAATAGTATCTTTTTATATTTGCCTTTAACTTACAGTATTGAATGGTATATATAGTCCCTTACCTCAACTTTAAAATTATCCCATAAAATATCTAGGTTAAGAGATGTTTTTGATTTTGTCTTATATGTATTAATCAATTTTGAAATAATATTTAGATACTGCTCATCATCTAGGATGCTACTATTTAATTTCCAGTAACCTCGCCCTTTTGAGTTTCTATTTATGTTGATTTTTAATGAAACCGCGTAATGATCAGTGTGTTGTAGGACTATTGGTCTTATGTCGCATGTAATGCAATTTTATTTTATTGTCATCTATTTCTATATTAACTAATATGAATCTACCTGCTGAATCCTTATATTGGTCAATAATCTTGAAGTTTAATCTACTTTTTATCCATATAGCAACCCCTCTTGCATTACTTAACCCATTACTTAAAATTACTTCACCTTTGGATTCTTGGTTTAGCTTTGGTTCTAAGGTTTTAGTAAAATGAGTTTCTTGTAGGAATACTATATCACATTTTTGTTGATTAGCCCATTCAATAATTCTGTTTCTTTTTTCAGATTTTTGTAACCCGTTGGTATTTACAGTGCAGACATGGATACAGTTTTTGTTTGTCATATTGTATTAATGTTAGGAAGGTAAGTTAGTTACAGAGTTCTGTTGTGTTTGAAAGCATGTTAAACTTATAAATCCGCATGAATTTAGATTTAAACTTTTATCTTTATCCTTGCTTTGTGGAATTTTTTATATGATATCATTATCAATATTATATATTTTCTATATGTACATCTATGTACAACTACATGTATAGTTATCATGATTATAAATGTGTAAACACATAACACAACATTTCAATTATTGACCTCACTATATAGGTCATGATTTGGGTCAAGAATGTGACTTGAGATACAGACTCCTCTGTGTCCAAAAAATTTAGTTTAAGTTTGTAAACATACATAAAAATACAATCAATAGCAAAATATATACAGAGACAGTTGTTAGAAAAAAAACATGACTTTAAACTAAACACAAAGTAAACAAATTTTTTTAATGTTTTACATGTAACAATAAAATACATACTGGACTACTATTTACATAATATTTACAGAGCCAATGTTGCATAATATTACTGGCTACTTGATAAGTAAAGTTAAACACTAGTATGCTTGTGATAAAAGTTTGTATTGTATGACTTATCAAAGTTTTTGTGTGAATTATAGTAATCGAACTTTGTTTTGATTTTTGTAGGTGTGCTTTATCCTTTTGAAGTTTGGTGTATGGATTCACAGATGATAATGTAATATCCGCTTTAATCAAACATATTGAAGGATTTATTACAATTATGCAGGAACGTTTCAGAAGAGCTTTTTGAAAACAAAATTGTGAAGTAAATCTACTTGTGTAGCTGTGCAACAAATGAAAGAAAAATATACAAAGAATTTTAATAAAAAAAAGATCTAAAGATAATGAGATTGTGCACATGCTGCTTTCCAAAGGAATGTAAATTTCTTCTAATGGAGGATACTTGTAGCTATTGTTATGTGGACTGACAATTACGTAATATAAAATTAAAAGACTTATAGTTAAAAGGTCTGCTAATTTTTGAAATGTGTATAAATGATACATGTACTAATAATAAAATATTAATTTATTACATCATTATATTCATATTGTTGTGTTTCGGATTCTTATACAAACACAGGTAAAATAATTACCTGTATGTATATAATTAGGTATCAGCTGTTTTGGACCTCTTGGCAGTGGAGTCACTCTCTTTGTCGTGAAGCCTCTCAGTTGGTGTCACCGGAGACTTCAGAAAAGTAATGTTGACAGGCTGCTTTGATGGAGTTTGAGATTTTTTGGTTGATTCTTGTGAGCTCTGATCGATACCAGACATGAATGGGGTTATTTGAGCTTGACTTGGATCACCATTTTTTTTACTGTTCTTTTTTTTTTTGATTTTCTTCCGTTTTCGTGGATCAGCTACGGGATTGATAATAGATTGTGACTGTCCGTTGTCACTTTCACATCCAGTAGTTGATACACCTTCACACTCAGCAGTTGATGCACCTTCACGTCCGGTAGCTGATGCACTTTCACATATTTCAGCATTGTTGTTTTTGACTGATATTTGTGTTGCATCAGTGCCAGTTTCCGATTCAGAAGTTTCATCATCTGCGTCACTTGTTTCATGGCTTTCTTTATTGTTTTCCTTATCTGATTGATCAGGTGCGTCTGAAAAAGTATCTTTGGTACATGCATTTTGTTTGTGACCTTCTTGTCCACATGACCTACATACCCAATCATTTATACAATCTTTTGTTTGATGACCTTCCTGCAGACATTTTGAACATTTCATATATTGAGGGTTGTTTCTAGGCTGATCGCGATAGATGATGGTGGCTCTATATTTGCCAATGAGAATGGATCTTGGGATGTGCTCTGTTAGCGGTCAATCACAAATGATGATCCTGTCTCCTGTTAGGCAGTTTGTCACTTTGTTGTTGTATCTAAGCCGTTCGCGCATATTGCTCAAAATTGAGCAGCCATGTTTTTCCATCTCCCTAATTATTTCTCCGTCGTCTGCTGAAAGAGGTTTATCTTTTACTCTTATGCGTACATTGTTGATATTTTCGTGTGCAGTCACACGTGGATTTCTGGAGTAAATCCAGATTGATTTACCACGAATTTTGAGGCATTTGGATATAAGAATATCTCTTTCAGATTCGTCATCGAGGTAAATTCTCCATAAGCCTCGGATTCTTTGAAGACCAATAATTGTTCTTTCGGGTACTACTTCACCGACAGCTTTGTACATTTCAGGGTGAGTCAGGTATAATTTTTTCAGAGTCTCTCCATCATATATTGACCCAAATACATCTGTTTCCTGTATAAATACAGGTTTAACACTGACCATGTCTGAGGGTTCAACTGTTATAGGGTCTGTTTTTGTTTTTTCTGCGTAGGACGCCATTTTGGGTTCATTTTGCTCATTAGATTTTGCCATAACTTTCCTGAAATCAGCTATTCTAAAGTTGTTTTTGCTACACTAAGTCACTTATAGTTTAGAACTACATTCAAGCAAGCAGCTGTAGTACTATGAAGTAGTTGTCCTTGAGAAAACAAAGTTAATTATGATTTTTTCCTTTAGGTGGTTACACACCCGTTACCTTAGTCAAGGGCCGTAATCCTCCTCTATACCAAGAGATCTAACAATTGGAAAATATGCTAGAATATTTTATCCTGGGCAACCAGAATTTAGCCATTTCAATATTAACCCAAATTCCACAAGTTTAAATGAAAAAAATATGCCATAAATGTTTGTTAAAAGGGCATATCATGCAAAATTGCCCTAATGACTGGGTGTGCAAGTCTTGTAATGAAAGTGGCCATAGAATGATGGAGTGTACAAAAGGCTTCTCTGAAAATGAGAATGTTCAAGAAAATGAAATAAATGATGAACACACACATAGCAAAGTACCATCAACACAGGTACCTATACATAGTGATGTTAGTGATAAAACTGTCAAAATGAAAAACACCAGTAAATCAGACAAAAATGGAAAGCACAACAAAAAATGTAAAGATTGTTGAAAGTGATGTTCAAGAAAAAACAACCAAGTCTCAAAGTCCATGTACAAATTTGTTAAAACACCTTCAGGACAGATTAGGCTAGATTCAAAAGCTAGAACACCGCCAACACCACCAGAAAGACTTCATGACAAAAACAGTCACAACAGAATGCAAAAGAAACAAAATACAGGGAAAACTTGAACATCTAATACGAATATAATAAATGAAAACAATCATGTCAATGTAAATAATTTTATCTTATCAAAATATAAAAAAATTAAAATATAAAAAATAGTAAGCTGAAACTGAAAGAGTTAACATATGTACAACGTTTTTCAAAATCGACATACGTGTATACACGATTTTGGAAACAATGTATTTTTTGCTGTATGTTATATTATGTGCAAGTTGTGGAAATGAAGTAATACGAAGTATTGTAACACGTAGTTATGTGATGATATTAATATATGTAGACAGAAAAGTGTGAACTCAATGTATAAACAGCTCAGCTGGTTAATGTTTACATATTATATAGGTTTTACCCTGTACTATTTATAGCAAAGAAATGCTTAATTCAAACATTTAAAGTTCATAATAATATTGCCAAACCGGTATTTATTCCAAACGGTGAAATCGTTTACACACACATACTAAATATAGTTTTAAAAATACTTTTCTGTGTTCAATATTGATAATAAAAGATATATTCCTTACCTGTTGTGCAAAAACATCCATTCAACAAAAGTAATTTCCATGATTTCCGTGCAAATTTAAACACACATATTTATACCAGTTTCACAGATTCAATGTGTATAAATGAAATTTATATATCCAATCCAACAATTTATATTACAAGAGAATATTATGAATATCTTTGTTGTAGAAACATAGAATACAGTTACACAAAAAATGTTCAGAATAATAATCCATGTGTATCAAACAGCATGTATGCACAATTAAGAAAAATGAGTATGCGATCCCGCATTGTGATGTTTATAATTATTGATATTATCGATTCTTTACAAGATGTGTGTATACGAAATTGATATATGTGTATGGAGAAAATGCATGATTTATTCAATGTTGTGGATAGAATTGTAAACTTTTTAATATGTTATTTGATAACACAGTAAAATTGTGCAGCCTTAATGTAAATGGCATGCACTCAAGAGAAATACGTAACAGGGTTTTGACATTGTTAAAATCTCAAAAAATATCAATAGCCTTAATACAAGAAACTCATATAGACTTAGATATTGAAAATGAAATAAAAAATCAAACTAACTTTGATATTTTTTGCAGTAATCGTACATCAGCAGGGGAGTCTCGATATTTATAAACAATTTATTGAAGTACGAGATTATAAATCATTTTACAGATAAAGATGGACGGATTGTCTTATTAAATATCCAAATTAATGACACAATTTTTTCAATAGTTTGTTTATATGGACCAAACAACACAACTGCAAGAAAGTCATTTTCTAAAAGGTGGATCTCTTAGTGAAAGAAAATGGTATTAGAATCCCAATAATTGGGGGAGATTTTAATGAAACATTAACAAATATTGACAGAATAAGTGCAAGTAACAATCACAAAAACAATAAACCAGTAGCAAGTTTGAAATCGTTATTAATAGAAAATAATCTTATTGATATTTGGCGAGTTATGAATGAAAATGTACAACAGTTTACTTGGAGGAAAAAGATAAATCTCAGGCGAGTAGAATAGATCTAATATTTATTGGTAGCAATAATTTATTTGCTAATCGGCCAAAGACTCAGGCAGTGGTGAAAACATGACAAACAAAAACCCACTCTATTTGACATTAATTTATGTTCAAAATGTATAATGATGCATTCGTTTCCTTTTCCTGTTCTGGTAATTCAAGATATAATTTGGTTGAAATGCACTAGAAATTAACTCTTAAGAGAGCCAAGTACGTAATTTGCTATCATTCTAGCCAAAATATATCAAGAGATATCTCGAATTACCAGACATGCTAAAACGAAATACCTGCCATTTCTGACTCAAGATGAGGGTACCTTCAAAATATGATGTTTAGGTAGAGGGTTTTTTTTTCGACCATGTTCTGATTTTTTTCAAAATTGCCTGGCAATTTTTAGTTTTCTTATTCTCATGTTCACTGTTAACTGTTTATTAATATAAATAAAATCAGAAAAGGTGACTGGGGGAAAGAAATATTGTCAATCTTGGTCTTCTTCCTACCGGCAGTAAAGTCTTAGCCCAAGTGCGGCGTTCGTTATGTTGTGCTGGATGTAAAAGTAGGAAGCTAAGTCATGTCAGAATGGGAATGATAAATTCGATGTCTCGTGAAGAGAGAGTGCAGTTTTGTCTGCACGTGAAGAACCCTTGCGATAACTCTTTGAGGGATCCGTACGTGGACTGTTACAATCCAAAAATTCTGTCCCTATCCAATTAACACTCATTTTACAGTGGCGGTAAAAAATTCCTGACCTTAATCCTAAACAGCCTCTATTTCAGGACTTGTCTGTTTTTTCATTGTCTATTTGTTCTCGTCCTGAACATGCATGAAAGATTTGCCACTGGACGTTAAGCAACCAACAACCCATTTATATACGTTTAAATAAGAACAGGTGGAATGATTGCTTATGAGATAACTCTACTCGAGAGATCAAATGACGGAGAAGAAAACAATGATGGGTCCTTATAAGGCCTTGAGCAAAACTCATACCAATACAACAAGTGTAAAAGGCTCATAAATGACAAATGTAAAGCAGGTAAAAAAAGAAAATTAAAGTCACTTATTGACGAAGCAATAAACGAAACTTAAATATGATATTCAGCGACAAACAAAACCATTGATTTACAGGTTCCTGACTTAGGACAGACACAGATGTGTCAAAACTTCTGAAAATTGTATGTTATTTATTATGACATTGGCAAATCATTGCCTTCTGAGCAGTGATACTCTTTAAGACTTAAAGTCGGCGGCATTATCAAAGTGCTTATCAATACTAATACGGTTATAAAGATGGTGCATCAAACGCTCTTTTTTGTATTTACTTATACAGGAACGCAGAAAATTTTCCAAATTGACAACAATGGATTTATAAATAATTGAAGGGCAGTAAAATCACAGCTTTGAAATGTAAACCTTGTATGAGGGAGTTGAATTTTTAGTTTTTTGTTTTTTGTTTATTTTTTCTCTTTTTTTTTTTTTGGGAGAATTTATCACCGAAAACTTGACATGTTTGCTTTTACAATGTTTTAATCATATCCGTGGTAAAGCGCATAAAGCCCATCAGCAGTGTTGAGCAGAAGTTATGAAAGAGAAAATAACACTTTATAAATTTGACACTTCAAAAACTCTCCTCTACATATATCTTCATCAGGAACACTCAAATAAGGAGAGAAATTTGGCCATGGATGTATAAATACATTCCGACCTTGGTTTGAATACACTTTCTTTATTGAATGAAATGAAATATAACTAACAGTGGGTGTCGTGCTAACCAATACCAAAACATCATCAATTCGCAGGACCTGGTTCAGTAGTGAAAAAAAAAATGAGATTATTCCAAGACGCATAACACATCTTACTCGAATAACTTTTATAAACAAACAAAATGTTTGAAAAAAAATAATTGTAAATACTAACAGGAGTTAGTATAATATTATTAGCATGCTAAGGTTGACGAACTGCTACCAATTAAAGATAGAAAAGCATGGAGTGAAATACTTGATATCAACTCCAGTTTGAAGCACTTAAAGAGAAGCGAAAGATACCAGAGGGACATTCAAACTCATAGACTGAAATAAAGTGACAACACCATAGCTAAAAAAGAAAAAGACAGACAAACAATAGTTCTCAAGATACAACCTAGAAAACTAAAGACTAAGCAACACTAACCCCCACCCCCTCTTAATAGTTTTCTATACCAATGACAAATTGAATAAAGAAAAAAAACAATATTATAGCTAATATTTACATATAATTATCAATTTTAATGACACTTAAAGTGATTATACATTCCTGTTTGTTTACTTCTTTTTGCCACAGGTAACGACTTAATTCATTTGATATCATCAAACAGTCGGCACAAGTTACGTGTGAATTTGGAAGTAATGACTGGCGGAAAGTATTTTGCAGAATATTCAACATTTCGACTAGAGGACGAAAGCACTAATTATTTACTTCATGTAACAGATTACAATGGGACTGCAGGTGAGAATTTGAATTTTCAAAAAGCTGCCGTTTTTTAAAATAATTTTGAATTTCCTTTCCGACCACTGGTGGTAAGCGGATGGTCGTAACGTAAAGTTACGGTTAGCCGAAAATCTAGAGCTCTAGAGATAAGCTTTTCTTTTCCACTGTTCGTGCAGTAAACGGTTCGTTTGAGCCAAATTTGATACCTAAAATCATTCAAATTTTCGTAAAATAGTCATTCAAAAATTCGAGCATGATAATCGTAACTTTAAATGTGTGATGGTCGTAACGTCAATTATAGTATTTTGGATGATGGTCGTAACCGACACTAGATGGTCGTAACTTTTGAGAGATGATCGTAACTCGAGTATTTAGACGAAATTAGTTTTTTTAAAGTACTGTGCACATGCCCATGTTAATAAGCTCAGATGTCATATATGGTTTACTGCAAACAATATTATTTGTTACTCTGAATATGGTATGCAGATTTTAAGTTAAAGAATTATAAAATATACACAATTCTGATGTATTCCAAACGTCCATCGTTTATGAGTAACCGTGAAAACTGATCAACTCGCAGTAGGCCAAATAGTATGTTTGGGTTGAGTATGTATATATTTTCTACTGTACGTCAAGGCATACAATGGTTCATTACACGTGTATTTCCTCATATTTGTTTTTAGATTTTTTTTTATTTACGACTTGTTATTATTTGCAATTATGTCGGCAGATGAAATTATTGAACGTACAATTTTGAACAACCATCTTTAAACTTTTAATCAATAATTGCAGTTCTTATTAATCATTGGCCTTCAAATATTCGGCTTTTGATCGTTCCTGATGAAGTCGGGGATAAAGGTAAATCCTGAAATGCGCTGCGGAGTCATGATGTTTTTAACATGTTTTCTTTTTTTTAAATTGTTATTGAACTTAACCGCTTACAAATATTTGTGTCTTGGTTTATTTTATAGATTATCTGTAACAGTGAGTGTCCATTTCATTTTGTTTTGTTTCGTTCGATTCGTTCCACTTTTCTTCCGTTTCGCATTTTACAGGTACCCCTCTTTCCACCCCTTTTCGTTTTTATTATTTCGTGAAAATTAGAAATTTGAAAGTTTGAAATTTCCAAAAATTAAAAAAATTTTGAATTTTGAAAACTTTTTTAAATTTTGAATTGATGTATTATACGGACCGAAATTGCTATATTATACCTTTTATGTAAAATGAAACTTCACAAATATATCATAAAATATATTCATATAATTCATATAATAAAAGACACTTTTAAAACTCTTGACTTGCCTTATTCAGACATATTAAATAAAGAGTTACGACCATCACAGATATACGTTACGACCATCTTCAATATTTTTGTTGTTTTAGTTACGACCATCATGCTCGAATTTTTTAACATTTCTAAGGGAACAAACTGTGCACCTCTCCTATCCGAAACCTTCTTATGATTCGAATTTCTTTCAGAAAGTTACCAAAAAACAAAAGATCAAAGAAGCCAGATCAATTTATTTAGGCATATGTCGCTGAACAAGTCAATTGGTAGTTTTCCACTACGAAATTCAGATGAATATCCTATGATTAATCCTTTTGCATTATTGAGTGAAGTCTAGGAATGTCAAATATATTGATGGTGTTCTTTCTATTATCAATTCAAATTTCAGATTAGGTTCCATTATTATATCCTTCGGAAATAAAAATTTAAGAAACTAGAGACACGGCTTCCTTTACCTCCTTTTTAGATTTTTACCTCGACTTTGATCTAATCGGTCATCCTAGTACCAGAATCTATGACAAATGAGACGATTTTAATTTTGAAATTATTAATTTCACCCAGCAATAAATTAACTTCACCGGCACAAAAAAAATACATTTCCCAACTCATTCGGTATTCAAGACCTTGCAGCTGCTATTCAGACTATATAAAACGTCACCAGTATCTAAGCAGAAAGTTGATGAACCAGGGTTATGTCAAAGACCTTCTCGTCCTTTTTCTAAAAAGGTCAATAGGAATACACCAAAACCTAGGAACTGACGTTGTTGATCATTTAAATTACGTGTTACAATGTTCTTTTTATTGGTCTGTATATATTTGTAACCTTTGATCTTTATTCCATTTGTTGTAATATACTATTGGCGTGGCTCGGTATTTATACCTCTCGCCATTGTTTTATATATAGTACATTATTTTCAATAAACTATTGTGCTATGGTCATTTTTGTATTCTTGTCTTTCATTTTTGCTGATGTACTTTGTCTATAAAGTGTATATGTGCCATTTTGATTTCCTTTGTTTAAATTGTTATTTGTTTTATAATGATTAAGATTAAAACACAATGTTAAACTGTACCTCAATTCTTGCCCCCCCCCAAAGGGTGACTAGGGAATAGAAAATTGGTCATCATTGGTCTTCCTCCGACCGGCGGTAAAACCCTCGCTAAAGTAAGGCGTCCGTTTGGCGGTGGGGGATGTACAAGTTCGCAGTCACGTCCCGGTCAGAATGGGGACGTTAAGTCCGATGCCTCGTGTAAAGAGAGTGCCACGTTTTGCACGTTAAGAACCCTTGCAAAAACTCTTTGAGGGGTCCGTAGGTGGTCTGTTGCAAGGCTAAATTTCTGTCCTTATCCTATATACCCCCATTTTCCCGTGGCAGTCCAAATTTCCCCCGACCTTCATCCCGGACGGCCTCTATTACAGGATCTACCGATTGTATTCATTGTTAACTTGTTCTCGTCCTGAACATGCATGAAATATTTGCCATTGGACGTTAAGCAACCAACAATCAATCAATCAATTTTTGACAATTTTACCTATTTTGTTTTGGTCACCCATTGATGTCAATTTTCCTAAGAGTTAAGTAATTTAGATTTTTTACTTTTTATCTTCCTCCGACCCGCAGTTATATTGATTCTATTTCATAGTACTAGTATGCATATTTAGACAGTCCTTATCGATGAAGATTTTAGAAGGACAAAATTGAATAGTTTTTCTAAGCAATCACTCACATTTTAATTCACAATGAAAATAACATGCCACTTGTGTCACCTTTTGTATGAAAATATCAAAGTAATTTTTCCTCAAACCTTTGCTCGCCCTTGGCACTTACATTACGAGAAATTTTATTTTATGCCCCGTCGTTAAACGACATAACAAACCTTTATATAATATGTGTTTGCCTCTTAATGAATAAAATTGTCTAATAGAGGAAGAACATATGAGGTCGCTTTTTCTGACATCCCTAATAATAAACAAAGGCATATAGAATATGCCGGATCCCCAAGGGTGACTGGGGAATAGAAGTATGGTCACCATTGGTCTTCCTCCGACCGGCAGTAAAACCCTTGCTAAAGTGGGGCGTCCGTTTGGCTGTGCGGGATGTACAAATTTGCAGCCACGTCCGGTCAGAATGGGGACATTAAATCCGATGCCTCGTGTAAAGAGAGTGCCACGCTCTTTGCACGTTAAGAACCCTGCAACAACTCTTTGAGGGGTCCGTAGGTGACCTGTTGTAAGGCTAAATTTCTGTCCCTATCCAATATACCTCATTTCCCGTGGCAGTCTAAATTTCTCCGACCTTAATCCCGGAAGCCCTATTACAGAACCTACCTATTGTATTTATTGTTAACTTGTTCTCGTCCTGAATATGCATGAAATATTTGCCACTGGACGTTAAGCAACCAACAATCAATCAATCATTAGAATATGCCGGTAATCAAAACATATATAAACTTTTAGCACCTTAACATGAAACTATCTTAATTAAGAAGCGAAAGAATGGACTAGGGTAAAGAGATATGGTAATTCCTTGGTCTTCTGCCGATAGCGACTGACATTCAAAAGCTTGTCAAAATAGAACGTCAGATTGACCTAGCAGGATGTATTTATTCACAGCGATGTCTAGTCAAAATTAGACGTTAAATCCGATGCCTCGTATAGCATGTATAGAGAGTGATATGCCAACCTCTGTACGTTACAGTTTTGATCCCACCATGACGGTGAGTTCTTATTAGAAAATTTGCATACAAGCTGCATTTCATCTTGTCAAGTTGAACATTCGATAATAACATGCAACACTCGTTTTCAACATACAAAATTCTATTTCAACAGTTGTTTTCAACATTCAACATTCGTTTATAACATACAACGTTCGATTAAACAATCAACATTCGAAACCTTTTTAAAATTTTTCAATTCAGCATTCGTTTTCGATATCAACATTCAAATTTGTTTTCAATATTGAGCGTTTGATTTCAACATTCAGCATACAATATTAGTTTTCAACATTCGTTTAAGTATACAACATTAAAAAAACTTTAAAAGAAACATGTTAACATTCGTTATAAACATCCAACATTCGATTTCAACATTGGAATTAAAGTTCAATATCAAGTTTCCGTTGTCAACTTTTAAACATTCGATTTCTAAAAAAAAAATAAAAATTTTAACATACATTTTACATTTGTTATCCACATTCAACAACCGATTGATTGATTGATTGTTGGTTGCCTAACGTCTAGTGACAAATATTTCATGCAAATTCATGACGAGAACAAATTAACAATAAATACAATAGGTAGGTTCTGTAATAGAGGCCGTCCAGGATAAAGGTCGGGGAAATTTAGACTGCCACGGGAAATGAGGGATGTATCAAGTTCGCAGTCACGTCCGGTTAGAATGGGGACGTTAAATCCGATGTCTCGTGTAAAGAGAGTGCTACGCTTTTGTACGTTAAGAACCCTTGCAACAACTCTTTGATGGGCTGTAGGTGGCCTGTTGCAAAGCAAAATTTCTGTCCCTATCCAATATACCCTCATTTTCCAGTGGCAGTCCAAACTTCCCGACCATCATCCCGAATGGCCTATATTTTGACAAGATCTACCTATTGTATTTATTAATAATTTGGCCTCGACCTGAACATGAATGAACTATTTGCCCTCGACTTTAAGCAACCAACAATCAATCAACCAATCCTGACTTTCTATTTGATATTTTGATACATTTGGAAATATCGCTAGTAACTCGGACTTGGGATATTGATTAACTATCAACGATAAAACCTGGCGTCTGCTGCTGTTGTCTTTGAGTTCTCATACAGTTGGTATAACACTTTTAGCACTTCTTGGTTGTTATCTTTTGTACGGTTTGAGTATCCATAATATTTTTCTGTAGCTTTAGACCTTGATTCGGCGCAATAGCATTCATCAATGCATCTGTTGTCTCACAGTGCTTTTTATTATTTAAGAAAAATAATGTAATGGATAATGTAAAATTATCAATACAGAAAGTGGCCAAATAAAGGTTACATTGTACATTATAAAATTACCTAGAAAAGTGACCGATTTAATGTGAAATCAAATATGTCTAGAAAAGTGACTGATTCAATATAAGTATCTATTAAAACATACAGCAACCATAGATAAGAATTAAATATTTAACAAATTAAATTAAAAATTGTATATTAAGGAAATGTTGAAAGCATAGATGGTGCAAAACCTTGGTTGTTGACTGTACTTGCATAATTAACAGTTGCTGTTATATTTATAGATATCCCTGAAAACAACATTACTTTTCAAATCAAAATACTGATAAAAAATGGTCTGAAGGAAAGGCGTCACCATCTGCCATGTTGAAAAATGATCAGTATTTTAAAGGGACAAAGTGAGATTTGGGATTGAAGGGAGATTATTGGGAAATTAAGAAATTTTACCATAAAGTTATGATTTAAAATGTAATGTGATTCATTTTCTTTTATTCCTGTTTTGTTAAAAATCCGAGTAAATCAAATATGGAGTAGGCCATTGATTGATTACTATGGAAATACTTTTATATTTACTAAACAGGAAAAATAATTATAACTGGGAATACACCACAGTTTTCTTAGCAACTGCCGTCTTGGCATGCTCTTGGTGTAAATTGGGTATGCAGCTTCGGGAAGGGTAACATACCACAGTAATTTCAGGTCGATTACACATTTACTTCCTGTTTACACATCAGACAGAAAAAAAAAACTAATTTTTGGATAGTGTGGGTATACTGAGTGAACAGTTGCTCATAAATATCTTGTTTAATTGAATGATCCATTACAAATTTAACAAAATAAACTATGAAAACATGAAAAGCACCATTGAGTCAGCAGGCACAATTGAACAATACCAAATGATAACTGGAAATATGTCTAATAGTTTTCAATCCGTAAATTTCGAGTAATAATTTGAAACATTACTTGCTTGTACATGAAATTTTCCTTTTTATTAAGGCGTCTTACCTATATGTATACTTCCATTATGTCGTTATTGATCGGATAACAATTATACCTTCAAATAACCGATTTGCTTATGATATGAAATATTACACCTTTGAATGAATATTTGATCCTCTTTTTTTTTCGTTTTAGTATTTACATCATTATTTAAAATTTTGAATACATGGATAACTACTGTACAATAACCACCGAATAGCAACAAGCCCTAATCCCCAATACACTACAACAACTACCAGACGAAGAAGGAAAGAACAGTAACCGGTCAGCATTGAAGCAAGAAGATCTAGTAAATTAGATTTTATATACATAGTACCACTCCTACCACTCCTGAACACACATTAGTCTAGTTATTTAACAAATGGGCCTGTACTAGGAAGCCAAAAGAAATATTGAGCGAGAACCTTTATTTAGAAACTGTCAACTATTGTATGAAATTATTTTTTCTATTTTCTTATACACTAACACACAAGTTATTGACCGTAAACTACAAAATGCTTGTTTTGGTCCTATATCCCTAAATAGATAAGGGCGGAAGCTGAAAAACCGCATCCAACACAAAAGAGATGATTGGAAAATTTAAAGCTGCAATATAAGACAAATTGAAGGATTTACAAAGTGGAACATTAACACTTGACCAAAACTACCAAATCATAAATGATATGAAAGTTTTGCAAATGATATGGAATACGTAAATACGTGGATACAAATTAACCTCAATTAAGAATAGACTCTTGAACTTTAAAGAGTCGAAATAGATTGAACAGATTATAAAACCGGAGGAAAATGCGTATGCTGGGGAAATTTTAAATGTTAAGTCAAAGACCGTACATGATTGCAATTAAAGTTTAAAGGAACAGCAGAAAGAGAAAATTAAGCATTGAATAAAATAAAAAAATATGAAGAGAATGACAAAATTGTTGATTGTTGTGAAGAAAATAAACTTAGAATTAAAATTGAGAATGGAAATGGGGAATGTGTTAAAGAGACAACAACCCGACCATAGAACAGACAACAGCAGAAGGTCACCAACAGGTCTTCAATGCAGCGAGAAATTCCGCACCCGGAGGCGTCCTTCAGCTGGCCCCTAAACAAATATATATACTAGTTCAGTGATAATGAACGCCATACTAAACTCCAAATTGTACACAAGAAACTGAAACTAAAAATAATACAAGACTAACAAAGGCTAGAGGCTCCTGACTTGGGACAGGCGCAAAAATGCGGCGGGTTAAACATGTTTATGAGATCTCAACCTCCCCTATACATCTAGCCAATGTAGAAAAGTAAACGCATAACAATACGCACATTAAAATTCAGTTCAAGAGAAGTCCGAGTCTGATGTCAGAAGATGTAACAAAAGAAAATAAACAAAATGACAATAATACATAAATAACAACAGACTACTAGCAGTTAACTGACATGCCAGCTCCAGACTTCAATTAAACTAATTAAAAGATTATGTCTTCATCATATGAATATCAGGCACAATCCTTCCCGTTAGGTGTTTAGTATCATACCATCATAACATATATGAGAAGAACATAACCCGTGTCATGCCAACAACTGGTTTTTAACTAAATGTGTTTAGTTCCGATGCAAAGACCCTATAAGTGAATCAATATTAACGCCAAAATATGCAATCTTTAATGACCTGACAACAGTATCGTAACTATATCCCTTCTTAATAATTAGATATAAGAAGATGTGGTATGAGTGCCAATGAGACAACTCTCCATCATAAGTCTATTTAAAGGTTTTGTTAGCTTCTGAGGTGAATACTGACATTTTTGTGCTTTATAAAGAATATTTCCATAAAAAATTGGATGTGAAATACCTGAACGTATAAGAAGTCTGCATGTTGAGCTATATTTACGAATGATATCCTTATACCGATGATAAAATTTAGTAAATGTTTTGACTAGTTTGTGATATCGAAAACCCTGGTGTAATAATTTTTCAGTAATACATAAATTTCTCTCGTTAAAATCTAAAACATTGTTACATACACGAGCGAATCGTACACGTTGAGATATATAAACACCGTAAGATGGTGACAAGGAACGTCACCATCTAAAATGGATAATTAACGATAGGAAATGAAAAATCATCTCTTTTATCATATATTTTAGTATTAAGCTTTCCGTTAATGATATAGATATCAAGATCGAGGAAAGGGCAGTGGTCATTGGGTCTTTGCTGATTTTGTCATAAATTGTAACTCATAGCAATACAAAAAAGGTCCGCCATTAGTGGTGCACAGTTAGTCCCCATTGGAATTCCGATAACCTGACGATATACGGAATCTCCAAAGCGAACAACAATGTTATCTAGTAAAATTCAAGGAATATATAGTATCAAAGCATGTCCAATTGACATAGTTTTTTGTTTATTGCTACTAAAAATGACCTAAAAGAGTTTGAACATATATATTCACATTCTGACTTTTAAATGCCCATTTAATTAGGTGTGTGAATTTTTCTTAATGAGAATGTGAGGCAATGTGGCATATAGGGTAGAAAAATCAAAACTTTGAACAGATCTCACTTGAAAATGAACTTTATGATAAAGGAAAAATCCAAGAACTGGAAGAGAGCTTACAATATTTGAAAGATATCTTGAATGACAATAACAAATGAAAAGGAACTTGTAGATTTTGACACAAAATCAAAGCAGTATACATCTGAATTAATAATTATGAAAGGTACCAGGATTATAATTTAGTACGCCAGACGCGCGTTTCGTCTACATAAGACTCATCAGTGACGCTCATATCAAAATATTTATAAAGCCAAACAAGTACAACGTTGAAGAGCATTGACGATCCAAAATTCCAAAAAGTAATGCCAAATACGGCTATGGTAATCTATGCCTGGGATAAGAAAATCCTTAGTTTTTCGGAAAATGCAAAGTTTTGTAAACAGGAAATTTAAATTTAAATTACATGTGTTTACTCTCGAAGTTAACGTACTAGCTATCAATCCTTTTCTTGTTCTTGTCTCCCTTTCCAAAACTTGTTCTGAGAACTTCCGACAAGTAATTGATTCTTTAAATACATGCAGATGAGCTTGGTATGTCAACCATTGGAGATAGAAGTGGCTATAGAGATGCTGTAAACAACGATAGTGTTAATGAAACCACAGGCGCATGGGTAAATGATACAGATATTTTTGTTGATTAAAATATTCATTTCTCTATATTTGTAATACATATATATCACCTCTGTGCATGTCTCACCTAGTTACGAGTGATTCAAAGGACTCAGAGAAAAATCCCAATTTTACTATCGATTTGTTTCGTAGTATGGATATGTATTATAAATATAGGAAAATGAATATTTTAATCTGGGAACAGTATAATATATATATGTTCCTATTTTAATCAATCCAAAAAATATGTTCAAAATAGTCATTAACTACAAAATATCAAATTATTTATAAAGCCAAACAAGTACAAAGTTGAAGAGCATTGAGGATCCAAAATTCCAAAAAGTAGTGCCAAATACGGCTATGGTAATCTATCCCCTTTGATAAGAAAATCCTTAGTTTTTCGGAAAATGCAAAGTTTTGTAAACAGGAAATTTAAATTTAAATTTAAATTACATGTGTTTACTCTCAGAAGTTAACATACTAGTTATCAATTCTTTTCTTGTTCTTGTCTTCCTTTCCAAAACTTGTTCTGAGAACTTCCGACAAGTAATTGATTCTTTAAATACATGCAGATGAGCTTGGTATGTCAACCATTGGAGATAGAAGTGGCTATAGAGATGCTGTAAACAACGATAGTGTTAATGAAACCACAGGCGCATGGGTAAATGATACAGATATTTTGTTGATTAAAATATTCATTTCTCTATATATATAATTCATATATATCACCTCTGTGCATGTCTCATCTAGTTGCGAGTGATTCAAAGGACTCAGAGAAAATCCCAATTTTACTATCGATTTGTTTCGTAGTATGGATATGTATTATAAATATAGGAAAATGAATATTTTAATCTGGGAACAGTATAATATATATGTTCCTATTTTAATCAATCCAAAAATATGTTCCTATTTCAATAAAAGAAAATAATTGTATCATAGACAATCATCCAACGAAGAACTACCAGCTGAGCATATGGAGACGGACGTCAATGGCCATGATGACAACATTAAAGCCGTTCGTGTAATAACCGTAGGTGACGACGAGTTGAGTGAAGACACTACTGTTGGACGGTCAGGAACATATGTTAAGACAATTATAATATCAATGAGGAAAAGAACCACTATGTGAATGGAGAGGAAACAGGCAGCACATATGATGTAGTTAATGACTATTTTGAACATTGTGAGTGACATGTTTGTGGTTGTGTCGCGAATAGCGAAAAAATCATTATTTATTGTTATTTTGAGCTCCGTTACTTGTTATTAGAAATTTCTTTGTTCTTTATAATTTTGACTCCGGTAATTGTATTATATGTAAACATTTTTAGGATATTTCATGTGAATTTCGTGCAACTGATTTATAATTGACTATTAAAGCAATTTGAAATTATTATTATATTTTTCTTAATACGTACGTTAGTGTAGTTCAAGTGTATTAAATATAAAAAGGATTATTTGTTATTATTTTCCGATGTTAGTGTTACCAACTATCTACACAACAACATTTAACAATATTCGACATTTTTAAGAAAATGTATTAGATGTTTACTTAAATCGACCATGTTTTAAGATAATTATTCCAATCGATCACTTTATTTGTTGTTAACTTTATTTTACTTTTACCAGATTAAACCTCTTTTTACAGATAATTGTATTATGGATTATTTTACAATGAAATCAACCATTTTTAAAGATAGTTGTAGTAGATGTAATTTTACGACATTTTAAAGAAAATTTGACCACTTTTAATAATTGTATTAGATGTTACCTTAAATCGGTGAGTTTTCAAGATACCTTTATAAGATTAGATTTAACAAGTTTCAACCACTTTTTATGACAATTTTATTATAAAACCTAAAATCAGTCGCTTTCTTAATCGATAATTATGTAACATTTTACAAGATTTAGCCACATTTTATAGATAAGGAATGATATATTACCTTTAATCCACTTTGTCTTATAGATAATTATATCAGATGACATATTTAGTCTGCCACTTTGTTAATTGTACAATTAGTATCTATATTTGGTACGATAATGTATTTCACAGAGGTATGATGAGTTCTTTTAACGACCATGACTGGCTATACATCTCCCGTACGGTAGGTAATGTACCTTGTCTTCAATTTCAAAAATATGGTCACTTGCCCTTGATTTAGTAAAACGTTTCCCGTTTTCAAATTATATTATTTCAGTAAAATAATCTCAAATTTAATATAAATGTTTAATTATTTTCAATTTAATAATTTAGTTTCTTAAAAAAGAAGTTTGTATAGTTAAACCACAGTACCCACTGTTTTAATAACTCAGCATTCCGTTGCAATAAGCTCAAGAAAAATCTCACATTATTAGACATGCCCAACTTAAACTTGGTCTAGTCATAGGCTGAATTAGAAGTGGTTATTGAGACCTGTAGGGCAAACATGAATGTTTTCACAATAGAAATAATGTACTACAACAGACATGAAAAATATGTGGTATACTACAAAAGCAGAAGACAATACCTGCGTACAGTTCTCATGTTATAAAATTAATAAAATGTAGGGAAAGATCCATCGACGGCATATGAAATTATCAGAAATGTAGATT
Organism: Mytilus coruscus; assembly: GCA_017311375.1. Classification (NCBI taxonomy): domain Eukaryota; kingdom Metazoa; phylum Mollusca; class Bivalvia; order Mytilida; family Mytilidae; genus Mytilus; species Mytilus coruscus. The sequence goes on from CM029605.1 coordinate 52,437,794, forward strand.
ATTTCAATGATAAAGTTACGGCAAACTAAATTAAAACGGTCGGGTTTCATTTCCTGACTCATATCCCGTAGCTGTTATACACAGTAACGCCCATTCCTTCTGATCATTTCTTTGGTTGTTGTTATTTGCAGACTGGTTGGATGATTAGAAGAGGAGGTTGGGGAGCTATATAATACGACTTGAGCAGACTGCATCGGTGAAGTTGCTGGTGACGTCTTTGTAGAATTTGACTTATTTTCAGAGGTTTTGATACGATATCCAGATGTATTTAGCAGTATAAGGTATAAATCATACAAATTCAAAATGTTTTGTGTATAAGAAAAAGAGAATTTTACTTTATATAAATTTTTAATGTTTTTCATATTGCTTCAAATATGCTCAATGCAAAGCTACCAGTTTCAAAGAGGCGCGAATACCAACGAGTGTGTGAGGTGTCAGGTAAGTGAGAAACCAGCGATGAATTCGTATACATATGTGGTCAACCATATAAGGAGGCAGCATCTATAAAAGCAGTTAAATGTCATTGTTAGAATGGCTGTCAAAATGATTGATTGATTGATTGTTGGTTACTTAACGTCCAGTGGCAAATATTTCATGCATATTCAGGACGAGAACAAATTAACAACAAATACAATAGGTAGGTTCTGTAATAGGGCTTCCGGGATTATGGTCGGAGAAATTTAGACTGCCACGGGAAATGAGGGTATATTGGATAGGGACAGAAATTTAGCCTTGCAACAGGTCACCTACGGACCCCTCAAAAGTTGTTGCAGGGTGCTTAACGTGCAAAGAGCGTGCCACTCTCTTTACACGAGACATCGGATTTAACGTCCCCATTCTGACCGGACGTGGCTGCAAATTTGTACATCCCGCACAGCCAAACGGACGCCCCACTTTAGCAAGGGTTTTACTACCGGTCGGAGGAAGACCAATGGTGACCATACTTCTATTCCCCAGTCACCCTTGGGGCGCTGTCAAAATGACATTCGATCAGAAATAAATATTAAAATTTTCAGTTTAAAAATGGAAAAGGAATTTGGAACAGATCCCAAATAGAATATTCCAATTACTTCCATTGTTATTTGTGACTTCATTTGTAAATTTGTTATTTACATATTTGATACAGGCAGAGGTCGCACAGGATAAAGAATTGACAGAAAAAAAAACAAGAATGTAGCAGCAAAAACAAAAGAAGCAAACGGCTGATACTCACGTTTGTTGATAAAGGTAAACGATATTTTATAGTTATCAAAGGTACCAGGCTTATTATGTTACGCCAAACAAGCGTTTTGTCTGCTGACTTATCAATGACTCCCATATAAAAATATTTAGAAAGCCAAAACAAACAAATACTCAGTATTTCGAATAATTTATTCTTTTGCAAACAGTTAATTTATACAAAAGACCATATAATCGATTTTCATGTCAACACCAAAGTGCTGACTACTGGACTGGTTATACCCAAGGACACGAAACGTCTACCAGCAGTGGCATCAACCCAGTGGTGTTAATATTTATCAAATGTACCGGACTTATAATTTGATACGTCAGACGCGCATTTTGGCTGCATAAGACCCATCAGTGACGCTGAGATCAAAAGAGGTAGAAAGTCAAAACAAATACAAAGTTAGTGAGCATTGAGGACCAAACATTCTAGAAAAATACATATCGTATTTGTTGGATATCAGCCCTTTTTAACTAAGGGATTTGAAATAATTGTTGTGGGCACAGAGACAAAATCAGTTCCTGGACTAGTAGTTGAAATCTTTTAGACTTTGAGATACGTCGTTCTGCAGTTGCTGAGGTTATATGGAATGTTGAAGAGCCAACAACGACCATTTTGTGGATAATTAAATATTATATACCCCTGTAAAAATGACAATACAGCCTTTTTTCAAAATATACAATTGATATGATTTAACACATATTGATTAATGTATTCTATAGATATCATCATGAGACATATGCAACAGAATCAACAGCTCACACGTTTGATCCAGTCTTCAACAGGAAGCTCTTGGCAAAAGAAAATTGTCCTGAATATGGGTAATACTTAAATTTATCACAAGCAATGCAATTAAAATATATGAAAACAATTATTATACTTCACGTTAAAATGCCATATAATGATTGGCTAATAAGAGGTAATAATTTACTCTTTTGTATGGCTGAAAGGGTGACAATTTTTTTCATGTCAACCTCTCGTCCAAATCAATCAAACTGAATCAACAATTCAAAGGATAATGAATTGAATACATCAAGTAATTAAAGACAATTCTTCAGTTCTACATTGATGCTTGGATTTTATTATTTGGCTGTCAAAATAAAATAATTATTATTTTGCTTAACTTAGAACTGTTGATTTTTTAATACCATAACATTGTTATGTACATGTTACCTTGTCTTCAAACCATTATAAAATTCAGGAGATTTCCTCTTAAAGTATACAATTTCACTGAAACTAAATAAAATTGATCTTACGGCATGGCGCTATGTAATCTTTAAAAGTTTTATAAAAACATAAAATTCCTAAATTTTCTTAAAATAAAATTTTCCCCATGTAAATAGAAAATTGCTGAATTTGTTGTATAATTACAATCTGGGCATCTAGCTGTATCTCTTGGATACATTCTCCTTTATTTATAAATATTGTTGTCTTGTGGATAATTAAATATATCTTTTTCAGTTCTAGGTTGATGCTCCATTCATGTCATATAGATCTTGTTAAAGCATATAGCCAGAGGATTGCATTTGAAGAGAAACAGCTGATATTGGTCCCAATATGTGACAAGTTAGTTTAGTGCCTGTTGATTCATTAAAACATGTTGTACAATATACATGAATTGTTTGCAGAAGATTATTATCAATTGTAAACTTTTTATATATAACATCATATCTTATTAAACATTTTCAGTTCAGCAGAACTTGTTGGTAGAAGTCTTCGTCTTTTAAACAACACTGACCAGGAAGATGAACAAGTCGGAATAGTAGATGAGGAAGTTTTACACACCATGAACGCAGAGATTGGTAATTTGAAAAATTCCATTCATGAAATGCTTAGACAGATGGGCCAGTTTGAGCAATCTTTAGCTTGGGCATTGCATAAGATAAATCATGTAAAATTTTAATTTTAAAGTAAACATATATCTTAAATATATGCCAATGTATGTTATTTTTCCATGCATCACAAATGGTGAACACAGTTCTAGTTCTAGCTCGACTATGTCTGTCATTCCACATCTGTCTAGAAGTTATGAAACCAACAAGCAATCAATCATTTTCTGATTAAATGACTACTTAATTTATATTAAGTACGCGAAAGCAAATCAATAGCTATATTTAGTGTTGCTTGCATGTATGATATATTTAAGTTTAGATTTTACATGTAATACGACATTTCTCCAATCTGGACAGTTAAAACTCTAACATTTAAAACCGAGTCTTGCCGATCTGTTAAATATGCAAAGTGTTACTGCCTAAATAACATATAATTATTGTATTAGATGTAACCTTAAACCAACCATTTTCTTGATTGATAGTTAATATTTTAAAAGATTATGCAGTGTTGCAGAGCCCGTCGTGGCTAAGTCCATACCAGGGTCCAGCAGACTGTTCATGTCAGTGCTCAAGCCTCCGTATCATCATGTACTCCTGCAATACAACTTAGTGTATAAGAAGTGACACCTGCCCCTAGAAGGAAGAGAAAGTCGGCAGGAAGGGACACCCCACCAGTGGAGGAGCCAGTGTCAGCATCTATTTCCGGGAATCCTTGGTGGTTCTAGTTTACCAAAACACCAATAACATGGTAACAGTGTAAACAATGGCACAGGCAAGAGATCTCTTTGATCTCGAGGAGCAGGAGGTAGTGCTTACCTACCTACGAGCAGAGATGACCAAGTCCGTCAAGATGGAGGTGTTCTCTGCAATGACAGAACTCCTTGTTGCTGTGAGGAAGTGAGCTGCATCTGGACGACAAAGGACTCGTTACAGTATCTCCTCTTTTCTGTGAGCTTTACTGAAGTCAGGCTATTGTACAAATTGTAGAACAGTAGAGTAGTGTTTTACATATTACTTTTATATTATCGCTATATTGAAGAACGATATTGGTGTATACTTGATTTTTGTGGTCATGGTTTTCCTATTTGTTTTATGCTGGAACAGGTGCTTTGATGTAATTATGGAGGTTTAGTAGAAAAGTAGTACTTAGCTTAGATTTATTGGAAATTCAAGGAGATTAATGAACTGGCAGCAATAGAGATTTTGTATATTTTGATTATTGGAAGTACCTTTTGTTTTATATGTTTTTTAATATTGTTATATGCAATCAGTAATTAGGACGATTCTGGGTTGGACATTTGTATCCATGATGTATTAAACTGTCATTCTAAAGGCGAGATGCTTCCAGGACTAGGTCTCGAGGGTTTGCATTGGCGGTGTGGAGTTGTAGCTCAGGGTTATAGTGGCTAAGTGAAAGGAAATAGGAGTGAAAAATGTATTAGTTGTCCAAGGCTGTGTCGTCTACAGTTATTTCTATATGCCCTGTTTTTAGGGAAAAAAGTTGGAAGTTTTGTTAGACCTCATACCCAGGGAACAGGGTAGTGGATTTTAAATTGCTAGTTATATGATATATGTTTGGTTAGATAAAAGAGGGCGAAAGATACCGGAGGGACAGTCAAACCTAATCGTTGTTGATGTGAATTAATTAAGGATTTTGACATTGAATGAAATAGGAGCGTCTTTGGTTGTCAGGCCTTTGTCGGAACTTACAGTTTCTCATTTTCAGGAAGTAGGGGTGTTGTATCTTTACCCTAAGCCCCGGGTTCTCCAAGCTAAGAGTAGAAAACTGACACCAATGGGTCTCTTGAAACACTACACTGCGAATAAAAAGAAAGTGGCTGACATCTGGTGATTTTTAAGTGAACTGTTTTACCGTGGAGAAACATCTTTTGATTTGATTTTCAAAATCATGACAATTCTTGGAAATATGAATTACCATGTAACCAACCAAGAGGTTTGAACAGTTCGATTATATTAGTAATACATGCATCATAAAACAGTCAAAATCAATAAATACGACGAAGGGACACTTGGAATTTGGATTATTTCTCGTCTACTAGAAACTTTTAATAAAAAATTAACAAAGATTTTATCGCCAATCGTCTATTACAAATGTATAATTTGATGAAATTGCCTTAATTGCCTGCTAACTTTATTGTCATTTGGTTTATGGTTACGAGTTCTCTATTACGGCAATCATATCATATTTTATACTTATAGTATTTCCTTTTACCAACTAAAAATTTTATAGTCAAAGTTAAGGATCGTATTTAAACCTGTAAGTTCACCAGAAAACAGCATCAATTGATAAGTGCGTTACTAATTCATTTTACGAGAGTCTGAATGAAGTTAAGAAGATAGAATAATAAAATAAAGAGCAAAACCAATAAACGGTTATATTAATAATTCACTGGTTAATCGTAGTTACAAAACAAAGTAGTCAAGTTTTTTTAGAGACAAGGTCCCAATTTGTCCATATACATTACTTACAGCATTAACAATCTTTCCATTTTTCACAATCAATTTGACCTTTCTTGACAGAAATATCACTAATTGGGTATTCACCCTCTGGCGCGAGTACCAGTTTTCTGAAATATCAAATTTGTATATAAGAAAATAATAGAATTTTTACAAGCATAGAATATCATTCATTATGCGTGCTTGATTTTAATTTTTGAATTGACATTTTAAGGAGAGGAAACCCGACATTTTCTGAAGGAATTTCCACAAGTTTTTTTTGTATTTTATCTGATAAAACTAACGGTGACACAATCTTTTCTTTTGATATGAGGTGACGATGCCTCAAGGATATAAGAGAACATTATGCCAAGTTTTGGTAAAGTATGATCAAATGCATTCTATTTAAACTCCCATACAACCTGAAGTACAATTTGTAGATGAACTGGTCAGTAGTTTGAGAAACTTATTTATACTACATGTTACTTACTCTGCAAAATCTACTCCTCTATTGTTACCCAATCTAGTTCAAGGTCTTCTTGTCATTTCTGAAATAATAAACATGAATAAGACGACTTGAATGTTTTACCTAACGAAAAGTGGTATTTAACAACATCTAAAATTCGTTAAGTTGAAAAAACATTAAAGCACAAAAATGAGCATGCGTACACTTAATATTTGTTTTTGTTTTTTTTTTATTTAAAAGATCTTAATTGGAATATTTGAAATACTTTACAATTAAATGTTGCAAAGAGGGCGATACGTTTCCAGTAGGTCATGATTTTGAATGCGAATGCATAGTATTTGGAGAGTACATGGAAATTATATGACTAACATCAGTACGTTTTAATATTACGACCGCCTGTTGGCTATATACTTTATCCATTAGACCATAACTTTTGTCAAAAGTATTTATAGTTCATGTTGAATACATACCTTTATGCAGGTGTCCACCGTGGCATTAAATTGAACCCTGCCACAGTTCCACCACCATGGAACTGAGGGAATAGGTGGTGAACAGCTCCATTGTGGTAACCACATCTTCTTAGTTATCGGCCCAGAATTTCGAAATCCTGGCCGGTAGTCCTTTCTCCTCCGTCATTGTAACAATTTGCAGAGATGTTTTATCTGTTGATGTTCTCGGAGCAGCCTGAAAGTATATCAAGATCCGACATCAGATTATTTTATGTTAAATAACTTGAAGGTACGATTTTGGCCAGGTTGGTCCTAAACTAGATTGTAATAAATTTTCAAAATAAAGTAGTAATTACATGAAACATTTGGTTATAAATGAAAATTTGTACCATTGATTGGTTATACAGGTAAGAAAAGACGGAGAAAATGAAATGAAATGACGAATTTGCCTCAAATTATGAGACCGAACTGACAAAAATTTCAACAGTTAGTTTTATAAACTGCTAAAACAGTTGCAAATAAGTTAAAAGATATATTGGAGCTAGTTATGATGTCATGAATTACCTCTTTTCAGTTGGGACAAAGCCGATGTTTTTGCCGCAGTTTGTGTCTTTTCTCCTTTGAAACTAATTCCATCAATCTACCAATTTCCTAACGAGAGTTTTCACCCTTTGATAGAGGTAATTCCCTAATGTAGTTTAAACAAGTCTTCAACGTGACCAATCCTGTCAATAGACTCGTGCCCAGATATTTTTCAAAGGGACTTTCCACGCGTTACAATCAATCTTCTTTTTCTGAGCACCATAGGTATTAACGTCAGTTCTTTTCCGTAACTAATTTACAGTTTTTTGATATTTTGCAGTATCATGTAACTTTGACCAACATTCCGGGAGTAAAAGTGTCCTTGTCGTTTATTGAAACTTATGATAACTGAGATCCTGTAATGTTAACGAGAATGTTTCTTGCACTTTCATCGCCCCAGGGTAACGAGTTTTCCAACGAATATCTGTAATGACCTGAATGATTTGGCTTTTTGTGAATACTTGAAAAACAAAACGCAAATCTATGGCAGAAAAATCCCACTTCAAGACTAGTACAGAATGAATTACGAAAACTTTAAAATGCTAGTGAATACGTATTATAACTGACAAGGAATAAGTGACCAAGATAACAACACCACTAATAAGAAATTAACTAATGGAATTAAATTAATTGCAGCAGAAACAAACTTGTCATGTTATTTTGGTGCAAACAAAATAGTCTGTGAATCTGTTTTGACCATCTGGAAACTTCCTGTGATGTATTTAGTTTTGCCATATGCTGCCACTGTAACTGTTGAAACATTGTGAACGCAACTTGTTATAACGTCCATATAAAATGCGTTTAGCAAATTTGTTAGCTTTCTTTTTATCGGGAAAGTGCGTATTAATTTAAAAAATTGATCACTTTACCAGAGAAATTGTATTAAAGAACAAAGGTTTTACATTGCACAGAGTACGTCCTCTTTCATGTAGGTAAATAAAGACTAACTCATTACCACATTCTACTCCTTTGTTATAATTTTGGCCAACGTGTCTTTTTTTATGAAACATAATATAAATTTGTTGACAAATATTCCGTATATTCTTCACATATATTACAAGATAGTCTTAAAGTATATCCCCAAGGCTGACAGTCCATATTGGATAACAACTCATCACCCATTATTGTTTTCCTTGGGCTCTTTTCTACCAATCCATCGGATAATGTCAACCACCAACATCATCGAAGCTTCTGAGAGATGATATTCCAGTCAAAAGTCTAAGTCAGATAGACTTCTAAGCAGCATTGTTTTGTTAGGATTTACATTTTGCATTAAGTTTCTCCAGTTCATTTTTAGTTCAATGACCGACAGAGCTTCTAGAATGATGTTTACATTGTACTTTAAGTTTAGATTTGTTATCAGTCACACGTATACTTCTTGTTTGTAAGCTTTTATAAGTCTATATCACAACCTATCAACTAAAAAACTTAAGACATAAGATATATGCGTAGTTTGGTTGTGATACTGTTTTCTAAAGTGTACTTTTGTATAGTGAATTCTTCTGTTTGTATTATATTTGCTTAAAACATCTTTGCAACTTTCTGATAATTTAAAAATATCCCTCCCAAAATTATTTTTCACCATTATTGCAAGGTCTTCACCTCTGATTGTATGTCCTTTAGAACATTGAAGATATTGCTATCTGTAAAATAGTGAGTTTTTTCCAAAGTTTTGTGTAGCATTGTCAGAAATTAAAAGAAAAACATGATGGTATAAGTTACATCTGTGTTCTCTCAATAAATTATAATCAGTTTTAATATAATCTGACGAGATGTTATCAGCGACGTCATAATGTCTGACGAGATGTTATCAGCGACGTCACAATGTGTGAGGAGACGTTATCAAACTTGCTTTCGTCAAGCGTAAAATTGTCTTGGGGGGTCCAGTAAGAGAAGGATGAACAGATCATTGAGTTTTCTTGTATAGATATCGTAAAATATTAGCCACTCAACACAAGATGAAGCTTTTTAGTTCGTTCGCTGCGCTCACTCAAAGGTTCTCATTGTGGCTCGAGGCTGATATTTTATGAAATCAATGTATATAAACCCAATAATTTATACATAATTCATTTTCCTTTTTATATAATTCGTAAATAATAGATTTTCAAACTAAACTAATATCATACTACTGGTCAAAGGCCTCAGTTAGTATGAATAAATCATTATGATATTTTAACACGGAACAAGTTATAGCCTTGATTGCGAAGTGATGTAAGAACAGTCGTCAGAAGCTTGTCAAATTTTTAAGTACGAGTTTTAACACCTTTCATGAAGATATGTGTATTCCCGATCCTAATTGAAAAGAGTTGACAGTTTTCCTGCTGACTGCCAGTGGTTCTATTCAGGTACTCTAGCTGTTTCCTGCAAATCAAAACTCACGATATTATATACATGTAGCCGAGGGCGCTGATAGTGGCATACAAAATACCCCAACCAACAAACATACATACGAGCAAAGAACTTATTTTTGTTTGTTTTACGATTAGTTTTCAAAGGTGCATAAATCTGTAATTTATACAGTGTATGTTTTTGAAGCTGACTGAAATATCTTTCAAATTATGGAAAATTTGGAGACATTGAAGAAGACCAAAGACCAGAAGTTTGAAATAGCAAACAAAGAATGGAAAAAGGGGGAAGCAGAAATTGACAAAAGTGCCTCACGACATTTTTTACAGAGTAAATCGAATAGTGGTTAAAAATATGCTTATATTAAAACAATATGTAATGCTGCTGCTACATGAAAGAACAGCGGAATAATTGTTCATACGTTTACACTAGAAAGTGAAGTTTACCACGGATTTGTTATCCAGTATTATCAGGGAGTAAATCATTATAAACCTATTAGAAAAGTTTCCATGCTTTGAGATGGGACAAAATGTCAGTAAAAATTACGGGAGCATCTATGCAACACTCATAATTACACCTCTCTTACTACAAAAATTATTGCTGAAGGTACGTCGAGAAGAACCCTTGTAAATCCTAAATATTTGTCACTTGAACCGAATATACCGCCAACTAGAGAAGATATTTTCATTACAGCAAAAACAGTAGGCATCGTAGACGTTGGCGATAACATTCCAAGAGACATGGACCCAGAATTGGCAGAGCAGGATGAAAAACTTGTGTTGATTGTTAAGAAGAACCATAATTTCAGTAGATGGAACAGTTATAACTTGTGTTGATTGTTAAAAGAAGAACCACAATTTAAGTAGATGAACAGTTAATTGTGACATTTGCTTAATTTGATATATTTTCTATTTATGTTTAATATTGTTATTTTTTAATTCATTCCTTGATTTCTAAATATATGTATTTGGTATAAATCAATAAATATATTATATTGGTTTAGGTGTGGGGAATGTAGCGGAGACGTATTTTTCGGTTTCAAACCGAATATTAATGAAAATAGACCGAGTTCAACTACTCGGTGTCCTGACAATTTCCGTTTCAAATTTATGAAAATTTATTTACCCAGACATTAATTGTTTGTGTTTTGACGAGTCAATATGACAATTAAGGGCATCATTTAATTTTAAAACTTTCTCAGATGTTGACAATAAAGACTTTCAATTCTCCTGAGTGCTGACATTGTACATATAGACGGAGAGTTTGCCTTAGTACTAGTTTTTGAAGTATATTGTTAGAGGAACTTCGACGCGGGGTTGCTACCTACAATGGTATTGTTTCCTCTTCATCGTTACTCCATGAATGTGTAATCTTCTTAAAATTGGCAGAAGGGCTTACTAACCTATCCACTGGATAAAAATGCATCGTGTAAAAAGATGATTTCGAATACGCACGTCTCTATGACTTTCCTGGTTTCTCAAGAGACCCAGTTCGAGATAAAGTAGTATTCATTCCATTGTTAATTTCGACCCAGAGTCTCCATTGATCACTTTGATCTTCGCCCCAAATCCGGCAGCTACTGAGTCACCTGTCAGCTGCTGCTTTAAAAAAAGAAAGTTCACGAGTTTGTGTCCTGGGTTGGTGTCTTGGAGACAAAACGTTGGTGGTAGTGAATTATAGAATACACAGTGCATTTTTTTACCTTTTCTTTAATTATCATCATTTTCAACTTCTCTGAGATACCAATCAAGGTATCCGATTATTTTAAACGAATATGTGAAAGGAGAACACACTTATAATGTAATGCAGTGCTTTAAGAATGTAAATGCAAACTAAGAAAACACACCTTCTCTTCACCGATAGTTCGTCTTAAGTTCTTATATATAATAAAATAAATGATTTAGACATCGGAATATTCAATTCGCAACACAGCTTTCTGATATGACGGTCATTGATGAAGTTAGGTATGAAGACACAACCGACGAACCATCTGATAACAGTGAAGTCAATGACGAGGGAATCTAGACCTACCAACAGTATGTTCATAATCAGAGATCTGCAGTGGCCCGAGGTCCCGCACCGTATACCGTTACTGCATCACGTTCAGAAGAAATTGAAAGTAATTCAATAACCACATTTCAGAGTCGGTCACATCAATGTTTTGTTTGTGGATTAGTAACACATGGCAAGATGAGACGCCATAGATTACCTTAGCTGTATTTGACAAAACTTTTAGGAATTTTTTGTCCTCAATGCTCTTCAACGTCGTACTCTATTTGGCCTTTTAAAACATTTTTTGATTCGAGTTTTGTAGACGAAACGCGCGTCTGGCGTAAATATAAAATTTTAATCCTGGTATCTATGATGAGTTTATTTGAAGACACATTTGCCTTGGTATTGGGACCCACACACGGCAAGTTGGAGCTGTGAAGTTCATGAGGCTCAAGCCGGTTTTTTGGCGCACCGACATACGATGGAACATGGTGCCAGCTTATGATGGGATCACTTCATCAAATAAGGTCATGGTTAGAATGTTCCACTTTTGACGATCTCTCTTAGACTATAATTTACAGAGAGAACTTTACACGTTCATCAAAAACCAATTTCCACCACAAAAGCTTCAACTTTTGACCTTTTGGGTCGATAATTACTGTCTTCATCAGTGCCAACTTATATTTCCAATCCACCAAATCATCTCATTTGTTTATTCAATTGGGAACTGATAGCAGTTCTCCTGTCCCGAGTCGGTTCAGTGCAACAAAAAAGATTTTTACTACAGAAACAACGCTTGACATATGAAGGTGCTAACATAGCTGAGCCAATTTCACAGTCAGAGGAGGATCAACTTGCATTCGTGGATAGCCATTTTCATCTAGATCAGATACTCAGAAGAATGAGACTAAGAAACTTTCAACACTTACAATCAGTAGTGGCACTGGCTGCTCTCAATATTTTTTATGGAGTTGCAAAATATGTTTTCCCATCAAGATGGAACAACTGGGCTTCGGACGTTGGCTTTGCAACGTGGTGTTTATGTCTCTTTCGGAATACATCCCCATATTACTGCAGAAGGCATATCCAAGAGGCAGATGGATTAACTGGACTCCCTGACAAATAGCCAATTATGTGTAGCCATAGGTGAAGTAGGACTCGATTACACTACAACATATATGTGTGTTCAGAGTAAGACTACGGAAGTGAAAATTTATCGTTATACTAAATATTTATCAAAGTGGTACACATTAAAAAGATTTCCTCACTTTAAAAACTATATTACCATAAAATTTAGAATGTGAAATACCCCTTTTAGTAAGTTTTCTACAGGTACAACCAACTCAACTAATCTAATTTTTGTATTTTAGAAAGAATTAAGTACAAGTTTTAGTAATTTATGGTTACGAATTCCTCAACTTCCTGCAAATTAAGAAATTATTGCGAGTTATTTTTATTGCGAAAAATTTGACAGAGTTGTAAACGCAATAATTTAAACTCGCATTTTGAAATATTTTATATGAATTAAACAGGATTTTTCTTCAAAATCGTAAAAAATAGAATCGCATGTAAGTCTAAAGACAAAATATCAATAAAGTAATGTTGTTGCTAATGCAATAAAGATTCATTCATTCAATAATAAATGCACGCAATAATTTCTGAATTTACTATAATAGTATTTGTGTATATTAATATAATAATCAAATTTCCTGAAGTTTAAAATAAGTATTTACCGCATGATAGAATTGTACATTCAATGACTGGTGCCAGATTACGCTAAGTAACTTAACATTGATATTTTTCAGATTATGACATTCAACACCATGTGAAAATTTTGAAAGCTCAGTTTTCTTGGGACCAATATACATTATTCACATTATTTTTATATCACTTAATTTGTTTTGAAGGTACATAGAATCCGATATGGAAGTTGATGATCCTCCAGCTGAAGGCAGTATCAAAAGAACGAAAGTCAGTAATGAGACATGCGAGTTGGTTTGTGACATTGATAACAATAGTGATAACAACAGTGAGACAAGTGAACAATATCCTGAACTCACAAAGCTGCTCAGTTGGCAAAATTGAATTGAGTTCTTAGGATTCTGAAGATATTGACGACGTAATAGTATAGGATTAAACGCCATTATAAAGGAATTTATCGGTGTATAAACTGGACCAAGTCACTCACAAACAAATAAAAGTCCGAAGGCGTTTAATCCTTATAATTCTTTAAAATTAGAGATACGAAATTGTATTTCCCAATTGTTACCTCTATCACACATATTGTGTATTTGTGTCATGGAATATTGGCCTGGCGCATGAATATATTAAGCGCAACAAAATGTACTCCCATAAAAATCTGATAAAACATAACTACAAGAATATTTCGCTTCAATTTTCTTTGCAACAAGTTTTGAATTTAATAATAAAAATGTTTAATTCAGCAAAATCATTTATCGTTGCGGTGTTTATGTTTGACACCGTCATTGGTTTGAAAGTATTTAGTCACACGAATGTAGGTCATTAACACACAGCTACTACACACGACGTCATGTTCATCAGTTCAATTGAAATGGAAATTACAGTTGTGAAAACGGAATTTGCCGCAAACCCCGACATTTTACTAAGTTCCTGGTTTGTTTGACTGTTTACCATAAAATTTTGACCAGGCGCATAAACAGGTTGAAGCGGATTTCGTTCGGCTGACACTGGAACAAGAGAATTATCACGGAATCCTATTTCAGAAGGTAAGTTGCCTTGCTGGATTATTGGAGTTTGAATTTGCGTGTTTTACTTGGCACAAGAGAAGTTGAATTTGCTGAACCGGTAGCAACATTATCAAGAACAGCCCTGATTTTTGTTTTGTTCATTGCTAGGTCGTCTACAATAGGACTTGAGGCTTTCCTCACATTTGTGATCAGACATGTACATAATATTTCTGTCTGTTAGCCCAGCATCACTCATTGCAGTAATTGCTGTTGATCTAAGAGAATGTGGTGTGTACCGTTTTACCCCTGCATTTTGCAGATATCCGGCATAAAACCTGTAAATGCTTTCACTTTCACTGGTGTCTCAGTGTACCAAACTGGAAAATGATTTGATTGCCACGAAGTGCATCTCGACTGCACTGGTTAAACAAACTTTTCGAATTAGGATGACATTTTGACAAATAAAGCTTGACAGCTTTGACGGGACATGAATCTGAATCAGTTGAGTACATTCGCTTGTCTTCTGCTTCTTCTGAGGAGTCTTCAATTCCTCCTTGGTAATTTTTCTGGTGCGTTTCATGTGTTATTGTCAGATATTCTCTGCCTTCCTCATCATTTACAAATTTGATTGAATCCTTTGATAGCTGTTGGTGGAATTCAATACCGCGACTAACAAAGTGTATGGCTAGGGCATACCAGACTTTAAATCTTAATGCTACAACATTATTCTTTGTAGAAAGAAACTCATTGATTTTCGATAACTCAGTGTTCGAAATGATAGGATGATGCTGAGTTGGACGAGACAGCCCATTACGTAGGTCGAATTTAAGTTTAGCACTAAGCATTGAATTTGCTAACTTAAAGTCTTTGTCTCGAACAATGTCAATGTTGCGACCAATGTCCTTCAAGTGTCTATTAATTGCTGAACGTACACTCTTAAGGGATTTTATGATATTCCTGCGCCATATTTTCAGGCATACTTTGGATCCTTTTGTTTAAATTTTGGGCTGGGCTTCAGCATAAAATTTGCGAAGGCTTTCATTAAGATTCTCCTCAGTAATTGTGTTGAAATCCACAGTTTTTGTAATCTTTCTGAACACCAAGCTGAAAATGAAATTACAACAATTTTAGGAGAAATATATGAATCTGGCAAATATTGGGACAGGTACACATGTGAGGCAAGTTTTATTGATCTCGTCACTATCTTAAAATAAACATGATTCCATCCTAGCGCATCAGCTAAAGAAAAATTATTCACATAACATTTAGGTAAATTGCAGCTCGCAAATACAGGGAAAAATAATCGGTTGAAAATTTACAATATTTTATTGGTAATACATGTATATTGGTACAAAATGTAGTACGTGGACATTATAAATATTGATACACATACATATATTTCTCGTTTTATAAAGATTGGACGTTTGAATAGTTTTACACTAAAATCTAGTAAAATTATCGATAAAGAAAGTTTCCGATCAAAGGTGACATGTAGAAAATCATTTACTAATGTGACTGATTTAAGGTTACATCTAATACAGTTATCTACAAAAAGTGTATAATTAAAGAATATATTTTAAACAATTCTTTATGAATTTTAATTTATTGTAAAATGACTAACGAAGAAAGTGGCTGATACATGTAATACAATTATTATAGGTAAGTGACTGATAAAATATTACAGTTTATACAATTGTCTATAAAGTGTTGTCGAATTTATTCTTAGATATAATAAATTTATCGATTGATTGATTGTTGGTTGCTTGTGCGGGATGTACAAATTTGCAGCCACGTCCGGTCAGAATGGGGACGTTAAATCCGATGCCTCGTGTAAAGGAGTGCCACGCTCTTTGCACGTTAAGAACCCTGCAACAACTCTTTGAGGGGTCCGTAGGTGACCTGTTGCAAGGCTAAATTTCTGTCCCTATCCAATATACCCTCATTATACCCCACGCAACGAGTTGCGGAGGTATAATGTTTTGACCCGTCCGTCCGTCAGTCCTGTTTCTTGTCATCGCAACTCCTCTCAAACCACACAACAGAATTTCACGAAACCTTTTAGATAATAAGGACATACTATGTAGTTGTGCATATCGACAGGAAATTACGATTCAATTCTTTTTCTAGGAGTTACGCCCCTTTGAACTTATTTACTTTAATGTACTACTGCAACAGTTTGTCATCGCAACTCCTCTCAAACCACACAACAGAATTTCATGAAACCTTTTCAGATAATAAGGACATACTACGTAGTTGTGCATATCGACAGGAAATTACGATTCAATTTTTTTTCCAGGAGTTACGCCCTTTGAACTTATTTTCCCAATATACTACTGCAACCTTTTGTCATCGCAACTCCTCTCATGAAGGAGCCTTTAATTGTAACATGAAACCATGAAAGTAAAATGCAAGACTGGGTTGGGCTAATAAATACATTACGACAACGCTCCGTCAGATCTGAGACTACCAAAGACAAAGCAGGAATCTTACCTATTGCTTTGTACCGCAATCACACATCTAATACCACAGAATTCCAAGAGATAAGAGTTCGTACTACATAATTACAATATGAATCTGAATATGAAGAAAGTTATTTGTCTATAAAGTCTTAATAAAGTAAACGGTGCCAATTTTCTGCAATAGATCAGTGTATATTCACTGATGCTCGAGTCCAAAATATTTGAAAATCTAAAGTAAACAAATGAATGTAAACTGAACTGAGAACAGGAATTTACAATACTGCGGGTTAATCTTCACAATTTACATCTTTAAGGGACGGGCACATATCATACAATGTAAATTTTACTTTTAAGGTGTTTCCTCCAGAACAGATATTAGCAACATATTCATGTATTTCCTCCTGAAACATGGCAGGTTGAAACTAGACCACATGCCCAGTAAAAGATGAACAATCTTGTGGAATTAACATTGGAAAGGTTAGTTTCCTTCATTGAACATAAAAACTGATACCTAATATTTGTGTCTGATTACTATTGAATAATACGATATATTTCAGTAATCAAGGTAAAAGGAATAAAATATATGTTTAAAACGATTATGGGTCATTGTCATAATAAAAACATACACGACACTTGACGATTCTGTACAGTTGTAGATAGTAGCATATCATATTTAGTATTTTTGCCTGTCAAAATCATTGTTCGACTGCTTCAAAGAGTTATTGGCCTTTAATAACAATGCATTTTGTGTACTTTATTTGCTCAGTCTCTTAATAGTACTAATAGATTGAAAAAAAAAAAACAATTTCAATCATGATAAGGATAACTAGGCCTACAAACTAGTCAATATGGCTCAAATCAGATACTTACTCCTAAATGGGGTTAATGCATAAAATACATGTTTCTTATCACTTCATGTTATGGTCATTATCATGTATTAATATAAAAACTTAGAATAGAAAAATGTGTATCTCCAATAAATGAAAAATAGCCAAATATTCTCATCTTTTTTAATACCTTAGAAAGATTTACTCTTAATATTTCATTTTGCAGAAAACTTTCTGAGTGGTCTCAGTTCACAGTTATTTGCCAACAGAAGATACTATTAATCATCGGAGGTTGGGAGCATTTCTGTTGTGGCAAATAGGTAATTTTAGTTTAAAGAGATAGGATAACATTTAAAACTTATAATCTTTAGAAGTATTCAGGTCAAAAGTCATATTATTAAATTTTACGTTCCGGTTAGAATTTAACAATACTTTCATTTATTAAAATATACCATTAGACATGTCGACTAAACACGATGTTCTGCTTCCACTGGGCTGCACGTGTTCATGGTGACTCTGCACTCAAAGGTTGACTGAATTGTATCCCTTGTAAAGAGGAATTTGATGAGAGTGGTAATGTTGGTTACAATGATGCTTGATGTATGGATGTTGAAACCTGTGTGGTGTTAGCTTCTGGTAACTAAAGGAAGATCAGTCCACTGAAGTACCATCTCAAAACACCCATTGACTCTGTTAGCCAAACATCACAACTTTATGGTGAAATGATGGCAGATGAGGCAATAATTGCTGTATTAAATGCTATTGCACCAGGTCAGAGTAACATATTGCTTGCTCGTATCTTGAAAGGTAAACAAAAACAGAAAATAATCAAAGCTCTAAGAAAACTACTTCGATGAGATATTTGATTCACTGATAAAAAAACTTTACTATAAGGCTGATAACAATATTGTAAAGGAACAGTTATTGTCAATTATGGTATCAATATCAACAAGAGTA
Source organism: Mytilus coruscus (assembly GCA_017311375.1). Lineage (NCBI taxonomy): Eukaryota > Metazoa > Mollusca > Bivalvia > Mytilida > Mytilidae > Mytilus > Mytilus coruscus. The sequence goes on from CM029605.1 coordinate 52,456,094, forward strand.
CAACTTTTAACCAAAGTTCCAGTAACCAAGTATAGAGTTGACAAAGTAAAGATGATGAATTTTCAGCCAATTAACAACCTCCTGTTAAAATATCAAGAATGCACCCTGTAAAACTTGAACATGCATTGTCTTTCTTTTTAAACCTGCATTTCATCAAATTGTTTCCTATGGCACAAGATATATAAAATTAAAATCTGTTGAAGTAATACAGAACCAGAAGTTATTCAACCTTGATCGATATGTATATCCCTTGCAGTGAAGAAAACGAATTTACTCGTTTGCGCCACTATATTATTATATGATAATATAAGTGTATGTTCTGCATCAAAGCGCCGAAATCTTTATGGTCCTCAAGTTGTGACTGATGTCATAAAATAGCCAGAGATATGAATTCAGTGCGTGTTATTCAAGACTGTAAGGGTGGGAGGTGCACTTTGAAAGAGGGTTTAGTATTTAGCAAAGTGGAACAGGAGATGCAAAATACGAAATGTCATTTCATTAAACACTCGACCCCTCAATATTTTTTATTTTATTTTAGTTTTTTTTTTTTTCTCCAGATATGAGGATTTCATTCCACAATCAATTGGAAAAGAACTGTAATTTTGGCATCAGATGGAAATTGCATTTTAATGCTTTTCCATTAGCTTAGTATGGGAATGAAGATGAGGGTGTTTTCCTTCTTCTGGCCTCAGGTGCAACAGTTGCTGAAAACATTTTGCAGTATTCCAAATATGTGTGTATAATTTTGAAATGTTTTAGCAGATTATTGAGTAGTATGAATCAATTGTACTTTAACACATTGAAGCTGCTGTTAGTTTATTGCCCATAGTGCTAACAGGTTTAAAACAGTGATTAAAAAAATTGGGTTGACAGTAACATTATGGCCACATTTTCCTTTATTTTATGAAATACGCAAAAACTGAATTAGTGTGTTGACATGAACACAATACTTACCTATAAAGTAAAGTAGTGTGATATTGGTACTTTTGGGACTGTGGTGGTGACGTGGTTATGGTCGTTAGTTTTATACCAAAACTAATTTTAATTACAGCTTTGTATGTTAACTTTAAACAGTTTTATGTGATTAGGTTTGCCAGTTACTTGCGTAAGATTGGAGTTTTCTCTCAGATCTGCATGCTTCCTCTGTGCGGGATGTATAAAGTTCGCAGTCACGTCCGGTCAGAATGGGGACGTTAAATCCGATGCCTCGTGTAAAGAGAGTGCCACGCTCTTTGCACGTTAAGAACCCTTGCAACAACTCTTTGAGGGGTCCGTAGGTGGCCTGTTGCAAGGCAAAATTTCTGTCCCTATCCAATATACCCTCATTTTCCAGTGGCAGTCCAAATTTCCCCGACCATCATCCCAAATGGCCTCTATTATGACAAGACCTACCTATTGTATTTATTGTTAACTTGTTCTCGTCCTGAATATGCATGAAATATTTGCCACTGGACGTTAAGCAACCATCAATCAATCAATCAATCTTGTAGAACATTTCAAAACAGCCCCCAAATATGCTACATACAGGTCAAAGACTGTTCAGAATGAAATTAATATTATAGGAAATATCATTAGAATTATTTAAAATGCATTAATTGTATAACTTATGAAATTTAATTAGTTAATTAAAAATAATAAATTTCTGTGAGTTAGAGTGTTTATTTATCTATCATAATGAGGCATAAGAGAAACAAATGTTTCTCTCTACATACCAGCTATGAAAGTCTAGAGAGAGAATAATTAAATTACTTCCAAACAGCAACATGAACATCTACCAAAACCTCGTACTGAGACTCTTTCATAAGGTGCTTCATGCAAAGTGCAATAATGTGATTGCGACAATTAGGGTACAGGACCATTGGTGACACATGTCGCATTCTCCTCTGAAGACCTACAGCTATTTGTATTATGAACTGAAATTCCTCTTACAGTTCATGTGTTTCCCTCGGTTTTAGTAAGTAACATTGGTTTGCTTTTTCTCAATCGATTTATGACTTTTGAACACCGATATACTAGTACCATTGTTGCTTTCATCAACAGCAACATTTGTCATATAAATTAAATTCACAGGACCTCTAGTGAAGCAGGAAAGCTCACCTACATAACGTCAACTTTTTGCAGTTGGGATTTTTTTTTTTTAAATATCATCTGGTGTAGATTTTTCTTAGTCGTGTTTAATATGACACATTAAACCAATATCATTAAGGTCAAAGAATTAGAACTCATGACTGGTGCCAGTATTAATATCAAAATAAAGGTCCAGTGTATATCGATATATACTTATATATCTAAGGGTTATTCATCAAACCCAACAACTCAAACTTCATCACAGATAGTTATAATTAAGAATGAACTTTGTTGAAATTAAATATTCAAGACCGATGCATAGGTCAAGGCAAAATACATTTTAATGGCTGTCCTTCATCTCAGCCATTTATAAGCCTCAATATTTGATTTGAATGGCCTAAAATAAACAAATAACTGAAATGTAATGTATATCTCTGAAATATCACTGAATATATATTACAAATTAAAAATGGTTACTGTCCAAGCCATGTAACGCATACTCCAATTTTTCCAATTGATTTTATATTTTCATCACACTACTGAGTATAAAAAAGGACGCTATAGCAATGATTTGTCTGGTTAGGTTATACTAAACATGTCCTTGCTCTTAGTGAGAAAGACTAATAAGAGTGCCAAACGTCTTTATTTAAATATGAAACTCTGGAACAGAAACCCAATACCTGAGATTAAAATTCGTGTTTACTGTAAATTGTATGGAATTCAAGATGCAGGATCATCAAACCGGTTCTACGACTGCATTGGTTAAAAATTAAATATGATTTCACATATACTTCAGACATTACCAAGTTGATGTTTATGTTAAAATTTATCTCTGGGTTCACTTCTAGGCAACAGTGTCATCCCCATAGGGCGACATTCGCTTCTTCTGCATTTTCTATGGTTATAATTCGCCACCTACGCTTCCCTGCTACTTGTGTTTCCCCAATCTGTTAGGTAAAAGAATATGATCAACCAAACATGTCGAAATCATCAAGATAAACTTAAAAGTGACATTGATGAAGTTTATGGTGGCAATTAAATTTTATAAAACATAAGTAATTAAAATGATTTCTATTTTGAATAATATTGAAATATTTCAATGATAACAGGTGTTATATTCTCACTAGGCCACTTAGATCGATTAAAACTAGATCGGTTAACGTTAGATAGGTTTAAGGGCCAATGTGAACGCTTTGACTGGATTCCACTTCATTGCTCTCAACTACCCTTGATATGATCTAGCTTCGCCACTGAATGTACGCCCGGTCAATGCGTTTACACCCTATACAATAACTGTAAGAAGTATTCAATAATTATTATTACATTTTTGATAGGATCATGAAATCATGACTAAATTAAAGAATAGCCTTTTGACCTCATTCTGAATTACCCCTCTTCAGTTTCTTATACATCTGTACTACCAACGTGTTCGACCATGCCATCTGTACAAGTTTTACATGTGTCCTTCTGTTAAAAACATGTCTTAATTTTACACATGAATATTTCGAGCTTAATTTACTATGTAAAAGTGGCAAACAACAGTTATAAAAAGTATTTACGTCGTTTCGTTTCTAGTTTCACCATGTTTTCCACACTTTAATTCAACATTTAAGAATTTAATGCTTATTTTGTAAATTTATTGTGGTGAAAAAGCGTTGCCATTTATATAAGCAATTTCATCAGGAAATATAATTCCATAGCTTTTTCATGAACATCTTACAAGTCACTTGTATTGTCTACGATAACGACCTCACCTCCGACCCTTTTGCACTACGAACTGAACTGAAGGCTAAGTCTGTTCGACGCCTGTATCTTTATCCTTGCATAAAAAAAAAAACTGTTCCATGGATTTCTTTGAATAACATACAGATCAAATATTACAGTCAACATAAGAATCGGATTTAGATGGAAGTTTTATTTATTATTATAAATGTATATCACTCTTAACTTGGGACCCAATTCTTAAATTATTTCATTTTATTTTTGCATTTTACTGGTTTCCTATTCCAGGAGGGTTGTGCTTTGATTCTGCCTTCCCTCTTGTTAGTTTTATTCTGTCGTGTAAATAACTGAGATGTGCCCTATTCAACAAATATCTAAATTGTGTATTGACGATGGATGTCAAGTGAGATAATGAGACTATCTCAGTTCTTAAAGTTCTTCTCAGGGAACTTAGCTATGGCAGTAAGATTAATAAGATAACAAAGATGTTTAAACTGGCATTGCATAAACATGATGTAAAGAAACAGTAACAATATACAACATCAACAAATGTATACTTGTCTAAACGGTAAATTAAATTCAACAATAGTAAAAGATTTATCAAAGGAGTATAACAATAACTTGCATGTCAAGACAAATTGTGTATTTGAGAGCACCCAAAGTTTATAACCAGTTTTAGATTGACTTAATATTATCTAATATATCTTTTGGTTTATTTCTGAAACTGTATAAAATAATTATTTAATTTAAGTGTTAAAGACCGTAAAAGAACACGCTGTGGTAATAAATAGGAAAAAGGACTTTCAACATTAGTTTACTTTTCTACATATTTTATCTATAATCTAGACAAACCAATTTATCGGTAGTAACTGATTGTATAAATTGAGCCTTTCATTAGCTACTGGTTTAAAGACCAATTGTAATTTGAACTTAGATGATATGAATCAATTTTTTCAAGATAAATTATAGTTAATTATAAAAGTGATTATCTATAAGGTATAGAACCACTAATTCAGGCCCGGTCGGAAAGAACATAAAAGAAAGTAGTGCATATTTTAAACAAAATTGTTCCTACACATAGCTGTATCTTTGTCAATAGTGGGGATATTTGGGTAGTTTTAGTATCAAATGAGAGCTTGAGGATTACGAATCATTTAGAATCCTTGTTGAAAAGTTTTATTTTAATAATAAAGAAGTATATGAAATTTTAATAGGAGGGCTCATTTGGCCTGTTGTTCAGATCAGAAGTTCCTGTTTTGTACTATCAAACTTCCGGGAACCAGTATGCTCTAATTTGTTTTTCAGCACACGTCAGGATAAGGTACAGTTTTTAAATGAAATAACTGTCACTTTATTTGAACTTTAGACAAAGAAGCCATTGATGCTTGGAATTGCAAAATTTAACATAGAGAGCAATGGGGCTATGAATTAGTGGTTTTATACCAGAAAGATCATCAATTATAACTTAAATTTACTTAACCATCATTAAGATAAATGACTAAATTTAATCTAAGCGCAAGAGAGATAATTATCATTAGTCTTATAGCGAAATTGTTACTTTCACCTCCCTAAGAATCAATTTATATGAAACATACTTCTTCCGTACGTGCTATTAAGTCCAGTTTATGAAAATCCCTTAAATGTTGTAAAAGGTAGCTGTTGCTTCATCTATGAATGTTGACATTTGGGATTTTAGTGGTATAATTTCATCGTATTGCGGACACCGATTTTCTCCATGTAATGTTGTATGCATCAGACTATACAATGATCTTCTGGCCCTCTTAAGATTTTCTTCTATAGTACTTCCAACTGAGTCAGTAGTATATCTTTGTATACCAATGTGAACTGTTTTGGGGCACAATATGCATCGATTTATTGTTCATTGACGAAGTATCTTCTGGTTTAAACTAGTAAAATAACATCTTTGGAGCATATATCCTTCACATTGACTGTAGATTAACCATCCAGGTACTCTAACCTTTGGTTGATGGAATTCCAGGCATATAAACGATAATTTAGACGCGTATCTATACAATGCAATAATGTCGTTTCTTGCTGTCCTGTCCCTGAGTAACCTCATCAGTTTCTCCATTCCATAAGAACGTCAGGATGTACACCATTCATGTAGCAGAAATCCACTAAAGGAGTAGAGGCATTAAGGGCCATTTTTGCCTAACTTAGAATCATGTTAATATTTACATATGTGTATCATGGTAAAATGTACTGATGATATATAACCCAGTTTAAAATGTGGTTGCCATGGTAACGGATGTAGATATGATTTTAAGAGTAGGTCTGAAAACATTGGGGTATCTAGTTTGAAAAATGTGTGCGGTGACCCGGCCAACCAACCAAGATGGCCGCCATGGCTAAAAATAGAACATAGGGTAAAATGTAGATTTTGGCTTATAACTCTGAAACCAAAGCATTTAGAGCAAATCTGACATGTATTAAATTGTTTATCAAGTCAAGATTTATCTGCCCTGAAATTTTCAGATGAATCGGACAACCGTTTGTTGGGTTGCTGCCCTGAATTGGTAATTTATAAGGAAATTTTAACGTTTTTGGTTATTATCTTAAATATTATTATAGATAGAAATAAACTGTAAACAGCCATAATGTCCAGCAAAGTAAGATCTACAAATAAGTCAACATGACCAAAATGGTCAGTTGACCCTTAAGGAGTTATTGCCCTTTATAGTCAATTTTAACAATTTTCATAAATTTTGTAAATTTTACAAAATATTTTCCTCTGTAACTAATAGGCCAAGCTCATTATAGATCGAGATAATTGTAAGTAGCAAGAATGTTCGGTAAAGTAAGATCTACAAACTCATCACCAAAACACAATTTTGTCATGAGTCCATCTGTGTCCTTTGTTTAATATGCACATAGACCAAGGTGAGCGACACATGCTCTTAAGAGCCTCTAGTTTTTTGGCAACAAGTCGAAAACAATTTTTTCTTTCACGTATAGTGGCAGCTAAGGGTGAAACAAACACATTTTTTCTCAGGGTCAAAACACATTATTTCAATCTGAAACAAACTGTTTTTTCCAAAAATCCATAGAAAATCAAACGATTGCTGCCTAACAGTGGGAGAGTAAGTAAGAAGAGACAAAGGATTAAGAACCCAAAAGGATCCCTCCCGTTTAATCTCTAAGATTAGACATTTGTTTCTCGGGAAAGTGGCAATTATGTAATTATGTAAAAGCTGCATGGAATATTCGATCAGATATAGTCTCATAACGTTATATGTAATGTCATTGTATTATTCTAATCTATTGTTCTCTGCTGTTTATTCATGTTTTATATTATGTAATATATGTTGTTAATTTTGCCATAGCATGTCTATGCATTTGCAATAAAGATTCATTCATTCATTGTATTTCTGAATCAACAAACTCACTCTGCTGTCTTTTAGTTAATTTGAAAGAATTTTGTTGATACATTTATTATTTGCAGATAACTTTCATGTCATGACGAGAGTGAGGTCAAGTGATAAAATCCAAATAATTGTTTGTTGCGTAAGTCACGTGACAATTAATAATAATGCAAAATAATTTTGTCGGTGGATTAATTACTGTCGGCTCAGAGTTCATTGTGTCTTTGGTCTTGATGTTGTTATAAAATATCCAGACGATATTTACCCATGATATATTGTCCATATATGTGAAATAGTATCCTATAAAGAAAGTACAATATTTAATATGAAAAAATGTCCATCATGTAAAGGGCGGTATTTACCGGTATTCTAGTGAGGAAGGTGTAGCTTGTATGGAACCCAGGAAAAACATAGTAGAATGGAAGGAGTTGCTAGTGAGGTTGGAGTGGCTATGGAGGCACAGGGCGGAATGGATGGATCATCTTGTGGTAAGTAAATGAGAGTTGGCATGGAAAATGAACAGATAGACGAAATAAAGAAATGTATGTTAGCAAATGAAAAGAATGGCAGATTATTCCAGATTCTATAGATTGTGTTGGAAAACATGTTTAGTGAAATACGAGGAAAAGCATGCCCAGAATCTGTAGAAAACAGTGGTGAAAGTGATCTGTATGTTAAATGTATGCATAGATTAGGCAAGAAGCATAACAATTGTTTTATTGGCCTAAAAATAAGTGATAAATGTTGGCACGATTATAATGACACCTTGGCAGTTATTCCAACACCAACAAAATTCACGATTTATTTTCACATTTTGAAGTTGATGGATAACTATGGATATACACATAAAAACTTTAAAACGTGTTTCGAGTAAGATAGACGAACACTGTGTTAAAATCACTTCTGGACAAATGGACCATGATACGTTAGATTTACTCAAACTATCATTAGAAAAATACATTAAAAGATGACTATATCAGTTTTCATACATATATGAAAATAGCTGAAGCGACAAGTGAACTAGATGGATGGACACACAAAATTTAGGGAAGACTTTGTCTACAAAGTGGAAGGACTTATCCGATCAAGTATTGCCGAGACAACAGGATTTCGACCTAAATCTACACTCGAAGAAACTTCTGTTAAATCTGAAAAGACAACTTCAAAGAAACCATTATCCAAAACTTCAAGTAGATCAAGTAACAGTTTAGAACTGCGACAAAAGCAAAGATTTCTTCAGAAACTGCACGTTAGAAACTAGAATTTGCACAAGAAGAATCAGACTTGCTGACGCAAAAGGCGGAATATGAAGCTACTTGCGTAAATGAGAGGGCAAAACTCGCGGCTTAAGAAAAGGATTATCATCTAGAAAAGACTTGATAATTTATCTAATAAAATAACATACATTTTATAATTTTGAAGAGTTCGCCTTAAATCGGTCATTTTCCAGCTAACTTGATTAAATATAACCTATAAATCGGTTAAAGATGTGACCTTAAATTGCTCAGTTTCTTTATTGATAATTGTATAAAATTTTACAAGATTCAACCACTTTTATAGATAATGTATTAGATGGTACATTCATGTCGACAATTTTGGTGAAACAGCAAACCTCCCACTGCTTTATTTATAATCTTACAGTTTATATAGTAAATGTGACCACTTTTCTGATAATTGTATATGATTTTAACTTAAATCGGCCATTTTTTTCTAGATAACTTTATTGAATGTAATCTAAAATTGGCCACTTTCTTCATTGATAAATCTATTACATTTTACAAGATTACAAGGTGTTTTCGTTTGTCAGTTTTGAGTTATTTAAAATCACAACGGTAAACGAATCTTTTCATGTTTTGTTTTCTCTAAAAAAACTAAAATGAAATTTAAAAGTGTTTCCATTTTTCGTTTTGATTTCACTACATAATAGTTTTATATTTAATTTTAATTAAAGAAATCAATAGGCTGAGACAGAAGCGTTATAGAAGTCGTAAGAATAGTGATATAAAAAACCAAACGTCAAATTGAAAATCACAGAAGAAAATGGAGTGAGACAAAAACAGGTATTTAGCAAATGTGACAGCGTAACAAAATCAGGAACGAAAAGACAATTAGTATACAACTCAGGAGGAAGTACCTGCAGCCCAGGAGGAAAAGCAGTCAGTTCCAGTGCCTGCCAGCACTGCTCCAATGGACTTTAAGAAGGAGATTCCTGCGGCATGGAAAGGCAGAGAATATCAAGTGTGGACAGGCCCCTACAGTGGCTTTAAAGAACGAACATGGAGGGTAAGTGACAGGGATGTGGCTTGCCCAGTGCCAGAGTGCCCCGTCATTACCAGGCACCTGCGAGAACACGCTTTGGCGGATCATTTGTCGCCCATGTTTGAATCTAACTTCGGACGGGAGGTCATGCACAACCAGGGCTTCCACAGGTTCCGTGGTCATATGGTGATCCTGCTGGCCGGATGGCTCACGGAAGAGAAGACGTTACCTCAGCAGAGTTTGTCACATGGCTCAAGCAGCGATCCCAAGGATGCAGAATTCAGGGATTGGACATGCCACCCTGAGAGCAGTATGCTCAGCATTGAAATGGTTGATTGATTGATTGTTGGTTGCTTAACGTCCAGTGGCAAATATTTCATGCATATTCAGGACGAGAACAAATTAACAATAAATACAATAGGTAGGTTCTGTAATAGAGGCGTCTGGGATTGAGGTCGGAGAAATTTAGACTGCCACGGGAAATGAGGGTATATTGGATAGGGACAGAAATTTAGCCTTGCAACAGGTCACCTACGGACCCCTCAAAGAGTTGTTGCAAGGGTTCTTAACGTGCACAGAGCGTGGCACTCTCTTTACACGAGGCATCGGATTTAACGTCCCCATTCTGACCGGACGTGGCTGCAAATTTGTACATCCCGCACAGCCAAACGGACGCCCCACTTTAACAAGGGTTTTACTGCCGGTCGGAGGAAGACCAATGGTGAGCATTGAAATGGAAACAACTAAGTGTCTATTCACTTCATCCGGTGAATAGCCAAATGGTCATTCTGTACTGGAGGTTGATCTTGTCAGTATTGCGTTTCCTCAGTCCAGCCCATAGAGCATGAGGATAAATTGGATAGGGACAGACACAAGAGTTTTGGTGTTGTCTATAAAGTCTCCCTATATAAGGGCTACTGGTGTGTAGTCACTTGAGCTATATATCAAGTGAACAACGGAACATTCAGAAAATTAACATGGACATATATGTACATACTGTGAACTTTATTCCACAAGATGAAAGGACTCTAATACTTGTGACTGGATTTGTATATATTTGTTGAATGATTAATATGTAAAAAGCATTTTAATATTTTGCTGAACTGTTAAAAATTTAAATATTTCTGATGCAAATAAAAGAAAAGCAAGAAGATAAAGAAAAGAGAATGAAAATCCTTGAAGGTCTTTCAAAACAATAAACCATGTATTGAAACTTGAATGCAAATATGGTACTTATATAGATCAAAACTTATTCATGGTACCAATGTTGTAGTGCCAGTTGTTTGTCTTCCTGTATATATATAAGAATGCAAGCTAGGTGAAAGCTCCCTGTTACATGTAGAAGTAACATGTAACTGACACGGTTTCCTGTTTAATGTTTTATGACAAATTTAACATTCAATCTATTCTGCTTTTGATCATTTAAATTTACTTCCTTTATGTGATTTGCTTCACCACTTTTAACAATGTTCACACAGAATAGCTCATTATGATAGACATACGCTAATTTGTCCTGATTTGTCTGACATGCTTTAAAACAAACACCGGTACTAAATGGGCCATGGTAGGTATTAATGCTAACATAAAACGGAACCAGAAGACCGATGCTAATGGTAAATTTTCCTTCGCGAAGATATCATAATGCGCTTGCAAGAAGAAATAATACGACAGACATGGGTTAATGCAGATTTGTTGTGGTATTACATTACATTTTCCCAAGTAATTCCATCTAATGTATAAAGCAGCAATATTTACATAGATGTTGTAATTTACTTTAGCAAACGTTATGCTAAAAGGAACATATGGTAAAATGCATTTATTTGCTTTTGATGTTAAATCAATAGCTGAGGCAAATACATTGCCACTTTTACATTATTTCAATGTGCTGTTACATTTAAAGACAAAAACTCAACAAAATGATAGTAATGTCTATTTACGATGAGACTGGAGAAACAAGTTTTACAGGTGTCGAACTAGTATATTTTGATAACTTTCATGCTGGAGATGAAGTGATTTTGCAAAATATCCAGACAGCATCATTTAAGGATGCATTATATTTATTTTAATGTCACCAGTGAACTAGTTGTATTGATTGATTGATTGATTGTTGGTTGCTTAACGTCCAGTGGCAAATATTTCATGCATGTTCAGGACGAGAACAAGTTAACAATAAATACAATAGGTAGGTCATGTAATAGAGGCCGTCCGGGATGAAGGTCGGGGAAATTTGGACTGCCACGGGAAAATGAGGGTATATTGGATAAGGACAGAAATTTAGCCTTGCAACAGGCCACCTACGGACCCCTCAAAGAGTTGTTGCAAGGGTTCTTAACGTGCAAAGAACGTGGCACTTTCTTTACACGAGGCATCGGATTTAACGTCCCCATTCTGACCGGACGTGACTGCGAACTTGTACATCCCGCACAGCCAAACGGACGCCCCACTTTAGCGAGGGTTGTACCGCCGGTCGGAGGAAGACCAATGGTGACCATATTTCTATTCCCCAGTCACCCTTGGGGCCTAGTTGTATTGAAAGAAAGCGAGCAAAAAACACTGACAATATAAATGATGAAGAAGAGAAGTTTGACTCTTTGGACATTCAATCCTGCATCGATTCCTAAGATGATATAATTACAGTTGAACTAAAATCAACAATCAAAAATGTTGCTAGAAGAAACTACACATAGGACATGTGTTAAGGAAAATCACCAGGAACCTTTGACTAGCAATGATGGTTCTTACAGATGTGAATTGTGTAACAAAATGTATACAATATTGAAATTGAAATATTTGCCACTGGACGTTAATCAACCAACAAGCAATCAATAAGTCAGCAGCCCCATTTTAACTGAAGTTTTGCAATAATTTGAATTACATCACAACCCAACATACCAAGGTATCCACTTCAGGAGTCTTTCCCAAAATTAAACTATTTGCTGCACATGAAAAAAAAAAAAACATGTACTCCAAACCCCCAAAAATGTATAATTTAAATACCTTGAATTACATTTATAAGACATGTACCTGTTACAAATTCATCATAGGTCTTTTTCTTTTGTTTTCTTTTACCCATTTCTAATTCATCTTCACCTTCCTCATCAGACACTTCTGCAGTTTTTATAGCGAACTCATCACATTCTGTTCTTGAATCTGTCAAGTAAATGTTTTCATATTAAAACACATTCAGAAATAATTGCCAGGTTTTTATTAATGTGAACAATGCGACTGGATGAAAAACGCTCAAAAGTCCTGCCTACCAAAAATTGAAAGTCAGGGTAAGAAGAGGAATATGTATTTCTTTTAATGGAGCGTTAAAGTGCATTCATAATAAAAGAAAATGGAATCCTAACATACCAGATGTAATTTTTACTTTGATTAACTCAAAGCACTCCCACTTCTTGTCTGGATGGCGTAGCTCTTTCATTGCCCTGATGGCATTTATTCCCTTGGCCACATTACACCATCTTCAGTGATCCTCTTCCTGGTCTGCCTCTTTCCACACCGCTCTTGACCATTTTTTAAAGTTTTTGTCCATGACAAACTACTGCAAAAGGCAAAAGATAAACATTAAATCAAATAAGCATTTTCACATTATATATGTTTACTTCAAACGGCCAAGTGAGATTTTCTCGTCACTTGGCGTCCGTCGTCGTCCGTTAACTTATAGAAAAATGTTCTCTGAAACTACTGGGCCAAATCAATCAAAATCAAACTTGGCCTAAATCATCCTTAGGGTATCTAGTTTTTAAAAAAATGTATCCGATGACTCTGCCCATCAACCAAGATTGCTAAATAGAGAACATGGTGGTAAATTGAGATTGTAACACCGTGATGACTGCTGTAACTTTATTCTACTGATTATGTCTGTTTTGTTCACGCATCGTTTAAAAAAACCGAATTTGATGCGACTGTCATAAAAGTGAGAGGTTTACCGCTATAAAACCAGGTTCAATCCACTATTTTCTACTTTTGAGGATGCCTGTACCAAGTCAGGAATATGACAGTTGTTTGATGTGTTTTATCCTTTGATTTTGCCATTTGATTAGGGACTTTCCGTTTTGAATTTTCCTCGGAGTTCAGTATTTTGTGATTTTACTTTTGCAGTTTTTGGCTTATAGCTCTGAAACTAAAGTATTTAAAGCAAATCTGACATGGGGTAAAATGTTCATCATAACAAGATCTATCTGCCCTGAAATGTTCAGACGCATCAGACAACCCGTTGTTGGGTTGCTGCTCATAGATTGGTAATTTTCAGGAAATTTTGCAGTTTTGGATAAAGTTTTAACATGCAACAAATGTATATTCCAAATCAAATATACGTCATTACTTATAATTTTATTCTAATTACCATTATTAAAGGTTTAAACATGAAAACATGCAATGGCCATACCGATTATGCATGGCCAGAAAGAGGAGAAAGTTCTTTAAAAATATCAAAACAAAATTGAGGAATAGACAAGGAGAAGCAATGTTGGAGAATATTCGGCATGTTTGTATCAATGGTCCAGCACCTGAATCTAAAGATGGTCAAGCAATAATAAAGCCAGCTGTTTACTAAAGGTTGAAAGCTAAAACAGAAGTGCCAGAAGGTTATAAAATATCAGGTGCTTGTGGTGCAGTAGTCGAAGAAACTCAGAATGTTATTTCACAAGATGCACGTGTACAAACAGAAGAACATCCAGTCATATTAGACGCTCAGGAGGTTATCTGACAAAGACAACCCGTAAAAGTTGAATAACATGAAAACTGTAATGATATACTTTGAGGATGATTCAGATTTTGAGGACGATTGTTAGTGAACTTTATTATAGGCTTACAGTGAATCTGTAGAATATTTTGAAATTGTGAATTTAATTATCAACATAATAATAACAACAGTTTTATATAATTGTGTCATGGTACTGTACAGTATACATCATTATAATAATTAATCTATCACCAAAGTGATAATATATTGAATATTTGATATTTCAGTGATGTTAAATAATAATTCAATTTGACATACGGAACAAGCAATAGTTCAATATAAAGAAACATAAAGTCAGTATGGTAAATATTCCATTAATAGGAAACTCTTACTTCGGATGACAATGTTCAGTTGTTTTCGCAGTTGATAGTAGATTGAGACATCACTTCTTCATACTGTGAACGACAAATATTTTCTGTTACCTGTGTGACGTACAAAAATAATTTGACACTTATTGTGTTGCAGCTAGCTGAGACGCCCGATGAGAAAGGTACTTGATTCCCTGTAGGGAGATCTCATTCCCATTCAATCAATTAGATAGACTGCACGGGAAAGATAGTCTCGAGACCATGGTAACTGAAGTTCTGCCTTCATTTGATGTTGAAATGGAAGTCAAAACCACGTTTTCCTCTTGCTTGCTACCAGATCTTGTCGGTTGAACTACTTTAACGAAGTATATATACACTGTACATCCAAGGCCAATAATTAACTAGAGGCTCCGTATAGCCTGTGTCGCTCACCAGATTTTACTTAAGTCACTCACCTGATTTTACTAAACAGGTGTATAAAATCTACAGATAAAAACACCAATTTCCTATTTGAGCTCATAAATATTAATCTCTAGCCAGCCAACTTAAGAAATGCGTTGCAATTTCTTACCATTTTCAAATACTTGAAACAACAGAAGAGCTGCGAGGCGCAACATACACCTTGTAAAACAATTCAAGGAACCTGAGTTTAAATCATAGAAGAGGGCAAATTGATGGACCTTGGAACTAGACTATCAATTGCCAATGTGCAAATAAATTATTCGAAATAGAAATCCTTTTTGGCATGGGTTTTTTTAAATTTAATTACCATCATATAATTCATAAATGTCTCTTTTAAGTATAACTTGGTGATTTCAACATGTTCAGTTGATCATCTTTTTTATATCTCAGATTGGAGAAACACAAGTTTCTGGAAGGCGCGAGTGGCGCATAATTACAATTGAAAACACAGAAGAGGAGGAAAATGGGGTGACACGGTTACAATTTGTGACAGTCTAAAAGTTAATGCAGAGATTAATATAAACGTGTGCTGCCTTGTAACAGCTACATATCTGGAGCAAAAGATGTTCTATTCAACACCTTTGATTAAATTTGAGGTAATTTTTTCACATTTCATTTATACACTACAGGTTTTGTTGATAATACATCTGCACAGTGAGTACTTGTTTGTGCATGGTAAAATTTACAAAAATACTCACATTTGCATTGTATGCCACCTGTATATATTATGTTCAGCTTGTGAACATAGAAATAGACAATTCATTTGATTTATAACATATTTATATTTTATAGTGATTGTGTTGAGGAGCCAGTATATATGAGAAAAGTATGTGTGTGTTTTTTTATTCAAAGTAGGAGCTTGGTCCTATTCCTTGAATATCATCATGCTATATCAAGTCTCTATGCGACACAGCAATGTGAAGAAATTTTAAACGCCAATTCACTAGAATACATGAAGATGAAAATAATCTCATCATATATACCGGTATTAAATTTGTATTTACGCCAGACGCGTTTCGTCTACAAAAGACTCACCAGTGACGCTCGAATCCCAAAAGTTAAAAGGCCAAATAAAGTACCGAGTTCAAGGTCATTGAGGACAAAAGATCATAAAAGTTTTGCCAAATACAGCGAAGGAATCTATTCCTGAGGTAGAAAAAGCTCAGTATTTCAAAAATTCAAAAGTTTTGTGAACAGTTATATGACCAGATCAATGCTACTTCATGTGCTGACTACTGGGCTGGTGATTCCTGGGGAATTAAAACTCCACAAGCAATGGCATTGACCCAGTGGTTGTAAATAAACTCATCATAGATACCAGGAAAACTTCAATTTGGAGGTTGATAAAGGCATCAAAACTGATGGAAATCGGATTTGGATCAGCGTCGGTTTATGGTTATTGTGTGAAAAGGACATATATTACGCTAGAACTTGTGAAAGAGGCTGTAAAAGATTGGAGCAACACCTTACCAACAAACTTGAACTGGACAAAATGAAAATAAGAAAGACAAATAACATACTTTCTGGTACGTTGAACCTTCTTTTATAAATATTTGCCAAAATGTTGTGTATCTTTCTTTTAGCAATGAGGACAGTGGCGGAGTTATCTATCAATTTATCAGTACGTCAAACCAAACATGTGAACATGCTTCGACATCCAAAAAAGAACATTCTGGTAGACCCGGGGAGGGAATCAAATAGTCTTTTAAATGTGGCCTTGACTGTAGGATAACTAAAGCCATCGCTTTTGTCGTAAATGTGTTTTGTGTTTAAGTAAACATAGACAAATAAATGTTGTTTGCAGAACCTTTTATGTATCTTGTTTAATTTTACATCTTTAAGTGTTTTGTAATTTCAGACCTTATGAGACACATAAAAACAGTGTCTGCCACATTAAATAAGACGCTCACTAAGTTAAAGCTGATCCGAGTACAGCCCGGAATTTAGGAGACGAATTGAGTCGGACGTTCAGAATGAACGTCGACCAGTTTACCAGAGATAGATCCTGGAGAACTAGTCGTACAGAAAAATAGACTGAAGACGGACCAATGATCTTGGGGTGTGCATTTATTTTGTTAGCAACATCCTGCTATTACCAGACCAAACACTGATCTGAAGATGGATAAACCAACATCCATTGGATAAGGTATTTTTCTGTTTGTACATTAAAACAGTGATATTTGTTTTATTCATGGCAACTCAATATTTTGTTCGATTTTAAACTCAAAGGGTAACTTAGCGACAACGGAAATTCAAAATTAAGTATGGACTTGTATTTATTGCATAAATTTTCATGTTTTAGATATTCGGACTCCTTTTTTCCCTTCAATACAGGGTAAAATATTTTCCTCATAACAACTTGTTTTTTTTCATATAAGACTTTTAATAGCTCTCAAAAGTCATTTACCAAAATTTTAGCTGATTCTGGATGTCTTTCGATTTAAGACCAAAATAATACCAATGCACATATTAGGTGAAAGTCCTTGTGTATATTTGTAGCTTCTTTTGTTCCAACTTAAAGTAACAAATTTTAATTCTTGATTTTTTAAATTTTACCTCAGCACATCCTATTACTAGATATAGAAGAAAGCCCTATGAATCTGGATTTTTAACCTGAGGAGGAGTTGATATCAACCTTTTAAAATTTGCAGAAAATTACTAATATTAATAAGATGTGGTATGATTGCCAATGAAATTCTCCTTCCAAATCACAATGTATTTAAATTAAACAATAAAATTACCAATTTAAGATTTGCAATTTTATTGATTTTCCGTGTAAAATCATCGTTAATTAAAACATACTTTCTTTATTTTACTCTTATGTTAACAGTTTAGTTTTATATTCTGACTTAAATCGTATGCTAAATTTATGTAAGTTTTGAAATATAGACAGAAATTTTAAAATGTAACTAAAATATAAATTACATATATAGTTATTTTTATTCAAGTTTACAAAGACAATATATGAAAGTATAAATAAGTATGACACTCGGTATGAATATCCAAGTAATTGAATTGTTTATGAGTCCTAATTTCACTGGCGTTTTTTTTACAGAAAGTAAGTTCCATTTGTTTAGTTGTCGACAGTGGCGTGAATGTTTAATTGTTCAGTTTTGCTACAAAGATCTTATAGTTCTCTTAGTACATATTTGTCCACTTTTGGTTTACTCCAATTTTTTTTATAACTTTGATTGTTTGTTCTCTTTATGTAGTTTTGATTGTCTGTTAATGCTTTCAGAGAGGCAGTGAACACTTTCAGTTTAAGCGTAAAATGTTTATTTAATTCCTTGCTTTTGAGCTCAGTTTGTTCTTAATTCACCACTCTGTTCGGTTTGGGTACCAATTTAAGTAGGTGGTTTTAATGTGGATGTGATCAGTGTATCCTTGGATGTTAGAATGACATCGTTAGTGCTGTTCCATTTCGGGTGTTACTTTTCTTTGTATATTTCATCAGAGACACAAGTGAGAGTAATGGATATCGCTGTTTGTTTAATTTATTATAAATGTTCTTTATGGCATCTTAAGCTATTTGAATGATGCAAAAATGATCCTGCTCTAGCCAGGGGACTCCCTATTCACCTGACAGGCTCGTTAATGAATGCTCACTGGAGCATGCACGTCACCTTGAAAATTCCAGTGCTAATTTACCTGGAGACGAGCGATCAACACCACTGGAGCTGCAGGTGAATTGTTTATCGACAGAGAGAAGGTCATGTAAAAGAAGACAGAGTACTTCAAAGGACAAGTGATAATCCTCATCATGTAATATTGGGTAGTGACAATATATTTATAATGTAGAACAAGGTACAAATGGACAGAGAGTTAACCTTGCACATGTCGAATGGCAAAAACATGGAAAATGAAGTATTTTAAACATTATGAAATGTACTTTTGATGAACAGAAGTTCAAATCATAACTTGGTAAAACATATTTTTGGAACACAAATATCTTGCCGTTCAGATGCAACAGAATTTGGAATTGAGAGAAAAGGTTGCAAAACACAATACTTTGATAAGTTTAAAACTCAACAAAAGACAAGCAGCTTTAGAGATTGTGATTTATTTTTGTCAAGTGTAAGCCCATTTTAGTTGCTAGTCCTGATGGTATTGTAAAATGTAAATGCTGTGGTAAACGTCCAGTAGAAATTTAATGTACAGTTATCTATGATGACAAATCACCGATGGAAGTGGCTTATTTACAAACTTATCATGTTCAAAACATAAACGGTGTAAATTACACTTAAAACGACTTCACCATGGTACTACAAGATTCAGACACAGCTGGGAGTGTGTGGCAGAGACGTTTGTGATTTTGTTTTGTTTACATCAAAAGCTATATCAGTTGAGACTATTAAACAAGTTTGATCCTGATTTTTACAAACAGATTGTGAACAGATCTCATGAATTCTTTGACATTGCTTTTCGTGATTATTTTAATTAAATAATGATTTTCATTACACTCAATATGCTTCTTTATCACAATTGTTTTTGTCAATCTTTTGATAATGAAAGATGGTTGCTTTACGTTAGCGGCAATTAATATGTATATTCGAGACGAGAAAATGTTAATGTTATATACAATTAATAACCCTGCTTTGTACTAGACCAACACTCTGAGCTTGATTTTTAAAGTGTTAGTTCAAAAGGTTAGTTTGAAGGGCAAGAACAAAACAATGTCCCTTAAGGCAGAACCGGTCTACAAGATTATAACTAGTAGGTAGTTTTCATTACCTGTGTACAATTTTTCTGTTATTAAGTTTGTCAATAGTTCTGAAATCATGCAAAACTATACATCAATATAATATCTCAATACTTCTGAAAATAACGCCATTTACTACTAAGACAATAACAATCAAAACCAAGGAGTAAACAAGGACTCACAAAACCAAAAGACATTTACATCAACAGTTATAAATAAGAAATAAGAAATAACACGAACTCCACTAAAACCGAGAGTGAAATCATGTGCTCCGGAAGGGTAAGCATTTCCTGCACCGTATACGGCACCCGGCGTGTTATTTTTTTTTTGTACAGTTCGCTAATGATTGAAGGTTATTATGACTGAGGAAGAATATCAGATAGGATTTCTGACACACTTTTGTCATAATGGCTAATCAGGTCATGATGGCGACCGTAAAATTTCTTGAGTGATGACCTTAATTTGATTGATTCATAGCCCTGTTTAGCAACTTTTGAGAAAGCAGTATTCCTCGTTCAACAAAATCAACGCACTTTGAGCTAGCTCTAGAGTAACGTATCAATTGAGACACATATACTCCATATGCTGGTGGCGCTGGGATGTTGCTACACAGAAATGGAAAGTTGACTATAGGAAAATTAAAATCATCGCGTTTGTCATAAATTTTGGTATTTAACCTACCATCAGTAGTTATTTCGAGAAAATGTCTAAATATGAAGCAGATTCATCTGTGTCGGTAGTATCTTTAATTCCAAGTTCACTTGGATATATTAAATGTAAGTGATCACTGAATCTATTGTTATTAAGAGACAGTACATCATCAATATACCGAAAGGTGAAATTAAAGACTGGGCTAATTTCTTTTCTCCTTTCTGTACAAGCTCTTGGATAAATTCTGCTTCATAGGAATACAAAACAAATCTGCAAGTAGAGGAGCGCAATTGGTACCCATTGGGATTCTAATAGTCTGTTTGAAGACCAAACCTCCAAATTCAACAAATATGTTGTCAATTAAAAAGTCCAGCATGACAGTGATATCCTCTTCGGTGTATTTTTGCTTGACTCTGTATGATTTTTCACAAAGTAAGCTGAATTCCTGCCCAAAACTAGATATTTAAAACGTCTAGTGCCCTTTTTGTTAAAGAAACATAAGCTGACGAGTTCTTTCAGTCGAGCTTTAAGTTTAGTATGTGGAATAGTGGTATAAAAATCAAAGGTTTTAATGTTGGTACAATGTTTTAATGATTGAGATTGTAAATTCACCAATAACTCTTTTGAATTTTTCAGTATCCACATCTGATTAACACCACTTCTTGAATATGCCGTTTCGGCATATTTCTGAAGTCCTTCTTTAACTGCAGTGAGTATGGCAGTAAGAACTTTAGAAAGGGGTTTAGTGGAACACTTGGAAGAACCTGCAATATACCTTTCCTTATAAGGATTCTTGTGAAGCTTAGGAATCCAATATAAGGATGGAAGATCCTGGTCTTCATCCTTTGGATTAACACCAAAGAAGATTAGAACCGATTTGTGGTTTTCAGGATCTCCTGCTTCGTAAGCGTACTTAGTGTATATGTAGGATTTCCAAGTGTGTTATTTATCCCGAGTTCCTTAATCAGGCTGTCAATGTAGTGTTTCTTGCAAACAAAAACAATATTGTTTGAGGCTTTGTCAGCTGGAACGACAACATATTTGTCATGGAGGCAAGACAATTCCTCTATGACCTGAGGGTCTTTAAAGATGGAAGGAGCTTTGGTGCTTACTTACTCTTATCTGAATCAATGACCTCACTGATTTTACCCACTCCGAAAGAGTGTCAACTTCAACCTTTTCTCTTTTTGCCCAGTCTTTTGCATAATCCTCAACAGAATCCATTAATAGTTTGAAGTTCTGCTTCCAATTGATTGGTTGTGGCTCTCTGTATTTCGGACCCTTGGACAAAAGTTGTCTCAACTTGTAGTTATTGACTATGTTTAGGTCTCCAGAAATTACATGGCCAGTAGGATTATACACGAAATGGGAATGTGAACAGGCACAATCAGGTGGTTTAGTTTTGAGGTCATCAATATTTAGATTCTGCAACACTTTTTTGTGATTAAAAATTTTAGATGCAACAGGGTTGGTGTAGGAATACGATACTATAGGAGAAGAGTGATCCTTACAGAAAGAAGGAATGTTGCTTTGTACTCTTTTATGGTGAAGAATATTACTTATATTTATAGCATCAATACCCTTGTTTGTGAACTTCAAATTGAAGAATTGAGACTATTGGATTTCTGTAGATATATTCTATCGTGCAATATACATCCATGATACAGGATAATGTTTTTTTTTTTTAATTCAATGTTATTTGATAGTACAAGTACGTCATGGTTAAGTCTATTTTTTTATTCTGTTAAATTTGAAAATTGATTTTTGTTAGAACATTCTAGTACCAGATCTCCAGATCTCATTTTTGTTACATTTTTACAGTGCCGGCAATGCTATGGATTTTTTTTTGTATCACGGAAGGAGATATCTTTGAAATGGGTTTGTCATCTGTACCTTTTACAACAATAAATCGAGGCCAACTGTCATCTTGCTTACAGGGCTCAAAGTCATGAGATTTCTTATTTTATTCTTGGTTAAAGCTGATTGAGAAGGTTGTTTGGGTGTGCCATAGGTAAGGATACAGGTTCATCATTCTTGTCATCCACCCACCTCGGAGCGTCTACAACGGCGATTTTGTGTCTCCGTTGCGAGCCGGGATCAGTGATAATGCCGAAGACACGCTCCAAGTATAATGTGCTTGTCCCCAAAATTAGCACCAAAGATCCACAGCGGAAAGCACTGGATATTCCAGTAATAGTACACTAAAGCGGAGCGTATTCATCAAGCGAAATAAAAGCGTACCACTTGATTGACCCGTGAGCCATCGCCGCCTTCGGTTATCCTAAATATAAATATTTAAATGTAAATACTTCTGTATATACTAGTAATGTACATTGTAATATAAAAGCTATTTGTTGAGGATTACCTGAAGGACTCTACATGACCAGCCGATTGATCCGATCGGGTCCATCAGACCTCCTGTTTAGATGATATCGGAGCCAAAGCTGGTGTCCCCGTTTGAATGACTTTACACTAGTAATTGTTTGGGGCCCTTTATAGCTTGCTGTTCGATGTGAACCAAGGCTCAATGTTGAAGGCCGTACCTTGACCTATAATGGTTTACTTTTCATAAATTGTTACTTGGAGAGAGTTGTCTCATTGGCACTCATACCACATCTTCCTTTATCTATTAAGTAATAATTTTTCAATATTTTTAACTGTTGACATTTATTTTGTTATTTTTCATACTTGAAAGAAAGAAAGGAAACAAAACGTGAAGGAAGTGGGGAGGTTGATGAAGTCCCAGCTGTAGGCAATTTTGTATTAACAAATATTACAAAATATGCAGGGAGTGGCTATAGCTGGGAAAAGTGTCAAGACTTAAAGATGGACTTGTCCATATACATTGGTACAAGGGTCAAAAACTGGACCAAGGACCCTTGTACCAAACCTGTATCAGGGTCAAGGGAAGAGGGAAGACATTTGGGTGTCATGGTTTTAATCTGACAGAAACCAAAATAACTCCCTTTAAAAATAAAGGAAAAGTTGATACTTTTACAGACTTTTAGAATTTATGACACTTTTAAAGAACAAAATTATTCTTAATAATGAAAGTCTTTTCGAAATCCTTCTTAACCCACATCCATGTTCCTTGAATTTTTTATCTTTCTGGAAAGATTTGTATTTCTTACTTTGAGAGATAACTTTGCAAAATTAGCATTTATTGTTTACCTTTTCTTTGCATGCTTTTCAGTTATTAATTCCTTTTTCCAGGCAAGTCTTTAACTACATGGTCATATTATTAGTTTTGGAATTAGTTTCTCTATTTTGATTTATTGGGTGTGTGATCAGCACTTTATCTGGTTTCTTTAATACAAGGATTCAAAAATCAGTTGCTAGCGACCCAACCTGTACTTAAATTGTCCTCAATTTCTTATCTGGTAGGAGCAAAGTTTCAGGTATACCCAATCCCCAAGGGTGACTGGGGAATAGAAGTATGGTCACCATTGGTCTTCCTCCGACCGGCAGTAAAACCCTCGCTAAAGTGGGGCGTCCGTTTGGCTGTGCGGGATGTACAAATTTGCAGCCACGTCTGGTCAGAATGGGGACGTTAAATCCGATGCCTCGTGTTATGGGAGTGCCACGCTCTTTGCACGTTAAGAACCCTGCAACAACTCTTTGAGGGGTCCGTAGGTTTCCTGTTGTAAGGCTAAATTTCTGTCCCTATCCAATATACCCTCATTTCCCGTGGCAGTCTAAATTTCTCCGACCTTAATCCCTTAATCTACTACAGAACCTACCTATTGTATTTATTGTGAACTTGTTCTCGTCCTGAATATGCATGAAATATTTGCCACTGGACGTTAAGCAAAATGTGTGTATGTAAATTTTCGTAAGACAAATTATTATAGGTTCGAAACTGCATCATATGCTATTAACTGCACCTCTTCATAATATAAACGACAATTTCATTTTCTATTACCTGTGTGTCGTACGAACGACAAGTGTAACCTATTGTCCTGTGACTTGCTATCCTACATTCTTTCGTCAGGTATAAATAACTAAAGTAATTTCCATTTAAAAATTTCATGTTATAGGAAACACACATATTTGTTTAGAAAGCAAACGATGAAAATATTAAAATACTTAACTTTTACCTTTACCTATCCTGTATTTGCCACCTCTGTCAGATGAACCACTGGCACTGTTGTCTTTTGTCAGTGTGGGTTAAACATGATTTTAAATCCTATGAATTGTCACTATTTACATATCCACGGTAACAATAACAACGGTGCACTTATAAAATCGGTTAGATAAAAATATTGAACCAATACTGTACACTGTACATATCCCACCAACAATATATCTACACAGTTAGTTATCATTTCTGATGAGACTCCAACTAAAATGTCATCACATAAATTTCCATAGCATAGCCGTTTCACTTCAGTATCATAACATTGATGAACGCTTTTGATGCAAGCTAAAGCATAGTCCAGCACTCATTTTATCGATGTATACATGTTGTTGAGTTGATAAGAAATGAAACTTAAAAACTCAATAATTAATTGTAGCAAGTTGTTACTCTCATACTATTAATAGGAACCTCAAATATCAAGCTGATAGACCCACAAAATGGTCACAATACTTAACTAGGAAGAAACAAGCATGTACTACGGAAAAGTAATGTCTAGAAATGGTTCTTTGTACTGAGATAGATAAGTCTGCAAAACCACACAGGACATACGTTATGGCAACTGTAATGTTAGCAGAATCTACGCATGTTATTACAGCTCATGTGTATAACATGGATTCTCTTGACATAATGATTTTAAAGGAAATTTACAGATTAAAAATACATCCCTAAATCCAATGGGTATGTCAACAAAAACTAAGATTCAAATTTTAAATTTATATGCACATTACTGCTATCAAATACATATGATAGAAGGACTGCTCCTAGATAAACTAAATATATAAGATTCTTTTGTGATTGCTATATGAGGTTCTACCAGAAGGTGGCCTCATTTGTTAACTCGATTGGCCAAGCCAAAATACATCTTTTCCAATTCTCATTCTGTGTATAGATGTGGTATCTTAACTATACACACAGAAAACACAAAGTTCCTAAGCTATAATTTATTAATCTTAAACGGTCGAACTACAAAATAATAATTTCACACTTAATTACGTTTCCACATGTTTGCATCAATGTATATGTTTACAGATCATAAGGTCATGATTTTCAATTATCACATTCCTCCATCCTTAATCTGAACTGTCAATCAAAAGTCCGTAGGTGACCTGTTGCAAGGCTAAATTTCTGTCCCTATCCAATATACCCTTATTTCCCGTGGCAGTCTAAATTTCTCCTCCGACCTTAATCCCGGACGCCCCTTTACAGAACCTACCTATTGTATTTATTGTTAATTTGTTCTCGTCCTGAATATGCATGATATATTTGCCACTGGACGTTAAGCAACCAACAATCAATCAATCATTAATTTATAGGCATTTTGGTTCATCCGGAATTATCTATAGTTGAATTGTTTTGTCATTTATAATTTCTTCTCCTGTTTATCGTGAAAGTATCGTATCTGTTCGGCATGACGTTTTTAGATACAGTTACCATGCCGATGTGAGGCGTCTGTTTGGCTGTGCGGGATGTATCAAGTTCGCTGTCACTTCCGGTCAGAATGGGACGTTTAATCCGATACCTCGTGTTGAGAGAGTGCCACTGAAGTGAAACTAAAGTCAGAAGAAGGATTACTAGTATAACAATCTCTGTCATCGATATCACATCATTCAGGTAAATGTTGAAGTGAGCACCAATGGTAGATTGAACTTAGTAATATTTTAAAGTTCCTCCTTAACCACAAATATCCCGGTACTTTTTACGCTGACAGATTATTGATTCCAATACTGAACTTAACGTCGTCAAAATTTATATGCCTCTCTCCGTTCCACTTCGTTTTCAATCAGGAGAGTGATTTTCAAAGTCAGGTGAACGAACATGGTAATGGTAATGTCATAATAAGCAACTCAATGTTTTGAAATTATCTAGAATAAATGCCCGTCTACAGGTTTGAAATTTAACAAAATTATTCTTTCATAGACTGGAATATATAATTTTGACTTCTTAAATATCTTATGTTAGTTAGCAGAACAGCATTGCATTGATGTAAATGTTCACTACCGGCTTGACCAGATTCTTGTATAAAGCCATCGTCATCATTCGCTGGAACATTATGTACAACTGTATCCACACCTTTTACATGCAGACCCTACCAAAGGATGTTGCACATAGAACAACTGCTATATTGCCGTCTGGATTCATGAAGGATGTACAAATGCAATTGTTTACTTCATCATCCTTTTCATGTGGAACATGTCAAAAGACAATTTCCATTATCATTTGGTCCACCCTCTTTGAAGTCAATGTAAGCATCACGTTTAAAGGATGTTTCAAGATATTCATATACGTCTGCCATGGTTTGATTTGCCCAAAGATTTTAATCATTTTTGAAATGGCTTGCTTGCATTCTCGTAATCAATTCACTAACCATTTAAAATGTGGACAAATATCATCTGAAAGTAAATTATGTACCCAGTATGTCATATTCGTTTTGGTCATTATCTCAGTGCAGTTATTCATACAAAGTTGCTTATTAATGACTTCTTTGGTTTCCTCTGTAGCTGTTGCTGTAAGAGCCACTACTGATACAGGACCCCACCAAGTTAACGAATTTCTTATTCTTTTTATTTGGAAGCTACATTAAAAAAAAATAATTAATAAATCATGATGCAATATAAATCTGCGTAGGTCTCATTAAAATGCTTAAGCATTACAAAGAAGTAATTCATAAAAATAAATATTTTAAATGTATATATTTTCTACGATGCAATTATCAGTTCCTCAATCATCCATTATTCAGTAGATTTTGTGCCAATGTCTCAAGTGCATCATCAGTTTCCTTTGTCTTCTATCCATCATAGAATGACTATTAGTATGTAAATTGAGAGCTGTCAAGAGGCTGTTAATCTGTTTTCATACCAATTCCAGCACGAAGCACACGTATAGAAAAAGTAAACATTTGAGTTATACTTTGAGTTTGCAAATTTAAAACAACAAAAAACTTCCATGAGTTATGAATATTAGCCTATATTTAGTTACAAGTATTTTTGGGTCAGATACATTTACGTGTACAATATATGTGTGTCCTTTGGCGTTTGTCGTCCGTGTAAAATCTTCTCCTCTGAAACAACGGGGCTTAATTTAACAAAACCTGGCTACAATCATTATTTAGTAGTAAATTAATTGCAGTTTGATAGAAAGAGGACATCACAAGTTAGAATAAATTAATCACTTTTGACACAGTACTTCATATCACTTGGTGTAAACAGAAATAATGTTAATGATTTGTCAAAGAGAGAAAAGGCAAATCTACGTCCGAACAGGTTATAAAATTAGAAATAGAATTCTTCGAGAGAGAAGTTAACAGCATTACATTACCAGGGAAGAAAGACACTAGAACAACAAAATAAGAAACCAAACAAAGGCATATTTTAGAAGATAATGTCAAACTGTACGGAAAGTTTAATCTTGATAACCGAAGTATTCAGGTATCAAGAACTGTATTTTATGCCCCATTTATGGGCATTATGTTTTCTGGTCTGTGCGTCCGTTTGTCTGTTCCGCTTCAGTTTAAAGTTTTTGGTCGAGGTAGTTTTTGATGGTTGAAGTCCAATCAAATTTATAGTACACATTTTCCTATGATATAATCTTTGTAATTTTAGGTTCAAATGTTTACCCCACTTTCATAGGCATCTGAACATAGAAAATGATATAGCGGATGGGGCATTCGTGTACTGTGGACATTCTTGTTATAAGTTAAGACCGCCATGGACAGCAATCCTACTTCCACTTTACCTATTCAATGCGTTCACCCTTGTGGCTATAAAATAAAATCTATATTTCAGGTGAGGAATAATCAAAATATTCTACTGTTTGTCATTCTTTAGTGTTCAATAACTGAATTAATAATCAGAATATGCAGTGTCAAGTTTTCTGCGTATAACCAAGTTAGATTGTTAGGAATTACTTACAATCGACAACAATATTTTTATTCAGTTAATTACTATCTGTACATTTAAGTTTATAGACCATTTTCAGCAAGCACAGTTAAGACATCTCTGTGTGAACAGTTTATTAATATTTAATTTATACAATCCATATCAGGCAAGTCCGACCAACCTTCCTTTTATATGATTTACTCGTTTCTTAGGAAACAGTGGGAACGATTTATGGCTTTTCTTGATTGTATAAAACGTGGTAATACATTGGTCTAGGTCAGATGGTGAGTCCTTCTGCCATTTTAGGTAGATTGGTAGGCGTGTGCATTCCAGTGATGCAGATGTAAAATGTACAATATCTCTAGGGTTGGTCATGTTAAAGTCCGAACACTTGTCTACAATAAATTCTATCCCGCTGTTTGGTAACTACGTTAGTCATCTTTCAAAGGAATTTGGTGCAGTTTCTTTTGATCTAGGTTGGTTGCTTGGTTTTCTGGCTTGATGATGTCTTAACATTTGATGTAGGCTTGCGAAGGGTTTTAAGTTGTTTTACTGGCAATTTCTTACGTCGGGTGATATCAGTCGGTTTCTGGCTCTTTGCAGTTGGTTGTGGTCTATTTATTGGACTGGGTGTCAAGTATCTTCTAAAAACTCTAAGCATTTAGGACTGTTTTTCTATCTTTACCTGAAAACACATTTCCTACATATTCGGTTATGATAAATGGTCTGTGAACCATTTTTGTCCCAACATCTGTTGATTCTCTTGGAATTTCTCACTACAACTTGCTAACCAGGTAGGAATGATTTGTGATTGTTCCTGTATCAATACTCTTTCTGCGTAATATAAAATTTCACATCTTTGTTGATTTACTTTTGGTTGTTTTAATCTACATCTGTTAGTCAGAAATAAAGGTGTTAAACCTGTTAAATGTATGATCTTAGGCAGATTCCTCTAATATCATTCATTTCAGTCCATGATTTGTCCTTTTAAAATGTCTTTCTTTGTCTTCTTCGTCTTTCTGCGTGAACCATGTCGACGATGATTATCCAATAATTCTTGCTGGCGAATGCATCTTTTAATTTGACTACTAATAGTCTTCCTCCTTCGGCCACTAATTGTGCGAGTTCTGTCGTCTTACAAATTAGGTTTTGACTGACCAACCTTGTGTAGTTTTCTAACAACGTAAGTTTTGTAGTAGGGGGAAGAACACCGACCCTGAATCAGCTGTCTTATGATGAGTAATCTATATCCTTTGTTAAAAGGTTTGGTTAGCTTTGAGGTAATTGCCGACATTTATGAAATAAGATGGAAATCTCATTTTATACTATGGGCACTCCGCATATGATGCCCACAGATCATAATTGAATGTTCTACAAGCGTACGATAAATACATGACCTCTGTTATATATTTAAATAAAGGCAAAATCGATAGAGAAAAACAAATCCGGGTTACAAAATAAAACTGAGGGAAACGTATTAAATATAAGAGAACTACGACACAACAATAAAATGTAACACACACAGAAACGAACTTACATATTTAAATGCTGTGTTTACTAAGAGGATAACATGCCTGTAGCAAAGACACATTTTCCTACAAATGCAGAACTTGTAAAGTGGTCTCATTTGAACAACATAGTACCCTTGATATATAAGTGGTACTATCGGCCTGATGCTTAGTAATCATGTAATTGATGCATACATGTCATATGAAATTGTAAATACAATTTGTATTGCCTCCTCCATTCCATTTTTTAACGCATTTTCTTTTAACTTGGTAATATTTTTTTAATATACTGGGTGATTTGTTTTGACTTACTACTTTGGGATAAAATCTATTTAGGAATGCGTATGTGAAAATTGATAAACAGAACTCAAGAAAGTCTGTCATCATGTGCATTGATTGTCGTATTCATTGTTGAAGTTGGCTGTGGTCTATTTATTGGCTTAAGTGTCAAGTATCTTCTAAAAACTCTTTGCATTTAGGACTGTTTTTTCTATCTTTTACCTTAAAGACACATTTCCTACATATTCGGTAATGATGAATGGTCTGTGAACCATTTTTGTCCCAACATCTGTTGATTCTCTTGGAGTTTCTCACTACAACTTGCTAACCAGGTAGGAATGATTTGTGAGTGTTCCTGTATCGATACTCGTTCTGCGTAATATAAGATTTCACATCTTCGTATATCTAATTAACAACAAAATAGCACAACTCGGTAGTCTGAAACTAAAATGCACATTCAAAACAAATTTCGAAAAACATTACAATATCCTCTATCGTCTATGATTAGGCCTGTAACAATCTGGAAAAATTAACAAATATGTTCCTCACAATAGAAAATATAAAACTCATGAAACTAATACCATAACTCGCTCAGTCTGGAACAAAAAGCAAAGTCAAATATTCATAATACGGACAAAAACAAAGCAAATATAACTTTTTTGTATGGCTGTCCATCATCTTAAAATTACAGTGATGCCTGCAAAATAATTGCCACAATAATTTACCTTTTTCATTTTTCTTATTTTTTTCTGTTCAGCCTTCTTTTTCTTTTCTTTGTTGATTTTCTTTTTTTTTTTTTATCTGCATCTGTTCGTCAGAAATAAAGCTTGACACAACAAAGTTAGGTAGCGTTTAGAAATTATTAAAATTAACATATATATCAAGAATAATACAACTACCTTTTTTTAATCTGCATCTGTTCGTCAGAAATAAAGCTTGACACAACAAAGTTAGGTAGCGTTTAGAAATTATTAAAATTAACATATATATCAAAGAATAATACAACTACCTTTACACTACACTTGCAATCACAAGTACTATATCATAAACCTGATTGTAATCTTTTCATAGTCAACCACTTCAAATAAGGATATATATAACTCAGCTTATCCAATAATGAAGAGATGCTACGACAAGGTTGGTTCTTTAAAGGGCATTACCATCAAAACTAAACTAACCTGAAAATCCTACCCACATGCGCATCTACTTAGTAGGATATAACAAGTCCAAAGTTTCATGTAGAAAAAGTTGGTATGACAGGATTGGTTGATTAATAACTTCTCACAACGTCCAGGTACATATTGTCCATTTATAATATTGTTAGTGGTGCTAACCAATTCATGGCGCACCTTAGTTGTTCCCTTATCATTTTCTACTTGAGCAAGGTAGGAAATATATGCATCTAGAACCTGAAAGTACAAAATACATCTATCTTCTACAGTATATAAATCAATGACATATAACATAAGCATGATTAAGGACATATTTGTAGCTTCAAAATTAAATAGAAATGTTTTACTTAATATGTTCATCCAAAATCCCGAACATAAACAAATTATAATGTAATCATACCTTATAGCAAAACAATATTGAGACAAACTATCTCTTAGATATTTTTCTCACTGGTAACCAGACCACATTTTTTTAATAATAATAATAGTCATCTAATTATTTACTGTGGATTCATTATTATTCGTTGGATACCAATTTTCGTGGATTTCGTGGGTACATGTGAACCACGAATTCAAATGTTCAACGAATTACAAATTTTCTTTAGGCTTTGTATACAGAGATTGGCAAAACCACGAAATCAAATATTCACGAATATGCAAGTTTTCCTCAATCCACGAAAATTGATACCCACGAAAATAAATGAATCCACAGTAATTCACAAAGACTCCAACGATTTGTAAATGCACAATTAACAATAAATAATAACAAATGAGAACCTTGTGATAATGATACTTGCCATAACAAAGTGCTTTATAAATTCTGCAATAAAAGTCATAAAAAGGAGTATATGTACATTTTTTGAATTATGTTTAAAATTTTAAAGAATTACAATCGGGAGAGTCGTAATTATCATAAAAACCTTCTAAATTAAACTCATTTGCCTGAGGATCAACTTCAAAACCTCTGATTTCGGACACCTTCTCTATTAGATCTTCTAGATTATCGAACTCATTAAGATTCACTAAAATGTCTAAAACATCTTGGACCTGGTAGTCGTTTTCAAGTTTAATCTGTGCCTCTGGTGGCGAGTCTGGTACAGCATTTTGAGCTTGCGACACTGTACTACGTCGCGATCCTTCAAATCAACCGTACGGCTTTTTTTGATCACTAGACATGTTATGGTAATATCGAATATACACGGTCTCCACGCGGACGCTTTTAACCAATCATATTCCTAGAAATGTATAGGAGGTAAGATAAGAAAGCTTACTTGTAGAATATTGGCCTCAGGTTGTGTTTTGGATTTATACACAAGTTAATTTTAAAGTATGTGAAACGAATACATGTGCAACATGTGTATTGAGCTGCAAAAGTTTCTTATCATCTACATCCGAATTCAGCTGGATAGATGCACGCTTGATGAAGCTAGTTTGTCTAGCGAAATATTGCGTTTATTTTATTGGATTGTTAATATTTTAAACATGCTAATATTTACACACTAAGAGTTTTCTTTTGCCGGATAATGTCCAGTAGTTCCTCTCAAGTGTTGCATTCTTTTAACTCTAACACACATTGATTTTTATGTGAATAGAACAGTATTTTACCCTAAATCGCAAAAATACTGGAAGTTGTTTTATTTTATCAAAAGAATCGAAAACTAATCGATTATATTTGATCAGTATAAGATCAAACTCTCAGGATAGATTTAAAACCGATTACTGATGAATGAATGATTCATTATAGATACATTTGTGATTGAATTATTCTTAAGAAATCATCATTCAAGAAAGATATATAATAACCTCTTTCTGTACATTTGAAGCATGAAAAAATATTTTACATTATTTACAGTTTTATATAACCATATCAGATGGTTCCTTAAAATATATTCCATAAAATACTCAATTGTTATCAAAAGTACCAGGATTATAATTTAATACGCCAGACGCGCGTTTCGTATACATAAGACTCATCAGTGACGCTCAGATCAAAATAGTTATAAATCCAAACAAGTTCAAAGTTGAAGAGCATTGAGGACCCAAAATTCCCAAAAAGTTGTGCCAAATACGGCTAAGGTAATCTATTCCTGACAACATGTATTTTTTCAATAAAAAGAAAGTGTCTTATTGATTGGGAGACGAGGGAATGAAGTGTGTATTGAATTTATTAATGATGAAAAGATCGATTTAGTAATCGGGTCTGTGAGTTTTAAAAGAACACAAAACAAACACAAGAGTATAAATCATGAAAAGGCAGTACTGATATCTCAAGCCAAATCTAAACCAAAAGGGATTCTTCTGCTGCCAAAATTGTTGAAACATTGAATCAAAATGTTCAGAAATTGCCATGCCATTGTTATAGTAATGAAAAATAGGTCATTGTTAAATTACGTATGGCTATGTGAACTTGATGAAATAAAGGGTGTAAGTTTACTTCAAACATATAGGATCCAGGAGTTGTCTTAAAAGATGTGTAAAAATAAATGGTTCACAGGGTATGAACGTTCCCTTTGTAAATGATTTTTTTTATTGATTTATGTCAACAACAAAAACGACAAAATTACATTTTGCCAAGCATCTAAATCACCTGCAGGTATGATCAGAATGCAGGGTTTAAGGTAACATTTCATACAGTTATCCTAAAAGATGGTCTAATTAACTATACAATTTAGTAAAAGTATCAATAAATTAGTGACTGGTTCAAGGTTATAAAATGACCTTTAAAAAGTTTTTGAAAACGTTATAGAATTATCTATAAAGATAAGGCTACAACCTATACAATTACCTAAAAAATATTCGGTTTAAGATTACGTCTCATACAATAAATTTATAAAAGTGACCGATTTAAGGTAAAATCTAATATAATTATAAAAAAGTGGTCAAATTTACTGAAAGTTATTGTAAAATTATCATTAAATTAGTCTATACAAAGAAAAAAAATTTATTGTAAAATATAGTAATAAGATCAAATAAAGAAAGCGGTTGATTTAAGGTTATATCTTATACATTTATATATCCAAAGTGTCGAATTTTTAAAAGGTTTTAATTATCAATAATGAAAGTGGTTGGTTTAAGTTTAAGGTAACATATACAATTATTTTATTAGTAATGGTTATTTAAAAATTGAAAACAACACGTTTAATATTCCATGCGATTGAAGGGCTTTTCCGGATTTACCTTCATCAGGAACGCTCAAAGCCAAACATTTGAAATCTGAGTATGTATAAGTACCGAACCGTTGAAGACCTATATGACAACAATACGTAAAATAAATAGCCAAATTCATATAAAGTCAACTTTGCCTGAGGGAGTTGAAACTTTAGTTTCTTAATAATTTTAAAATTAAAGGTAACATCTCATACAGTTATCAAAAAGTGGTCAAGTTATAAAATGAAGATATGGAAGTAAAGATAATAATTTTTATTTAAGGAGTTAGCCAAAGCAACTGGCGATAGTGTGAGATAAGTGCAATGGAATAGAGCCAGAGAAGCAGTAATTCCAATACAACAACTAGACCATTGACCAAAGAAATATTTCTGTAATGAGTTCTTCAACTACGACACCTGTATCTTATGATTCTTCCACTCATTCTCACATAATTTGTTCCGCTTTCTGCTTCTATCACTTCTACAGTTTAATCACCAGTAAATAAGACACAAGAATTAGCGGTCAAAATATAGCAAAATTACTGTTATTGAAATTACATTTTCAGATTTTATCAAAATTTATATAGATGTAAATTGACAGTGTTATAATCATCAGCATTTGAAAGCTAGCTTACAGTTTTGGTATATATTTATGTAAATAATTTGTATATGTAGTTAAACATGTATTATGACAAATGTATTAATTGAATTTAAATATATTCAATTTGTGTAGTGGATACTTTGGATGTACTTACTCCTTCATAGGGAAAGTCATCGGTTCATGGTAGTGGTGGTCATTCATAGTTATGTATATCCACAAATGAACGTCTTTGTTAACCAATAAATAGTTTTTTTTCTTACATTTCATTCACGGAAAAAACTTTTGAAGGACGCCATATTATGACAAGGACAAAAAACGGAAACAAATTTCATTTAAAAAGATTCTGCGTTTTACTATCTTTAAACCCGAATATTATACTCCGCCGATCTCCGATTGCTCCAAGAACACACACATATATATAGCCCGCTAAAGCGCTTTTTTTCGAGTTCTACTTATCGGGACAATTTGGAAAAACGTAGACACCTTCCGAAAACACATCCGGGTTAGGAAAATCTCCCACGCTTTCTATCAAAGAGCTAATTCTTTAAGTCGACACAATGAAACGCACAGAACCATCACAAGACATCATAACTGGGTATATCCAATCTGTTAGCGCCTTTAAAGAAAGGAAAAACCAGTGCAACCATGTACTTTGACGGGTTTGTTCAAACCAGCAACCACAACACAATCCGGTTTGTATCCTTCAGCCCCGAAAAGTTGGAATCATTTCAGTCAGCGCATACTATGAAGTCGCCTATCAAAATAACTAATCCGAAAGTAACACCAAAACTAGAGGCTCTAAAGAGCCTCTGTCACTCACCTTGGTCTATGTGCATATTAAACAAAGGACACAGATGGATTCATGACAAAATTGTGTTTTGGTGATGGTGATGTGTTTGCAGATCTTACTTTACTGAACATTCTTGCTGCTTACAATTATCTCCATCTTTAATGAACTTGGCCCAGTAGTTACAGTGTAAAATATTTTGTAAAATTTACAAAATTTATGAAAATTGTTAAAATTGACTAAAAGGGCAAGAACTCCTTAAGGGTCAATTAACCGTTCTGGTCATGTTGACCTATTTTTAGGCCTTACTTTGCTGTACATTATTGCTGTTTACAGTTTAACTCTATCTATAATAATATTCAAGATAATAACCAAAAGCTGCAAAATTTTCTTAAAATTACCAATTCAGGGCAGCAACCTAACAACGGGTTGTCCAATTCATCTAAAAATCGCATAGCAAAGTGGATTAGTAACGACAGAGATGTGATTAATTCTGTTCCTGTTGAAGAACGAGCTAAGGAAATAAAGGACTTAGATTTAGACCAAGACTCTTTACCAATAGATAGAGCATTAGGCGTACAATGATGCGTGAACTCGGATAAATTTCATTTTAACATCGATGTTAAAGACAAACCAGCAACAAGGCGTGGTATCTTATCAATGACAAGTAGTGTTTTTGATCCGGTTGGATTTCTAGTCCCATTCTGTCTTGTTGGCAAAAGTATTCTACAAGAACTTTGTAGGCTCGGTATTGGATGGAATGATGCAATCCCACAAGTATTATCTGAAAAGTGGACTCAGTGGCTTTGTGACCTTGAAAAACTGTCAGAATTTAAAGTAAACCGATGTTTAAAACCGTCTGGTTTTGGTGAAATAGTTGCCGCTGATTTGCATCACTTTGCAGATGCGAGCGAAATTGGATATGGTGTAGCAAGTTACTTGCGCATTGAGAACAAAGAAGGTAGTAACACTTATTGTTAATTCATCATGGGAAAGTCGCGAGTCACACCTCTGAAACAAGTTACAATTCCAAGGTTAGAGTTAACCGCAGCTACAGTAGCCGTGAGAACTAACAAAATGATTTTGAAAGAATTAGAGATA
Organism: Mytilus coruscus; assembly: GCA_017311375.1. NCBI lineage: Eukaryota > Metazoa > Mollusca > Bivalvia > Mytilida > Mytilidae > Mytilus > Mytilus coruscus. The sequence goes on from CM029605.1 coordinate 52,492,999, forward strand.
CCTGTACAGCGATCTAATTTCTGGACAGATAGTATGACAGTTTTACGATATATAAAGAATACTACATCACGATTTCATACATTTGTAGCCAACAGACTTGCAGTTATACATGAAGGCTCTAATATCTTTGACTGGCGTTACATAAGTACCAAATTGAATCCCGCAGACCCAGCCTCAAGAGGTGTTTCCGCAGAAGGTCTTCTTAGAATGGATCAATGGATTGTTCCTCCTGACTTTCTGTTGAAATCGACAAATGAATGGCCCGATTCATTGAACTATGACTCAGATATCGTATGCACTAGTGACCCGGAAATTAAAAAGGTACATGTATCTGTAAGTACAATTGTATCTAGTCAACCAAATCAGGACAATTGGTTTGACCTTTTGAACAAACTCATAGATCATCATTCATCGTAGGATGGATTCTTAAGGTGCGTAAACAATTGTTGTATCGTTGTCGTGCCCGTAAACAGAATTTGAGAAACTCAATTTGGATAAAGAGAAAGTGGATTCTAAGATATGCTTATCAGTGACCGACATGAATGAAGCCGAAAGGGCTGTTTTGATTGCAATTCAACTACAAGTGTTTTCCTCCGAAATCAGTGCTATCTCTGATGGATCTGATCACGTGAAAAGAGATAGTTATATTAGAAATCTAGACCCGATTCTTGATGATAGCTTATTGCGTGTAGGAGGTAGATTACATGAATCAAATATGCCTATGGAGAGTAAACATCCTGTTATTCTACCTAAAATCTTCATTTGTCTGATTTAATTCTACGTCATATTCACTTGGAACTTAAGCATAGTGGTAGAAATCATATGTTGTCACGTTTAAGGAGAAATACTGGATAGTTAATGCTCCAACAGCTATTCGAAAACTAATTTCTGAGTGTGTGGTATGTCGTAAACAGGGTTCTCGAATAGAACAGAAAATGGCAAATTTACCGGAAGATCGTTTGTTACCGAACGAGCCACTATTTACTAGAGTTGGAGTGGACTATTTTGGGCCATTTGAAGTCAAAATCAAGCGAAGCCATGTGAAACGGTATGGTGTAATTTTTACGTGTTTAGCTAGTCGAGCTGTACACCTGGAAGTTGCAGCTTCTTTGGATACCAACTCTTACATAAATGCTTTGCGAAGGTTTATCGCTAGGCGTGGACAAGTTGTGAAGATTCGTTCGGATAATGGAACAAATTTCGTTGGGGCTGAAAAAGAATTGAAGCGCTCTATTAGTGATTGGAATGTAGAACAAATTCATGATGTTATGTTGCAACGGAATATCGATTGGCAATTTAATCCACCCGCTGGATCGCACCATGGTGGTGTCTGGGAGAGACTTATTAGATCTGTTCGTAAAGTTATGAATAGCGTTATAAAGGAGCAAATATTGGATGATGAAAGTCTTCATACACTTATGTGCGAGATCGAGTCTATACTGAATAGTCGACGGATAACTAGAAACACTGATTCTCACCGTGATCTAGAACCTTTGACACCTAATCATTTACTTCTGATGAAGCAGAAACCAAACCTTCCGCCAGGTGTTTTTTGTAAAACTGACAATTATTGCAGACGTCGTTGGAGGCAAATTCAGTATATGGTCAACTTGTTCTGGCAACGATGGATACATGCATACTTACCGTTGCTTCAGGAGCGTCAAAAGTAGCAGGAGATTAAACGTAACTTACAAATTGGTGATGTTGTTCTTGTTGTGGACTCTAATGCCGCTAGAAATTCTTGGCCAATGGGCATTATCGTAGAGACAATTCCTAATCGTGCAGGACTGATTCGTCAAGTAAAGGTCAAGACAGCAACCAACATTCTTACCCGTCCAGTAGACAAACTGTGTGTTATTCTTGAGTGTGACTAACTACATTGTGTATTTGACTTTATTATGATTTTGAGTACAGACTTTTTATATATGTATTTTTTAATTGTTTCGCATGAAGCTCCACAATTAGAGGGCTGGGATGTAGAGGTCATATTTTGCTTTAGGGCCGACTTGACCATTAAGTAGTTCACTACGTTGCTTTCCCCACACCAGAAGCATACCTATTTTTGATTACACGAGGTTAAGATGCATTTATATGTACTGAGAAATTTGGTTTAGATACTTCTGTTTTGGTAAGAATTCTCTATTAAATAATATTTATCTAATTGTATAAATAAGCATAGAATAAGATATTCATATTTCACTGGGTAAATAACACTGAAAACTTGTACATTTTAATTTGAATACGCAGTTGTGTCATTTCACAGATTCTATGTATCGTACATGTATAAAACACTTTGCATCTAGTAAGATTTACATTTGAGAAGTAATAACTCATTTTGAAGCTCATTTGAAAGGTTTATTAAAGTTATGTTGTATTGATTTTTCATTGGCAATTTGCATATATTTGGTGATGGCGACTGCCACGCAAATGAGCTAAAAGCTGCGGCTTGTGTTACATATTTTACGTGCTATGAACAAATTTCACAACTGATTATTGACATGAATTTTATGTTGCAATCTCATATATTTAAGAAGTGATTTGCTATAAGAGTATAAGAATTATCAGTTAGTTGAAAAAATCGAAAAATAATCGCATTTCGAATTCACTTTCATCAATGCTTCAACCTGAAAATTTGAAGCAAGGGTGGGACACAAAAACCTTCACAAAATAAGATACATGTAGAAGTACTTTATATGCTTGTTTTATAAATAACCATATACAACTTCGTGCACGGGTTGTAGATGTGTCTCTTCAGAAGGACTGGTACCTAGTACAGGACAAAGGACATTTTGCAGTATTTTCACAGTCCAGCTTGCCATCCTCATCAGATGGGTATGAACGTGCTAAAGGAGAATGGGAAGAAATGTGGCAAATGTTGGCCTTGTCATCAGTCCGATGATTTGATGAGGTATCTGTTTATCCAGAGTTGATAGGGACAGTTCGAGATCGGCTTCTCTTCCATCTCATGCAGTCAAAAAATGACAGGTGGTAGTCACCAAATCATTTTGTTGCATGTACTTGAGCGACCATTGAAGAAGCACAGCTATCAAGTCACCAGAAACAAGCAGGACTAACACTTGCAGATTTCGATTATCCTAAGTCCAGTGCAATAAAACAATTGGCATAAGTTTAAGGTTAATATACATTGTATGACGTCCATTTTCCTGAACTAGTACACATTTTTATTTAAGGACAGTTGAGGCCCACCACGGAGTGACAGAATTTCTCATTGCATTGGAGACCCATTGGTGGCCTTCAGCTGTTATTTGATATCTGGTCAGGTTGTGGTCTCTTTGACATATTCCCCATTTCTCAGTTTTATCGTAAAACATATTTAGCTGCTGTATAGCATTTTGCTTTCAATGTATAATATCCAAAATTAAAAGGGATCTTAGGCACTTATTATTTTTCTTAATGGAAAAGGAGGGGGAGGTTAATTTTTATTCCAAGTTTTTCTGATTTTTTTTTTCAAATGAGAAATATAACAGCCTAGTTTATAACAAATAACATAGGAACTTGCGAACTAACTATTACTTGACTCACGTTCTTCAAATTTAGTTATACATATATATTGTTATATATAAATAAATATTTACATATTAAATGACTGAAAAATAGTCAACGATTAATCTTACCGGACGATGGATCATGTAATTATGATACAGTACTGCTACAAAATATAATATATAACAATTTAAAAGGGTTCAACATCACCATAAAATAACAATAAAATGAACAAATGTTAGATATTTCGGATAACAGATATCTTTCTTCAGTAAAACCACGATGTAAAATGAATCAATTATCACAATCTTGAAATTTATACAAATAAAAACACTTCAAGCGAACATCAGAGACGCTGGTACAATTTTAAAATTTCCAAACACGGCGCAAAGACTGCAAAGATATGCGAAAATAAAAAGTTATTTGCGATGTGAACTGGCACAACTCTAAAATTCCAACAGTCCCCAAAAAAAATGCCCTATCCGATCCAAGTTGGTATAGTATTTCAAATTTGACAACGGTAGGGCAATTGTAACAGAAACTACATATTTAAGCCTCCCAAAACAAATAACAGTTTAATAATGATTACAAAATTAAGTAAAATTTTATTTAATAAGGTAAAATAATTGAACGTGGCTGCGTACTTGTACATCCATCCCAAATGAAAATAGCCCTGTAATTTGAACTGGTATGATTTTTAAAAATTTTTAAAATTGTAAATCCAGTACGGAAGCCGGAGATACTGGAATCAATTGATAGTAGGAAAAACAGTGATGGTAAGGAAAATAATTGACTCATTCTATGTTTTTTTCATTTATGACCTCTGGGGAAACTTTCCTTAACTTTCTAATCCAAAATCTTTCCCGAGCGACTCTGTGGAACTTCGACCAACCCTCGTTGTGGTTTATGATTGTGATGGTAAAATTTTTGAGATTAGCTTGGGCGTGCCCAGGTGATCTCAAGTGACGACTTAAGGGGAGATCGGGCTTGCAAGTGTAGTCACTTCGCTGACCATTTATGCGTTTGTTGAATGGCTGCTCTGTCTCGCCAACATTCTGCATGCCACATCGACACTGAATGAGGTATACAACATTATAGTGTACACAGACCCAGTCGAGTGGCAAGTAAATGTTTGAGTATTTAGTATTTGTTGACAAGTCATACATCGTCTGTTACCACATGACTTGCACCGTCCTGCAGTTGAACAACTTTTATTTGAGGAGACGTCAGCTCTTACAAATAAGTCTGAAAGACTTGTTGGTCTCCGAAAAGCCAAGACAGGAGGATTGGGAAAGATCTTGGATAATTTTGGGTGCTTGGCAATAATTTGCCAATTGGCACGGATCAAACGTGAAAGCTTAGTAAAGGCGGGATTGTATGTTAGAACAAACGGAACTATTTTGCTGCGCCTCTTCCGTTTATACTGTAACAGGTCATTGCGGCTGTTATTGTTAGCACGCCCTTATATATATACATATATATAGATTCTACGGCTATTTCAAAGATGATTGATTGTCGGTTGCCTAACGTCCAGTGGCAAATATTTCATGCATGTTCAGGATGAGAACAAGTTAACAATAAATACAATAAGTAGGTCTTGTCATAATATCAAAGATAATAGTTCTCTTCTCAAAATGATAAAAAGAGCGGAAAACTGAATATTTGAGTAAATCAAGGACCATGCTCTGTACAAAGACCGGAACACAATTTAAAATTGATCTGGAACTTGTCATGATAAAACACTATATCAAAACACAAATCAATAGTTTTGCCAGATTGACGGACCGTAGACCAACAGGTTAACGTGTGCACATATTGTCCTCTACAAGGACTTTAAATCAGAAAGTGTAATGATATATGAATAATTTCAGCTAGATAATTTTGTTTAGACTATAAATAACTTTTAAATCATTTTGTTTCAGATGAGGAAAACAAAATGAAAACATCGAACAGCACTAATACCACTGGACCTGTCCATAAACAAGACATGTGTGAAACCCTAGTCACAGCAAAGATCATTGAAGCTGGTACAAGTACCAACACTAATACAACAGTGAATTTAGAACCTATACATAAACTGGATATAGCTGACAACTTAAAGTAAAATCTGAACCAATTCTATCAATGAATCATGACCCGATCAACTTCATACACAAATACAGCAGCAATGGAACCAGAAATTATCCATAAAGATGATAAATCTGAAAATATGGCAAAGGCAAAATATGAAAAAGTCTCACAGATTGACAGCAAACAAGACATTACTATGAGTACAAATGTGACAGAAGAGGAGCCGCCAGTTACAGTCTGTCAACAAGATGAACCTAAAAACAGAACAGCCACAGGATCTGAACCTCTCTGTCATTCTGATACAACAAAAGAACCGGACTTTATAATGGATGGAAAACAACATTATCACGAAGATTTACCAGAATATTTGCTATACGAATATGTAATGTTCAGTTTTACTACATTGCTTACATTGTACCAAAACCTCGGACCTCATGTTAAAGAACTAGATGTCATGTTTAAGAACTAGAGGATACGACTGATTCTCTAAAGAAAATGGAAAGCCTCAATCCTCTACCAAACAAAACTATACTCGCATCCATGGATGTGTTTTCTTTAAATACCAACATTCCACAAGACGTAAGAATAGCAGTGTATAAAGAGGCATGGAACACTCCGCCAACTGAGTGCCTGGCCTTGTTACACTTCTGAAATAAGTACTGGAAAACAACGACTTCCCTTTAATGACAAAACTATATCTCCAGATAGAGAGCACACGTATAGACACAAACATGCCCACGTCATATGCCAACATTTATATGGGCCAACTTGGAAAAAAATACGCCTCTTGGTAAGTGCTCCATACCAGCCATTATCATAATTTCGAATTATTGACGAAATTGATTTTGGGCAGATTCACAAGACCATCTTAATGAATTTCTAGACATGAATATCAATTATATGGTCATTTCTATAAATTTCCTGTTACAAAACTTGAAAACTAAGGATTTTCTTATCCCAGGAATAGATTACCTTATCCGTATTCGGCACAACTTTTAGGATTTTTATTTCTTCAATGCTCTTCAACTTTGTACTTGTTCCCATTTATAACTATTTTGATCTGAGCGTCACTGATGTGTCTTATGTAGACGAAACGCGCGTCTGGCGTATTAAATAATAATCCTGGTACCTTTGATAACTATCTAGAACACTAACTCTTTCCACCATTCAATTCGATTTACATACGAAACATCTATGGAGGAAATAAACTTCCTTGATACTACGAGTTACATCCAGAAGGGAACCATTATAACGGATGTTCATACAAATAAAACGGACAAACATCAATTTCTTTCTCATAAAAGTTGAAATCTTAAATACTGCTCCCGTGGTATTCCACTCACCCATGCATTGTGAATCAAGAGAATATGTATGTTCTACCAAAAATAAGTAAAATTCTAATCTTGGACAACTACATTAACATCTAGTTTTTTTTTAGGAAAATGTGGTGTTGAAAAAGAAAGCAAAATAGAAGAAGTTAACCTAAGAAAAAAGGAGTTTGGCTAGACATTTCAAAGAAAATCTATTTAACATCAGAGTCAACACTACTAATGGACTGGAAAGGCAGCATCTTGGGTTGCAAAAAGACAATTAAGCAGAAACAAGCTATTCTTTTCTGTTTGCTGTCCATAATTATTCATAGATTTTTACCAGCGAGTTATGTAAGGATATGTTTATATGCTTATCTATTGGATTACATTCAAGTAGCTATTTATTATCTATAAAAACTTTGTGCTTTTAGAAATATTTTTTCATTTCGGCGTATTTTCTTAAGCAATCTTTTATTTTTTTATAAGGTTCTTAACTTGTTTCTTTAAATTTGGAACAAATGTTCATTGTGAGGTGAACTTCAACACTGTTCCTTCAACAGTTGCTAAACCACTATATTACATCGTGCTTTTCTACAGAATAAGGTTAAATTTCTGAATGACACCATCCTAAACTATTGAAAGCTAGCATGTTCATTAACCGTAATATCTATACTGTAAATTAGATACACCTTCATGGGTGTAAGTAAAACTTGTGAAAGATGAAGGCTTGATATATCTGTTTTACAGTGCTATAGAAATATACTTAAAAATAGTTTACATTGAATGTTGTAATGTTATCTAGTGCTTCACTTTGTGTTTACAGAAAACAAAAAAAAAAGTATGGAAGGCTACAGGACATGTGCAGATTTCATTCTAAAATTCTTACACAACCGTCCTACTAAATTTGTAAACCACTACCTTGCAAAATTGCCACCATCAGTTTTTTAAATTCCATTGAAAAACTTTTCGGCTGTTAGAGATTGTGAGTTTATTATTCTGAGTGTGGATTCCGATAACGTTTAGACCTTCAATCTAGGGGGGAAAACAAGAATGTTCTTGAATGGACTTTCAGAAGAATAACTTACCATGCAAGCGCATTCTGTCAGTGATTCACTTTTCCTCAAATTGTGACTGGAATTATACAATTATAGAAGCTTGCAACACCAACCTGAAACCAGAATCATACCAAAAAAAAAAAAACACATCAAAGGAAAAATGTTGCCACAAGAACTGTAAAACTAAAGGAAGTCTCACGAAATGTCTTGAGCTAATGAAAAAGGAAACATCCTTATTTAACATTCCACATGAAATAAAGCAGATCAAGTTCTACTTTTAAAACGGCTTAAAAATCTTGAACAATGGAGTGATACATGGCTCTTGACATTCCACCCAGAAAAATGTATACATATAAATATAAGCAGAGGGCCTCTCCTACCACCATCCAATGACATGTATAAAACAATGACATGTATGAAAACGTACACCAATCTCATGTTACTCTCCAGTTGAGGTCCAGTACTACCCCAGTGGTTTACGCAGACTATATATTTGTAGCTTTTGCACAAGTGAAAAATTGTACAGTTAACACTTTTTAATTTGAGACAATTTAAAAGAAAGACTCAACTTTGGGAAACACGAGGTTGCTGCATCTTTGAAGAAAATCGAATTCATTTGCTTTCTGAATTATACTGCTTTTAATAATTTAGTTTGGATCTATATGCATTCAATTTAAGGTACAATCAAGCATTAAAATTTTAAAAATTTAGAAGTCAATTTTTCTTAACAAAACTTGGACATGATCGTTCTTTGGATGTAACCTTGTTCAACCATGTAGAAAATGTAAACAAAGCAATCAGCTGTCAATGTGTCCTTTAGCCATTTGATTGATTGATTGTTGGTTGCTTAACGTCCAGTGGCAAATATTTCATGCATATTCAGGACGAGAACAAGTTAACAATAAATACAATAGGTAGGTTCAGTAATAGGGGCTTCCGGGATTAAGGTCGGAGAAATTTAGACTGTCACGGGAAATGAGGGTATATTGGATAGGGACAGAAATTTAGCCTTGCAACAGGCCACCTACGGACCCTCAAAGAGTTGTTACAAGGGTTCTTAACGTGCAAAGAGCGTGGCACTCTCTTTACACGAGGCATCGGATTTAACGTCCCCATTCTGACCGGACGTGGCTGCAAATTTGTACATCCCGCACAGCCAAACGGACGCCCCACTTTAGCAAGGGTTTTACTGCCGGTCGGAGGAAGACCAATGGTGACCATACTTCTATTCCCCAGTCACCCTTGGGGTTAGCCATTTGAACTGATCCACCCATTTTGTAAAGAGTTTACATTTTATGTTTTCCTCTATATATTTTTGTGTTATAAACCTGGGTCATTGGATTCTTGAAATAAAATAGGGGATATTATTGACTTGAAACTGTTCCTTTTTACCGTATATTTTTTTTTTCTGTTTTCATTTTTGATTCAAACTAGAAGTCGTTTGCGATTGAACCACTTATACCAGAACTATGTAGGGGAGTAGCAGTACCCTTACCTAAATTCAGAAAGTCTCGCTGTACAATCTGCAAGTGGGAATATTATCAGACATAGTGAATTTAAAAGTGAAAATCAATTTTCAATTAATAAATATTAATTGGAGGTTGTAGATTGTGAAATACGTGAACTGTACAGTGATAGGTGAAGACATCCGCAATAATTCTATGGCATTTTAATAACATCGTTTACCTGTTTATACACAGCTACAATAGAAAGTAAAAATAATTGATTGATTGATTGTTGGTTGCTTAACGTCCAGTGGCAAATATTTCATGCATATTCAGGACGAGAACAAATTAACAATAAATACAATAGGTAGGTTCTGTTATAGGGTCGTCTGGGATTAAGGTCGGAGAAATTTAGACTGCCACGGGAAATATGGGAATATTGGATAGGGACAGAAATTTAGCCTTGCAACAGGTCACCTACGGACCCCTCAAAGAGTAAAAATAATTGAAGTAGATCAGGCCCAGGATAGGGATATGCTAGGATGCTGTCTGGTAGAAATGAAGTAGCGAAGATAGAAAAAACAGCATATTTAAGGAATTTAATATTTCTCCACTGCAGAGACAATCATTTCGGGACCATCTATCAGCTAGTTCAAAGGTACAGAAGCATCTGCAATCCAGAGTACGATAAACCAACCCTCAAATTACACCGATGTTAGTCAACGTGAAAACAAAGATCTGTTATAACCAGACGTAAAGTGGTTTCAGAGGAAGATATTCTAACTCTGATTTTGACCATCTAAAATCCTGATTTTATTGAAGAAAACGGATCCACAGAAAATTCATTGATCCAACAGTATAAAACTGCACAAATAGAAACAGGAACCCTAAACCCAAAATTGACATTTTAGTCTCTGATGCATGATTTTTATTATTGTTTTGGCTTTTAACTAGCTGTCAGTAACTGCGAGTACTCTCAAATAGTACTTTCTTGTTAATTTGACCTGTTAATATATACCAGCTTTGATTATCTGGAATATCAACAATTTTTCACTTCTTCGAACTATGGACATCATAATTATTTCATTTCTCCTTGAATACTGTTCTCGTACTTGTACAGGACGTTTTAATTGAATAGTTTTCTTGTTGATATTCACCCCATATGTACCAAGTGGTACATTAGTTTTATTTATACTACAGAACTTTCTTGGTATTCCTTATCGGAAGATTTTGTACATACAGACGAAGAAGTATACTTAACGACAAAATTATTTTTCATTTACCTGTGTATGATATGAAACCGGTTTATTTTCAAAAGTGATGATATTCTAAAAATTGTTAAATATTTCGTCGTATCATACTTTAACTTTGTTAAACCTGTTTATTTACTTTTGACCTTAATTATTATCCCTAATAATTTTATTAACAATGTATTTGCATTCAGGTATCGCCGATCAAATTTATTTGTTCTTAGTGTGTTAATTTTCGATTTTTTGATTGAGTTAAGCCTTCCAATTGATATTTTATCGTGTGTTTTTCTATGTTGTGATGTTATACTATTGTTTCAGAAAAAGGGAGAAGGTTTGGTACCATTAAAACGTTTAATCCCGCTGCAAATGTTTGCACCTATCCCAATTCAGGAATCTGATGTAGTCGTTTGTTTATGTAATTTATACGTGTTTCTCGTTTTTCGTCTTATATAGATTAGACCGTTGGTTTTCCCGCTTTGAATGGTTTTACACTAGTAATTTTAGGGGCCCTTTATAGCTGGTTGTTCGGTGAGCGCCAAGGCTCCGTGTTTAAGGCAGTACCTTGACCTGTAATGGTTTACTTTTATAAATTGTTATTTGGATGGAGAATTGTCTGATTGGCACTCATACCACATCTTCCTATATCTATATATCATGCATGAATGATATCGACATGAACACTAGAACTATATATGACTTCTTTTGTTCATACGACTAGGACTTTGGAAGGAAATGAACTACAACAGAAGGTGTTCTTGAAAGTAAGCACATGTTTTTTTTACAATAATAATGCAGATTTCCTAAATTTACTATGATATTTATGGTATATTTAAAGTAATTTATGCCCTTGGTGCTAGTCAAGGGGCATAAAATATTAACTCATTGACATTATCCTGCTATGTATATACTACTTAAGAGTAAAAGGTTTTACATGACATATATAGCGTCGAATATAAATTACGAATACTTTTGTATATTTATATCTAGACGTCTATTGAGACGGCAATATCTTCTAACATATGTATGTTTGCCATCCGTGTTATCTGTCTGATCTCTATCCATTGTTCTGTTTTTATTCAGTCAAAATCTCTTTAAGGGAGTACGCTGTTCAGGTTGATGTAATTAGAATGCTTCAAAATGGCATATACAATAAAGATATAACACTTCTGAAAATGTTTTCATGTTTATTTAAGAAATCCATGTCAAAATTTTTTTTATCATACAATTAGTAAAGGAGGTAATTCTTCACATTTTCACTAGAAAACCACCTTTACCTTTAAATAAAAAATATCATATAAATAAAATATAAAACAATAAACCAATTACAATTTACAATAAATAGTATAAATACTTGTCAAATTGCAAAGAATTTAATACTTATTTTGCAGAATGATGTTAAATTACAGCGCCACCTATAACATGGATTTTCCAAAATCCACACTTCCTACAACCTTTATGGCGTAAAACATAGGAAATTGTAATTAGAACCATATTTCAAAATTAATAGTTAAAAGGAAGGTCTAATGATCTTAAAAATTGATACAAGAAAAAAATCCATGTTGGAATTAGAAAATAAGCTTAATTTGAATTTTCAAAAACTAGATTTTTCCAAAAATCCACACTTCCTACAACCTTTTAGGGCATAAAAAATAGGAAATTGTAATTAGAACCATATTTCAAAAATTAATAGTTAAAAAGGAAGGTCTAATGATCTTAAAAATTGATACAAAAAAAAAATCCATGTTGGAATTAGAAAATGAACTGAATTTGAATTTCAAAAACTGTGATTTTGACCATATTTTGTACAATTCCAGTAGTAATATTGTCTCAATATTCTTTAAAAACTTCATAAACAAGAATTAAAACATGCCATTATACAGCAAATGAACATGTGATGTAAAATAGTAAACAGTGTTTTTCAACTTTTTCATTTGCTCAATCTGTAACACACAGTCATATGTTGACCCTCACAGGAATTTGCCGGAAAATGGTCAAATTCAGAATTTTGTTAAAATTTAACCCTTATCATAACTGAAAAAATAACAAACTTTACATGTATACCATAATATGGTATAATTTAAACTATACCTTGAAATTAAAAGGGGTTAAGTCAAACAATGCACCATTCAGATACCAAAGTTCCTTTACAATGTAAATATTGACAAGTTGGTAATACCATGACAATACTCAAAATTCATCCCCTTTTTTCATTTCGGAATCATTAGCTGAAATATTTTTTAATTATCACATAAATTCTAGCTCAATACAGTCCCTAGGATCAATTTGATATAAAGTATTTTCCAAAATATCAATAGATGACTTTCCAATTGTGCTTAGACCAGAATTGCATGCATCAGATAATAAAAGGATAAAAAATAAACATACTCAATAAGAAAAAAATACCTGAACATTATTTGACACGCGAATTAGTTTTTTTAACAAAACAAAAAAATACATCTGAAGACCATAATCCTTAGACATAAAAGATAAATTTTGAATATGAAATAACCTAAAATATAGTGAGCACTCTCCCATATCCACAAGAATTTTCTTACAAGCCCCAATCCGAAAGAAATGGTCACCAAATTCAGATTTTTCTGATTATGATATCAATCCAATGCAAGGTCTTGATGCAAGGAGATTTCCATCCAAATTTGCAGAGAATTGGATAAGTACTGAAGCCACTATTCATTGACATTCCCTTAGTACTTTCGATAAACAAGATTTATCTCCCATTTGCAGAGTTATCTGCTCTTCTTAGAAGGTATTTTTATACTAACTACTGTGTTTCTGCATTTTTTCTTTACACATAGCATTATGCCATAGGGCAAACTTATAGTGTTGCGTAAATTAATTTCACATGTTTTAATTTGCACAGATAACTATAGGCCACTCAAATTAAAGAGAAACAAGAATGTGTCCATAGTACATGGATGCCCGACTTCCACTAACATTTTCTATGTTCAGTGGACCGTGAAATTGGGATTAAAACTCTAATTTGACATTACAATTAGAAAGATCATATCATAGGGAACATGTGTACTAAGTTTCAAGTTGATTGGACTTCAACTTCATCAAAAACTACCTTGACCAAAAACTTTAACCTGAAGCGGGACAGACGGACAAACTAACAGACCAGAAAACATAATGCCCATAAATAGAGCATAAAATTAAAGAGTATTTTTGCCCTATCTGTTCAATACAAAATACAAATTGAATTGGTGATGTCTTCATGCCATTGATCCACATTAGTTCTTTTTCATGGTTCTTGTAAATGGAGGTAACTCCAACTTTCGAAAAATAGGAATACCATGTCCAGTATTTGAGAAACAGACCTAAACAGTAAAATTCAACCAAGATTGGAATGTAGTTCTAAATTAGGGTATAAAATATCAAAGGTACATGCTAAAGTCTATCAAGCTTCTGGTTTTAAACTTTTGAAAAGTCAGATATAGCATCCACTATTTTCTTTGATTTGGTGACACGCACTTTTCCATTTACATCCTCCTCTTTCAGAACATCTTCTATTCCTTGGCGGCCATCTCTCGCATATGAAAGGTGTAAATGAGAAAAGGACATGCCACTTGCTGCTATTACATTTGCAGTTCTTGGTGTTATTACTTTCTTCTCTGTAAGAGGTGTCAAAGTAGGGAGAAGTAGTTTCGTTTTCTGGTTGTGGTCATATCTCCTTAAAGCTGAATCAAAGGAAAAAGATGACAATTGTCTTGCTTCTGTTGATGGAGCCAAGTGATGGAAAAGACGACTCAAAGCAACAACATCCTCCATCGAATCATGACCGTCGTATGTTTCATTTAATACTGTATTGTACAAATTTGATTGTGAATATGAGGTTAATCCAGGTAATAAAGATTTGAATAATTGTAGCGTATCCAAAAATCCAACAATGGAACATGAAAATTCATTCATAATTGAACAATTATTTAAAGCACAAAATAGCACTGGTATGTCATATGATTTGATGTTATGACCAATGATGACGTTTTCCTTGTTCCGCGAAAAATTGTAGAAAAGCTCCAAAGCCTCTTTGATGCTTACAGATTTTACTTCCTTGTCATGGCAAAACATCTTGCTTCCTTCAACTTTGATACCTGTTATTTCCTGTGCCTTAGGTGTTATCGGCTTCTTTGGAAGTACATATGTGTTGATGGAACCTTTGTCTGATGTTGCGGAAATCTGTGTTATGTGAGAGTTTCTTGCTAAAATATAAAAAGCATAATATTAGAAAATCACTTTTAAGAAAGGCATGTTGAACAAGCACTCGCCAACCATACCATGCCAATTAGGTTTGAAAAATGCATTGACTAGAAACTTTTAAACGTTACAAGCCCAAGCTTTTGAAGCCTGTCATTCTTATCATTTATGCTATTTGAATGTTCATCAATCTCGTTTTTGTTTTCAAGATATAGGCAAATTGAAGCTAAACTTGTCAAATCGGGGGCCATAACTAAAATTTGGTACTGAACAGTTCATTTTAAGAATAAATTGTTTTGGAAATTGGGGACCTAATATCTGACCATACATTGTTGTTTGAGCATAGTAGCCATACACAATATCTTGGAGGCATACAAGTATAATATATAGCACAAACTGCTCACCCTTTTAGAGTACCTGAATTTAATTTATGTTTTTAGTGTGGTTCATCATTTTGTTTTCCGTTGTGCATATGTTGTATTTGCAGTTGATCGATTTTATAATGAATTTGTCTAGTAATTTAGGAACATGTATAAAGTTTTCAAATTTTTTTTTATGAAAAATATGGTTGCAATTTCAATATTGAATAAAAGTTTCTCCATGTCCATATTAAAGGAATTCTGAAAACATATATATGTCAGATCAAATTTATATAGTACAGATATATCTTCTTATTGCAATCATACTTAAGCCTGTTGCTTCAATGTCGAAGAAAATTTGATTCACTTTAGTGGTCCATTCAATCATTTTGTATGCAGGTTGCAGTGATGGACTTGGAATTTCCTCAATGTCATCTGAAGGGTGGTCTTCCAAACCAATGCCAGAAGAATAAGTGACACCTTCTCTAACTTCTTTAGTAGCAAGCTTTTGATGTCTGAAATAATCCAAATGAATAACTAGAAAATATGGCATCATAAAGGGTCTCTTCAGCCTTAGTCCATTAAATCGCAAACACTTCAAAATCAATAGGATGATGCTTTACATTGTGAATACATTTCATATCAATCAGTCAAAATAAAATTGAGTTATCATACAACATAGGAATTGGTGAAGGACAGACATACGGATAGAGTGATTACTACATGTATAGAGCAATTTGTGTGTCCTTATTATCTATATTATTTCACATATGATAATGAACTGTAGGAGGATTTGATTGACTTACTCACAAACTGAATGAAGTCTTGACATTTATGTGTTTTTTTTAAAACATACTATATCACTATTAAATGCAATGTAAAAATATTTTTCCAATTGGTTGCAGGAACTTGTTGTCCCGAGTGCACTGTGTTTGTGTGTTTATCATAACATTCATCAATCAAATAAACTTATTGGGTAGTCAGCTCATTGGTTACCAGACACTGCGTCCCCCCTCCCCTCAGAATTTAAAAACAGCAACACAGAAATAATCCCCCAAAAGATAGGCCCTTTGGGAGAACATTCCGTCTCATTTAATCAACCGTAAAATTAAGGTACCTATTTGACTGGCGTTACATAAGTACCAAATTGAATCCGCAGACCCAGCCTCAAGAGGTGTTTCCGCAGAAGGTCTTCTTACAATGGATCAATGGATTGTTCCTCCTGACTTTCTGTTGAAATCGACAAAAAGGCCCGATTCATTGAACTATGACTCAGATATCGTTTGCACTAGTGACCCGGAAATTAAAAGGTACATGTATCTGTAAGTACAATTGTATCTAGTCAACCAAATCAGGACAATTGGTTTGACTTTTGAACAAACTCATAGATCATCATTCATCGTAGGATGGATTCTTAAGGTGCAAACAATTGTTGTATCGTTGTCGTGCCCGTAAACAGAATTTGAGAAACTCAATTTGGATAAAGAGAAAGTGGATTCTAAGATATGCTTATCAGTGACCGACATGAATGAAGCCGAAAGGGCTGTTTTGATTGCAATTCAACTACAAGTGTTTTCTCCGAAATCAGTGCTATCTCTGATGGATCTGATCACGTGAAAAGAGATAGTTATATTAGAAATCTAGACCCGATTCTTGATGATAGCTTATTGCGTGTAGGAGGTAGATTACATGAATCAAATATGCCTATGGAGAGTAAACATCCTGTTATTCTACCTAAAATCTTCATTTGTCTGATTTAATTCTACGTCATATTCACTTGAACTTAAGCATAGTGGTAGAAATCATATGTTGTCACGTTTAAGGGAGAAATACTGGAGTTAATGTCCAACAGCTATTCGAAAACTAATTTCTGAGTGTGGTATGTCGTAAACAGGGTTCTCGAATAGGAGAACAGAAAATGGCAAATTTCGGAAGATCGTTTGTTACCGAACGAGCCACTATTTACTAGAGTTGGAGTGGACTATTTTGGGCCATTTGAAGTCAAAATCAAGCGAAGCCATGTGAAACGGTATGGTGTAATTTTACGTGTTTAGCTAGTCGAGCTGTACACCTGGAAGTTGCAGCTTCTTTGGATACCAACTCTTACATAAATGCTTTGCGAAGGTTTATCGCTAGGCGTGGACAAGTTGTGAAGATTCGGATAATGGAACAAATTTCGTTGGGCTGAAAAAGAATTGAAGCGCTCTATTAGTGATTGGAATGTAGAACAAATTCATGATGTTATGTTGCAACGGAATATCGATTGGCAATTTAATCCACCCGCTGGATCGCACCATGGTGGTGTCTGGGAGAGACTTATTAGATCTGTTCGTAAAGTTATGAATAGCGTTATAAAGGAGCAAATATTGGATGATGAAAGTCTTCATACACTTGTGTGCGATCGAGTCTATACTGAATAGTCGACCGATAACTAGAAACACTGATTCTCACCGTGATCTAGAACCTTTGACACCTAATCATTTACTTGATGAAGAAACCAAACCTTCCGCCAGGTGTTTTTGTAAAACTGACAATTATTGCAGACGTCGTTGGAGGCAAATTCAGTATATGGTCAACTTGTTCTGGCAACGATGGATACATGCATACTTACCGTTTTCAGGAGCGTCAAAAGTGGCAGGAGATTAAACGTAACTTACAAATTGGTGATGTTGTTCTTGTTGTGGACTGTAATGCCGCTAGAAATTCTTGGCCAATGGGCATTATCGTAGAGACAATTCCTGATGGTGCAGGACTGATGCGTCAAGTAAAGGTCAAGACAGCAACCAACATTCTTACCCGTCCAGTAGACAACTGTGTGTTATTCTTGAGTGTGACTAACTACATTGTGTATTTGACTTTATTATGATTTTGAGTACAGACTTTTATATATGTATTTTTAATTGTTTCGCATGAAGCTCCACAATTAGAGGGCTGGGATGTAGAGGTCATATTTTGCTTTAGGGCCGACTTGACCATTAAGTAGTTCACTACGTTGCTTTCCCCACACCAGAAGCATACCTATTTTTGATTACACGAGGTTAAGATGCATTTATATGTACTGAGAAATTTGGTTTAGATACTTCTGTTTTGGTAAGAATTCTCTATTAAATAATATTTATATAATTGTATAAATAAGCATAAAATAAGATATTCATATTTCACTGGGTAAATAACACTGAAAACTTGTACATTTTAATTTGAATACGCAGTTGTGTCATTTCACAGATTCTATGTATCGTACATGTATAAAACACTTTGCATCTAGTAAGATTTACATTTGAGAAGTAATAACTCATTTTGAAGCTCATTTGAAAGGTTTATTAAAGTAATGTTGTATTGATTTTTCATTGGCAATTTGCATATATTTGGTGATGGCGACTGCCACGCAAATGAGCTAAAAGCTGCGGCTTGTGTTACATATTTTACGTGCTATGAACAAATTTCACAACTGATTATTGACATGAATTTTATGTTGCAATCTCATATATTTAAGAAGTGATTTGCTATAAGAGTATAAGAATTATCAGTTAGTTGAAAAAATCGAAAAATAATCGCATTTCGAATTCACTTTCATCAATGCTTCAACCTGAAAATTTGAAGCAAGGGTGGGACACAAAACCTTCACAAAATAAGATACATGTAGAAGTACTTTATATGCTTGTTTTATAAATAACCATATACAACTTCGTGCACGGGTTGTAGATGTGTCTCTTCAGAAGGACTGGTACCTAGTACAGGACAAAGGACATTTTGCAGTATTTTCAGTCCAGCTTGCCATCCTCATCAGATGGGTATGAACGTGCTAAAGGAGAATGGGAAGAAATGGCAAATGTTGGACTTGTCATCAGTCCGATGATTTGATGAGGTATCTGTTTATCCAGAGTTGATAGGGACAGTTCGAGATCGGCTTCTTCCATCTCATGCAGTCAAAAATGACAGGTGGTAGTCACCAAATCATTTTGTTGCATGTACTTAAGCGACCATTGAAGAAGCACAGCTATCAAGTCACCAGAAACCAGCAGGACTAACACTTGCAGATTTCGTTTATCCTAAGTCCAGTGCAATAAAACAATCGACATAAGTTTAAGGTTATATACATTGTATGACGTCCATTTTCCTGAACTAGTACACATTTTATTTAAGGACAGTTGAGGCCCACCACGGAGTGACAGAATTTCTCATTGCATTGAGACCCATTGGTGGCCTTCAGCTGTTATTTGATATCTGGTCAGGTTGTTGTCTCTTTGACATATTCCCCATTTCTCAGTTTTATCGTAAAACATATTTAGCTGCTGTATAGCATTTTGCTTTCAATGTATAATATCCAAAATTAAAAGGGATCTTAGGCACTTATTATTTTTCTTAATGGAAAAGGAGGGGAGGTTAATTTTTATTCCAAGTTTTTCTGATTTTTTTTTTCAAATGAGAAATATAACAGCCTAGTTTATAACAAATAACATAGGAACTTGCGAACTAACTATTACTTGACTCACGTTCTTCAAATTTAGTTATACATATATATTGTTATATATAAATAAATATTTACATATTAAATGACTGAAAAATAGTCAACGATTAATCTTACCGGACGATGGATCATGTAATTATGATACAGTACTGCTACAAAATATAATATATAACAATTTAAAAGGGTTCAACATCACCATAAAATAACAATAAAATGAACAAATGTTAGATATTTCGGATAACAGATATCTTTCTTCAGTAAAACCACGATGTAAAATGAATCAATTATCACAATCTTGAAATTTATACAAATAAAACACTTCAAGCGAACATCAGAGACGCTGGTACAATTTTAAAACTTCCAAACACGGCGCAAAGACTGCAAAGATATGCGAAAATAAAATAGTTATTTGCGATGTGAACTGGCACAACTCTAAAATTCCAACAGTCCCCCAAAAAATGCCCTATCCGATCCAAGTTGGTATAGTATTTCAAATTTGACAACGGTAGGGCAATTGTAACAGAAACTACATATTTAAGCCTCCCAAAACAAATAACAGTTTAATAATGATTACAAAATTAAGTAAAATTTTATTTAATAAGGTAAAATAATTGAACGTGGCTGCGTACTTGTACATCCATCCCAAATGAAAATAGCCCTGTAATTTGAACTGGTATGATTTTTAAAAATTTTTAAAATTGTAAATCCAGTACGGAAGCCGGAGATACTGGAATCAATTGATAGTAGGAAAACAGTGATGGTAAGGAAAATAATTGACTCATTCTATGTTTTTTCATTTATGACCTCTGGGGAAACCTTAACTTTCTAATCCAAAATCTTTCCTGAGCGACTCTGTGGAACTTCGACCAACCCTCGTTGTGGTTTATGATTGTGATGGTAAAATTTTGAGATCAGCTTGGGTGCCCAGGTGATCTCGAGTGACGACTTAGGGAGATCGGGCTTGCAAGTGTAGTCACTTCGCTGACCATTTATGCGTTTGTTGAATGGCTGCTCTGTCTCGCCAACATTCTGCATGCCACATCGACACTGAATGAGGTATACAACATTATAGTGTACACAGACCCAGTCGAGTGGCAAGTAAATGTTTGAGTATTTAGTATTTGTTGACAAGTCATACATCGTCTGTTACCACATGACTTGCACCGTCCTGCAGTTGAACAACTTTTATTTGAGGAGACGTCAGTTTACAAATAAGTCTGAAAGACTTGTTGGTCTCCAAAGCCAAGACAGGAGGATTGGGAAAGATCTTGGATAATTTTGGGTGCTTGGCAATAATTTGCCAATTGGCACGGATCAAACGTGAAAGCTTAGTAAAGGCGGGATTGTATGTTAGAACAAACGGAACTATTTTGCTGCGCCTCTTCCGTTTATACTGTAACAGGTCATTGCGGCTGTTATAGCACGCCCTTATATATATACATATATATAGATTCTACGGCTATTTCAAAGATGATTGATTGTCAGTTGCCTAACGTCCAGTGGCAAATATTTCATGCATGTTCAGGATGAGAACAAGTTAACAATAAATACAATAAGTAGGTCTTGTCATAATATCAAAGATAATAGTTCTCTCAAAATGATAAAAGAGCGGAAAACTGAATATTTGAGTAAATCAAGGACCATGCTCTGTACAAAGACGGAACACAATTTAAAATTGATCTGAACTTGTCATGATAAAACACTATATCAAAACACAAATCAATAGTTTTGCCAGATTGACGGACCGTAGACCAACAGGTTAACGTGTACATATTGTCCTCTACAAGGACTTTAAATCAGAAAGTGTAATGATATATGAATAATTTCAGCTAGATAATTTTGTTTAGACTATAAATAACTTTTAAATCATTTTGTTTCAGATGAGGAAAACAAAATGAAAACATCGAACAGCACTAATACCACTGGACCTGTCCATAAACAAGACATGTGAAACCCTAGTCACAGCAAAGATCATTGAAGCTGGTACAAGTACCAACACTAATACAACAGTGAATTTAGAACCTATACATAAACTGGATATAGCTGACAACTTAAAGTAAAATCTGAACCAATTCTATCAATGAATCATGACCCGATCAACTTCATACACAAATACAGCAGCAATGGAACCAGAAATTATCCATAAAGATGATAAATCTGAAAATATGGCAAATATGAAAAAGTCTCACAGATTGACAGCAAACAAGGCATTACTATGAGTACAAATGTGACAGAAGAGGAGCCGCCAGTTACAGTCTGTCAACAAGATGAACTTAAAACAGAACAGCCACAGGATCTGAACTCTCTGTCATTCTGATACAACAAAAGAACCGGACTTTATAATGGATGGAAAACAACATTATCACGAAGATTTACCAGAATATTTGCTATACGAATATGTAATGTTCAGTTTTACTACATTGCTTACATTGTACCAAAACCTCGGACCTCATGTTAAAGAACTAGATGTCATGTTTAAGAACTAGAGGATACGACTGATTCTCTAAAGAAAATGGAAAGCCTCAATCCTCTACCAAACAAAACTATACTCGCATCCATGGATGTGTTTTTTAAATACCAACATTCCACACGTAAGAATAGCAGTGTATATAAGAGGCATGGAACACTCCGCCAACTGAGTGCCTGGGTTTTGTTAAGCACTTCTGAAACAAGTACTGAAAAACAACGACTTTCTAATGACAAACTATATCCAGACAGGCAGTGCATCCGGCACAACTGATCCTAATGAATTTATTTTGATGAGACCTCAGGTGATGAAGCCAACCCCACCCTGAGGCCTGCCCAGATATTTAGATTACATGCCCAGAGAAACAAACCTGATGGATGACTACGAGTTACATCCAGAAGGAACCATTATAACGGATGTTCATAAATAAAACGGACAAACATCAATTTCTTTCTCATAAAAGTTGAAATCTTAAATACTGCCCCGTGGTATTCCACTCACCCATGCATTGTGAATCAAGAGAATATGTATGTTCTATCAAAAATAAGTAAAATTCTAATCTTGGACAACTACATTAACATCTAGTTTTTTTAGGAAAATGTGGTGTTGAAAAGAAAGCAAAATGGAAGAAGTTGACCTAAGAAAAAAGGATTTGGGCTAGACATTTCAAAGACAATCTAATTAACATCAGAGTCAACACTGCTAATGGACTGGAAAGGCAGCATCTTATTGTACAAAGACCATTAAGCAGAGACAAGCTATTCTTTTCTGTTTGCTGTCCATAATTATTCACAGATTTTTACCAGCGAGTTATGTAAGGATATGTTTATATGCTTATCTATTGGATTACATTCAAGTAGCTATTTATTATCTATAAAAACTTTGTGCTTTTAGAAATATTTTTTTCATTTCGGCGTATTTTCTTAAGCAATCTTTTATTTTTTAAGGTTCTTAACTTGTTTCTTTAAATTTGGAACAAATGTTCATTGTGAGGTGAACTTCAACACTGTTCCTTCAACAGTTGCTAAACCACTATATTACATCGTGCTTTTCTACAGAATAAGGTTAAATTTCTGAATGACACCATCCTAAACTATTGAAAGCTAGCATGTTCATTAACCGTAATATCTATACTGTAAATTAGATACACCTTCATGGGTGTAAGTAAAACTTGTGAAAGATGAAGGCTTGATATATCTGTTTTACAGTGCTATAGAAATATACTTAAAAATAGTTTACATTGAATGTTGTAATGTTATCTAGTGCTTCTTTGTGTTTACAGAAAACAAAAAAGTATGGAAGGCTACAGGACATGTGCAGATTTCATTCTAAAATTTTACACAACCGTCCTACTAAATTTGTAAACCACTACCTTGCAAAATTGCCACCATCAGTTTTTAAATTCCATTGAAAACTTTTCGGCTGTTGGAGATTGTGAGTTTATTATTCTGAGTGTGGATTCCGATAACGTTTATACCTTCAATCTAGGGGAAAACAAGAATGTTCTTGAATGGACTTTCAGAAGAATAACTTACCATGCAAGCGCATTCTGTCAGTGATTCACTTTTCCTCAAATTGTGACTGGAATTATACAATTATAGAAGCTTGCAACACCAACCTGAAACCAGAATCATACCAAAAAAAAAAAACACAAAAGGAAAAATGTTGCCACAAGAACTGTAAAACTAAAGGAAGTCTCACGAAATGTCTTGAGCTAATGAAAAAGGAAACATCCTTATTTAACATTCCACATGAAATAAAGCAGATCAAGTTCTACTTTTAAAACGGCTTAAAAAATCTTGAACAATGGAGTGATACATGGCTCTTGACATTCCACCCAGAAAATGTATACATATAAATATAAGCAGAGGGCCTCTCTACCACCATCCAATGACATGTATAAAACAATGACATGTATGAAAACGTACACCAATCTCATGTTACTCTCCAGTTGAGGTCCAGTACTACCCCAGTGGTTTACGCAGACTATATATTTGTAGCTTTTGCACAAGTGAAAAATTGTACAGTTAACACTTTTTAATTTGAGACAATTTAAAAGAAAGACTCAACTTTGGGAAACACGAGGTTGCTGCATCTTTGAAGAAAATCGAATTCATTTGCTTTCTGAATTATACTGCTTTTAATAATTTAGTTTGGATCTATATGCATTCAATTTAAGGTACAATCAAGCATTAAAATTTTAAAAATTTAGAAGTCAATTTTTCTTAACAAAACTTGGACATGATCGTTCTTTGGATGTAACCTTGTTCAACCATGTAGAAAATGTAAACAAAGCAATCAGCTGTCAATGTGTCCTTTAGCCATTTGATTGATTGATTGTTGGTTGCTTAACGTCCAGTGGCAAATATTTCATGCATATTCAGGACGAGAACAAGTTAACAATAAATACAATAGGTAGGTTCTGTAATAGGGGCTTCCGGGATTAAGGTCGGAGAAATTTAGACTGTCACGGGAAATGAGGGTATATTGATAGGGACAGAAATTTAGCCTTGCAACAGGCCACCTACGGACCCTCAAAGAGTTGTTACAAGGGTTCTTAACGTGCAAAGAGCGTGGCACTCTTTACACGAGGCATCGGATTTAACGTCCCATTCTGACCGGACGTGGCTGCAAACATCCCGCACAGCCAAACGGACGCCCCACTTTAGCAAGGGTTTTACTGCCGGTCGGAGGAAGACCAATGGTGACCATACTTTATTCCCCAGTCACCCTTGGGGTTAGCCATTTGAACTGATCCACCCATTTTGTAAAGAGTTTACATTTTATGTTTTCTCTATATATTTTTGTGTTATAAACCTGGGTCATTGGATTCTTGAAATAAAACAGGGATATTATTGACTTGAAACTGTTCCTTTTACCGTATATTTTTTTTTTCTGTTTTCATTTTGATTCAAACTAGAAGTCGTTTGCGATTGAACCACTTATACCAGAACTATGTAGGGGAGTAGCAGTACCCTTACCTAAATTCAGAAAGTCTCGCTGTACAATCTGCAAGTGGGAATATTATCAGACATAGTGAATTTAAAAGTGAAAATCAATTTTCAATTAATAAATATTAATTGAGGTTGTAGATTGTGAAATACGTGAACTGTACAGTGATAGGTGAAGACATCCGCAGTAATTCTATGGCATTTAATAACATCGTTTACCTGTTTATACACAGCTACAATAGAAAGTAAAATAATTGATTGATTGATTGTTGGTTGCTTAACGTCCAGTGGCAAATATTTCATGCATATTCAGGACGAGAACAAATTAACAATAAATACAATAGGTAGGTTCTGTAATAGGGTCGTCCGGGATTAAGGTCGGAGAAATTTAGACTGCCACGGAAATATGGGAATATTGGATAGGGACAGAAATTTAGCCTTGCAACAGGTCACCTGCGGACCCCTCAAAGAGTAAAAATAATTGAAGTAGATCAGGCCCAGGATAGGGATATGCTAGGATGCTGTCTGGTAGAAATGAAGTAGTGAAGATAGAAACAACACATATATTTAAGAATTAATATTCTCCACTGCAGAGACAATCATTTCGGGACCATCTATCAGCTAGTTCAAAGGTACAGAAGCATCTGCAATCCAGAGTACGATAAACCAACCCTCAAATTACACCGATGTTAGTCAACGTGAAAACAAAGATCTGTTATAACCAGACGTAAAGTGGTTTCAGAGGAAGATATTCTAACTCTGATTTTGACCATCTAAAATCCTGATTTTATTGAAGAAAACGGATCCACAGAAAATTCATTGATCCAACAGTATAAAACTGCACAAATAGAAACAGGAACCCTAAACCCAAAATTGACATTTTAGTCTCTGATGCATGATTTTTATTATTGTTTTGGCTTTTAACTAGCTGTCAGTAACTGCGAGTACTCTCAAATAGTACTTTCTTGTTAATTTGACCTGTTAATATATACCAGCTTTGATTATCTGGAATATCAACAATTTTCACTTCTTCGAACTATGAACATCATAATTATTTCATTTCTCCTTGAATACTGTTCTCGTACTTGTACAGGACGTTTTAATTGAATAGTTTTCTTGTTGATATTCACCCCATATGTACCAAGTGGTACATTAGTTTTATTTATACTACAGAACTTTCTTGGTATTCCTTATCGGAAGATTTTGTACATACAGACGAAGAAGTATACTTAACGACAAAATTATTTTCATTTACCTGTGTATGATATGAAACCGGTTTATTTTCAAAAGTGATGATATTCTAAAATTGTTAAATATTTCGTCGTATCATACTTTAACTTTGTTAAACCTGTTTATTTACTTTTGACCTTAATTATTATACCTAATAATTTTATTAACAATGTATTTGCATTCAGGTATCGCCGATCAAATTTATTTGTTCATAGTGTGTTAATTTTCGATTTTTTGATTGAGTTAAGCCTTCCAATTGATATTTTATCGTGTGTTTTTCTATGTTGTGATGTTATACTATTGTTTCAGAAAAAGGGAGAAGGTTTGGTACCATTAAAACGTTTAATCCCGCTGCAAATGTTTGCACCTATCCCAATTCAGGAATCTGATGTAGTCGTTTGTTTTTGTAATTTATACGTGTTTCTCGTTTTTCGTCTTATATAGATTAGACCGTTGGTTTTCCCGCTTTGAATGGTTTTACACTAGTAATTTTAGGGGCCCTTTATAGCTTGTTGTTCGGTGAGAGCCAAGGCTCCGTGTTTAAGGCAGTACCTTGACCTGTAATGGTTTACTTTTATAAATTGTTATTTGGATGGAGAATTGTCTGATTGGCACTCACCACATCTTCCTATATCTATATATCATGCATGAATGATATCGACATGAACACTAGAACTATATATGACTTTTCTTTGTTCATACGACTAGACTTTGGAAGGAAATGAACTTCAACAGAAGGTGTTCTTGAAAGTAAGCACATGTTTTTTTACAATAATAATGCAGATTTCCTAAATTTACTATGATATTTATGGTATATTTAGTAATTTATGCCCGGTGCTAGTCAAGGGCATAAAATATTAACTCATTGACATTATCCTGCTATGTATATACTACTTAAGAGTAAAAGGTTCTACATGACATGTATAGCGTCGAATATAAATTACGAATACTTTTGTATATTTATTTCTAGACGTCTATTAAGACGGCAATATATTCTTATAAATGTATGTTTGCCATCCGTGGTATTTGTCTGATCTCTATCCATTGTTCTGTTTTTATTCAGTCAAAATCTCTTTAAGGAGTACGCTGTTCAGGTTGATGTAATTAGAATGCTTCAAAATGGCATATACAATAAAGATATAACACTTCTGAAAATGTTTTCATGTTTATTTAAGAAATCCATGTCAAAATTTTTTTTATCATACAATTAGTAAAGGAGGTAATTCTTCACATTTTCACTAGAAAACCACCTTTACCTTTAAATAAAAATATCATATAAATAAAATATAAAACAATAAACCAATTACAATTTACAATAAATAGTATAAATACTTGTCAAATTGCAAAGAATTTAATACTTATTTTGCAGAATGATGTTAAATTACAGCGCCACCTATAACATGGATTTTCCAAAATCCACACTTCTACAACCTTTATGGCGTAAAACATAGGAAATTGTAATTAGAACCATATTTCAAAATTAATAGTTAAAAGGAAGGTCTAATGATTTAAAATTGATGATACAAAAAATCCATGTTGGAATTAGATAAGCTTAATTTGAATTTTCAAAACTAGATTTTTCCAAAAATCCACACTTCCTACAACCTTTTAGGGCATATAAAATAGGAAATTGTAATTAGAACCATATTTCAAAAATTAATAGTTAAAAAGGAAGGTCTAATGATCTTAAAAATTGATACAAAAAATCCATGTTGGAATTAGAAAATGAACTGAATTTGAATTTCAAAAACTGTGATTTTGACCATATTTTGTACAATTCCAGTAGTAATATTGTCTCAATATTCTTTAAAAACTTCATAAACAAGAATTAAAACATGCCATTATACAGCAAATGAACATGTGATGTAAAATAGTAAACAGTGTTTTTCAACTTTTTCATTTGCTCAATCTGTAACACACAGTCATATGTTGACCCTCACAGGAATTTGCCGGAAAATGGCCAAATTCAGAATTTTGTTAAAATTTAACCCTTATCATAACTGAAAAAAAATAACAAACTTTACATGTATACCATAATATGGTATAATTTAAACTATACCTTGAAATTAAAAGGGGGTTAAGTCAAACAATGCACCATTCAGATACCAAAGTTCCCTTTACAATGTAAATATTGACAAGTTGGTAATACCATGACAATACTCAAAATTCATCCCCTTTTTTTCATTTCGGAATCATTAGCTGAAATATTTTTTAATTATCACATAAATTCTAGCTCAATACAGTCCCTAGGATCAATTTGATATAAAGTATTTTCCAAAATATCAATAGATGACTTTCCAATTGTGCTTAGACCAGAATTGCATGCATCAGATAATAAAAGGATAAAAATAAACATACTCAATAAGAAAAAATACCTGAACATTATTTGACACGCGAATTAGTTTTTAACAAAACAAAAAATACATCTGAAGACCATAATCCTTAGACATAAAAGATAAATTTTGAATATGAAATAACCTAAAATATAGTGAGCACCTCCCATATCCACAAGAATTTTCTTACAAGCCCCAATCCGAAAGAAATGGTCACCAAATTCAGATTTTTCTGATTATGATATCAATCCAATGCAAGGTCTTGATGCAAGGAGATTTCCATCCAAATTTGCAGAGAATTGGATAAGTACTGAAGCCACTATTCATTGACATTCCTTAGTACTTTCGATAAACAAGATTTATCTCCCATTTGCAGAGTTATCTGCTCTTCTTAGAAGTATTTTTATACTAACTACTGTGTTTCTGCATTTTTCTTTACACATAGCATTATGCCATAGGGCAAACTTATAGTGTTGCGTAAATTAATTTCACATGTTTTAATTTGCACAGATAACTATAGGCCACTCAAATTAAAGAGAAACAAGAATGTGTCCATAGTACATGGATGCCCGACTTCCACTAACATTTTCTATGTTCAGTGGACCGTGAAATTGGGATTAAAACTCTAATTTGACATTACAGTTAGAAAGATCATATCATAGGAACATGTGTACTAAGTTTCAAGTTGATTGGACTTCAACTTCATCAAAACTACCTTGACCAAAAACTTTAACCTGAAGGGACAGACGGACAAACTAACAGACCAGAAAACATAATGCCCATAAATAGAGCATAAAAATTAAAGAGTATTTTTGCCCTATCTGTTCAATACAAAATACAAATTGAATTGGTGATGTCTTCATGCCATTGATCCACATTAGTTCTTTTTCATGGTTCTTGTAAATGGAGGTAACTCCAACTTTCGAAAAATAGGGAATACCATGTCCAGTATTTGAGAAACAGACCTAAACAGTAAAATTCAACCAAGATTGGAATGTAGTTCTAAATTAGGGTATAAAATATCAAAGGTACATGCTAAAGTCTATCAAGCTTCTGGTTTTAAACTTTTGAAAAAGTCAGATATAGCATCCACTATTTTCTTTGATTTGGTGACACGCACTTTTCCATTTACATCCTCCTCTTTCAGAACATCTTCTATTCCTTGGCGGCCATCTCTCGCATATGAAAGGTGTAAATGAGAAAAGGACATGCCACTTGCTGCTATTACATTTGCAGTTCTTGGTGTTATTACTTTCTTCTCTGTAAGAGGTGTCAAAGTAGGGAGAAGTAGTTTCGTTTTCTGGTTGTGGTCATATCTCCTTAAAGCTGAATCAAAGGAAAAAGATGACAATTGTCTTGCTTCTGTTGATGGAGCCAAGTGATGGAAAAGACGACTCAAAGCAACATCCTCCATCGAATCATGACCGTCGTATGTTTCATTTAATACTGTATTGTACAAATTTGATTGTGAATATGAGGTTAATCCAGGTAATAAAGATTTGAATAATTGTAGCGTATCCAAAATCCAACAATGGAACATGAAAATTCATTCATAATTGAACAATTATTTAAAGCACAAAATAGCACTGGTATGTCATATGATTTGATGTTATGACCAATGATGACGTTTTCCTTGTTCCGCGAAAAATTGTAGAAAAAGCTCCAAAGCCTCTTTGATGCTTACAGATTTTACTTCCTTGTCATGGCAAAACATCTTGCTTCCTTCAACTTTGATACCTGTTATTTCCTGTGCCTTAGGTGTTATCGGCTTTGGAAGTACATATGTGTTGATGGAACCTTTGTCTGATGTTGCGGAAATCTGTGTGTTATGAGAGTTTCTTGCTAAAATATAAAAGCATAATATTAGAAAATCACTTTTAAGAAAGGCATGTTGAACAAGCACTCGCCAACCATACCATGCCAATTAGGTTTGAAAATGCATTGACTAGAAACTTTTAAACGTTACAAGCCCAAGCTTTTGAAGCCTGTCATTCTTATCATTTATGCTATTTGAATGTTCATCAATCTCGTTTTTGTTTTCAAAATATAGGCAAATTGAAGCTAAACTTGTCAAATCAGGGCCATAACTAAAATTTGGTACTGAACAGTTCATTTTAAGAATAAATTGTTTTGGAAATTGGGACCTAATATCTGACCATACATTGTTGTTTGAGCATAGTAGCCATACACAATATCTTGGAGGTACAAGTATAATATATAGCACAAACTGCTCACCCTTTTAGAGTACCTGAATTTAATTTATGTTTTAGTGTGGTTCATCATTTTGTTTTCCGTTGTGCATATGTTGTATTTGCAGTTGATCGATTTTATAATGAATTTGTCTAGTAATTTAGGAACATGTATAAAGTTTTCAAATTTTTTTATGAAAAATATGGTTGCAATTTCAATATTGAATAAAAGTTTCTCCATGTCCATATTAAAGGAATTCTGAAAACATATATATGTCAGATCAAATTTATATAGTACAGATATATCTTCTTATTGCAATCATACTTAAGCCTGTTGCTTCAATGTCGAAGAAAATTTGATTCACTTTAGTGGTCCATTCAATCATTTTGTATGCAGGTTGCAGTGATGGACTTGGAATTTCCTCAATGTCATCTGAAGGGTGGTCTTCCAAACCAATGCCAGAAGAATAAGTGACACCTTCTCTAACTTCTTTAGTAATTATGTATTTTCATTGTTAAATATGAAACTGTTTAATGAACCTTGATATTTGTTATATGAGCACATGCAGTGCTTGTCAAAATTGTCATCTCTAGTAGTTTCTAGGTTTTTATACCTGTCATTTATTGAATTTATTATTTTCTTGTATTACAGTATACTTTCCGATGCACAGGAGCGAAAGCACAAGCTGAACCCTCTCTAGCAGTAACGTAAACGGCTGAGCTGGCAGGGTTTGAGACAAAATATGAAAGAAAAACTTATTTACACACGAAAACCCATTTACGTTGCATTACTACTATGTTTAAAATGACCTGTATTATATTGTGTTACAGTTGACAAGTTTAGTTCTGGGCACATGATTTTCATCGAAAACAGATGTTCTGTTCACATATTATTACATTCATGGATATATATTGAAACACAGAAACCTTAAATGAAGCTTTAACGTTGGCTTGTTTAATGAAAAACTAGTAACTATGGTGCTAATTTTGTTTTGTTACTTCCCTTTGGCTGATCATTAGTTATTGTTTTACCTTATTTTTATTTATGTTCACTTCACCTTTTAGAGTGAATTGATTTTTTAGTGATTACTTTAGAAATCTTTAAAGAAATAAGTTCGAATATTTAAAATTGTAAGTAGACGAATAATGGTAATTTAGTTGTCTTTTAGTTAAAATAAAAGAGGGGTTGTTATTCCAGAGGCTTGTTAAACGTTTTAACTTGTTAAACTTTCTGTCCGTTTACCCATTTATCATGTTTATAAGTAAAATACGAAAAAAGGTTTTTTAAAATTTACTTCTAGATACTATCTCAAGCAATGAAAACATACAAAGCTTTAGTCCAAATTTTATTTTACTCATTTTAAGCTCAAATTGGACTAATAGTAACATATGGGTTATTCAAATAAAACTGCATATGGGTATTATTAATGGCCAATATATTTTTTATTCTTAATATCCTTTTCTATTCATTAATTGTATCAAGAAAGCAATTTGCTTACTAATAATCATAATTTTACTTGAGATTATTCATTAAAATTGAGAATGGAAATGGGGAATGTGTCAGAGAGACAACAACCCGACCACAGAACAGACAACAACAGAAGGTCACCAATAGGTCTTCAATACAGCGAGAAATTCCCGCACCCGGAGGCGTCCTTAAGCTGGCCCTAAACAAATATATATACTAGTTCAGTGATAATGGACGTCATACTAAACTCAAATTATACACAAGAAACTAAAAGTAAAAATAATACAAGACTAACAAAGGCCAGAGGCTCCTGACTTGGGACAGGCGCAAAAATGCGGCGGGTTAAACATGTTTATGAGATCTCAACCTCCCCTATACCTCTAGCCAATGTAGAAAAGTAAACGCATAACAATACGCACATTAAAAGTCAGTTAAAGAGAAGTCCGAGTCCGATGTCAGAAGATGTAACAAAGAAAATAAACAAAATGACAATAATACATAAATAACAACAGACTACTAGCAGTTAACTGACATGCCAGCTCAGACCTCAATTAAACTGATTGAAAGATTATGTCTTCATCATATGAATATCAGGCACAATCCCTCCCGTTAGGGGTTTAGTATCATACCATCATAAAATATATGAGAAGAGCATAACCCGTGTCATGCCAACAACTGGTTTTAAATAAATGTGTTTAGTTCCGATGCAAAGACCCTATAAGTGAATCAATATTAAAGCCAAAATATGCAATCTTTAATGACCTGACAACAGTATCGTAACTATAAAATGAAAATATATAAATCCAAAGCTAAGATATAATTAAAACTATTGTTCCCCTGTTTTTTTAAATTTGAAAATGGTCATAAACCATGCTTCTGTGGTACAACAAAATTTGTTTAGTTCCGATGCAAAGACCCTATAAGTGAATCAATATTAAAGCCAAAATATGCAATCTTTAATGACCTGACAACAGTATCGTAACTATAAAATGAAAATATATAAATCCAAAGCTAAGATATAATTAAAACTATTGTTCCCCTGTTTTTTAAATTTGAAAATGGTCATAAACCATGCTTCTGTGGTACAACAAAATTTTTAAGAGCAAGTTGTATATCCTCGGCTTGATAACACTAAATTGGTTCAAAATTGCATGTACATATGTGCAGTGAGATTTTAGAATTCTTATAAGAGTATATACCAATTGCGTTGATTGTAAAATGCTACCATAACAAAACTCAATTGAACTTGAAAATCATTGGACTATTTGACCAACAGCTATTTGTTAACCTCAAACAAGTCATAATATTAATGTTTTATTGATTTCAATCCCAAATAATGCAAAAATAAGAAAAGGTTAAAATACCTTATTATGTCAATTTAAGAGCTGAAATTTCCATTATCATGACAAACAGAATTGTTTATCCATAAAAGATGATTAAGCATGATTACTGACATCAAATATGACTTATTTTCATTGGAATAGGGACAACTTGTTAAAATTGAATTTCTGATAATTCTTTGTAATAGGAAGTACGCCACTATTTGATGGCCCCATTGCTTTTCTAGTTTAATTTCAATTTCAACCAAGCACTTTTTTAGTTGAAATAAAGTGACAATAATTGCACGTCAAAGCTACACTTTATGGTGTATTGAACTGAAAAAAATCAACATACCTTTTATGGTATGTATGATACCAAAATTTGAAAAAAAGTATTTTTAAGAAAACGCAACTAACTAAAATTATCAAATCATTAAGATAGTGACCTTTAATTTTTTTATTACTTTGTAAAATTAACCTTAAATTAAACAGCTATATTAGTTATATATTGATTTGTACTAAAGGTGTAGTTTGGTGTATTGCTGTCATATTTAAAGATTTAATTAATGTATGTTGAAAAAACTAAAATTTTAGTTTGAACTTAATTTAAATAGTTATTATACGACCGCAAACAATTTTTGCGCTCGTATATTGGTATGACGTAGGCATCGTATTCGTCGTCTTCGTAGTTGTCCAAAACGTTTAGAAATAAGGGGCCAAAAAGGGGCTAAAAATAAGCATTTTTCTAGTTTCATGACAATAACTTGTGTGTAAGTGTATGGATCTTTCTGAAATTGTACTACAAGGTTCCATATCACAAAGGGAAAGCTGGAATTGAGCTATGGGGTAATTGTCCAAAACGTTTAGAAATAAGGGGCCAAAAAGGGGCAAAAGAACAAGCATTTTTCTAGTTTCATGACAATAACTTGTGTGTAAGTGTATGGATCTTTCTGAAATTGTACTACAAGGTTCCATATCACAAAGGGAAAGCTGGAATTGAGTTATGGGGTAATTGTCCAAAACGTTTAGAAATAAGGGGCCAAAAAGGGGCAAAAAAACAAGCATTATTGCACTTTAAAGATGAACATTTTTGCAGCAGTTCTCCAATGTCAGATTTACTTAAGTATCATACATAAAATGTTAGACTAACCTGTCTAGAGGTGTTATCAATCTTTTGTTTGTTCATTTAGGTTTATTTAACATGTTTAAGGGTACTATAAGAGGCCTAAAGAAGGAAGGGGTTTACTATAGATCTTTATGGTAATTTTTTTAATTTATAATTATTAATTGACTAATACTTGAAAACAGTAAGTGATAAACACATGAGGTGTTTAGTAATGATCACATGTCAATAAAACAATTCAAATCAAATAAAGAGTGAGTTTTAAGGGCTTACCCCTACCCCTTTGAATTTGAGAATGGTTTTTTATCTTTGTATGGGACAATAAAACAAATTAAATGAAATACATGGGGAATACCATGGGGTGACCCTAATTCCCTTTCTTTTTAAAACTTGTAAACAGTTGTGATGCCCACCCTAGACGAGATAAGATAAGATAAGATAAGAAAGTTTTATTTTCCAAATTAGGTCTCCAGGGGCATATACACATAACATATATAATTGATGCAACATACAGTATTTAAATGACATTCATATAATAAACTTCAACTATTGAAATAAAGTCATACAGGTATTATATGTTAAATAAAAAGTATTTAGAGTTGCTACTTCAGAGATGTGGCAAATTTTTTTTCTCACTTGACTTTAAAATATTTTGCTAGAAATGTATAAATATAAATATAAATATAAATGATTGATTAGCTGCAACACACCAAGGGACGATGCTTTAGGATTGTGAGCTTAAAAGCTCTAACAATCCTCCTCGTATCTGATGCAGAAAAACAAACACAAATGCAAAAAAAAAAAGTTCATGTGTATTCACAGCAAATAAAGTATACTGCAGTAATAAGTATTCAGAATAGTGTAGGTTTCCCTACTGCAACAGACACCAAGGAGCGGTACTCAAGAATATATATTCTTGTATGAAACAATAAATCAAATCAAATCACATATAGGTTGAGTCCCTAGGAGTTACTCCATCCTTCTTTTTGAAAACTTGTAAACGGTAGAGATCATCATCCCAAAATCATTTAATTGTTTAATGGGTTCATAAAACAAATGAAATGAAATATACATGTAGGGAATGTACATGGGGTGACCTCACCCCTTTTTCTTTTAAAAACTTGTAAGCGGTCGTGATCCCCATTAAGAAACCATATTTATTTGAATGGGACAATAAAACATATCAATTGAAATAAAAGGGAGTTCAAGGGGTCCCAACCTCTCCTTTTTGAGAACTTGTAAACGGATAAGACCCCCACCCTTAAACCATATATATTTTTGTGTAGGATCATAAAACAAATCAAATGAAATATAGATAAGTCCACAGGTTTCACCCAAGCTTCCTTCTTTTTGAAAACTTACAAACAGTTAAGATACCCACCACTAAACCATACATATTCTTGTATGGGACAATAAAACTAATCAAATGAAATAAAAGATGAGTTTCCTGGAGTCACTTCCAACCTCATCTGTTTGAAAACTTGTAAAAGGTCAATATCCCCATCTTATAACCATATGTATTCTTATAGGAACAAAAAAATAAATCAAATAATGCACTTTGTTCAATTTTAGGCGATCATGGGCATGATAGTAATGACAAACTTTGGAAGCTTTTCATGCAACAATATATATGCTTTTTCGTTGGAAAAAACCCCGAAATAAAACATTTAAAATGATATGTACAAAAATGATTTAAATAAATGACAGGAACTTTATCAAAATTTAAACATTAAATATGATATACAAGAAAAGTGGTCGAATTCATTGTGAAAAAATATTTTGAATAACCAATAAAGGAAGTGACCGATTATCTAAAAAAAAAAGTGGTCGAACCTTGTAAAAGTAATGAATTTATTAATAAAAAAATGGACGATTTAAGATTACATCTAATACAATTATCTCTAAAAGTAGTAGATTTAACATTGCAACTTATACATTTTTATAAAAGTGGTCAAATCTGGTAAATTACGGCACAATTATCAATAAAAGAAAGTGGCCGATTTAAGTTATATGTTAAATAATTATCTAGAAAAAATGTGACTGATTTAAGTTAATATGTCAAACAATTATCAGGAAAAAGGTAAAACAAATTAAAAATCAATTGAGAAAGTCACCGATTTATGGTTGCATTTACTACTATTATGTATAAAATGGTCAAATTTTGTCAAATTTTATTGTATTTACCAATAAAGAACGTGACCGGTCTAGGATTACGTCTATCATAATTAACTATGAAAAGTGGTCGAAATAAGGTTACATCTAATACCATTATCTAAAATAAGTGACCAATTTAAGGTTACATGTAATACAATGATCAGAAAAAAGAGTATAATTAAGTAAAATATTTCATCGAGAAAGTGACCGATTTAAGGATACATCTACTAAAAATTCAATAAAAAGTGGCCGACTTGATGTAAAATGTCATGCATTAGATATAAAAGTTGCCGAATCTTGTAAAATGTAGCAGAATTATCAATAAAGAAAGTGGCCCATTAAAGAAAACATCTTATACAATTATTTATAAAAAGTTGTCAAATCTTTGTAAAATGTAATAGAATTATCAATAAAAAAGACCGATTTAAGGTTACATGTAATACAATGATCAGAAAAAAGGAGTAAAATAAGTAAAATATCTAATCGAGAAAGTGACAGATTTAAGAATACATCTACTACAATAATTTTAAAAAGTGGAAGACATGAGGTAAAATGTTATACATTAGATATAGAAAGTTGTCGAATCTTGTGATATGTAGTAAATTATCAAAGAAAGTGGCCGATTAAAGGAACCATCTAATACAGTTACTTATAAAAGTTGTCGAATTTTGTAAAATGTACTAGAATTATCAATAAAGAAAGTGACCAATTTAAGGTTACATTTAATACAAATATCTATAAAAAATGGTTTATTTGAGGAAAATGTCATACATAAGATATAATTTTCTTTTAGAATCTTGTAAATTGTAGTAGAATTATCAATAAAGAAAACGGCTAAGTTAAGGTTCCATTTATACAATTCTCTTGAAAAAGTGACTAATTTAATGTTACATCAAATATGATAAACAAGAAAAGTGGTCGAATTCATTGTGAAATATTATTGAATAATCAATAGAGGAAGTGACCGATTATCTAAAAAAAAATGGTCGAACTTTGTAAAAATAATGAAATTATCAATAAAAAAATGGACGATCTAAGATTACGCGTAATACAATTATCTATACAAAGTGGTCGATTTAACGTTGCAACTTATACATTATTTATAAAAGTGGTCAAATATGGTTAATTATGGCACAATTATCAATAAAGGAAAGTGGCTGATTTAAGTTAAATGTTAAACAATTATCTAGAAAAAAATGTGACTGATTAAAGTTTATGTGTCATACAATTGTCAGGAAAAAGGGTAAAACAAATTAAAATAATCAATCTAGAAAGTCACCGATTTATGGTTGCATTTACTACAATTATGTATAAAAAATGGTCAGATTTTGTCAAAATGTATTGCATTTAACAATAAAGAACGTGACCGGTTTAAGGTTACGTCTATCATAATTAGCTATGAAAAGTGGTCGAAATAAGGTTACATCTAATACAATTATCTAGAATAAGTGACCAATTTAATCTTACATGAAATACAATGATCAGAAAAAAATAAAAGTAAAATATTTAATCGAGAAAGATTTAACATTAGCTATGAAAATGGTTAAAATAAGGTTACATCTAATACAATAATCTAGAACAAGTGACCGATTTAAGGTAACATGTAATACAATGATCAGAAAATAAGCAAAATTAAGAAAAATAGTTAATCGAGAAAGTGACCGATTTAAGGTTGCATCTAATACATTATCTATAAAAGTGATCATATCTGGTAAATTGTGGAACAATGATCAATAAAGAAAAAGCTGATTTAAGTTACATGTGAAACAATTATCAAGAAAAATGTGACCAATTTAAAATTATGTTATACAATTTCAGAAAAAGGGTAAAATAATTAAGTAAACAATCGAGAAAAGTCACCGATGTATGGTTGCATTTACTACAAAATATGTATAAAATTGTCGAATTTTGTCAAATTTTATTGTATTTAACAATAAAGAACGTTACCGAGTTAAGGTTACGTCTATCATAATTAGCTTTGAAATAAGGTAACATCAATACAATTATCTAGAATAAGTGACCGATTTAAGGTGACATGTAATACAATTATCAGAAAAGAGCAAGATAAAGTAAAATATTTTATCGAGAAAGTGACCGATTTAAGAATACATCTACTACAATAATCTATAAAAAAAAAGTGGTCGACTTGAGGTAAATGTCATACATTTGATATCAAAATTTGTTGAATCTTGTGAAATATAGTATAATTATTAAAGAAAGTGCCCGATTAAAGAAACCGTCTAATACAATTATTTATAAAAAGTTGTCGAATTTTGTAAAATGTAATAGAATTATCAATAAAGAAAGTGACCAATATAAGGTTACATTTATATACAATTCTCTTGAAAAGTGACTAATTTAATGTTACATCAAATATGATAAACAAGAAAAGTGGTCGAATTCATTGTGAAATATTATTGAATAATCAATAGAGGAAGTGACCGATTATCTAAAAAAAATGGTCGAACTTTGTAAAATAATGAAATTATCAATAAAAAAAAATGGACGATCTAAGATTACGCCTGATACAATTATCTATACAAAGTGGTCGATTTAACGTTGCAACTTATACATTATTTATAAAAGTGGTCAAATATGGTTAATTATGGCACAATTATCAATAAAGGAAAGTGGCTGATTTAAGTTAAATGTTAAACAATTATCTAGAAAAAATGTGACTGATTAAAGTTTATGTCATACAATTGTCAGGAAAAAGGGTAAAACAAATTAAAATAATCAATCTAGAAAGTCACCGATTTATGGTTGCATTTACTACAATTATGTATAAAAATGGTCAGATTTTGTCAAAATGTATTGCATTTAACAATAAAGAACGTGACCGGTTTAAGGTTACGTCTATCATAATTAGCTATGAAAAGTGGTCGAAATAAGGTTACATCTAATACAATTATCTAGAATAAGTGACCAATTTAATCTTACATGAAATACAATGATCAGAAAAAAATAAAAGTAAAATATTTAATCGAGAAAGATTTAACATTAGCTATGAAAAATGGTTAAAATAAGGTTACATCTAATACAATAATCTAGAACAAGTGACCGATTTAAGGTAACATGTAATACAATGATCAGAAAATAAGCAAAATTAAGAAAAATAGTTAATCGAGAAAGTGACCGATTTAAGGTTGCATCTAATACATTATCTATAAAAGTGATCATATCTGGTAAATTGTGGAACAATGATCAATAAAGAAAAGCTGATTTAAGTTACATGTGAAACAATTATCAAGAAAAAATGTGACCAATTTAAAATTATGTTATACAATTTCAGAAAAAAGGGTAAAATAACTTAAGTAAACAATCGAGAAAAGTCACCGATGTATGGTTGCATTTACTACAAAAATATGTATAAAAATTGTCGAATTTTGTCAAATTTTATTGTATTTAACAATAAAGAACGTTACCGAGTTAAGGTTACGTCTATCATAATTAGCTTTGAAGATTGGTTGAAATAAGGTAACATCCAATACAATTATCTAGAATAAGTGACCGATTTAAGGTGACATGTAATACAATTATCAGAAAAGAGTAAAATAAAGTAAAATATTTTATCGAGAAAGTGACCGATTTAAGAATACATCTACTACAATAATCTATAAAAAGTGGTCGACTTGAGGTAAATGTCATACATTTGATATCAAAATTTGTTGAATCTTGTGAAATATAGTATAATTATTA
Organism: Mytilus coruscus; assembly: GCA_017311375.1. Lineage (NCBI taxonomy): Eukaryota > Metazoa > Mollusca > Bivalvia > Mytilida > Mytilidae > Mytilus > Mytilus coruscus. The sequence continues at coordinate 52,533,605 of CM029605.1, forward strand.
AAGAAAGTGCCCGATTAAAGAAACCGTCTAATACAATTATTTATAAAAAGTTGTCGAATTTTGTAAAATGTAATAGAATTATCAATAAAGAAAGTGACCAATATAAGGTTACATTTAATACAAATATCTATAAAAATAAATGGTTTATTTGTCATACATTAGATATATTTTTTGAGAATCTTGTAAAATGTAGTAGAATTATCAATAAAGAAAGCGGCCAAATTGAGGTTCCATTTTATACAATTCTCTTGAAAAAGTGACTAATTTAAAGTTACATCAAATATGATATACAAGAAAAGTGGTCGAATTCATTGTGAAAAAATATTTTGAATAACCAATAAAGGAAGTGACCGATTATCTAAAAAAACGTGGTCGAACCTTGTAAAAGTAATGAATTTATTAATAAAAAATGGACGATTTAAGATTACATCTAATACAATTATCTCTAAAAGTAGTAGATTTAACATTGCAACTTATACATTTTTATAAAAGTGGTCAAATCTGGTAAATTACGGCACAATTATCAATAAAAGAAAGTGGCCGATTTAAGTTATATGTTAAATAATTATCTAGAAAAATGTGACTGATTTAAGTTAATATGTCAAACAATTATCAGGAAAAGGGTAAAACAAATTAAAAAATCAATTGAGAAAGTCACCGATTTATGGTTGCATTTACTACTATTATGTATAAAATGGTCAAATTTTGTCAAATTTTGTCAAATTGTATTTACCAATAAAGAACGTGACCGGTTTAGGATTACGTCTATCATAATTAACTATGAAAAGTGGTCGAAATAAGGTTACATCTAATACCATTATCTAAAATAAGTGACCAATTTAAGGTTACATGTAATACAATGATCAGAAAAAAAAAAGAGTATAATTAAGTAAAATATTTCATCGAGAAAGTGACCGATTTAAGGATACATCTACTAAAAATTCAATAAAAAGTGGTCGACTTGATGTAAAATGTCATCCAATAGATATAAAAGTTGCCGAATCTTGTAAAATGTAGCAGAATTATCAATAAAGAAAGTGGCCCATTAAAGGAAACATCTTACTAGTATACAATTATTTATAAAAAGTTGTCAAATCTTTGTAAAATGTAATAGAATTATCAATAAAAAAAAAGACCGATTTAAGGTTACATGTAATACAATGATCAGAAAAAAGGAGTAAAAATAAGTAAAATATCTAATCGAGAAAGTGACAGATTTAAGAATACATCTACTACAATAATTTAAAAAGTGGAAGACATGAGGTAAAATGTTATACATTAGATATAGAAAGTTGTCGAATCTTGTGAAATGTAGTAAAATTATCAAAGAAAGTGGCCGATTAAAGGAACCATCTAATACAATTATTTATAAAAGTTGTCGAATATCAATATTCAATAAAGAAAGTGACCAATTTAAGGTTACATTTAATACAAATATCTATAAAAATGGTTTATTTGAGGAAAATGTCATACATAAGATATAATTTTCTTTTAGAATCTTGTAAAATGTAGTAGAATTATCAATAAAGAAAACGGCTAAGTTAAGGTTCCATTTTATACAATTCTCTTGAAAAAGTGACTAATTTAATGTTACATCAAATATGATAAACAAGAAAAGTGGTCGAATTCATTGTGAAATATTATTGAATAATCAATAGAGGAAGTGACCGATTATCTAAAAAAAATGGTCGAACTTTGTAAAAATAATGAAATTATCAATAAAAAAAATGGACGATTTAAGATTACGCCTAATACAATTATCTATACAAAGTGGTCGATTTAACGTTGCAACTTATACATTATTTATAAAAGTGGTCAAATATGGTTAATTATGGCACAATTATCAATAAAGGAAAGTGGCTGATTTAAGTTAAATGTTAAACAATTATCTAGAAAAAATGTGACTGATTAAAGTTTATGTGTCATACAATTATCAGGAAAAGGGTAAAACAAATTAAAATAATCTAGAAAGTCACCGATTTATGGTTGCATTTACTACAATTATGTATAAAAATGGTCAAATTTTGTCAAAATGTATTGCATTTAACAATAAAGAACGTGACCGGTTTAAGGTTACGTCTATCATAATTAGCTATGAAAAGTGGTCGAAATAAGGTTACATCTAATACAATTATCTAGAATAAGTGACCAATTTAATCTTACATGAAATACAATGATCAGAAAAAATAAAAGTAAAATATTTAATCAAGAAAGATTTAACATTATTAGCTATGAAAATGGTTAAAATAAGGTTACATCTAATACAATAATCTAGAACAAGTGACTGATTTAAGGTAACATGTAATACAATGATCAGAAAATAAGCAAAATTAAGAAAAATAGTTAATCGAGAAAGTGACCGATTTAAGGTTGAATCTAATACATTATCTATAAAAGTGATCATATCTGGTAAATTGTGGAACAATGATCAATAAAGAAAAAGCTGATTTAAGTTACATGTGAAACAATTATCAAGAAAAATGTGACCAATTTAAAATTATGTTATACAATTTCAGAAAAAGGGTAAAATAACTTAAGTAAACAATCGAGAAAAGTCACCGATGTATGGTTGCATTTACTACAAAATATGTATAAAATTGTCGAATTTTGTCAAATTTTATTGTATTTAACAATAAAGAACGTTACCGAGTTAAGGTTACGTCTATCATAATTAGCTTTGAAAATTGGTTGAAATAAGGTAACATCCAATACAATTATCTAGAATAAGTGACCGATTTAAGGTGACATGTAATACAAATATCAGAAAAGAGTAAAATAAAGTAAAATATTTTATCGAGAAAGTGACCGATTTAAGAATACATCTACTACAATAATCTATAAAAAGTGGTCGACTTGAGGTAAATGTCATACATTTGATATCAAAATTTGTTGAATCTTGTGAAATATAGTATAATTATTAAAGAAAGTGCCCGATTAAAGAAACCGTCTAATACAATTATTTATAAAAGTTGTCGAATTTTGTAAAATGTAATAGAATTATCAATAAAGAAAGTGACCAATATAAGGTTACATTTAATACAAATATCTATAAAAATAAATGGTTTATTTGTCATACATTAGATATATTTTTTGAGAATCTTGTAAAATGTAGTAGAATTATCAATAAAGAAAGCGGCCAAATTGAGGTTCCATTTTATACAATTCTCTTGAAAAAGTGACTAATTTAAAGTTACATCAAATATGATATACAAGAAAAGTGGTCGAATTCATTGTGAAAAAATATTTTGAATAACCAATAAAGGAAGTGACCGATTATCTAAAAAAGTGGTCGAACCTTGTAAAAGTAATGAATTTATTAATAAAAAATGGACGATTTAAGATTACATCTAATACAATTATCTCTAAAAGTAGTAGATTTAACATTGCAACTTATACATTTTTATAAAAGTGGTCAAATCTGGTAAATTACGGCACAATTATCAATAAAAGAAAGTGGCCGATTTAAGTTATATGTTAAATAATTATCTAGAAAAAATGTGACTGATTTAAGTTAATATGTCAAACAATTATCAGGAAAAAGGGTAAAACAAATTAAAAAAATCAATTGAGAAAGTCACCGATTTATGGTTGCATTTACTACTATTATGTATAAAAATGGTCAAATTTTGTCAAATTTTATTGTATTTACCAATAAAGAACGTGACCGGTTTAGGATTACGTCTATCATAATTAACTATGAAAAGTGGTCGAAATAAGGTTACATCTAATACCATTATCTAAAATAAGTGACCAATTTAAGGTTACATGTAATACAATGATCAGAAAAAAAAAAGAGTATAATTAAGTAAAATATTTCATCGAGAAAGTGACCGATTTAAGGATACATCTACTAAAAAATTCAATAAAAAGTGGTCGACTTGATGTAAAATGTCATCCAATAGATATAAAAAGTTGCCGAATCTTGTAAAATGTAGCAGAATTATCAATAAAGAAAGTGGCCCATTAAAGGAAACATCTTACTAGTATACAATTATTTATAAAAAGTTGTCAAATCTTTGTAAAATGTAATAGAATAATCAATAAAAAAAAGACCGATTTAAGGTTACATGTAATACAATGATCAGAAAAAAGGAGTAAAAATAAGTAAAATATCTAATCGAGAAAGTGACAGATTTACGAATACATCTACTACAATAATTTAAAAAGTGGAAGACATGAGGTAAAATGTTATACATTAGATATAGAAAGTTGTCGAATCTTGTGAAATGTAGTAAAATTATCAAAGAAAGTGGCCGATTAAAGGAACCATCTAATACAATTATTTATAAAAAGTTGTCGAATATCAATATTCAATAAAGAAAGTGACCAATTTAAGGTTACATTTAATACAAATATCTATAAAAATGGTTTATTTGAGGAAAATGTCATACATAAGATATAATTTTCTTTTAGAATCTTGTAAAATGTAGTAGAATTATCAATAAAGAAAACGGCTAAGTTAAGGTTCCATTTTATACAATTCTCTTGAAAAAGTGACTAATTTAATGTTACATCAAATATGATAAACAAGAAAAGTGGTCGAATTCATTGTGAAATATTATTGAATAATCAATAGAGGAAGTGACCGATTATCTAAAAAAAATGGTCGAACTTTGTAAAATAATGAAATTATCAATAAAAAAAATGGACGATTTAAGATTACGCCTAATACAATTATCTATACAAAGTGGTCGATTTAACGTTGCAACTTATACATTATTTATAAAAGTGGTCAAATATGGTTAATTATGGCACAATTATCAATAAAGGAAAGTGGCTGATTTAAGTTAAATGTTAAACAATTATCTAGAAAAAATGTGACTGATTAAAGTTTATGTGTCATACAATTATCAGGAAAAGGGTAAAACAAATTAAAATAATCTAGAAAGTCACCGATTTATGGTTGCATTTACTACAATTATGTATAAAAATGGTCAAATTTTGTCAAAATGTATTGCATTTAACAATAAAGAACGTGACCGGTTTAAGGTTACGTCTATCATAATTAGCTATGAAAAGTGGTCGAAATAAGGTTACATCTAATACAATTATCTAGAATAAGTGACCAATTTAATCTTACATGAAATACAATGATCAGAAAAAATAAAAGTAAAATATTTAATCAAGAAAGATTTAACATTATTAGCTATGAAAATGGTTAAAATAAGGTTACATCTAATACAATAATCTAGAACAAGTGACTGATTTAAGGTAACATGTAATACAATGATCAGAAAATAAGCAAAATTAAGAAAAATAGTTAATCGAGAAAGTGACCGATTTAAAGTTGAATCTAATACATTATCTATAAAAGTGATCATATCTGGTAAATTGTGGAACAATGATCAATAAAGAAAAAGCTGATTTAAGTTACATGTGAAACAATTATCAAGAAAAATGTGACCAATTTAAAATTATGTTATACAATTTCAGAAAAAGGGTAAAATAACTTAAGTAAACAATCGAGAAAAGTCACCGATGTATGGTTGCATTTACTACAAAAATATGTATAAAATTGTCGAATTTTGTCAAATTTTATTGTATTTAACAATAAAGAACGTTACCGAGTTAAGGTTACGTCTATCATAATTAGCTTTGAAAATTGGTTGAAATAAGGTAACATCCAATACAATTATCTAGAATAAGTGACCGATTTAAGGTGACATGTAATACAAATATCAGAAAAGAGTAAAATAAAGTAAAATATTTTATCGAGAAAGTGACCGATTTAAGAATACATCTACTACAATAATCTATAAAAAGTGGTCGACTTGAGGTAAATGTCATACATTTGATATCAAAATTTGTTGAATCTTGTGAAATATAGTATAATTATTAAAGAAAGTGCCCGATTAAAGAAACCGTCTAATACAATTATTTATAAAAAGTTGTCGAATTTTGTAAAATGTAATAGAATTATCAATAAAGAAAGTGACCAATATAAGGTTACATTTAATACAAATATCTATAAAAATAAATGGTTTATTTGTCATACATTAGATATATTTTTTTGAGAATCTTGTAAAATGTAGTAGAATTATCAATAAAGAAAGCGGCCAAATTGAGGTTCCATTTTATACAATTCTCTTGAAAAAGTGACTAATTTAAAGTTACATCAAATATGATATACAAGAAAAGTGGTCGAATTCATTGTGAAAAAATATTTTGAATAACCAATAAAGGAAGTGACCGATTATCTAAAAAAAAAAGTGGTCGAACCTTGTAAAAGTAATGAATTTATTAATAAAAAAATGGACGATTTAAGATTACATCTAATACAATTATCTCTAAAAAGTAGTAGATTTAACATTGCAACTTATACATTTTTTATAAAAGTGGTCAAATCTGGTAAATTACGGCACAATTATCAATAAAAGAAAGTGGCCGATTTAAGTTATATGTTAAATAATTATCTAGAAAAATGTGACTGATTTAAGTTAATATGTCAAACAATTATCAGGAAAAAGGGTAAAACAAATTAAAAAAATCAATTGAGAAAGTCACCGATTTATGGTTGCATTTACTACTATTATGTATAAAATGGTCAAATTTTGTCAAATTTTATTGTATTTACCAATAAAGAACGTGACCGGTTTAGGATTACGTCTATCATAATTAACTATGAAAAGTGGTCGAAATAAGGTTACATCTAATACCATTATCTAAAATAAGTGACCAATTTAAGGTTACATGTAATACAATGATCAGAAAAAAAGAGTATAATTAAGTAAAATATTTCATCGAGAAAGTGACCGATTTAAGGATACATCTACTAAAAAATTCAATAAAAAGTGGTCGACTTGATGTAAAATGTCATCCAATAGATATAAAAAGTTGCCGAATCTTGTAAAATGTAGCAGAATTATCAATAAAGAAAGTGGCCCATTAAAGGAAACATCTTACTAGTATACAATTATTTATAAAAGTTGTCAAATCTTTGTAAAATGTAATAGAATTATCAATAAAAAAAAGACCGATTTAAGGTTACATGTAATACAATGATCAGAAAAAAGGAGTAAAATAAGTAAAATATCTAATCGAGAAAGTGACAGATTTAAGAATACATCTACTACAATAATTTAAAAAGTGGAAGACATGAGGTAAAATGTTATACATTAGATATAGAAAGTTGTCGAATCTTGTGAAATGTAGTAAAATTATCAAAGAAAGTGGCCGATTAAAGGAACCATCTAATACAATTATTTATAAAAGTTGTCGAATATCAATATTCAATAAAGAAAGTGACCAATTTAAGGTTACATTTAATACAAATATCTATAAAAATGGTTTATTTGAGGAAAATGTCATACATAAGATATAATTTTCTTTTAGAATCTTGTAAAATGTAGTAGAATTATCAATAAAGAAAACGGCTAAGTTAAGGTTCCATTTTATACAATTCTCTTGAAAAGTGACTAATTTAATGTTACATCAAATATGATAAACAAGAAAAGTGGTCGAATTCATTGTGAAATATTATTGAATAATCAATAGAGGAAGTGACCGATTATCTAAAAAAAATGGTCGAACTTTGTAAAAATAATGAAATTATCAATAAAAAAATGGACGATTTAAGATTACGCCTAATACAATTATCTATACAAAGTGGTCGATTTAACGTTGCAACTTATACATTATTTATAAAAGTGGTCAAATATGGTTAATTATGGCACAATTATCAATAAAGGAAAGTGGCTGATTTAAGTTAAATGTTAAACAATTATCTAGAAAAAAAATGTGACTGATTAAAGTTTATGTGTCATACAATTATCAGGAAAAAGGGTAAAACAAATTAAAATAATCTAGAAAGTCACCGATTTATGGTTGCATTTACTACAATTATGTATAAAAAATGGTCAAATTTTGTAAAAATGTATTGCATTTAACAATAAAGAACGTGACCGGTTTAAGGTTACGTCTATCATAATTAGCTATGAAAAGTGGTCGAAATAAGGTTACATCTAATACAATTATCTAGAATAAGTGACCAATTTAATCTTACATGAAATACAATGATCAGAAAAAATAAAAGTAAAATATTTAATCAAGAAAGATTTAACATTATTAGCTATGAAAATGGTTAAAATAAGGTTACATCTAATACAATAATCTAGAACAAGTGACTGATTTAAGGTAACATGTAATACAATGATCAGAAAATAAGCAAAATTAAGAAAAATAGTTAATCGAGAAAGTGACCGATTTAAGGTTGAATCTAATACATTATCTATAAAAGTGATCATATCTGGTAAATTGTGGAACAATGATCAATAAAGAAAAAGCTGATTTAAGTTACATGTGAAACAATTATCAAGAAAAAATGTGACCAATTTAAAATTATGTTATACAATTTCAGAAAAAAGGGTAAAATAACTTAAGTAAACAATCGAGAAAAGTCACCGATGTATGGTTGCATTTACTACAAAAATATGTATAAAAATTGTCGAATTTTGTCAAATTTTATTGTATTTAACAATAAAGAACGTTACCGAGTTAAGGTTACGTCTATCATAATTAGCTTTGAAAATTGGTTGAAATAAGGTAACATCCAATACAATTATCTAGAATAAGTGACCGATTTAAGGTGACATGTAATACAAATATCAGAAAAGAGTAAAATAAAGTAAAATATTTTATCGAGAAAGTGACCGATTTAAGAATACATCTACTACAATAATCTATAAAAAGTGGTCGACTTGAGGTAAATGTCATACATTTGATATCAAAATTTGTTGAATCTTGTGAAATATAGTATAATTATTAAAGAAAGTGCCCGATTAAAGAAACCGTCTAATACAATTATTTATAAAAGTTGTCGAATTTTGTAAAATGTAATAGAATTATCAATAAAGAAAGTGACCAATATAAGGTTACATTTAATACAAATATCTATAAAAATAAATGGTTTATTTGTCATACATTAGATATATTTTTTGAGAATCTTGTAAAATGTAGTAGAATTATCAATAAAGAAAGCGGCCAAATTGAGGTTCCATTTTATACAATTCTCTTGAAAAAGTGACTAATTTAAAGTTACATCAAATATGATATACAAGAAAAGTGGTCGAATTCATTGTGAAAAAATATTTTGAATAACCAATAAAGGAAGTGACCGATTATCTAAAAAAAGTGGTCGAACCTTGTAAAAGTAATGAATTTATTAATAAAAAATGGACGATTTAAGATTACATCTAATACAATTATCTCTAAAAGTAGTAGATTTAACATTGCAACTTATACATTTTTATAAAAGTGGTCAAATCTGGTAAATTACGGCACAATTATCAATAAAAGAAAGTGGCCGATTTAAGTTATATGTTAAATATTTATCTAGAAAAATGTGACTGATTTAAGTTAATATGTCAAACAATTATCAGGAAAAGGGTAAAACAAATTAAAAAATCAATTGAGAAAGTCACCGATTTATGGTTGCATTTACTACTATTATGTATAAAATGGTCAAATTTTGTCAAATTTTATTGTATTTACCAATAAAGAACGTGACCGGTTTAGGATTACGTCTATCATAATTAACTATGAAAAGTGGTCGAAATAAGGTTACATCTAATACCATTATCTAAAATAAGTGACCAATTTAAGGTTACATGTAATACAATGATCAGAAAAAAAGAGTATAATTAAGTAAAATATTTCATCGAGAAAGTGACCGATTTAAGGATACATCTACTAAAAATTCAATAAAAGTGGTCGACTTGATGTAAAATGTCATCCAATAGATATAAAAAGTTGCCGAATCTTGTAAAATGTAGCAGAATTATCAATAAAGAAAGTGGCCCATTAAAGGAAACATCTTACTAGTATACAATTATTTATAAAAGTTGTCAAATCTTTGTAAAATGTAATAGAATTATCAATAAAAAAAAGACCGATTTAAGGTTACATGTAATACAATGATCAGAAAAAAGGAGTAAAATAAGTAAAATATCTAATCGAGAAAGTGACAGATTTAAGAATACATCTACTACAATAATTTAAAAAGTGGAAGACATGAGGTAAAATGTTATACATTAGATATAGAAAGTTGTCGAATCTTGTGAAATGTAGTAAAATTATCAAAGAAAGTGGCCGATTAAAGGAACCATCTAATACAATTATTTATAAAAGTTGTCGAATATCAATATTCAATAAAGAAAGTGACCAATTTAAGGTTACATTTAATACAAATATCTATAAAAATGGTTTATTTGAGGAAAATGTCATACATAAGATATAATTTTCTTTTAGAATCTTGTAAAATGTAGTAGAATTATCAATAAAGAAAACGGCTAAGTTAAGGTTCCATTTTATACAATTCTCTTGAAAAGTGACTAATTTAATGTTACATCAAATATGATAAACAAGAAAAGTGGTCGAATTCATTGTGAAATATTATTGAATAATCAATAGAGGAAGTGACCGATTATCTAAAAAAATGGTCGAACTTTGTAAAATAATGAAATTATCAATAAAAAAAATGGACGATTTAAGATTACGCCTAATACAATTATCTATACAAAGTGGTCGATTTAACGTTGCAACTTATACATTATTTATAAAAGTGGTCAAATATGGTTAATTATGGCACAATTATCAATAAAGGAAAGTGGCTGATTTAAGTTAAATGTTAAACAATTATCTAGAAAAAAATGTGACTGATTAAAGTTTATGTGTCATACAATTATCAGGAAAAAGGGTAAAACAAATTAAAATAATCTAGAAAGTCACCGATTTATGGTTGCATTTACTACAATTATGTATAAAAAATGGTCAAATTTTGTAAAAATGTATTGCATTTAACAATAAAGAACGTGACCGGTTTAAGGTTACGTCTATCATAATTAGCTATGAAAAGTGGTCGAAATAAGGTTACATCTAATACAATTATCTAGAATAAGTGACCAATTTAATCTTACATGAAATACAATGATCAGAAAAAATAAAAGTAAAATATTTAATCAAGAAAGATTTAACATTATTAGCTATGAAAATGGTTAAAATAAGGTTACATCTAATACAATAATCTAGAACAAGTGACCGATTTAAGGTAACATGTAATACAATGATCAGAAAATAAGCAAAATTAAGAAAAATAGTTAATCGAGAAAGTGACCGATTTAAGGTTGCATCTAATACATTATCTATAAAAGTGATCATATCTGGTAAATTGTGGAACAATGATCAATAAAGAAAAGCTGATTTAAGTTACATGTGAAACAATTATCAAGAAAAATGTGACCAATTTAAAATTATGTTATACAATTTCAGAAAAAGGGTAAAATAACTTAAGTAAACAATCGAGAAAAGTCACCGATGTATGGTTGCATTTACTACAAAAATATGTATAAAATTATCGAATTTTGTCAAATTTTATTGTATTTAACAATAAAGAACGTTACCGAGTTAAGGTTACGTCTATCATAATTAGCTTTGAAATAAGGTAACATCCAATACAATTATCTAGAATAAGTGACCGATTTAAGGTGACATGTAGTACAATTATCAGAAAAGAGTAAGATAAAGTAAAATATTTTATCGAGAAAGTGACCGATTTAAGAATACATCTACTACAATAATCTATAAAAGTGGTCGACTTGAGGTAAATGTCATACATTTGATATCAAAATTTGTTGAATCTTGTGAAATATAGTATAATTATTAAAGAAAGTGCCCGATTAAAGAAACCGTCTAATACAATTATTTATAAAAGTTGTCGAATTTTGTAAAATGTAATAGAATTATCAATAAAAAAAGTGACCAATATAAGGTTACATTTAATACAAATATCTATAAAATAAATGGTTTATTTGTCATACATTAGATATATTTTTGAGAATCTTGTAAAATGTAGTAGAATTATCAATAAAGAAAGCGGCCAAATTGAGGTTCCATTTTATACAATTCTCTTGAAAAAGTGACTAATTTAAAGTTACATCAAATATGATATACAAGAAAAGTGGTCGAATTCATTGTGAAAAAATATTTTGAATAACCAATAAAGGAAGTGACCGATTATCTAAAAAAAGTGGTCGAACCTTGTAAAAGTAATGAATTTATTAATAAAAAATGGACGATTTAAGATTACATCTAATACAATTATCTCTAAAAGTAGTAGATTTAACATTGCAACTTATACATTTTTATAAAAGTGGTCAAATCTGGTAAATTACGGCACAATTATCAATAAAAGAAAGTGGCCGATTTAAGTTATATGTTAAATAATTATCTAGAAAAATGTGACTGATTTAAGTTAATATGTCAAACAATTATCAGGAAAAGGGTAAAACAAATTAAAAAATCAATTGAGAAAGTTACCGATTTATGGTTGCATTTACTACTATTATGTATAAAATGGTCAAATTTTGTCAAATTTTATTGTATTTACCAATAAAGAACGTGACCGGTCTAAGATTACGTCTATCATAATTAACTATGAAAAGTGGTCGAAATAAGGTTACATCTAATACCATTATCTAAAATAAGTGACCAATTTAAGGTTACATGTAATACAATGATCAGAAAAAAAGAGTATAATAAAGTAAAATATTTCATCGAGAAAGTGACCGATTTAAGGATACATCTACTAAAAATTCAATAAAAGTGGTCGACTTGATGTAAAATGTCATGCATTAGATATAAAAGTTGCCGAATCTTGTAAAATGTAGCAGAATTATCAATAAAGAAAGTGGCCCATTAAAGAAAACATCTTATACAATTATTTATAAAAAGTTGTCAAATCTTTGTAAAATGTAATAGAATTATCAATAAAAAAGACCGATTTAAGGTTACATGTAATACAATGATCAGAAAAAAGGAGTAAAAATAAGTAAAATATCTAATCGAGAAAGTGACAGATTTAAGAATACATCTACTACAATAATTTTAAAAAGTGGAAGACATGAGGTAAAATGTTATACATTAGATATAGAAAGTTGTCGAATCTTGTGATATGTAGTAAAATTATCAAAGAAAGTGGCCGATTAAAGGAACCATCTAATACAGTTACTTATAAAAGTTGTCGAATTTTGTAAAATGTACTAGAATTATCAATAAAGAAAGTGACCAATTTAAGGTTACATTTAATACAAATATCTATAAAAATGGTTTATTTGAGGAAAATGTCATACATAAGATATAATTTTCTTTTAGAATCTTGTAAAATGTAGTAGAATTATCAATAAAGAAAACGGCTAAGTTAAGGTTCCATTTTATACAATTCTCTTGAAAAAGTGACTAATTTAATGTTACATCAAATATGATAAACAAGAAAAGTGGTCGAATTCATTGTGAAATATTATTGAATAATCAATAGAGGAAGTGACCGATTATCTAAAAAAAAAAAATGGTCGAACTTTGTAAAATAATAAAATTATCAATAAAAAAAATGGACGATTTAAGATTACGCCTAATACAATTATCTATACAAAGTGGTCGATTTAACGTTGCAACTTATACATTATTTATAAAAGTGGTCAAATATGGTTAATTATGGCACAATTATCAATAAAGGAAAGTGGCTGATTTAAGTTAAATGTTAAACAATTATCTAGAAAAAAATGTGACTGATTAAAGTTTATGTGTCATACAATTATCAGGAAAAAGGGTAAAACAAATTAAAATAATCAATCTAGAAAGTCACCGATTTATGGTTGCATTTACTACAATTATGTATAAAAATGGTCAAATTTTGTCAAAATGTATTGCATATAACAATAAAGAACGTGACCGGTTTAAGGTTACGTCTATCATAATTAGCTATGAAAAGTGGTCGAAATAAGGTTACATCTAAAACAATTATCTAGAATAAGTGACCAATTTAATCTTACATGAAATACAATGATCAGAAAAAAAATTAAAGTAAAATATTTAATCGAGAAAGATTTAACATTATTAGCTATGTAAGTTTATCTTTAATTGATTATATGTCCTCCGCATGATTAATTTTAGTTGTATTGCTTTATTTAAGATACTTGATTAGTAAGAATATAATGAATTATGGTGTTTTGTGATTGATTTCTATTATTTTTACCCGATCCGCCATTATTAGAATTAACCTGCCCTGCATCTCAATGATACTTAAAACTTTTCTGATTAAAATATTAAGATGTAGTAAACAGCAGCGTTAATGCAATCTAATGCTTTTCTGTTTAGATAATGTTTTTGTGACATTTCGTGACCTGGAAGTTTTGACATGTGTAAATGTTACGGTTTTGACTTTAGTAAATAAAGGTGTTGCGCATGCGCATTAGATATTTAGCTAATTATGCGCATATTCAGCTATTTTTTGCATTGACAAAACGTAAATTTCTACATATTCACAAATTTTGGGTTGTCTCTTAGTTAATTCAGATTTATACATATTCACAAATTTTGGGTTGTCACTTAGTTAATGCACATTATAAATCTGAATATATTCTGTATTCTTGAAAGGCTATTTTAAATTTAAAAAATACTATTACTTTATGAAAGGATTGAATTGAGTCAGTTTAGTGATTTATTTCTTTAGTTTAGTTTTACAGTATTTTATCTTTCAGATGATGCTTTGATTATACATAGCCCCACATGAAATTTAACTTATTGTACTGCTCAAATTATTAAGCGTCATATTTGACAACAAAAGACTTTGTATTTGTATATATATGAATACATAAAACGAAACTTGGTTAAATACTATTGATAAAACAAGGGCTCAAAATATAACTTTGACCAGAAATCAGTTACTGAGACACGATTTATTGCATTAATCTTAAGATAAATTGAATTGAAATTCAATGATCATTTCTAGAATAATTTATAATCAAAATGAATACTTAGAAATTAGCTTGGATTGAATATTATGTTCATTTCTAGAATAATTTATAATCAAGATGAATACTTAGAAATTAGCTTGGATTGAATATTATTGATACAACAAGGACTCAATTTCTAGAAATAAATCTAAGACAAGAAATCAGATACAGATTCACGATTCATTGCATTAGTCTTAAGATAAATTTAATTGAAATTCAATGTATCATTCTAGAATAATTTATAATCAAAATGAATACTAAGAAATTAGCTTTGATTGAATATTATTGATACAACAAGCACTCAACTTCTAGAAATAAATCTTAGACAAGATATCATTAACAGATTCACGATTCATTTTATCAGGTATAGAATAATTTAATTATATTCAAGATTAATACTTATAATATACATACTGTACCTCTGAATGAATATCATTGAAACTACAAAGCCACGGCAAACTTCTAGAAAAATCTATCTAGACATAAGTACATGTATACTTTAAACACACTATTTTGTAAATAATTAAATGTACTGCTCTTTCTAAGCCATTTGGGTCTCTCTGCATCAATATTTTCAAATGCACTTCTAGCTCTACATAGTGTACAATGTACAAGTACATGTATATGTATAATAAATTTTAGACAAGGCTGTAAATTTTTCCCAACATAGCATGTGCATTTTGTAATTTTATTATTACTGTGTTGTACAAAGATTACTTAATTTGTTTTAAGAAAAGAAATAATATTTCTGTGTTGAGCTAAGAGTACTCATTTTATCTGAGAGGATATTTTCTGATGAAACAGTGTTGTCTCAACTGTTAGGATAAGTCTTATCTAATTGAAAATGTTGTGTATATACGGTGAATACCACCAAGGTGATCAGGTTTTCGGAGATGAATCAAGGGACGACAGTGTATGACTAATTGTGTCGTGTTTTCTGCACTGTCTCAAACAAAACCTCTACACCTGTGGACATCAGAACACCTGAAATTAATTCTGCATATAGGTGATGAAATGTACAAATACATTCGCCAAGTTTGTGGTGTCCCACATAGTTTTTTGTTGTATAATGATATTCCTAGGAATTTTAGTTTCCAGAGACAGAAATATGTGTTGGGGAGAGAAGTTTCATTTTGGGGTACGTTAACAAGAAAGATTTATTATCAAAATGACTTTTCTATGGCCCTTGAATTTGCTTTCAATCTTATCCTAAGTTCTAGTAATTCCAAATTCAGTGCAATTCTTATTTTCTGTGCTTCTGCAATATCAGTAAGAAAGACAAACAATGAATATTACTTATTTGACTCCCATAGTCGTTGCAGAAATGGTCTTCTTGATGCAGACGGAGCTTGTCATATTTCAAAATACGAAAATTTGTCGGTATTGTGCAGTTTCTTGCGTGATCTTGCCTGTTCTTTGAGCAGCTCAAGTCTAGAACAGATTGAATATGAAATGATAAGAGTGGAGGTTAAGACTTCAGTTAATGCACGAAATGAAAACTTCATCGTTTTCAACATTAATGTAGGTAATCAAGACAGTGGGAGATCTGACGAGAATAAATCTTCAAAAGAACAATCAACACTTCAAGTTACTTCTAGTTCAGAAGTACTTAATCAAAGAAAACATGATCCGAGTTCTTGCATTACTAAGCATAAAGATCAAGTGACAACCAAAATAGATAGGCTTAACAAGAAAAGAAAACAAACATTGAGTTGTCATACAGTGGCCTCAAAGTGTAGAAAACTTGATGATGTAGCTTTAACAAATAATCTTGTAAAAAAATTCAGCCTGTCAGTTCTAGAGGGTCCTCTATATGTTTGTAGCTCTTGTAGTCAGACATGGTTTAAAGAAGGTGTTGTACGTATGAGTACTATCAAAAGTAGGTTTGAATTGCTTGAAAAGTGTACATCTGGTATAAAATCAGTTAACAATATTGAATGGGTGTGTTTAACATGTAAACGATATTTAGAATCACAAAAAATTCCAGAATGTTCTATAGGTAACAACATGAAATTTCCACCTATACCAGCTGAACTTCTAGGTTTAACCAACATAGAGCAAAGACTTATATCTCCAAGATTAACATTCATGACAATTCGACAACAGCCTAGAGGAGGTCAGCTCTGCATGAAAGGCAACATTGTTAATGTTCCTGCAGATGTTAACAAGACTATCAGAATTTTGCCACGCACATTAGATAATGCTGAAACTATATATGTAAAACTAAAACGCAAGATATCATTTAAACATAGTATTGCACAGGAAATGATAAGACCTAATCGGGTGATAGATGCAGTGAAGTTGCTCACCAGTAAGACTTTGTTTAAATCTGAAGGTATTAATATTGATTCAAATTGGTCTGTACCTAATCAACCAGAAGGTTGTTCAAATGAAACGTCTACTTCTGAGAGTGGGGTCAATGATTTGTCAAATTTAGACTCTGATAGTTGGAAAGAAGAACAAAATCATGAAAATCAACCAAGTGGAAATTTGGATACTATGTTGAATCCAGTAGGATTTAGAGAGTACAAACAGGTTGTGAGCATTGCACCTGGTGAAGGTAATACACCCTTGGCATATTCCAAGATTATAACAGTGAATTCTTGGCCTTCCCGTCAATATATTGTGGTGAAACTCGTATGTCAAACAATTTGAGGGCTGTGCCTTTACATTACAGTACAATAAGTAAGTGGGAGTTGCGTAATCTTGATAGGAGAGTTGCCATGTCTATCCCTAATATTTTCTTTAAAATGAAAAAGCTTCAAATTAAATACATACAAGATCGCATTCAATTAGCCATCAAGTTGCAGGGAAGAAAATAACCGTTCGTGATGTTTTAGCCCTGGAGCTGATGAAAATTTGATTTAACACAATGAAGGTTACCAAGTCCTCAGACAAATAAGGGTTCAACTGCTTACTGGGAGGTTGCAAAAAGACTTGTTTGGTATGATAAGGCAATTGGGAATCCCACATTTCTTTGTTTCTCTATCTGCTGCAGAAACCAAATGGAAGAATTTGTTGATAACCCTAGGAAAATTAGTGAATAAAAGAATATTCAGCGACTGATATTGATCAATTGTCTTGGCAAGAAAAGTGTCATCTCATTAATTCAGACCCTGTAACTTGTGTTAGGTATTTTGATTACAGAGTTCAAAATTCCTGCACACTGTATTAAAGAGTCCATTAGAACCAATCAGGAAAATTCAGGATTATTTTACAGGGTTGAATTTCAGCAAAGGGTTCACCTCATATTCATATGGTTGTATGGGTTGTTGATGGGCCTGATATAGGAAATGCCACACCTGAAGAAATAACATCCTTTGTAGACAGGCATGTTACTTGTGCAAAAGATGAAGCCATACCAGATCTAATAAATTACCAAACCCATCGCCATGCACGTACATGTAGAAAGAAAGGGAAGTCAGTGTGTAGATTCAATTTTCCTATTCCTCCAATGAGGAAGACAACTCTTTGCAACCTTTAAATTCAGAAACTGGTCATGACCTTGAATTCATATCTGTATGCCAAAAAACTGTGTTAAGATATTTGATACACTTGAAGAGATGAAATATGGCAATGAAATATCATTTGAAGAGTTTCTTAAAGAATTGAATTTAACTGATCTTGAATACTGTAATGCAATAAGGTCTTCGTTGAAAAGGGCTAAATTATTCCTGAAAAGACGCCTTATCAGAAATAAGAATTAATTCCTACGATTCAATTATGTTGAAATGCTGGCAAGCTAATATAGATGTTCAGTTTGTACTTGATCCATACTCTTGTGCTTCATACATAGTTTCTTATATCAGCAAAGGTCAGAGGGAATGCCAAATTTAATGTATGAGGCATCCCTAGAAGCTAAGGAAAATAATATGGACCTGACACGTCAGTTGCGTCATATATCAAACAAGTTTTAACACATGTTGAAGTTAATGCCCAAGAAGCAGCATACTTTGTCTTGCAATTACCCATGCGAAGATCAACCCGCAGTTTTCTGTTTCTAAACACGGGTCCTCCTAGCGAGCGTATAACATTATTGAAATCTGTCACCAAGCTTGAGGAAATGGCCAGTAGCTCCACTAATGTTGAAGCAGACAACGTTATAAAGCGATACCAAAGACGACCAAAGGAACTACTATGCTTATGTCTGGCAGATTATGCGTCATGGTATGATGTAACATATCCGAAAAAGAAAAAGAGTGGTTCTGCTGATAAAATTAATTCCATGAAAGAATTACCAGAAGAACATGAAAATGACTGTTTAGATGATGACCCGCAATCTGAAGATGTCGAACATGAAGATCAACATGAGGATGTGTCTTCAATCCTACAGGACTCTACTAATTTCATGCTTAATTGTAATGTTAAGGAAATTTGTATGTCAGATGGGGTATACTGAAAAGACGCAAAACCCAAAAATACTTAAGTATGTTAGATTTAACAAAGATCATGACACTGAAAAATATTACCACGAATTGATAATGTTATTCCATCCGTGGGTAAATGAAGATAGAGACATCCCTGATTCTTACAGTTTACTCAAGCAAATGTATACCCAGAATTCTGTCAGTATTGAAAACTGAAAGATGTGTATGAGAGAAAAGAGGCTTAATTGAGCAGGTTGAAAGTTATAATGGAAATCAGGATACTTTTAATGACAATGTGAATACTGAGTTTATGCCTGAAAATTTGCATGTAGAGAACAATGACAGAACTGAAGGTCTAACTTTGTCAGAAAAGTATGGCTGTTTTGATCCTGGTAAACCTGAACAATATGATGTTGGCTTAGATATAGGTTTAACTAGAAAACAAATTGGGGATGATGACTGTTTAATTAAAATGTGTGATAACGATTACAGGAATTAGTAAGAAAGTTAAATGAACAAAAAGGTATTTCTATCATGTTATGCACTGGTTTAAAATTAAGGATGATCCTTTGCACAACTTCTTGTCAGGAGGTGCAGGTGTTGGTAAATCAGTTTTGATAAGTGCAATTTATCAGAGTCTAAGAATCTTGAATATGACACCAGGTTCAAATCCAGATGAGTTGAAAGTTCTTCTATGTGCCCCAACTGGCAAAGCTGCTCATAACATTGGTGGGAACACTCTCCATTCAACCTTTGTATACCTGTCGGAAGAGGGTCTTCATACAAACCTTTAGCTATGGAACAGCTAAATACATATAGATTGAAATACAAATATCTCAAAGTTGTCATTACAGATGAAATATCTATGGTGGGATGCAGGATGTTCAATTTTGTTAATTGTAGACTTCAGGAAATAATGGGAACAATCAGCAATTTGGTGGTATAAGTATAATTGCTGTTGGTGATCTATATCAGTTGAAACCTGTGATGGATAGTTGGATATTTCAAAACACTGCAACAGAATATGGGTATTTGGCTGCCAATTTATGGCAAGATAACTTCACTTTGTATGAATTAAAAACAATTATGCGTCAGAAAGAAGATAGCCAGTTTGCTGCACTTCTTAATAGGTTAAGAGAAGGTCATCATACTTGTTCAGATATAGAAACCCTTAAAACTAGGGTAGTTGAAACAGATATAGGTTTATCTTCTCTGCCACATCTATATACCACATGTGCTGAAGTTAATTCATTCAATGAATATGTGTTCTCACAAGCTAATTCTAAATGTGACACGGTTGAATGTATAGATTCAGTAACAGGTGACTTGTCAGAAAGATTACATGGAGACGCTCTGAACAGAGTACCAGATGATCCAAGTAAAACAATGGGGTTATACAAAAACATGAAAATTGCTGAAGGCTTACAGGTTGAAATTAATTTAAATATCAACATTGAAGACGGTCTTACAAATGGAGCTGCAGGGAAGGTCATGTTATTGGACTATAGGGTTGCAAATTCAAATAGATGTAGTATCATATGGGTCTTGTTTGAAGACATGAACATTGGGAAAGATCAGAGAAGTCAGTTTCAACACTTGAGAAACAATAAGATTGATAAGACATGGACACCAATTTTTGAAGTAACAAGGAAATTTGCAATAAACAACAATCAGTCATATCAAATAGTTCGTCGTCAGTTTCCTATACGTTTGGCTGCAGCTAAAACCATTCATAAGTCACAAGGATCAACTGTTAACAATTTAGTTGTCCATTTAGGAAAGAGAAAAAACAATCACATACACTATGTAGCTCTCAGCAGAGTTAGAAGTCTTGAAGGATTGCACATACTGCATCTTGCAGAAGATAAGATTTCTGTAAGCATTGATGTGGCAGTTGAAATGGACAGAATGCGTACAACATCACAGGTGAAAAGTTCTGTGAGTGAACTTCCTGATGCTAACAGCAGGTTAAATATAGTTTGTCATAATGTACGCTCTTTGCACTTGCATATTGAAGATGTTCAAAAGACTGCTACATAACTCTTGCAGACTTGATAGGTATCACTGAATCCCGTTTAAAGCCACAAGATAGTGATTCATTTGCTGCCTTACCAGGTTTCAACACATCATACCGTCATGATTCTGTAAGCAACTCTTTGGTGAGACCATATCATGGCAGTGTCATCTTTCAAAGCAACAGATAACAAGCACATATGAAGAAGACCTGAGGCATTGAGATCACCTCTGCTATAATCAATAAAAATGATACCAGGGTGAGGGTGATATTCTTGTACTGTCCCCCCAAAGCATCAACTCTGCACAATTTCAGAATTATGCTGCAGACCATCTCTCCCTTGATCAAAGAAAAAACAATATTAATGGGAGACTTCAATGTTGACATTCAAAACAACTGCTCCTTAATTGATTTATTGCACACCTACACATTTCATCAGCTCATCAAAGAAGAGACAACAGATTACAATACATCATTGGACTTGGTCTTTGTAAATTTCATGAATGATGATATCATGTCTGGTGTTTTAGAGTCTTATTATTCAGACCATAAACCTATATATATTAGTCTTCCATTGTAGAAATGTAAATCAAGTCATTCAAGTGTAGTTATCATGGCTTTTGTGTTTCCATATTACTATCAAATTTGAAAAACAAAGATGAATGATAATTATAGCATCATGTGTACAAGTTTCAACCAAAAATATATGGAAGATAAATAGAAAAGTAACTTCACTGTCTAATTCAATAATTTTGAAGTAGAGTCTATGATTGAATATGTCTATCAACCAGTATCAGCTTACTTTCCATATAGAATTATACATACTCAATGAAAGAATTTGGTTATAGAATTGAAAAGATACTTTATCAAATTTACTGATTACTGAATGTCAAATATCTGTTACAGTTTACCTGTTTATATATTTTGGCTGCTATTAAATTTTAGTGTTAGTGAATGGCCAGTATTTCTTAAAGGTCTGTTCAACTTGTTATATATGTTTATATTGTACTTATTATTAGGTAATAATTATCTGTATTATCAATTGTTATTCCTAACAAACAAAAGTTTACATTTTCAGAAGATGTTCACAGTTGCAAAGTTAAAGGAACAGTCTTCAAATACCCCTACAGAGTACCAATTAAGGTACAGACAGTAAGTGTTGGTACAACCAACACATACATCAGAGATGGCCAGAAGAAGTCTGCAACAACCATTGGTTTCGCAGACCAGACTGGTGTAATAAAGGGGCAGTGCTACGACAGTAGCAAATTGACTACAATCAAAGAAAACAGCTCTGTAATGATAAGGAACTACATCTTCCGGGATAGTACAATCATCATAACATCAGCCACTAAGGTTAATGTTACTAGTGGAGTTGGAGACATTGACCCAATCCACAGGAGCCAAGCAGAAGAGCTCTCCAGACCACCACCTCCACCAGCAGTTGTTTCAATTGAAAAGCCAAGAAAACAACAGCAGATACAAGTGTATCTGTCAGAGGAAAGTCATCAGAGTGAGTACGATTAGAGAGACATGTAATTTTATTAGTTTCAAGATTAGAAAATATAAAATTCCTGTATATCAAAACTGTCCACTGCCACAGAATAATAAAAGTTTATTGGATAAGGACGGAATTTTGCCCTTGCAACAGGCCACCTACGGACACATCAAAGAGTTGTTACAAGGGTTCTTAACGTGCAAATAACGCGACACTCTCTTCACATCGGATTTAACGTCCCCATTCTGACCGGAAGTTGCTGCAATTTGATACATCCCGCACAACCAAACGTCAAGCGTTTTACTGCGGGTCGGTAAAGACCATGTAACCATATTTCCCCTAGTTACCCTAGGATAAGGAATCTTCAAATATATATTTTTTAAATCAACTTTATTATCTAAGAAATTCTAGATGTTCCACATTTGTAGTATCAAAAGTTTATTATTGTTTACAATGTATAAAATACCTGTTTATATGTATATCACAATTTCTTTTAACAATAAATATATTAAATATAATTGAAAAATGATTGACTTGTCAATAAAACATTTTATATTTAAATATTTATTTTATCTGTAATTCTAGTTCCATCCAAGACTGCACCAACCATGACTGGATAATGAGTATACATTTATATTATTTATACCTTGTGTATAGATATTCGTTTGTCTTCTTTACTATTGTTTGAGATTTATAACAAAACGGGTAACCAATGACTCAAGATATACACAGATACTGCTTTTAATTAGTTTATAGCAACTAGACGGTCATTGACGCTCTGTATGCCCCAAAAATATCATGGACATTTGGGTTTGGAAAGCCTCCTAGCCGGAAAGTGTCACCATTTGTCGTTTACATTTATTATCATTCAAGAAAAAAATGTATCGAACTTCAAGCACAATACGGTTCACAAAAATTCAAAATACAAATCATTTATTTCATAATAACAATCAGTTATACAAACAAACTTTACCTCAAATCTGCAAGTAATAAGGTGTTTGAAAAGTAAGAATAATACACTACTTGTTAAAGTCCTGTATAAATTTTAATTTGAATTGTTTAACTGATGCGTGATTTGAGATCATTATGAAAAAAAAAAAATCAATGTAGCATTTCAGTTCACATATTTCAAGAATATTTGTTCTCTACTTGGTTCGATAGATTTCAGATTCATCCCGAGTTCCAGCGTTATGTTCTTGTCTTTTTCCTGTTTTCAGGAATACCTGCAGCCCACTTGTTTTATGCCCCATTTATGGGCATTATGTTTTCTGGTCTGTGCGTCCGTCCGTTCGTTCGTCTGTTCGTCCGTCCCGCTTCAGGTTAAAGTGTTTGGTCGAGGTAGTTTTGATGAAGTTCAAGTCCAATCAGCTTGAAACTTAGAATACATGTTCCCTATGATATGATCTTTTAATGCCAAATTAGAGATTTTCCCCATTTTCACGGTCCACTGAACATAGAAAATGATAGTGCGGATGGAGCATTTGTGTACTGGGGACACATTCTTGTTCATTTCCATTATCCTGTCATTTATTTTACAAATGGTTTTTTCCACTTTCCTGATTTCCATTGTTTAGTTTAGTACAGGGATCTGGCCATATTAGCTCAATGTCTTTTGCTACTGTATTTATTACTTTTTTTTGTACCGTCCAACATATGCTCCTTATATAACGGCGTATTTTTCAGTTGAACTCACTTAGTTATCAAAGTATATCTCTGATTCCGATCTATAAACACGATGCTGCTTTCTTTAAAGCCGTCCCCAAGGGTGACTGGGGAATAGAAGTATGGTCACCATAGGTCTTCCTCCGACCGGCAGTAAAACCCTTGCTAAAGTGGGGCGTCCGTTTGGTTGTGCGGGATGTACAAATTTGCAGCCTCGTCCGGTCAGAATGGGGACCTTAAATCCGATGCCTCGTGTAAAGAGAGTGCTACGCTCTTTGCACGTTAAGAACCCTGCGACAACTCTTTGAGGGTCCGTAGGTGACCTGTTGCAAGGCTAAATTTATGTCCCTATCAATATACCCTCATTTCCGTGGCAGTCTAAATTTCTCCGACCTTAATCCCGGACGCCCCACCTATTGTATTTATTGTTAATTTGTTCTCGTCCTGAATATGCATGAAATATTTGCCACTGGACGTTAAGCAACCAACAATCAATCAATCTTTAAAGCCGTTTTCAAGCAATCAATTATGTACTTCGTGTTTAAATTATTTCTTTGTGTGCTATTCCTGTCGAAATCAACTTGATTTTATTCTCCTGGCTCTTGCCTTTCACTCATGAGTTTATAATTCGTCCAAACAAGAAGTTGCAAGCACATGTAATTAGTCAGAAGAAAGGTTAAACATATTGAAAATTTTCAAAGCACCGGAAACACGAAGTTGGTATTTTAAGAATTTGAAAATCTTTGACCACATTTATTTTGTGTCGAAACCTATATTATGGCATATATGTGATCACAAGAGTATCAGGCTGGAATAGTATGTCCATATTTGCTCAAATTGTTCAGGTGTGAACTCTGCGGTAGTGGCAGGCTGCGCTCAGTTCAGCCTTTTATTCATTTATAATAAGTTAATATTATGGCAGCCTTTTTCCGCATCATATGCATGGTTCCCAGCTCCTGGCGGACGTTACTGCATTTTACATCCTTCTCTTCTTTATGTTTTGAGCTTAGATACAAACGAATACATAGCAGTAATCCAACAAATTAAACGTATAAAATAATAATTGCAAAAGTTAAATATTTTGCTGGAGATACAGTTAAATAGAGATATTTCAGTCAAATATCTCTGTCAATATTCATGCTAGTAGATCTGAAAACGGTCAATGATGAAAATAATAAGAATTAACTGTGAACAAAATCAAATCTTAAGTAACACTCACCATAGACCAGCAACTTCCAAGGAAGAAAAAAAAACACCCAAAAAACATTATTAAATATCAACCAAAAGGAACACATGGCAGCAGTCAAACAAATAATAATGTGTCCGGTATATGTCCTTTTCAACTAGAAATCTTTAAATGTAGATGAATTGCTTTAGCGTTTTATAATTGTTTAATTTAAATCTAGCAACTCCTAACACTCTCGTTGTTGTTTTCTGTATTGCTATAAAAGAGGGACGAAAGATACCAGAGGGACAGTCAAACTCATAATTTGAAAATAAACTTACAACGCCATGGCTAAAAGAGAAAAAAGACAAACATTGGTACACACACCATAGAAAACTAAAAATAAGCAACACGAACCCCACTAAAAACTAGGGGTGATCTCGTGTGGTCCGGAAGGGTAAGCAGATCAGCTCACATGTAGCAACCGTCGTGTTGCTATATTATCTTTCTATATTATATTATATATAATCTGAGGGCCTTTGGCTTGCAAGCAAGGTATGACGATGAAACTCTTATTTGTCCTATGTAATATTTAGAAATAACCTATCTACTGCTATCTGCAATTTTCGAGAGAAATGAATGTTTGAACTTATCACCAAGCAATATCATAACTACACTATTTGTCCAGATATACATGTTCCAAGAGTTGATTCTTTAAAATGGCACATGTTAAAAGTTGTTTCCGATGTGATAAAGCTTCTGACCTACTGAATCAGAAAGTATATCTACATTATACCAACTGTGATGTTAAATTGGCCGAATGACAAATAGAGATTTCTTGTCCATGTTTACTGCTATTTCCAAGCACCATACTGTAAATGAAATTTACAAGCACATTTACCACACTTCAAACTAGTATCTCCACCATCCTCTGATGCTGCTCTTAGACAAAAATACAAGAAACTCGTTGAAATAGATGTTCTTGTAAAGAATGCAATAACAATGATCATACAGTGCATTCCTTAAAATCAAAATAATTCGAATTGAATCAAAGTACAAAACTCAAAGTGCTACCCTGGAGGAAACTAATAAACGATTTAACTATCACGTACTTAGAAAATTTTAAAACGTGTAAGCTACCACAAAAAAGTAATTGGTTCACAGAAGAATGAAATAATGAAATTAAACCTTAATACAAACAAAATTAAAATTGCAGAAGCAGAAAAAAGAAAGCCGTTAGAAATTTAACTTACTGTAAGTGATAAAATAATGAATTAAAACAAAACGACTCGGAACAAAAGCAACTGATATCAAAACTCCAAAAGAAGTTTCCGAAAGGAACATGAACATTGCTAGTTTGACGGAACAGATAACTGTTCTTTTGATGATCAAATTTCGATTAATACATTTTCGATGGGAAGTATCTTCCAGCTGTCCGTCAAGTTGTTCCAAGACCTGCATTCTTTTGGTGTAGGAGTTAAACATATCGGTCAAACTATCAACTCAGTGCTAAAGCATTTATTGGGGATAGATGAATTGAAACTTCCGTCAGAATCTTCAAATCGAAGAATGATTTTGAAATCTTAACTTACTAGCAAAAGAGCAAATGGTGAAATATTGTTGCACAAACAATTCAAACACATTACATTTGATGGTACATCTGACGCAGTGACACTTTTGGGCTTTCAAATTACAACTAACCATGAAATCTTATCGTTAACTTTGAATGAAAACGTACGAGGTGACTCACAGACTCAGGTCGAAGTATTAAAGACAACTTTTGGAGGTAGCGAATTTAGTTTCACAATCAAATGAAGATATCAACGAAAATTAATGCTCTGTATTAAAAACATGATGTCTGATCAACATATTGTTAATAAAATTACTATGATAAATTTGTTAAATGAAGAGTGATCTTTGCAAAATTTAAAGTAATTGTCAGAAAATGAACAGGAAAAAGCGGCTGAAATAACGGAAGGCACTGGTAAACTTGGAAGAAGTCAGCTCCGACAATCTCAAATTGATCTGACAAGGACATCCAACCTTTAAATGTATTTTCGATTGATTGATTGCTTGTTGGTTGCTGAACGTCCAGTGGCAAATAGTTCATGCATGTTCAGGACGAGATCAAGTTAACATTTACATTATACTGAATGTGAAACAAAATAATCAAAACGTTTATTATCAAAGCCAGACACTCCCCAAGGGAGCCTGGGGTATAGAAGTATGGTCACCATTGGTCTTCCTCCGACCGGCAGTTTAACCCTTGCTAAAGTGGGGCGCCCGTTTGGCTGTGTGGGATGTACAAATTTGCAGCCACGTCCGGTCAGAATGGGACGTTAAATCCGATGCCTCGTGTAAAGAGAGTGCCACGCTCTTTGCACGTTAAGAACCCTTGCAACAACTCTTTGAGGGGTCCGTAGGTGACCTGTTGCAAGGCTAAATTTATGTCCTATCAATATACCCTCATTTCCGTGGCAGTCTAAATTTCTCCGATCTTAATCCCGGACGCCCCTATTACAGAACCTACCTATTGTATTTATTGTTAATTTGTTCTCGTCCTGAATATGCATGAAATATTTGCCACTGGACGTTAAGCAACCAACAATCAATCAATCAAAGCCAGACAATTTTTTTAAATGTAATAACTGGAGTGCTTCAAAAGACTGCGGAACGAACAGTTAGTAGTCACGCCGATGTTTACCATGCAGTACTTTATCCGCCTTAGTTCGATACAAACAAGCAATATCGGAACCATTTACAACAAAGATTTTGCATTATTAAATGTAGAAAATTCAATTGATAATTTTATCTTGTCAAGTGTATTAACGGCTACGCTATTGATATCTAAAATCCTCTTGATGATGTAGTACTAGAAGAAACTCTCTCTCTCTTAAAGTCTTGGCTGGTCTCGTTGGGGTGGAGAGCTCCCACATGTGCGTGCCACTGGGACACAAAACATTCATGAACGATCATTCAAGGTGACTATGATGTCGTATCTTTGCAAAACATCTGAACCAGTATTGAAGACCAAGAAAGGACAAAAACCTCTATATCTAATGAGTGGACAAAGTCCTTCAGGTGATATAAAGTGTAAGGCTCTCGAGGTCTAAGGTTTTCTTTGTCCCTTTTAACTGAACAACTACTGTCTGTGGTGTTGGATTCAAGTTCTGGTACATGATGTTTAGGTCCGTTGTTGTTACTCCAGAATAAGTCCATGTGAACAGAGAAACAATGGTTTGATAGCAATTTCCGATCGTCCCAGATTCAGCATCAGTTGTCGGAAGGTTTCTGTCTTCGGTAAAATAGATACACCAAATCTTAAAAACTTATATGAGTTATCATCATTGGGACTAGCTTATTAAAGTTTTCGAAAGCTTTGTTTGATTCAAGTCGTTCAAAATCTGCCAGACACATCAATAGGTCGTCGAGCACAATCTCTTCGTCGTCACATGGTGTATCGTGCATAATTGAATAAAAGAGTCCTATCGGGAAGACCTGTATGTGTTGTTCCGTGGATTCTGCCAATTATAGGGTAGATGCTAGGTTCAAAAATCTATGTATAGGCAAGAAAGGCACACATTATCTTTCACCAACAAAATAGGTCTTGAAAGCTGCATTCCAAAAGGCAGAACATAAGACCACTTGCGTCCTGTCCCAGTTCACCTTTAAACCGTATGATGATACGTTGAACTACCAGTTGTTGATCTTCATAAGCCCATAAAACGTCTGTCAAAACTGACCGTCTTCTTATTGTCAATTCTTTTAGGTATTTCCTACATCTATTCCATAGTTACGATAAGCAATTGTTTTCAAGTTATATTTTCCAAGCAGTGAACCTCTTAAAATGGCTGCCAAACTTCTCTTTTGCGAGTTGTCTTTAAGGCTCTGATCGAAGAATGATTTTGAAATCTTAACTTACGAGCAAAAGAGCAAATGGGTGAAATATTGTTGCACAGTCAAAATTCAAACACATTACATTTTAATGGTACATCTGACGCACAGTGACACTTTTGGGCTTTCAAATTACAACTAACCATGAAAACTTATCGTTAACTTTGAATGAAAACGTTCGAGATGACACACAACTCAGATCGAAACAATTAAAGACACCTTTTTGAGGTAACGAATTTAGTTCACAATCAAATGAAGATATCAACGAAAATTAATGCTCTGTATTAAAAACATGATGTCTGATCAACATATTGTTAATAAAATTACTTATAATTAAATTATTAATAGATTGAAATGATGCTAATACTTATTTGACCTTTTATCTGTAATAATAATGACTGCTTTTGGTCATATGATATCGGGAGATACTGAAGTTAATTAAATTAAAACTCATGAATGGGAAACCAATTGACAATACCATGACAAAAAAAGAAAACATAACAAAGAAAAATATTTTCGGACAATGCGTACCCACCAAAACCAGCTCAAAATATAAACAAAACATTACAAATTACAAATTCTGATAGCATTACACTACGTATATTCCTAAAGATTTACTATAGGTATGTTTATAAATCATCACATAATGACTTATCTTATAGTGAAGCAATTGCAAGGAATTTTATATTTATTATAAAAGTTATATGTTACGTTATTACGGTAAAATTTAATAAACGGTAAATTTTTTGTAACAAATCACTGCAAATTTTCAGGTATCGGAAGATGTGATCAGAAAGGTTCATTAAAAACATTGAAAAAATGTTAAATTCTATACAATTATGTCAACGTCAGAACTGAAAGAACAAGCAGAAAAAGTTGGGGATTTTGCATATGGCAAAATAGCCTACACTTTAGGAAAACCATCATCATGTATATTTTCATAATTCATCTTTTGGGTCTAAACGTAAGAAAAGAAAAATGGAATCTGCAATGAATCAAACATTTTCCACAAGTTCTTTCAAATAAACCATAAAACTAAGTCTAAATAAAAAAATAAACTTGAGAACAGTTTATATATATATTCCAACATGAACATAACATTTGACCTTGAACGCATTTTGTTAGTCGAGGCTAAAGAACTTAATATAAAAATATCCTAGTATATCTATACAGATGACAGCTAACGTGTAACAAAAACATAATAGCAAATTAAATTGATATAAGTAGATAACATTTATTTGTTTCTGCATCGCTTACAATCAGTTGAAACATCATTAGGATACCAGTTCATATTACGAACAATTTTGAAAAATAAAAAAATATGTCAATATCATTTTGGGGTTTCGGAGGCGATGTGCACAAGGCTAGTTATGGTCCGAGTAACCAGCTATCGTCCTTTGATTACGAATATAGTCCCTAATGTGGACAGTGTGTTGCTTCCCAATTTTTTCAGTACCTCTTTCAAATGTGTTTCTTCGTGTTTTATGTCTCAAATAGCAAAAATTGGGTGAAATTACACTTTTAAAAAAATTGGGTCGTGAATTTTGAAGAAGAGGAGTAATTTTGTCTTGCTGAAAAAGGTTAAGAAATTGAACTTGGAAGCTGTCCCCTTAACATAGGGTTTTCCATATTTTGAGTTAGAGCCAATGAAGTTTTCTATAATTTTGATATAATTTGTCCCAAAAGTAGTACAACACAATGTAAAAGCTGAGTTAAGCCATAATTGAAGCAGTATATAATATTATCTATTTTTTGAAATTCTCTTTTCAGATCAGGAACTTAGAGATATTCAAATTTTATATATAGCACAATTTGGATCAAAGAAAGTAAGAGTAACGGCCGGAAATAAGCCTAGTGAAATGTTGGAATTAAAGGATTGCTTCTCAATGGATTCTGTTTTCAGAATGTTTTTAATTGATGGAGGAGTTATTTTTGTCATGGCCTCAGAAAAAAAAACCCTGTTAACAAATTTTAATTTGATAAACACTCCATGTTTTGTTTATGTTAAATCAGAAACAGAAAAAAGATCACTGAAAAGAAAATTTCATTTTATTGAAGAATAAGTTATAGGGTATATGTTCAGACTGGTACTAATACTTAATATATGAAAGGGTTTTAACACTTGATATTACAGGTTTAGTTAAATGAATTAGCCAAAGGCTGACATATGTGATGTTTATAATTAATATTCAAAGTTTACTAATACTAATGTATAGATTCAGATTCAATATTTTATTATAGTCTTACCACATACATACATAAAAAGAGATCCACAGAAATATATTTAAAGCATTAAAACATTTGCATTGCATGCACCAATCTTAAAAGATTTATGAGAGACTATTAAGATATATTATATACATATTAACATATTTGTACACATTTATATTTAAAATTCACAATATACATTTATACTAAGTGAGAGTAAAACATTTGTTTTTAAGAACTAATGAAATAAAATACTATTTCTTCTTAATAAAATATTGTTGCAGGTTTTGGCAACTATAGCAGCAACATTGTCGTTACTAAATAAAAATATAAATTTTCATTATCTGATAATAGGTTAAAACGTTCATTAAAATGTAAAGCTTTATGTATCATGATTTGTCTTAGATCTACATACAATGTATCTGTGATTGAAATTTTCAACTGTGATAAACAACTTATTTTTGATTTCATATACTGGGTATATGAATTTTACATATGATGGCTGCATTTTGTACTGCATACATGTCATGTTGATTAAAGCATTTATGACCATTTTGAGTGCAATGAGTTATAATTTCCTGAATGCAAATACTGAATCCTGAATATACATTTTACTACAAATGAGATACGTCATAAGGTGAAGTCCTTGCGCAAAATTTACAGTTTAATGTTGTCATATTTCAGGTATATGTAATTCATGTGAAAACTGCATCTTCATCCTGGTTTCAATTCAAAGTATTAAAACTGAAAAAAGGAAAATAATAAAGATTTGAATACATATCATAATGTGGTGTTCACTGAATAACTCGAGTAGCATATTATTTTAACGTGTGCACCACATTTTTGGAGTTATTACAAATAGACATAAGAAATCTTACAGTCATTTCTTATAATTTATATTTAAATTCCGTATTCAAGGAGGAAATCATTAAAAAAATGGCAATGTTGCCACGGTCAGATGACAAAAGTATGTCTATAAGGTGATAGAATATCAAATTTCACGCAATCATATAACACGTGTTACATTCAATATCAAATTATAAGTATGATTAATTTAATTTAATTCAACCAAGATTGGCATGGAGACAAAAAGACCGGAAAAATTCCAATAAATATTATTTTCAGTTTAACTTACATAAAGGTTATTAGAACATAAGCATCACAAGCATACTTACTGTGAGAAAATATGTACGTATGCATCAGTCTGATATACAGACTAGAGATGGGCAAAATGTTATCGTATATAGACAATAATAGTGCATTGACTTGAAGTCAATGCACTATTATTGTCTTTATACTAATCTAAAAAATATTTTCAATTGTTGTTTAATGTGTTTGTGTTATTATGTGATTTAAATATTGGGAAACTTCCCTTTTATAAAAGGCCTCATATCATGCAGGCGGAGAAATATACAACACAATGAAACGTACATAACCTGTTGAAATCCACAATCGATGGTGAACGAATTTGTTTGAGAATGAATTAAAATATCAACAATAAGCATAAAACATAATGATTTATAGTTTGCAAACCAAAAATATTAACAAGTGAAATATGTTTTCCCTTAAAATTGCAAAAGAAATACGTTTGAGTCGATGTATACATTGGAAACAAGAACAGGTTGAATAGGTCGTATGAATAATTAATCATAATTTCGGCAATTTCTATTTAAATATTCATGAGGAAAAGTGATATCAGGTCAGTGACTGTATATGACATAGAAATATACGGTCAACGCATTTTGACTGCTCAAATAGAACGAGTGCAGTATAAAAAAATTATGAAAGTTTGTCTCAAACAAAGTCGTTGTGCCGAAGAGTGCTGCAATTAAAAGAAATCAGTAATAAAACCAGGTTGGTATGCTAGCATACTGACCTGAAAAAAATTAATAAGACAAAATGATGGTTCAGCATACAGACCTGAAAAATAAAATCAAGAAATAAAATGGAGGTTCAGCATACACCAGGTTGGTATGCTAGCATACAGACCTGAAAAATAAAATTAATAAAACAAAATGGAGATTCAGCATACACCAGGTTGGTATGCTAGCATACAGACTTGAAAAATAAAATAAAAAAATAAAATGTGAGGTTCAGCATACACCAGGTTGGTATGCTAGCATACAGACTTGAAAAATAAAATAAAAAAATAAAATGGGAGGTTCAGCATACACCAGGTTGGTATGCTAGCATACAGACCTGAAAAATAAAATAAAAAAATAAAATGTGAGGTTCAGCATACACCAGGTTGGTATGCTAGCATACAGACCTGAAAATAAAATCAAGAAATAAAATGTGAGGTTCAGCATACACCAGGTTGGTATGCTAGCATACAGACCTGAAAAAAAAATTAATAAAAAAAAAATTGGAGGTTCTGCATACACCAGGTTGGTATGCAGGCATACAGACCTGAGATATATTATTACATAGATAGAGTGACAATTCAGCATACACCAGGAGTAAGCAGACCTGACGTATGGAAATTAATCGATAAAATGAGAGTTCAAAATACTCTATGTCGGTATGCAGAAAAAGAGACCTGACAAATAGAAGTATGAGAAAAAAGACTGATGTTAGCATACTATTCACTGACGCATTTCAAATAAAGATTGGTAAATGCTATGTAATATATATGTTAGGGATATGGCATAAAAGTATAACAA
The DNA here is from genome assembly GCA_017311375.1 of Mytilus coruscus. Lineage (NCBI taxonomy): Eukaryota > Metazoa > Mollusca > Bivalvia > Mytilida > Mytilidae > Mytilus > Mytilus coruscus. Next base: position 52,567,862 of record CM029605.1, read on the forward strand.
AAATGCAGATTGAGTAATTTATGAAGGTTTGATCGCGTCAACTTTTCCCGAGTTTTAAAATAGATCATTCTAGCATCCTATAAAAACAGGTAATGCTAAAATGATGCAGTTTGCACTTTGCATTTACACAAAAAGAACAACAATCTTGCAAAAAAATGACAGACAAATATAAATAATGCTATACAGTGACTTTTTAACGCAAAATATATCAATCATGTCAAACGATGTAGCTTTTTCACACAAAAATGAGTTAAGTGGCATATGAGAATTTCTAGTTTTAGATGAGAACGTGTTAGATGTATCTTTTCATTGACATTTTTTTCATGGGTAATTGTAATAAATTTAACTTAATTAGGTCGCTTTTTTTATTGACGATTATACTATTTTGTACAATAATTTGAACACTTTTTCTAGATATTAGTATTAGATAATATCTTAAATCTTCCACCTTCTAGTGGCAAATTTTTTCACTGATAATTCTATTACATTTTCCAAGATTTGTTTATTTTCTATTGATAATTGTATAAAATGAAGCCTTAAATCGGTCACTTTCTTTTTTTTTTATTGTTTTACAATATGTTACAATAAATTCGACCATTTATTGTAAATACTTGTAATAGATGAAACTTTAATTGACCTTTTTACAATGATATTTGTTTTCACATTTTACAAGATGCGACCACTTTTAAAAAACAACCCAGCATACAAGAACTCACAGCCGCGTTAGACAAATCAATAAACGCACAAATTTAAGTGACGTCACATTTGAATTTCTAAATATTTCCCAAAAATAGGATAGACTTCAAGATTAGGTTTGTAATGTTGATATAACATTTTTTATTACAATAAAATTATAATACCAATTAATTTCAAATTGTGGAAGTAATTAGATAATATATTTATTATTTAGCTATGTCGGTATTTCTACTAAACCAAACTGTAAACCAAATATATCGTATAATTTTAGTTGAACCAAACTAAAATGTAAAAATGAACTGAATGATTAATTATCATTACCATAACACACGAATACAACAGAAAACAATATAAGATATACAACTACTAACGATAAGACATTTGAATAAATCCGATGAGAATAACAAAATAACATCAAAACTAAATACATGAATTTTGGATAGAAAAGTACCATGACACGTCTTACAGCAATGCGAATTCACACTAATGAAGAACTTCATTGACACAAAGTTCTGTCTTTTGCCAGAAGTTGTTATCAACAGCAAAACAGAAAGCTTGGACACTATGATTTCTCTAGATATTAGCAGCAACTAATTTTAATAAAACAATTAATGGTAGTTACATGTATGGATGGGTCTTACCAATACAAACGTGTTCTAATGAGACATTTTCCAACTAAAACAACCATCACAAATGCATACGTAGTAATATTGAAACTGTATTTAATCCAATACAAGGGATTATCATTTATTTTAAAGAGAAATTGATTGATTGATTGTTGTTTGCTTCACGCCGCATTAGCACAGAAAGGCTATATCGCGGCGAGAGCTAATTCGAATATTATAACAATTTAAGGTATATTTTTAAAATCAGACAAAAGGTCTTTCAATAAACTAAAATTCTAGACTAACGCAAATTGATTATTTACAAATAAAAATCAACACTAAGATAACGTGATAAAATTAAAATCGTTTTAAATATAACAACATTTTTTATATTTTATAATATATTCAATTTCTTTTAAGAATGAAACAATATTTGTAAATGGAACATTATTAAATAAATCATACATATTATTGGCATTGAAATGCTTCTTCCGAATATCAGCAAAGTCAATACAATTAATTAAAACATGTTTAATAGTATACTTGCAGTTGCAAGGTACACATTGTGGTTCATCTTCATTTTTAAAGATACTTGTGTGTCACTCTAGTATGACCAATTCGGCATCTAGAAATAACACACTGATCTTTTCTGCACATTAAATTATTAAAGGTTTACCTAAATTAGGTTTAATTTCATGTAATTTGTTACCATCTCTCTTACTCCATTCATTTTCAAAATATTAAAAACATATTCTCTAATATTAGATTTAAAATCGGTATATGGTATATCACAGTTAGATAAAGTGTCACCCAGGGCATTCTTTGCCTCAAGGTCTACAGCTGTGTTTCCATGAATTCCAACACGACTCGGCACCCATAGAAATATTATTTCTTTAAGAAGAATTTTAAATTCCTCAGTACATATAAAATTTTGAGAATTGTTGGGTTTTAATTTTAGTATTTTGTATAGCTTGTAAGCATGAAAGTGAATCAGAACATATAATAAATTTGGATTTATCTGAAGAAGCAATAAATTTCAAGCCAAAATTATTGCTTCTGCTTCAGCAGTAAAGATGGACGCAGCAGATGGCAAACGGAGAGTTGCAGCTCTGTCCCTGAAGACAGCAGCAGATGCAACTCTGTCACCATCTTTGATCCATCAGTATAGACAGTTGAAAAATCTGAATAATTGGCTTTAATTTCAGCATAGTGTTGCTGAATTAAAGAGGATTTGTTTCATTTTATTGTGTTTACGGAGATCAAATATCATTTTGGTTTGGGAAGTTCCATGGAGGACATTTGCAAGTTTCAACTTGAGCAACAGATTTTAAATCAAAAGTAGCTAAATGTGGTTTTAAACGTATACCTAACGGAGGAATTTTATTTTCATGTTTTGCAAAAATATCTTCATAAATTGGATTAAAAACACAGCTGTAGGCAGGATTATCTGAATAGGCTTTTAGTTTGACAGCATATTGAAGTCCAAGCTTCAAACGTCTGTTGGAGAGTGAATGCTCATCAGCCTCTACATACAGACTCTCAACTGGTGAGGTTTTAAAGGCGCCAAGACACAGACGCAAACCCTGGTGATGCACAGCATCGAGAATCTGTATGTAGGACTTCCTTGCAGAGCCATACACTATTGAACCATAATCTAGTTTAGATCTAACAACTTTTAAAATATCTAATGCTTTTAAACATCTTGATTTTAACATTTTGATATGGGGAGAAAGGTTAATTTTTATCAAAACTAACCCTAGAAATTTGGTTTCATCAACCATTTTAATTGGGTTTCCATATAAAGTGAGTTCTGGATCAAGATGTAATTTCCTTTTGTTACAGAAATGCATCCCAACCGTTTTAGATGAGGAAAATTTAAAACCATTTTCCGAGGCCCATTTTCAATTCTTCAAGACATAATTGTAATTGTCGTTCAATGTTATTCATATTTTTGTCTCTGTAACATATTAAAAATCATCAACATACAATGAACCTTCAATATTACTTTTCAAAACTTCAACAAGACTGTTAATTTTAAGACTAAATAATGTCACAGATAAAATACTCCCTGAGGGACACCCATCTCTTGATCATACAGATCAGACATGGTTGAATTAACTCTAACATTAAATTGTCTGTTAGAGAAAATAAGAAATAAAATTTGGCATATTGCCTTTCAACCCCATATCAAAAGATCTTTTAAAATACCATACTTCCATGTAGTGTCATAGGCCTTTTCAAGATCGAAAAGACCGACACCACATGTTCATTTTCGCAAAACCGTTACGGACAAATGATTCGAATCGGACAAGATGATCAAGAGTACTGCGACCCTGCCGGAATCCACACTGGATATTGGCTAATAGCCCATTTGATTCCAAGAACCAAACAAGGCGATCATTGACCATCCGTTCGAGTGTTTACAGACACAACTGGTAAGAGCAATTGGTCGATAATTAATAGGATCCGTGTGATCTTTACTTGGTTTTGGAATAGGCACGACGGTTGCAAGCTTCCAAATTGATGGTAAATCACCAGATTCCCAGATGTTATTCATGAGCTGCAAAGAGCTTCCAGCGAGGAATCTGGCAAGTGTTTTAAGAGTTGATTTAAAAGAAAAGGATAATTCACATACACAATATTTGTATAGCCCATCATTATTTTGTATTCATTATAACATATTCCATGATTAATAATTGGCATTTTACTGATAAACAGCCAATATTATTTTAATTGAGAAGACTTTTGAGGTTAAATTTAATGAACTAATTCAATTATAAAGACCAATCTTTATATTGGAATTTTAGAGTACGATTCAGAAGAAACATTGTATGTACATATGCATTATTTCCAGCTGTGTCCAAAGATGAAAGAGGAGCCAGCTCAAACAGATTTCCGTCTTGGGCTGCTGAGAAGTTTTTTAAAGATGTTAGTATTTATATTTCTAATTGTAATCTTTTTTTATTTTACAAATCCAGGAAATACTTACAAATTATATCAAGCAGAGCTTTTTGATCAACCAAAACTTTGTGTTATCAAGACTATGATTATTTATGTTTTGCGTACAAATAAACTCAAGAGCATTGAGGACCAAAAATTCCTAAAAGTTTTGCCAAATACGGCTAAGGTAATCTATTTCTGGAGTAAAAAAGCTTTAGATTTTCAAAAATTCAAAGTTTTGTTAACAGTTAATTTATAATTATGAACATATCAATGATAACTCAAGTCAACACAGAGGTGCTGACTACTGGGCTGGTGGTGCTGGTGGTACCCTCGGGGAAAATGTCCGGAAGATATTTAGTTTGTTTATTTCTTATGATCTTTTCGTTTAGTATCAACCTATACATTATCTAGATGGTTCGAGACAGTTAGTTTAGCCGGCATTGGAATCGACATTTTTAAGGCTCACTCATATAGAGGTGCCTTTACGACAACGGCTTTAGTTTTATGGTGTTTTTTTTTTTTTTTTTTTTTTTAAAGACATGGCAACCGCTAACTGGACATGTGATAAAACCTTTGAGAAGTTTAATGAAAGGGAATTGATTAATACCCGCACTAAAGACTTTTCTTCTGCTGTAATTACTGGATGATCTTGTGATCGTTTATTCTTTCTTAAATGTGGAATTTGTATGAATTTTGGTTTTAGTTTGTGTAACTTTAAAACTACGGCAGGGACATAAAAAAATACTGGTCAAGATATCAGATTTTGTTTTCCTAGTGAGCCAGACAATTTTGCAAGACTACAAATATCAATGCCGCGTATGAGAAACACAAAACAAACGCACCCAAGTGTTGACATATGGTCAACTTCAACCTTCATACTGAATAAACATCTATCCATTCATGCGTCCTAGAGATTTATTTAGAGAGAATTGTTAAAAATGGTACATTTTGGACCAAAGTACAAGAACTATTCAATCAAATTGAAGGCAACAGTGCAGATGAAATAGGTAACTCTATATTAACCTAGTTAGAGTAATGGAGAGGGCAGCTGCTGAACAATGAAATAATTTCAAACAAATCCGACTATTTGCAGTAATGTTCTCTAAGATGAAACAAGCAGTTAAAGACGTATAACAATGTCTACAAAGTTATTTTGTGATGTTAATGAATATTTGTTATTCTACTTAAACAAAATGTTTATCACTATATAAAAAAAGAAATTATTTTTACAACATTTCCTAAAGAAGAATTATTTCTCTGACATGTGAACATGCTTTACTGATTATTAGTAATTCAGATTCATTTGCATGTGATGTATTTATAATTAGTCCATTCTTTTGCAGCTGTGAATGGTTGGCTTCCAATCAATCTTGTCCTTGCCTTAGTAAATGAGTCTTAGAATAACAATTTTAAAGTGAGTGTCAAAAGAAGTGAACACAATTAATCACACAAGAGTGCTAATCCCAAAATAATGCTTGAAGATTGTTTTCTGCAATGCATAAAAATCATTCAACTAGGAAATACCCTACCTAGGTTAAAACGATAATAAAGTGGATCTAGTTGAACCCTCCTATGTATCTAGGTTTGGACAACTGCAATTAAATGTTTGAATTAAGTATAATGTTCTTACAGAATTAAATTTATATTGAATCAAAGAAAATTTCAGTTTAAGAGTAGAGAGTGTAATTAGATATTTTTACTATTTGACAATTTGTTCATTTAGAACAAGAATATCATTTCCTTAAAATCAGTTACTAAGTTAATATGCAAGACTTTCTACCAAATTCTCAATTCTTGATTTTTATTACAGCCAACCCGAAAAACTCCAGTATTCAGACTCACAGATTTCCAGATGTAGGAAGATTGCAGGAAGCCTTATTAAAGGAAGAGAAGAAGTGTCCTATTGTTTAGACAATTACATATATGGATAGGCTTTTAGATTTAAAACTGATGTGACATCATAATTTTAACAAACATTATGCTTTGTTTTGCTTATTAGTCATAAAATAGTCTGTCCCATTTCGTCCCAAACCCAAAGTCATCACACTGACGTTAAGAGGAAATTTGAATTTGTTGTCTTTTATTTCTCTTTTCTTAATTACATATGAAGAAAAGGGTCTTAACTTGTCAGACGTTTCAATCACAAACGGAGTTTATTTTAAAATGACAGTCGCATAAGATCATGGGCACCATATCAAATAAGAACTCTCATGTAAACTCTTAAACCAAATTTCAGAAATCCTTGTAATGTAGTTCATGTGAAAGTATGTCATAAAAGAAATCTGCTGTTTACTTTTCATTTGAACTCTATTAACAGGACAGCTATTTTATCTTGGGGCACTGATCTTGATCTAAAACTAGTGCCAGGGAATATACACAATATGACCCAAGTGAAAGTGACAGTAGCATAGATTTCGCTGTGCCTAGTCCTAAAAGGAAAAAAACCTAGCAACCCCACAGCTAAGGTGTCAGACATTATGTATCAATGTTCAATATGTGACAAGGCACTGAAAATCATCTCAGGCTTCATACCTCACAACAGCATGGTCAACAAAGTCTGGCCAGTGACTTTCGTGTTACAAAAGGTGTTTCAGCAACACAATCATCAACTTTTTAAAGCATTGTCAACATCACTATGTAATATTGCTAATGACCCATTTGTTCTTAATCCACAAGAGAATACATATTTATGTTATCAACAAGAAAACAATATATCTGCTAATGAATCTTTACATCAGGTAATTCACACCATTTTGAACAGTCAAACTCAAACCTGACACAAAGCAATGATGGACAAAAACATTTTTTCGAAAACTTCATAAGGGTCGTTCGGATGTGTAATTAAGACAGACGTTTTTATACCATTTTCCATCATGTTCAGAGAATTGACTTTCAATATTTTTGCAATTGATTTTTGAAGACATTATTGGTGAAATTTATGGCACAGATGACCAAGGTGCAAAAACACAACTCAGAAAAAGAGCAATCACACCTTAGTAGCAATGATGCACGTCAATTTCGTGTTATTTCAAACTTTTACCATGATATCAGACAGTCAGAATTTTGTTAACCAATATAGCAAATGGTACAATATACAAGATCGTGGTGGACACCCAGACAAATTGATGAGTATTATAATTGATGGGATAGACCAAAGAAAAACTGATATACCTCACTACATGTATGTTAGTTCTATGGTTTGCTGTCTTTGGAAATTGCGTGTACATTTGGCAGGTATACTATACATACTTAAGACAAATTTAAATTAAATCCATACACTTGACTTTGAATTAAATGTGTTAAAAAAAGACAAGGCATAGAAAAAGGTAGATTGTATAAGTTTTTTTTTTCTACTGAAAGTTTAAGTTTTTTAAACCTCATTTCACTCCCGGTTTTTAGTGGAGTTCGTGTTGTTTCGTATTTATTATTTATAACTGTTGAAGTAAATGTCCTTTGGTTTTTCCGAGTCTTTGTTTACTCCTTGGTTTTGATTGTTATTGTCTTTTAAGTATGTCAAACAATTTCATGAACGTCAGACAGTTTGTCAATGTCCAAAAAATAATCCAACAAAGACTAAATATTGGAAAATAATTTTTATAAGGGCTCAAACACTATTATAAATACAAGTTCAGGAGCCTGTAATTCAGTGGTTGTCGTTTGTTTATGTGTTACATATACCAAATATATAACAAAAGTTTTTCGTTCATAAATTTATATAAATAAGGCCGTTCTCGCTTGAATTGTTTTACATTGTCATTTCGGGGCCTTTTATAGCTGACTATGCGGTATGGGCTTTGCGCATTGTTGAAGGACGTACGGTTATCTATAGTTTTAATATCTGAGTTATTTTTGGTCTCTTGTGGAGAGTTGTCTCATTGGCAATCATACCACATCTTCTTTTTATAATCAAAATTTATAACAAAATCTGAACTATTTATAACTTTTTTGCAAAACCCTTGCTTTTCTTTCATGTGTTAGGTTGGTTGGTGGAATATATTTATTTTTTTTGCCTTGCAATATGTTCATTTGAATAGTAATGTACGCATATTTTATAAATAAATACGTATATAAATAAATTGAGATTTTGTCCTATGGTCAGTTTTGACTACGCACAATTTTAATACTAAGGTATTTGTTGCCTTTCTGGGATTGTTGCCGGAGTTGACAGTCTTTAGCAAGATTAAAGTTTCACATTTACCAGTTGGCCATACACATAAAGATATTGATCAAGTTTTTGTTTCAAGGTATTAATAAGCATTTTGAATTGTTGAAGCATTTGTATGTATTCGTGTATTTTGAATTGATTGTTTGTGAAAAAGGGTGAATCAAATTCCTTTGCAGCACAGTTGAGCACTTTTACATTAAGTCATTCAGTACCCTTAACCTGTGACTTGTCATCAATTTGAAACAAAAATCTTATGGGAAAATAAAAATTAAAGGCATAAAAAATGTGCAAACTCTGTATATAATGTAATAAAGAAATCTAGGTTTTACTGATAAATTATTACACCAGGGTTTTCGATATCACAAACTAGTCAAACCATTTACTGAATTTTATCATCGATACATACTGGCGAAATAATAATGATGGAAAACCAAACAAATTTGTAGACTATTTTTCACTAAAGAATTGGGAAAAAGCTGTCCAAAGAAGAAAAAAGGAACATACATTAGAAGACTGCAAAAGCTGCAACACCATACATATTATGTATTCATCACTTCATTCGTCGTCATCCAGTGACACATAGATTCAGTACTATCAATACCATCTCCTCAACGCCATTCAAATACAACTAGAACCTAAAACCTCAAGAACTTGGTAAAAATTATCCAGCTAATTGTCGAGGACAAACTTCAAATGAAATTTCAAAACCAGAATAAAGTTGGTTTTTTCACATTGAGAAAAATTAAAATAATAAAAAACTCTAAACTCAATTGAAGTTTCCCTATCAACATATGGAGAGGTCGTTTCTTTTTTGTTCCTTCGCCGAGAAAGACATTTAACCAGCATACCAGCGATCGTACAAGCTTTGAAAATAAAACAGATGCAAGAAAGAGAGTTCTAACTCAACCACAGAAAGAACAACATGGAAAAATGGCAAAAAAACATCATGGTAATTTTTTGAACTAAGAATTCGACAAGAGAAGTTTCATAAATGAAATAAAGGAAAAGTCTGAGGGCATCTATATTGACTGTTCCGTGCTAGCCAGAATAATAATTTGAAAATCAAAGTCAAATTTCCTTAAAATGCAGGCCAACAGTTAACAGGTCCACTTCAACAACAAACCAAAATGAGAACATTTCCCTGTACAGTCAACAGAGTCAAAATCCATATGGATTTTATCCAGGGTAATCAACCAGCCAACGAACGGATTTTTGTACCTTGTCTGGTTACGTTACGTTTTTTTTTTATCAAAAACTGACATTTTTTGTTTGGATACCCATTACTTGCGGTAAGTCAATTGCATCTCTGAAACCCTGGTCGACAATCATAATGTCATCCAATCTTTAAACTCTTCAATGTCATGTTGAATGATGTGCTTCATTATTTGTGCATGGTTGTTCTTGACGTCGCTAAAGTACGGCCCAATTACACTTGTAATGTTTCCAGAAGATGTAACAAAGACCATGGCATATAATTGATATTTATATATCTACAGCATTAACGTTGGAATTGAATTGTGAACTTTTCTGGCTAAGTGCCATCTGCGACTAGAATTGCTGGATACATTCCTTTTAAAAACAGAGATTGCACTAAGAGGTCGAGTATGCGATGATTTAACTTCTAACCTACTTATATGATTAAATCCTAGATTAGAGGGAACAAAATTTTTAGATCAGTATTTTCGAGCTGAGGCAATAACACGTCTAACATAATCTTTACCAAGATTAAAAAGTGTTTTGATAACACCAGACTTCAATTTGGTAAAGATATATTCCCATACATGTCCGGACACTTCGAGTCCGAGAATCCCGTAAATTACCCTTTTGGACAATTGAATATAGGTCTTTAAAGTTGTCAGATTTAAAATATCTAAGCTTGTTTGCGCATTTTCTGTATCAAAATCAATTCGCCGCTTGCTTCCTCTCAATGCCATATCTCTTATTAGCGTAATTAGGTCAAATAAATTATTACGTTTGATATTTGAGAATGAGAACATAATCTCCCTGTACAGACAACAGAGTCAAAATCCATATGGATTTTATCCAGGGTATCATGGATTTAATCCATACTATTACTATAATGCATACCAGCAACACATGCATGTTCAGCTACCACTACCCTTAGATCATCCACTACCAGACTCAGAATAGATTTTAAAAAAAGAAAGATATGATTTACTTCATGGTGATTATCTGAATCACAGTCATATTCAAGAAATAGTACTGTAAAGATTCAACAAAGCAAAACTCTTTTATAATCATCCGTTAATATGTTTCTTTTTTAAATGATTTTATAGGTATGCTCTGAATGCATTAAATACTTTTTGTATGCAATGGTTATCAATTAATATCCTAATTATAACTTATTTTAAGAACAGTCAGACATTTTCAAAAATAAGCTGGCTATAATATGAACCTGCAAAATTCCATATATGGTAAAGTTCAAAGTTAAAGAGCATCAATATGGCAAATAATAAAATTCATCAAAACGTGAAAATAGAAAACACATAGGAAGCAACAAACAAGGTTCTTATTTTTTCAGTGAGAATGTAAATGAAACAAATCACTCATGTATATACATTGAATAAAAATAATAAATATATTATACATTGAAGGAATATATAGTCTGATACTTTAAATTTTCATGAAAGAAGATTGAAGTGAGTGCTCTATAACTGGTTTGCAGGTCTTCTTAAATACTAGTTCTGTAAATAGATCTACGAATTTTGTTGCAAAGTGGACAGGACAGTTGCTGTGCTTTGACATGCAGTTTAGATCGTTCATGTTAGTTCTGTGTGTTTCAGGCACATCATAGAAGAGGTATGTTTCTGAATTTGTTATCACTGGCTGGCATTGGTAGATGGAAGACTGATTTGTACTGGTAGTTGAGTTGCCCTGTAGGAGTTGTATTGTTGCTGATAACTTTGTCATAATAACTTGCTGTTTTTATATATATATATATATATCTGTCTGGTTTTTCTCTAGTGTGGAAAGTCTTTAGAAAATGCCATTTATCTTTCTATCTGGAATAGGTCTGCGATGTAGTGGTCTCTCTGGAGTATCAAAAGGTATAAGCCATGTACAAGTTGCCGTTATAAGTTTAGGAGAATTAAAGGTTTGCTGAAATACTGATGGGCTACTGGCTGACTGGATTGTCTGAAAGTCTGTCATTTCAAATGCATTTGTTGTTGAAGCAGGACTAAACGTTGTCTGGTTTAGTGGAGCGAAAGGATTTGATGCATGTGTATTATAATAAATTCAGTTAACAAAGTGTTGTTTTTAAATCACTATAACATTTAACCAGACTCCAGCTAGCGAACAATAACAAAACGCGCCAACATAATCATGCCTAAAATCCGAAGACTTGCAACAACACGAAACGGTCTTTGAAATCAGATGACAGCACAGACAGAATTAATTAGTTATTCGTGTATTTAATAATGTAAAACTTGGCATATGGCAAAATTTGAGGTACTTTGCTAATTTGCATAGCGGCTATTTTGTCTTATGACGGCAGCCATTACAATAGGATTATATATACCCCTTTAATAAAAATGCCAATATGTCTATTCCATTGTCTACTGTGAAAACTTTCGGCCTTTTTAGATTGAAAATCAGAAGCGTTACCGTGGTAGATCGTAGTATAACTGCTATACAAAATACATCCTTCTATTAAGTTTATTACAGTTACGGATATCAGTCTTTACAGTTACCCATATCCTCGCTATTTTTGAAATGATGATTTCTCCATTTAGCGTTTAAACTATGAAAAGAAGCTTTGTATTTCAGTATCAAACTTAGTAATACTTTAAATTAGACATGAAATACCGAAGAATAATACTGAATAGACAAAAGAAATACTGACCAGAAACAACGTCCGCCATCTTTGTATTTACGTAACTGCAGTTACGGAGATCACATTTACCCCAGTGAACCTTGTTCGGATGAAACAATATTTCAGGTTTTAAAATTGGTATTGGGGGTGTCTCCGCTTTAAGAAAATTTTGCAACTTTCGGTTATTATCTTCAATATTATTATAGATCGAGATAAACTGTAAACACCAATTTTGTACAACAAAGTAAGACCTACAATTAAGTCAACATGACCAATTTTGGTCAATTGACCCTAAAGTGTTATTGCCCTTTAAAGTCAATTTTAAACAATTTTCATAAATTTTGTAAATTATTACAAAATATCTTCTGTAACTACTGGTCCAAGTTCATTAATGATAGAGATAACTGTGAGCAGCAAGAATGTTCAGTAGAGTAAGATCTAAAACACATCACCAAAACACAATTTTGTCATGAATCTATCTGCGTGTCCTTTGTTTAATATGTACATAGACTAAGACAGCCATAGACCAAGGTGGGTGACACAGGCTCTTAAGAGCCTTTAATTATTCTTCACTGAACTTTTGATGTCGTTCCTTAATGTCAGCTCGTTAAAATGTTTATGTGTTAAGAAGTGTGTTGTCAGGAAAAATGGAATAGATTGATTGATTGTTGGTTGCTTAACGTCCAGTGGCAAATATTTCATGCATGTTCAGGACGAGAACAAATTAACCATAAATACAAAAGGTAAGTTCTGTAATAGGGGCGTCCGGGATTAAGGTCGGAGAAATTTAGAATGCCACGGAAATGAGGGTATATTGGATAGGGACAGAAATTTAGCCTTGCAACAGGTCACCTACGGACCCCTCAAAGAGTTGTTGCAGGGTTCTTAACGTGCAAAGAGCGTGGCACTCTCTTTACACGAGGCATCGGATTTAACGTCCCCATTCTGACCGGACGTGGCTGCAAATTTGTACATCCCGCACAGCCAAACGGACGCCCCACTTTAGCAAGGGTTTTACTGCCGGTCGGAGGAAGACCAATGGTGACCATACTTCTATTCCCCAGTCACCCTTGGGGAAAATGGAATAGATATGTCAACAATAATAAAATTTGATATTCTAAGCTTAAAATAGATTTCTAATATAACAGTTGATTTTAACAATGAAGGAAATGATTCCTTATCATCTTAAATTTTACAAAAACTTTATACAGGAGGTTCTTCGAGATTGTTTAGTAGGGATGTTCCAACTTTGCCATTTTAATATAACATTTATTGAAATTCATTACCTCTACCCCCAAGGGTCTTTGTCATCTCTATCTTCTATCCTATCTTCTATTCTTACTATGCTTTCACTCAGTGAATTTGCCGACTGCCTTTTCTTTTTGTGCGTACATCAGCTGTAATTCTGTCTGATTTACTACAAACTTTTCTAGGTTAAAGTGTTCCTTGGCTGCAGTAATTACACGGCAATCTGTAACCCATTCAATAAAAGAACTGTCGGCGTGATAATCTTTGGAAACAGTCTTCACAACATTCCGTCTATAAATGACATAAAAGCAGCTGCTATAGAGTCCTTTGATCCCTTGGACTTGAAGTTGCATAAATTTGTCCATAATAACCTAATAAAATAAATGCATGTTAGTAAAATTAGTTGAGTGTTATTGAAAATTCTGAAATATGTTTTCCATAATGATACTATAACTAAAAACAAAATAACTTATAGCAGACTTGACAATTAACTTTTGGTTAAAAGCTGCTATTGAGACCTACTTAGATTGATTTGAATTTTGGTCTTTTAATGCCACTTTGAAGCACCGCAAACCTAGTCGCTCATCTTCTAATACGCCACCTAATCACTCGTCTACAAATAAGTCATTAAAGTTGTATAAAATTTTGCATTTGCAGTAGTGACAGCTTTTGGATGCAATCCAATTGTAAACCAACATTTATGAATTGTTGAGTTCAAAATTCTCAAATTATTATAGACATTGTTATGTTACAAAAGCCTTAATTTGGGAAAATAGTAATAAAATCATAGTTCACCATTATCATACAACGCAATCATCATCGGTTTGAACGTTGTTTTCAAATTAGTCTTGTGTATATATATTATATATACATATATATCATATTTCTTCCAGATAATCAGGTAGCTGTCGCCAGTTAACAATTTGAAGTGCATAATGACCTTCAACCAATTATCATGACATTAATATGACATTAAAATTTAAAGCATATTGCACCTCATGCACGATATAATTTGTTTTGATTATTTATTTAAGTTAAACTTTTGATTTATGTTGGTGTGTAAGTTTTTTTTTTTTATATAAATAAATATTGTAAAAATTTGCTCCGACTAACAAAGAGTACCGAACTCCAAGGAAAATAAAAAAAAAGGAAAGTCCTTAATCAAATGGCAAAACAAAAAGCTCAAACATATCAAACAAATGGAACACAACTACCATATTCCAGACTTGGTACAGGCATGTTCTTATGTAGAAAATGGTGGATTAGTTTTTAAAGTTAGCTAAACCTTTCATTTGTATGATAATTGCATAGCATTCCATTAACAATGCGTGGGTAAAACATTCATAATGGGTAAAAATTGTCAAAAACTTGGGTACGACAGTCAACATTGTATTATAATCTTAAATACTATAAACAACAATGTCAACAAAGGAAAACAATAACATAAAGACACTCCATAGACAAAACACATACACAAAAATGAAAGACAAAAATACAAAATGACCATAGCACAATAAGACACTAGGGGATGTATAAATACCAAGCCACGCTAAAAGAATATTACCAAAAATGACTAACGGGTAAGAAATATACAAGGACAAATATAAAGAACAAATTCCAGTCCCTATTTCAAGAACAGGAGGGTCGGGAACCCTGCAATTGAACTTGGTCATGCATTTGCTCTCAAGTAACACTGTGTTCAATAGTTATTTAACACTAAGTATGAGGAAAGTGCGTATTAATCAGTTTAATACAGATTTTATTTCAATTTGGGAAATTATTTTAACACAGTTTTATTAATAAAATAATATTTTAGCCTGTTGAAAATCGTAGAAAATATAAAACTTACCAACAAGGGATGGACCTTGCATAACTCCTTACCAACTTGTATTCTTACAACGGTAATATCGGTAAACACGGTTGGGCAACTACCAACTGCTACGATTTTCATTTTGAGGTTTGGCAAATGTTCTTTATATAAATAGAGAGTTGAGTCATCATCTATTTGAATAATATCTATTCGGTGTACGCGGCTGCCCCCTACCACCATACTGAGTTGGTTGAAAAGGTTGCTCCGACACTCGTACATACCCTCAATTCTCCTGGTGCATTTAGACTGGATATTTATGTCTACGTTGGGGTTCCATTTGTAAGGCAAATTACTGCGATTATTAGATATGTCAGATTGTACGGATACATGTTTGAATTTCAAAAAAATAGAGACCTAAATAAAATGGGGAGTGAAACGAATAAATAAGTATGCGCAGCAAGCAAATCTATCAGACTGATAAACAGTCTTTTCAGGAGCACCGACTAAATGCCATTCACAGACGATATGTGTATAGTACTATATTTATTATCATCACATGCTCTTTATTTATTTATCTATCATCACAAGGGAATTGAACTACTTCTACCTAATGTGTCCAAGAAAGACTCCGGCAATTAAATTTTGCCCCAATTACAAAGATCATATGTGCCAGTAAAACCTATTGGCAATTCATTCATAAGATGACATAATTCTAATGCCTTTTCATAACCATTATTTGATTATTATTGGTATATACTCATGGTACTCATATGATTGATTGATTGATTGTTTGTTGCTTAACGTCCAGTGGCAAATATTTCATGCATACTCAGGACGAGAACAAATTAACAATAAATACAATAGGTAGGTTCTGTAATAGGGGCGTCCGGGGTTAATGTCGGAGAAATTTAGACTGCCACGGGAAATGAGGGTATATTGGATAGGGACAGTAATTTAGCCTTGCAACATGTCACCTACGGACCCCTCAAAGAGTTGTTGCAAGGGTTCTTAACGTGCAAAGAGCGTGGCACTCTCTTAACACGAGGCATCGGATTTAACGTCCCCATTCTGACCGGACGTGGCTGCAAATTTGTACATCCCGCACAGCCAAACGGACGCCCCACTTTAGCAAGGGTTTTACTGCCGGTCGGAGGAAGACCAATGGTGACCATACTTCTATTCCCCAGTCACCCTTGGGGGTGGTACTCATATGTAAATCATATTAGGTCTGATAATAATAATAGCAAACCCAAAGATGTAATTAAGAACAAAAACGGAGACTGTAAAAATTTCAGTAAAAAATACTATAAAAATGAATATCAACAAAGATATAAAGAAATATATGACAATAAAATATCATCTCTGGACCAAAATAGCAAACTTCTATTGTTTAGGAATATAAACAAGAATTTTATTTGACATACCCTAATCTTGATACAAGAAAACTTATATCAAATTTATAATAAGTGATCATTCCCTCGCCATTGAAACTGGAAGATATAAAATATATTTCACGCTCTCAAAGACTTCGTAATAAGTGCAAAGATCTGGATGATGGATCCCATTTCTTTCTATTATGTAAAATAAATGATGATTTAAGACATGTCTTTTTTAAATGATTTAAAAACTCAATACAAAGATTTTTCTGATAATAACATGAAATATACACTAAATCAAATCTTTAGGCTCCTTAATTAAACAGTCTATGGAACTGAGGATAGGGGGCACTTGAGGTCATTTGTTGTGTTAAATGTTATTTTTTATGTAATTTTAATGTCATCATCATATTGTTGTTATTACATGTAATTGACATGCCTTTGACCCTCATATGGGTGTAATTTGTGCTTAAATAAAGTTATTGGTATTTATTGAATAAACTGTAATTACAAAGTTGATTCAAATATAATAGTTCAAGAAAAAAAAAATAACACTATTTTAAAATAAGTATTGTTTTGTTCAAAGAAAAATAATCTCAAAACTGAATTGTGACTTTTTGTCCTGTGACGTTCTGTCCTACATTCGACTTGGACAGAGAGTGAGCAAAAGCATAATCCAACGGCATGTACTAAAAAGTGGAGTGGAGTGGAGTGCTGGAGTTTTTGAGCGGAGTCCGGAGTGAAAACATGGAGTTAGGAATTTAACCAAATTATAAGATATTTTTGTATACATGTGTTGCTATAAAAATCATAGAATAAATGTTTCAACAGCATCCAACTGCATTCATGTTCATTATACCAATATAATTCCCGCTGGATGTGTCATGGGCATTTTTTAAGGTTATATCTCCAATTAATATAAACAAAAAATAAGATTTAATGTTAAATGATAGATTTCTATAATCTAGGAGGGGTTCTTTCAGCAATTTTACAATAGTTTAACAACATTTTGGTGTAAATAATTTTAAAGACAAGACACTGAAGTTCAAAGACATAATTTAACTAAACACCCATTTCATCTTACTTTCATAGCTGGAATAATAAGAAAATGATTCGGCTGTGGACAATCATTTTCAGATAAACATAGAAATGTTCCGAATGATCTTGTGTTAAAAAGATATGATCATAGAATGTATTTAAGTCCAAGATCTAAAATCTTAAAACAATCTGTTTCTCCACAAAACACATATTTTCATTTAAATGGTGACTGTGCAAGAAAAAAGGATCCTCAGTTTGAATTCAAAGATGTTTCAATCCATAATGTAATAAAGCAAAGTTTATCAGATGAGCATTTGCTTTTAATAGAATCGCTCGGAATTCAACATTAATGTTCAGAACAATAGATAAAGTCTTCATTTAACAATTAAAAAAAATGAAAATGTTTTCATTATATACTTATATCTGTCTTGTTTTCATAATATGCAGAACATATAATGTGTGGTTTGTACTGATTTAACATCTGTTTATTTTATCAAATTAATCATAAACAACAACATTTCTCATCTATTAAAGTTATTTAGTTTTGAGGTTATAGTAATGACATTTTATGGGTTCTATGGACAGGCGATGGTGGCTAGATACATTTTCCTTATCTTTTTAATTGGAAGAAAAAACTATTTTAAATAATATAGTCATTAAACTAACATGTAAGATAAAATCAAAGTAAAAATGTTGCTTGACAATTTAATTTTATTATATCATAGTCCATTGATAACAAAAATATTAATAATTTTAAATTTTTATCTTTTGAAGATTTTATGTAGTAAATACTGAAATCTGAGCAGTGAGTATTCTTAACGATGTTCGAAAGATTTTTATACTATTGATATAAATAATACCTTGTAAATAATCAAGATATAAAAATGAAGATAAAAATCCGGGGCTCAATGTGTGTTATATAAAATCCAAGTACAATCAGTTTCTCCACGCCTGATCACCACGTGACCAACACTACATAGGGGCAGGTTGGTACAACCTCGGACAATTATATTGTGAGTCTTTTCACCCATTGATTCCAATATGAATTATTAATAATAATAAAGAAGGGATAACACATACAACATATGACTTAAAACACTTTGTTTCAAATGTTTTTGTTTCAAGATAGGAGAAAACTACATTGTTCAGTCAAAAAGACGTATAAATGGACATACAGTGAGAAAAAGTTATGAAATTATGCAACATAAATAACACAAAATGATATTTTCATTTGAGCAGCATCTGCTATATAAAACCTTATCCGCAGATGGCATTACAACCGACATGTTGGATATAAGCACATACTACAACATCACATACCAACGCAACATTTATATATTTAACTGCATTATACATGGCATTATATATATACTGAAAAGGCAGCATTTATATGTCTTATAAAATAAAGGTTCTTAATTCATTTTAAACAAAATAGTTTTTAAAAGGTAATACCCTTTCAGGCCAACATTACACAGACGTTTGGCCGCATCTGCTTGTTTTTACATGACAACACAAACGGTTCCCTTTTTTATCTTCATTCATAAATATTGATAATTTTACAAAGTATTATAAATATTAATAGTATTATTTCGAGCATCGTAAAATATATCCACTACTGAGACATTCACTATTTACTGCATATAGTCTTCAAAAACGCTGCTATGACATTACCATGTCTAAAATGTCTCGCCTGCTTTTCTTATCATAAAATCAGCAACAGTAGACATTAGAAAGCTGTCCTGCTACATCTTTGAGAATTGTGTAAACACAAATTATAATGATTGCTTAAATATAGATCAAATTGGGAACTTTTCAATTTTAAAAATGATTAAAGAAAACGCTGTTCAGGAATCAGAAGATGAAGAGATCGCCGATGAAATCGAACAACTCTATGAACTTGTTTTAACAGGTACAATTGTTGCCGTTAAAGCAGGCAATGTTAATCACCCTTATAATTTGGTCAAAGCAAACAAACAGATGACTATTGTGCGCTAGAAGGCAACGGACAAATGGGGAATAACGTATCTACCCGGAACAAAAGTGATACATGGGTATTATTTTGGCATCGTAGACAACAACCCACTTGAACAAAACCTCATCAAACGTATTCCCGCTATAGTTCCTGCGCTATCCGTAATTAATGTAAGTTCGGAACTTGAACTTAGTGACGATGGAGCAATTAATGTTGACAATTCCCTACACAGATCTCTACTGCACTGCCTTAATGATTAAAAAATCAATAAAAGTTTAAATTATGAGTCAATAAAGTTTTAATACTTTAAATATATCTGTTTTTTTTTTTAAATTTAAAACGGGGAGTTAATGTCAAGTTTGACTTCTTTGTGATGTAATTCGATGCATCCATGCATCGAAATTAACCATGTATTAACTGTCGGAACGTCAATTTTAATTATAAGAAAATAGCGTCGTTTTCTGTAATTTGAAGACGTTGGTTTGTGGACTCAGGTTTATGCGCACCGTCTGACTCTTCAATGTTATTACTTTACATTAAATAGAGCTACTTATCTTTGTTTTCCAGATAAAATAGTATTCCTAACAACTACATGATCTTTAGTCCTCGAGTCTGTTAATTTTACCACAAATCTCCTATCAAATTTTTACCGAAGTGGTCCATAATTATAAAAATCAATTATTAAGATTATCATTGCTGTATAAAGTATAAAAAAAATTGTGTCTGATGACCAACCAGCATAGCCGAAATGAGTAAAATCACATAGGTGTAAGAATTGTTTTAATAGTATCGTAACAACTGCTATAGATAAAGAAAACTTTACAGAAACAAAAATGTTCCGAATGTTGAATCTACCTATCATTCAATTACATCAAAATGAAAAACGACTTTATATATGAGATAAATTGTCCAGAATTGACGAAAATATTTCACACATTTTAGCCTATCATCTTAAAAAATATAATAGACTATTTTGAAAACCGTAATAAATACAGAAATTATGATATGACGAAATCTTCACCACAGGAAACAATTAAATATATTATTGGATCAATGGAAACTGAATTCTATAAGACTTTCTTATCAGTGGTACGGGGAGCAACCTATAGTAGTTAGAAACTGGATTATTGTGGAATCAACGCCGTTCATGTAAGAAAACATCTTTACAAAGTTACCGAAGCTGCATACGAAACCAAGAAAGCAACAGACATTGTTAAATTGAAACTTACAATTGACATTGAGACATTGGAAAAAAACATGTACACCTTAATTAACTGTTAACAACGGACAATAGACATCCGGCGACTAGAATAGCTGATCTTGATGAAGAAATATTAGACATTGATAAACGAATCAACGATAAGAAAGAAATTGTAAGTTCAGAACAGCCCACATAGAGACAAATATATCAACAAACTTTTCAGAGGACAAGTGTAATGTAATGTAAGGACAATGTAATGTAAATTAATTTTTCAGATGTCAAAAGATGTAATGTCAACAGTCCTAAGTGTTGCAAGATACACAGATGACAATCACCAAATGTTCCGTCAAATAGTGCACTCATTTGAACTTGAAAAAGGTCTTGAGAAGAGTTTACCACAAAACGTAATTAATTTTATTGCCAGAAAACGCTATTTGGTAAATACCGCTATCACTTACATCTCCGGATTTCAAATGTTTGGCTTTGAGCGTTCCTGATGAAGGTAAATCCAGAAAAGCGTTTCGGACGCAAGAAATTATTAAACGTGTTTTTTTCATTTTTTACCACTTATTCTCGTAAAAGAACACCAGACAGACATGGTAATATCGACTGACGGTTCTAGAAACAGATCCGTCAGTGTGCCAGCAGTTGAAAGGACCGAGGTACAATTGCTGGAAGTCCAAGGGCCAATTCAGGAGAAGAATATTGAACAGCCTGATGTTAGAATATACAAGTTTTACATTTATAAATTTTGACTTGGATGGAGAGTTGTCTCATTGGCACTCATACCACATCTTCTTATATCTAAATAACAAGATGTGGTGTGAGTGCTCTCCATCCAAGAGACAATGTAGATAAAATAAACATTTAGAGGTTACAGTTCGACATAAAGCCTTGGCTCATCCCAAACAGCAAACAGCAAGCTTTATAAAAGGCCCAAAAATGACCAGTGTGAAACAATTTTTAAGAAAAAAAAAACCAACTGTCTAATTTGTATACAAAACAAAAATATAACAGTTTATATAAAGTCAGCGATATAAAACATATTTACAAACCCCAACCTCCACACTAACATTACAACTTAAAAAGAGACACCATAAAGAATTAATTGAAAAAGGTTGAACTCATCAAATTGACATGTTCCTTTTTGAACAAAATTATGAGACGTAACTGTATATTACAATATAGACTGTAATAGGATATGATCAAAAAGTGCTATGGGAATACATTAGCTCCAATTGATGTCTTTTTAGAGATATTCCAGTTGGTCTACTGCCCGTACCGCCATCAGGGCTAATAAAACATCTGATACAATACATTTTTAACATCATTGAAGAAGAAAATGTTGAGACATTATGCATCATTTACTGTCCATTTATCCTGGCGCATAGTTTCAAGATTTTGACAAGCATTTAGGAAGTGAACAAGGAAAGGATTTTAAAGAATATATGAGTAAATTTATTAATATTTTAATTCGTAAACTAAAACGAGTATAAAATATATATCAAATAACCAAAAACACTTAAATGGGAGACACCACTAGCAGGAGCAGGGTATATGAGTGCTTACAAAGGTTATCTTTGTCTCCCACGTTACGATTAGCAAGGGACGTATGAATACCAGACACCAGTCTGTCCGTACTTGTTAACACTCGCAAGTATACAATTCTTGCCAGAATTTTATAAAAATTATACCATAGGTTAACACTATCAGCAATATTGTGTACAAGTTCTACAATGGGTCCCAATCGACTTTTTTAAAAAGAGTTATGCCTCTTGAAAATAGTAATTATATGGAAAATGGGATTGTAAGTCCTTGGTAGAATTCTTATTTGGAACTTAGTGCCGATTGACTTATTTTAGAAGAGTTATGCATTAGGTCGATAATATCCTTTGACGGATGAAATATGTGCATAAACATAAATTTGTACAGTACTGGCATACTCTCTAATCTGCTTTAAATCAATGAACTTTTGTCTCAAGTACCCTTCAACAAGTCTGTTTCCTGAGAGAATACCCTCACTTGGCTGGCCAAACTAATTTGTCACTTGCAACAGTATTTCCCGGTAAGTTATTGGAATTTCAAAATAATTTAAATACAATTTGCGATTATGCAATTTATGTCAAGCTTTGGTTAAATCTTGCAAGGTTACAGATTCTTGGCAAGTGAGAAGACAGATTTTATCAGTTATTTGTCAAAACTAAGTTTTAAAAACACATGTGAACTTATAGATAGTTTGACAGAATACCGATTTTATACAGCTAAATTACATGCAAGTGTACAAGGTTGTGCATTACCACCAGAACAGGGCAACAAAAGCAGACAGAGAATAGATCCAGTTAAGTTGGATAATTTCTTGGATTTTACCACATCGTCTCATATTATAAAGGTTATTCCTTTCGAAGATAGGAAACTAAAGCTAGCTGATGGAAGATCAGTTGATACACCAAATGTTATCCGATGCATGGCACCAGCAGCAATTATTGATTAGTTTAGGCAGTAATGTAGTGAGAATGTCTTTTATCATGTTTACTAGTATTACAAAACCTGTTATATAATACAATGTTGCAACATATTTTGTTAAAAAACCATCGTATCCCAATAAAAACAATTTGGGCATAACGAAAATATCCAATCTATGGGTAGGAGCTATAATTAGTTTTAATATTATCGTTATTAATATCATTATTATTACTTTAATTAAATTAGTAATCGCACTTCATAATGTATACAATTCAACGACCTAGTTGCAGGGATAGCTTTTTTTTTGTTAGGAGACCCTACAAGATGTAACTAAAACGAATCAGATAAAGAATGGGACGACGATGTCAAAAGAAGAAAATGACGAGACTACATAAGGGGTCACTTGGGGTCCATGTATTTCGCAATAATGTAAGAAAGTGTCCATATTACGCAAGGTGTCCGTGTGTATTTCACAATACTGTAGTGTCCATGTATTACGCAAGGTGTCCATGTGTATTTCGCAATACTGTAAGTATTACACCAGGTGTCCATGTGTATTTCACAATATTGTTAGGTGTCCATGTGTATATCACAATACTGTAAGATGTCCATGTATTACACAAGGTATCCATGTGTATTATGCAATACTGTAAGTATGCAGGGACACCAGCTTACCTAATACTGATGGAATATGTGTTTTTGTGATGAAATAAATTTCTCCTCCTACATGTATTTATATTTCTGATGTGAATTGTGATATTTCTTAAACATTTATAATAAGTTTATGTATCTATTAAATAGACATTAATACAGGGACACTAGCTTACCTAATAATGATGGACACTACCAATGACTAAAAAAATATATAATGGTGTTAAATATTCATACACAATGACCTATAGAGGGAGTTGATAGATATATGAATGGTATTTGTAAGGATAGTATGGATGAATAGGTGTCAATATTTGTTAAAATCAAGATATAAAGTTGAATGATCTATAGGTTACTTTGGTATTATATCTTCAAAAAAGGACTTTGCAAAGTTTATTGAACTTTGTAAACGTTCTATATATAAAAAATTGTTAATTCTTATATAATAGTTATGCTTTCTTTGGTCCCTTGGATGATCTATTGAAAATGTATATTCCTGAAAGATATATGGTGTAATTTTGGTCAAATTTTGGAACATATGTTAGATACATAAATATCATTAGATATCAGCAAAATGTAGATAAATTAATAAACAGTCAAATAGATCATATTACAATATAAAGGAAAGGTCAAGAAAGTTCAATAAACTAGTGGTAAGTCCAGATGTTTTTTCCCAATGACATGTAATAACAAGGTGACCTAGTATTAAATGACCTATAAGATAGGTCATTCATCTTAATATTGTGATCAACTTATAAAATATATAATATATTCATATAAAAAACCACAAGGGCCAAAAAAAAAAGCAATATTACAAAATGCACATTGTTGAGAAGGGTACAAAAGAAAAGAAATAATTTTAAAAAATGAAAAGATCAAACAAAGAAAGTTTAATATATTAAAAAGATACGCATTTGATATTATGATAAATTGTTTTTGGGAGGAGGTTCTAGAGAAAAATAGAAGTAAATAGGGCATACGGTTAGCATTATAAAAGGAAAAAAATATTTTGATTCTTATCACAAAATTTGGATCTACTACTGAGATAAAATAAGAAATCGAAATGACAGAAAAACAAGTCAAAATGTGAGTATGATAAATATTGAGATAAATATTTTGAATAGTTTTAATAAAAAAACATACATTTTCTTTATATTTTTTAATAGATTAGAGCAATACATATTTCATATACCTCCTCCCTACACAAAAAAGAAAGATTTAATATATAACTGTTATTTTCAGATCTGAAAATGTAAAACAAAGACTATCAGAATATTTATTATATTGCAAAGGAAAACAACCAACACTTCGTGTAAGTATAAGTCACATAGCTGAATTTATTTACTATGAAATCAAACACCAATTTATTAAAATAATTGTTGTACATGTTATGTTTAAAAACTGAGAAATTTATCAAACACTTTGACAGGTTTGTAGAATGATTATTATGATGATTTTTTTGATTTTTCAGAAATAATAGGAATTTGATTTTACTGTCAGAGAACAGAAAAGAACTCAAGAGGAAAAGAAAATGACAATGAACATATAGACAAAAGACAAAGAACGACTCAAAATGGACAAGAAGACAAAGGGTAAGTGCATTTTACATTAAATCTAATTCCTGTAAATTTGTTCAGTTTTATGTGTGATCACATATCATTAATGATGAAGATAACAAAATTATTTTAATGAAAAAAACCAACAGACATCACATGGACAAACAAAATTATTTCCATGAAAAAAAACCAACAGACATCACATCTACAAATATTAAATGTAATTAACTAAATTATTTTTCTTTTTTTTTGTAATTGATGTACAATTTCCTTGGGAAAAAAATGTTTAGTATTATGTGTGATAAAATAAATTCTAATGATTTGACAACTGAACATGCTCATGAAAAAAACAACAGAATATTTTCATAAACTAGAGGCTCTAAAGAGCCTGTGTCGCTCACCTTGGTCTATGTGAATATTTAACAAAGGAAGCAGATGGATTCATGACAAAATTGTGTTTTGGTGATGGTGATGTGTTTGTACATCTTACTTTACTGAACATTCTTGCTGCTTACAATTATCTCTATCTATAACGAACTTGGCCCAGTAATTTCCAAGTGATGAGAAAAGCTCACTTGGCCCTTTGGGCCAGGTGAGCTAAAAACCTAATGATTTGACAACTGAAAATGTCCATGAAAAAACCAACACAATATTTTCATAAAAAACATCAGACATCACATTGACAAGCAATGTATGAACCATATTATTTTTGTAATTGTAGGACAAACACCTCATTATTTAGCAATAAACAAAAGGAAAGGACAAACACCTCATTATTTAGCAATAAACAAAAGGAAGAGTTGAGTGCCATGAGACACATAGAAACTATATTAAACACAAAAATTGAGGACATGGCAGCAAAGATCGAATATGAAAATCATGTGCAAGAGAATAGAAGAAAACAATTAAGGAAAGACAGACAGTTAAGGAATATGATACATGACAGATTATTGAATTAAAACTTTGACTGTGTATTTTCCAATGGATTGATTTATTGCAAATAAAAATGTTTGAAAAAAATGTTTTGAAACAGTCCAAGGTATTACAGTATCTAGGTGTATGGTATTATATATTCATTTTCAATTACCAAATATATGTAATCTAGAGGTACACTTTACTATAGGAATGTAGTTGTTTTTTCACACTGTGGACAGACAGACAATTGTATACCATTATGAATCCAGTTATATATTAAAAACATTAGGATTAAAAAGAAGTGATAAAACAAAAGAATTTTTAATTATTTATTTTATTTAACAGTTATCAAAATATACAACCAATTATAAAATCAAGATGAATATGTAAACAATTGTGAATGACTAGTTATATTATTGACTGTAGTAAGGAATGAATGACTAGTTATATTATTGACTGTAACAAGGAATGTATTACAATAAAGCATTCAGTAATAAGGAATGATGATTTTCTTCTGTAGTAACATAATTTTAAAAACATATAAAAGTATTTGTAAAATCACATAGCTAAATTATAAATAAAAATATTTTCAAAATGATGCATTATCATGAAATACATAAAGGAGTATGAAAATGAGGAAATACATGAGTTCAAAATGAGTTAAAAATATTTACGAGTACCAAAAAAAATCAAAGAAAGATAAGAGGTAGTCAATTGTCTTTGTAGTATAATGGACTTTACAATAGTAAATGTAATGAACAATACATGACAGAATCAATAAAATTCAAGTAAAATATAAGCATGAGGTACATGTAACCTATCATGGCTGAATCAATAAAATTTATATAAAATGGAAACAGGAGGTAGATATCATAGCCAGATAGCTATGTAGTCGTGAGGTAGTAGTACAATTTTACAAAGGGTGATAGAATAAACATCATTTATCATTAAAAATAACAAATATTTATTTAAAAAACATGACATATTGAATGAGGGATGACAGTAATGAAAAGGAAATCAGACATGTCAACAATTGAATAAAGGAGATTGCTTATCAAAGGAAGCAAATCTAATAAAAATAATTATAAAATAAATTTCTTGTAGTGGTAATTTTATGTTAATTTCAATATGATTGTCATGAAATAGGCATATGTGATGTTTATTTAACATTACATAAAAAACAACAAATTATTAGTAATAAACAAAAAGGCACATTGAGAAAACAAATATTATAATACACCCTTGTATGATCTTGGCACATTGAGAAAACAAATATTATAATGGATCCTTGTATGATCTTGGCACATTGAGAAAACAAATATTATGATAGATCCTTGTATGATCTTGGCACATTGAGAAAAAAAGTATAATTATATGATCCTTATATGGCATGTTTAACTTCAGGTCACAAATCAAGAACAAAAAAATTATAACAAAAATATCATAATAAAGGCAATACACAAATCAAGGTAATTCCTTAATACCACATTATCAATTTAAGAATAAAAAATAAACTCAGTAACCATACTGATACATGTACTTGTGGTGTATTGTAGGCAAAAAACTTGTTTCTGAACACAAAATGCATGACTTAAAATTCCTATCACTTACATATAATTACATATAAGTGATAGTAAAACTCAAATATACACATCAACTAAATATACACAACTTTTTTTTTACTCAGTAACCATACTGATACAAGTTTTTTACATACAATACACAAGAATTACATGTAAATGAACTCAAAAATGCTTAAAAATACTTGCAGTAAACAAAACAAATGTGGGACTCGAATATACATCAACACAAGCCAAAAAAAAGCTGTCTGTGTGTAAATTATTTTTTTATGATATTACAAAAGTTTAGTTTAACTTTGGAAAAAAAAGAAATACACATGTAACAATCATATGACCATGCATGACTAAAAAATACATTTCATAACCAAACTCAAAAATGCATGCAGTTCAACTAAATATTCACAACTTATCTTTAAATGATAATCAAAGTCAAATATACAAAATACAAAACAAAAAAAAACTGACTGTTGTGTGTAAATTATCTTTAGGGCTATTACAAAATTTTAGTTTCACTTTGGAAAAAATACATGCAGTTCAACTAAATTAAACAAAATGTGTAAATCAAATATACAACACCACAAACCAAAAAAAAAACTGTCTGTGTGCAAAATATTTTTGAAAGTTTACAATTATCATTGTTAAAAACAAATTTTTGGTTGTCAGACTTCTAGTCCTCTTAGCTATTGGTTCTATTGGTAAGGTCACAGGTTCAGTATCAGCAATGGTTTTAGTTTAATTATCATTGTTGAAAACTAATTTTTCTTTGTCTGACTTCTAGTCCTCTTTGCTATTGGTTCTATTGGTAAGGTCACAGGTTCAGTATCAGCAATGGTTTCTATGGGTGTCAATGGAGGTGTCAGAGATGGAGATGGTGTATATATTGGATTTGGTGTTGTAAATATTGTACTCATTTGGATAGGTGAATCACAGGATGATGGAATAGTGATGTAGGCAGAGGAGGTTGGTGATTTTCTTTTAACATAGCACATGTATATCAGGAGAGTAATTAGAATTACAGTCACTACTGCTACCCAGACAATCAAAACTGTGGAATAAATAAGTCATATTAAATTATGTGATCAAAACATGACTAAAATTATATGAAAATATAAAATCAAAACATGACAAAAATCAAATGAGAAAAATAATGAATGAACATTATGTCATTGTTGTTGGACAATAAACAGGATTCATTTTAATTAATGTTTTTAATGTTTTATACTTTCTACATTTCTTTCTTTTAATACTTATATATTTAATACCAATCACACAAATGAATAAGAAAATAAGAGTAATAAGAAAACCACCCAAGAGATAATACATCATGTTTACACTTTTGGTATCAATATATGGAACAGTTGTTGTGTTTTCCAATCTTAAAATATATGAAGTGTTTTCCAATCTTAAAATATATGAGGTGTTTGAAGGTAATATGTCAGTTTTATTTGACATGGAATTTGAAGGTAATATGTTGGTTTCATTTATCATAGAAATAGGTGTGGTTTGAATGTGTAAACATACATTGTGAAAATAACTATTTCTTATATGCATACCAATATATGATGTTGATAAAATCTGTGACTGTGTACTTGAAGAAGTTGTTGTGTCTACTGTAAAATAAATTAACAATATAAGTGCACATCATGACAAGTGTTTATATTTTCTTTTCTTTTTTAATTACAAAAAAACAACAACAAGAAAATGTGTATATAAGTCTGAAATTAAATACTTCATGCATTGATGTTACATAAGTATGTTCCATTATGATAGCACACTCCTTCATGAAAAACAAACTTCAACCTGTAGGTTTACCTTGTATACATTCCCCCCTTTTTTTCCAGTGATAAATGAAACATGACTTTGATGTATAGATTTAAAATTGCTATACACAATGGGTCAACCTTGTACACATTGTGGTAAACAATTGCTATACACAATAACTATTGAGAAAAGGAATAAGCATTTCATAAAATGGTTATATGTCACAAATGTGCTGTTTATAGTTTCTTTTTCTTTAGTTTTATTTTTGTTCTCATGTAATTAAGTAACAATTCTTTTTTTTTTTTACTGAATATTGTACTGAATAAAATTAGTTAGTTCATATTACTACTAGTAAATGTAAAGCAGTATACCAGGATCTTCACTTGTGGATGGATCACTTGTGGATGACAGATAAGCTGTTGTTGTATCTTTTGTAATATCACTTGCTGTTGGATAAGTTGCTGTTGTTGTTGTTGTAAAGTTCTCAAATGGTACTGTTGTAAAGTTCTCAAATGGTGCTGAAAAATAATATATATAAAAAAATTACATTCAACACTGTTAAAATTGGATTTTTATGCTGATAACTTTGTGTCCCTCAATAGGAATCAAATGCAAAACTTTGATACACTATATAGTTATATATAATTAATGTTTTTTATATGTACATATATATATATATATATATAAATATAAATGTTGTGTATTGTACTGAATAAAATTAGTTAGTTCATATTTCTACTAGTAAATGTAAGAAGTATACCAGGATCTTCACTAGTGGATGGATCACTTGTGGATGACAGATAGGCTGTTGTTGTATCTTTTGTAATATCACTTCCTGTTGGATAAGTTGCTGTTGTTGTTGTTGTAAAGTCCTCAAATGGTGCTGAAAATAATATATATAAAAATTACATCCAACACTGTTAGAATTATTTTTATGCTGATAACTTTTGTCCCTCAATGGGAATCGAACGCTAAACTTTGATACACTACATGTATATAGTTATATATAATTAATGTTGTTTTGTTTTTTATAATGTCTGGGTACCCAAATCGCCCAGTTCGGAGAGTGGTTTTGCACGATAACAAAGAAACTGTTGCAAAATCATTGTTAATTTTAATTTTGGAACATGTAGACTACACAAGTGTTTTTCACACATACATTTGGTGTGCATACATTTATTGATTTTCTGCCAGCTACAGCTCAAAGGTGGGGTGAATCCGATTTTGGAGGGAACACAAATCGCCCATGTAGTGAATAGATTTAAAGCCACATAACTTTTCTCTAATCTGCACAAGAAAATTTCCAATCAGCATTGACAAAATAAAAGGGGTGGGAGATCTGGGTACACTGGGCGATTTGGGTACCCTGACGTTATGTAAATATATATATGTAAATATAAATGTTGTGGTTTTTTTGGTAACAAGTCTCATAACAAGTGCACACTGGATAGGCAACTGCTCACTAAATATCTGTACCGATACAGTGTGTTAAATGTCTTCCTTTTTTACACCATAACCCATGGTGGCGTTCCTACTAGAGGAGGCAGATACAGAAACATACATACACTAAGTGAAACAATGTAGGTGTTTAGTAATAAAGAATTATGTTAAACTTACAACAAAGTCCAGACTTGCAATTCCATGAACAGGTAGCACGTTCACTATTAACAACAACAGGAGGTGTAGATAGGATGCCTTCATGATATATAATTGAGCATTTACAATATCCTCGGACCTCAATTATTGGTACCTGTTCTTCAAACTGACAAACTTCCAGGTCTTCATCTTGAAGACATAGGCACGACGGAACTGTGTCACTAGAACAACATCTTCTTGCAGGTTTCCCCGTAATACCCGCTAACAAACACACAGAAATAAAAATCACAAAAGTTTCCTCCATCGTGTTCCGTCGGTTATGCGGGAAATAAATTGTCACGTGATCAAGTGACAGAGTACTAAGTATGTCAATTCGTACCCAAATTGTGTTCGCCCTCTATTATGATACTGTGAATCGATACGTTCATAATTATGAAATTCAAACATGTAATGTACAAAAGGGAGAGAAGGAAACCGTAATAACATTTTCTTTTCTCGAAATTGTTTTTGTTTGTGACGATTTTTTTTGTTAAACCAATCCTTAATATAGAATTTTTTTGTTAACTTCGTAGACGGTTTTTCTTCTTTCTTTTGGATACGGTGTTTAAACAAAATACAAAAGAAACTTTAATGGTGAATGCCAATCCTGTGAAATCATATACAAAAGAAACTTTGATGGTGAATGCCAATCCTGTGAAATCATAAAGTAAATATAAAACTTATCGTAGCATATATAAACCCCCTATAAAACAGCAAGATAACGTATATATTACAAAAAAAAATACATAAGATGGATCTAGATGAATTGGACACGATATACCAAATGTGTAAGATAAGGATATGAAAAAAATACAGTATTTTTTTCGATTGAGGGAAAAAATGTGCGATGGGGAATAACATTTAATATATATATGGTAAAACCTCAAATTCATCTATCTAATGTGTTAAACTGTCAGTGTAAAGAGTACAAATGCTCGGATCAGTGTGGATGTCAATCTGATTATAGGAAAATGTTAACAATGTATAAGAAATATCCTAGCTTGAAGGACATTCTTGATGACTTAGATTCAATTGACAAAGTTATTAAATGGGCAGCAGAAAACGAGCTTTCCGACCATCCTCTGGTGAGGAAGAGAATAAATCAATGTACTATTAAAGATATTAAAGATATCTCTATTAAAGATATCGTTAACGAATTTTCAGATCCTGATATTTTAACGGAATGGGGCATAGACAATTTACTTTTACATCACAGATTTGTTTTAGATAGATTAGTAGTATTACTCACATGTTATAGATGTCATACAAAATTCGATTCGTCCATAGGACTAAAAGAACACATATGTCTGACGCAAACTCAACAATGTGGAAGTTTAACTTGTTCATGGTGTGGTTTAAAATGTTGTTCCATACAGAATTAACAGAACATGAGGAATTTCACGTTTTAATGGATAATTTATGTACAAATTCACATAATGAATTAGTAACAACTAATCAAACTACTGGAGACAACCAATCGCCAAACAATAAACATGTAATTTGTATGCAAGAAACAAATCAAATGTCAAAAGAAATTACTCTAGAGGACAATATTAAACCAAACATCGTCCAATATGGGGCCGGTTCTGGTAATGATGTACTTCCGTATACATTTCAACAGACGGGTCAGAAAACATTTGCTAAAAATCTTGCACAAGAAACGACTTACAGAATAAAGTTTAAGATCGGATGGAAGGACCACAAAATAAAGAATTTAATTAAAGAAATAAACGATATGTTTGAAAAAGTGATAGAACGAGTCAAAGGAAAAGAAGGTGGAGATTTGGGTCGTATTATTATAAATCACCCTGAATTTAACCACGCCATATTGGTTCCGTTGGATAAATGGTCAAACATCAATGCAAACAGGGTGATGGAAGCGATAGAAAGATTCCTAAATAGCGATGAAAATTTACCTTTAGACGACCAAATGTCCATTATTGTCGGAAACATTTCCATTCCTAAGGGTAGCGGAAAAATAGTGCCAATCACAAGACTGTCAGGGACTAACAGTTCGATAGCAATAAAACGATCCTTACTACGAGTTGAAAATACCAATAATCACTTATGTCTGCCTATTGCCATAGGTAGGACGTTTGTCAAACTATGCTCTATCGTTTCACTAGATGAATGGCGATTGATTACTAAAGATGATCCAACGACGTTTAACGCCACGGAGAAAGTAATCAAACACAGAGTTATGACGGGCAGTTTCATTCGTAACATCAAGACTCCTACCAAGAATTCATACAGGACGGCCATGGCACTTACATTGTGCAGAAAAGCCGACATACCTACAGATAGACCTTTGAGCCTTGTGGACATTAAACCATTCGAGGACCTACTTAACGTTAACATTCAAGTACTGTCGGCGAAATTGTGTAACAAGTTCTGTCGGGTGGCCAACGTTCCAGGTCGTAAAACATATATCTGTATCTCACTCAACTCGAGAACGGGGAGAATCACTTTGATGGTATTAGTAGCATAAACGGTGTATTTGGTTATGGTTACTTTTGTGAAACCTGTCTGAAACCTTACAAGAACATAGGTAAGCACGCCTGTCAAACCACATGTGATGTATGCGGAGCAACCACTGTATCATCGGAGACGACACAATGTCTTGTTTTCATTGCAATCGTTCCTGTCGTAGTAAAGAATGTTTCGATAGACATATTACCAAAAAGACAAGAGGGGAAGGACGAAGAAAAATCGATGTGTGACAAAGTCTTTCAATGTAAAAAATGTCGAAAGGTTATCGAGAGTTCTCAAAGAAAACCAGAACAGCATAGGTGTAGGGAATGGAAATGTCAAAATTGTTTTAAGTACCAGCTCGGACAACATCTCTGTTATCAACGCATGAATGTAAAACCATCATCTGCCGTACCACGCAAGTATTTCTTTTACGACTTTGAAACTTATCAACGTGACGATATTATACAATGTAAACAGGGGTATGTACCCGATAGTCCTTGTGAAAAAAAATGTACCACAGACTGTAGATGCACAAAGTGTCGGATCTGTAAGAACTGTAGTTTATCTACGTGTGGATTATACGAACACGCTATTTTACAGTCAACCTGTGAGAATTGTGGAGCAAATGACGAGGACGATGAAGTAACGGATCAATCAAAATGTTTCACATGCGGAAGTCGTTGTGAAAATGTATGGTCCTCAAAAAGATCAGACCACTTTACCATGTCCTACAACTTGTGGTTACCGTCAAAGGGTGTTTAGCGGTACTGATGCTGCGGTTAAGTTTTGTTCACACATCATGACACCCCATTACAAAATACAGTTTTGATTGCACACAATGCAAAAGGATTCGACAATTACCCAGTTTTGAATGCTCTGATAGATCACCACGGAGTCAGACCTAACAAGATACTGTATAATGGATCGAAAATCATGTATATGCACGTTGCACATGGATTAGATTTGACATTCATCGATTCGTTAAACTTCATTCAAATGAAACTGTCAAAAATACCAGAATGTTTTGGTTTAACGGAACTCCAGAAAGGGTACTTTCCACATCTTTTCTCGAGCCCTGACGTGTTTAACTATAAAAATGGAGAATGGCCTGCCTCGTGGTATTACGGAACAGACAGTATGTCAGAAAAGCATTGGAAGCGTTTATGAAATGGTATGATACGAAAAGAACGATCGGTTTGACTTTCAAAAGAATTGTTTAAATATTGTGTGTCGGACGTCGACATTTTACGAAGAGGATGTATGAAATTTCGAAGTCTCATGATGCAGGTGACATCAAAGACAAACGATAGAGGCGAAAATATACAAGGGATTGATCCGTTCAATTATGTCACGATAGCGTCGGCTTGTCAAGGAGTTTTCAGAAATCTTTTTTTAAAAGAAGTGTACGTCACAATGATAGCTGACCAACAAACCGGTGTAAAGTCTTCCTGTCCTTCCAAGTACATTAACGACCGACTACACATACGACTCCCTGACAAGGACGATTGGACTCTTAAAGAGGATATCGCAAATAGATATTCCGTGGGGGATACGATGTTCCATAAATCTGACATTGCCTTGGTTCCTTCGGAAGGATACGTTACAGATGCCTTTAGTAAAGCATCGATTCAGTGGTTGGAGTGGATTATGGAAAATGGAGACGCAAAGGTCGTCTTGTTGAAATTAAACACGGACTGAATGGTCAAGAACATAGGAAGGACCCTATAGACTGGACGGTTTCCATGTCGAATCTTTAAAAAAACAGCCTATGAGTTCTTGGGTAAGTTTAATTTAAAAAGGGGTTGGGGTGGAATTCGAAGGTAGGTTAGCTAACATTCAATGTGATTTATTTTTTATTTTATTAAATTATCTTGACGGTTTTCATGTCAAAAAAAAAAAAAAAAAGAGGAAAGGAAAGGACAATCTTCTTTTACGGGGGGCGGCGGCAGCTTATAAACTTATAAGCATATGTTTATAAACATTATATTTATATATATATATATATATATATATATGCATATAAATATATGTTTTCAGGTTGTGTCTTTCACGGATGTCCTGAATGTTTCCCCCACGACCGCACGACGATCAAACATCCTGTTACCAAACACACCATGAGTGAACTCTACTATGCCACTAAGAAAAAGGAAAACGATTTGAAAAAATTGGGGTATAGGTATGTGTACATCTGGGAACACGAATTTAGAGAGCAACTGAAAAACGACAGCGAAATGAGCAAATACGTGTCTTTGTTGGAGATAGAAACACGTTTAGATGTGAGGTCCAGCTTTTTCGGTGGAAGAACCAATGGAATAACTTTATATCACGAAGTGACGGAACCAGACGAAACCATAGAATATTACGATTACACCAGTTTGTATCCTTACGTCAACAAATACTGTAAATATCCAGTCGGTCACCCTACTATCATTACCTCCGGTTTCAGAGACATTTCGTCATATTTTGGACTGGCTAAGGTCAAAGTTTTACCGCCAAAACAGTTATTTCATCCCGTTTTACCTTTCCTGTCTAACGGAAAACTCAAATTTCTCTCTGTAGAACATGTGCAGACAAGGAAAACCAAGAAAGCTGTAAGTGTCCAGATCGTGATAGGATCATCACGGGTACTTGGTGTACTCCCGAATTGAACCTAGCTCTGTCAAATGGGTATTCGATCATAAAATATACGAAGTATATCATTTTGAGGAAACTACCATGTACGACGAATCAAGGGAAAGGAGGACTTTTGCAGAATACGTGAACCTATTTCTCCGTTTGAAACAACAGGCCTCGGGTTTCCCAGCAAGTGTGAGACAGACAAACAGAAAATGGAATACATTGCACAATATGCTGAAAAGAAGGTATCGATTTGTGTTACGACGAAATAAGAAAGAATCCGGGGTTACGCAGCCTGGCAAAATATGTCTTAACTCGTTTTGGGGTAAATTTGGTCAAAGATTGAACATGAAACAGTCGTCTTTTGTACGAAAGCGAAATTGAAAAGTTTTCCAATACCTCACTGATCCTAGAAAAGACGTACGAGACTTTCACATAATAAGTGATGAAATCATTCAACTGGAATATTTTGAGGACTCCATTTCATACCCATGGATTTTAAGACAAATGTGTTTTGGCGACGTTTACCACGTGTTGGGCTCGACTTAAACTATACGACTTATTGGCTCTCACAGGGAAAATGCCCTCTATGTCGACACCGACTCGATAATCTTTGTGGATAAAGGTCATGTAATTAAAAATACCCTACCAATAGGAAATTTCCTAGGTGAATTAACAAACGAAATTGCAGCCGAAGACGGACACATCACCCATTTCGTATCCAGTGGACCAAAGTCATACGCCTATAAAACGTTATCTGGAAAAGAAGTATGTAAAGTTCGCGGCTTCTCTTTAGAAAGTGTAACAAATTCACGCCTCATAAACTTCTCTAGCATGAAAGACATAGTAGTGAATAAAACGAAAAATGCCATCACTCTCGTAAATCCTAGAAAGATTTCGAGACTTGGAAGGAAACGTAAACTGTACAATAGGGTTGAAGAAAAAGAATACAAAATGGTATATACAAAGAGACGCCTGTTGTTAGATGACCTTCGAACGTTACCATTCGGATATTGTGACTAATAAATATAACTCTCATTTATAACTGTTATTTTTTTTTTATTGTCAATAAAAAAGGAATCAATATTTTAACCATTTTATATTTGTCCTTTTCTTTTTCTTCAGAGCAGGAATACCTGGAGGTCCATTAGGTAACCCTGTGTTGTTCTCAGAAAACACCAATCCATTCCCTGTTTGAGTACTGTTGTCTAGTAAGGTATTCTTGGACTGTATGTCAACTTTTTTCTCCCCCTCTTCTGCTGCACTTGCTTCATTTTGAACACGTTCCTCTATTTTAGAGTCATTATCTGCATTATTTGTTGAATCCTTTGACATCTCATCGAATTGTCTCTTGAAATCAGTATGAGTTCCTTCGCCATGGCACTAAATATACCCTAATGCTGGTTTCACGATGTTTGGTAGAATTTTATTATATCGTATCAGTAGTTTTTTTACTCCGATGGTTTTCTGACTTTGAGCCTAATCTAAATATAACGGATCTGTATGGTGCTAAAGCTTTCACGTATTTGGTTTTATTTGGAAATATACCTTTGTAAATGTTCAGTGCAATTTCGGATAACAGGTTAATTTGATCTGTGGTGATATGAGACAAAACAGCTTTTCTTTGTTTCGGAGTAATCTCGTAAATAAACTTCAAAAGTTTTATTTAGTTGCATGCGTCTACTCATACTATTTGTAAAGAAATGAATATCTTCTAAGCATGACGCATACTTTTATACAGGTTGATACACCACACATACGTCACCTGGAAATATACCAGTTCGTAACATGTATTTTTATCTCGACGTGTGGACAGGTCTACCAAAAGATAGTTGAATGGTTTTCGGTGGCTTTCTGGAAACTTTCTAAAAATAGTTTGTCTTACCAGGTAGAATTTGGGAGGCAAAGAAGAAAGCTGTCTCATGTCTCTAGGATTTCGAAATAATACAAAATTTGCACAATTCAAAGAAATACTTCTGGCATGTTTACCAGCACAAAATAAATTCTGCGAGATGAAACAGCATGATGCCTTTCTGTGATGACTGGTTACAGTAAACAATTGCAGAAGATCATCCGACTGAACAAGTTTAGACATCAAGTCATCTATTATTATCAAAGTGTGTTTCATGTCGTGAGTGAACTCTTCTATTGTCTTTTATCCGGTACACCTTCGTGAAATGTCACATCTTGATTCTCTCCTCTCATTTCTTGGAATACAGGTTGGTCTTCGGAATACGCATACAGTATTCTCGTCGGGGGTTCTGTAAACATTACATTCGCATTTTCTATTAATTTTTTGGTGAACATTGTCTTTCCGGATTGGGTGGGACCAACTACACACATCGTCGTTGGTGCCATAAACGGTAAAAGGACTTCATTCGACATCTTCTTTCGGTGACGTCCGTGTAAGAAATGAAGGGGTTGTTAGTTTAACATCAAATAAAAAACAACAAACATTTTTCATTTCAATCTTTTTTTTTATTTCAATAACTAAACAGATGAATACACAACCATTTTTTTTTATTTTAATAAATAAACAGTTGATTAAAGTACAATTTAACTAGTTCATCGTTTTGTTTTAATGTTGACTGGAACATGTCATATAATCTATAAAATGGCACATAATGACATAATCTCATGAATATGAAAAAAAGTACGTATAACCCACACAGATAGGAGTCACTTGGTTGAATCACTTGAGATAACATTGTACATCGCTTACTATTTCTGGCAATAAAATTGGATAAATTTTCACCGTAAAATGACGGTGGTCTGCCTAAACTATCGAAATATTCCGCATCAGACGAATTATTAAATATTACACATAACCAGTGTTTTCCCGCATTGGGGTATGGATCTGTATTGACGATATATATCTGTGGAAAGTGATCCTTTGTACGAAACGGAAGTCCATTTATGGCAGTTATCTCAAAAACTACACCACGTCTTTGTAAACAGATGTTATTCTGTATTATTTTTTTCAGTTGTAGCGAATTCATGGTTCTATTATCTGTATGTCTCTTGTTTCGTCGCAAGTTAAAATGGCCTGTGTCTGATAGTAACACAAGCAATTTATAGTCTCTGTAGTAGCCGATTTAAACCTCATTTCTAATCTAGCATTTCCGTTTCTCACAAGATTTAAAATTCATCCTGAAAATCATTCGGATTTAATGTAAAAGCGATGAATGTGTATCCTTTTCCGAAATCAAAAAGGGAAATGTTGAGACCAGTGTCTTTGTTCCACTTTTCACATATTTCAAATAACCTGACATAAGCAGCCGTATAATTTCTGTTCGTTCCAAAATCTAGTTTCATGGGTGACCCATATACATCAACGCCATTAATCTTTAAAGACACCGATTCCATATTAAAGTGTTTAAAATCGAAAGGATTGATCGTGTAATCACCATTAACAGCCTTTTGTGGCAAAAGTCCAAACACAACCTTATCTGGAAGTACTTTTGGAAATATGGAATCCCAATAGAATTCAGTGACACCTTTCTGAATGACGTTCTGAGTAACGTGACTTCTGTTGATCAAATATTTTGCTGGATCCTCTCTTAGAAGATTTCTGTGATTGATAATAACGCCTGGATCAGGTTTGCACCTACATGTGCGGTAAAATACATCTACAATCTTAACCTGGTAGTTGGGATTTGATTCACCAGACATCAACAGGAATGGTGTGGAAGACCGGAATAATTTTAAATATATATCTACTCCATTTATCAAATATTTGTCCAACAAAGAGAATCTTCTAACAGATTTCCTTCTAACTCAAATATTCTTGATTCTTTGGTGTACTCGTATCTGCTAACATACCCCGAATTTAATGAGAGGGAGTTCATTGGATCGTCGTCTTTCATGAACAACTGACTCTGAAGTTGTGAATTTTGTTCATCGCTGCCTGATGATAAGATTGTTTTAAGTAGGCTTTCAAGGATAGTTATTTGCGTTGACTGAAACCAATTTGTTGTTCATGTACACATCCACATGAGAAAACATACTCTGTAGTGGTTGGTTGATTATACCGGTGTGTTCCTGTGCGATTAGATATGACCCGTCAGCTTTCAATATTTGCATTTTAACACAAAGAAGTGATTTTCGAAGGTCAATATAGTCATTTCCAGCCCCAGATATCACTATTTCAATAGGTGTAGATTCATTTATTAGGTTCGATATGGGTCGTTCTTCTGTATAAAACGTTTTTCGATAGCTACCTGGTTAGGTGGTGAAGCAAAATGGATAATTCCATCGGCTGTCCAATTGATTTGTTGTCTTCACTCAGAAATGCCATTTTTTCTTTTACAATTTCC
Organism: Mytilus coruscus; assembly: GCA_017311375.1. NCBI lineage: Eukaryota > Metazoa > Mollusca > Bivalvia > Mytilida > Mytilidae > Mytilus > Mytilus coruscus. The sequence goes on from CM029605.1 coordinate 52,608,716, forward strand.
GCTTTTTCTTATTTGCAATATCCTTCCAAACACTGTCAATATAATCTCTATTATGTTTTCTTTTCTTGAAGTCTGTTTTACGCTCTTTTTTAGATGATTTCTTGGTGACACCTTTCTTCTTTCTGACAATGTTTTTCTTTTCTCAACTTTTATACTCTTCAAAATCTTAACATGCGGTTTTTCTTACTGTTGTTTTCCTTTAATTCCGATTCAGCTCTTTCTGCATCTGCTTCAACAGGTGCCACTAGTTTATTTTGTATTAATGTTGATTCTGTTTGTGTGGAATTAGGATTCACTGGAATCAGGTAGGATCCTCTAAATCTTCCGTACAATCCACGACCGGTTTGAATTTTGTTCTGTTTTTTAATTTGTATGGATCGAAAGATTTCTTTGACATATTCTTGTAAAGTTTTCCCACATCACCGGGTCTGTGACGTAGGTTTGACTATTCATTTTATAGTACAAACGGAAACTTCTTCAGGTGAAGTGTAATGGTCACTTTGTTTTCAAAAATGAAGCCTTTTTCCGTTACCATCCTTTATATATACATGCAAATCCACCAATTCATTTCTTTTATGGGAACATAATATGGGTTAACAAAAATTATGTTGTCGTTTTCTAAATAAACCCGTCTCAACAGAGGTTGTTCTGTGTCTCCAGTAAAACTTTCTCGACATATATCAGAATATATGTAAAGTTCTTTTTTCTTCACTGATTTTTCGAAATCGGTTATACTCAGTTCTGTAAGGGCAACAACCCAGTAACCATCTAAATTAATCGTTCTATTTAGTTTAATCCGAAAATCATCTGGAGTGTTATCTGGATATAGTTGAACACCGTCAGAAGACGAAAACACCATTCTTAAGCTCATCTCTTCGGACAATGAATGACATTCTTGATGTAGGTACTTTTTAAATGTCTTTCACTTCACGTTGTGGAACCCATGAATTAAACTTAGATGGCCATCCAAGCCATTTTACTAATACTTCCTCTTTCCTGTTCTCCTTATTTCTTCTCTTTTTTATAATTTTTTCTATTTTATACGTGTTGGTATCGTCTATTGTAATTTTCTCAATTTCGTACCGGTAAAAGGATCCGGCCAAAATTTCGCCTGACATGTCTTCTAAAACGTATAAATCCTGATTGTCTCTGATGAATCTTTTGTAAATCTTGAAATATTCCAACGTCCAATTTTCCGAATAACCTTTATCAAATACTTTTTTCAAGTGTGACACCCTCACAATGGCTCCTGAATTAAATTTGAATGTTTTCTTTCTAATTTTCTTTTTTCAGATTTCACCGGTTTTACGTCAACTTTTTCCTTTTCTCTTCTATCTCGTAATGTACTGTATGTATCTTATTTCATCTTCATTTCTCTTTGTTACAGATGCAGGTGTTGCCCCACCTAACGATTCGTGTGGTGTATTGTTGTAACTCTTAACTATGTCTTGTAACACGTCTATATATCTATAAGTTTGTTTTGCATAAAGTAAGCATAAATTCTGTTTTAATAGTTCTGATCACTCTTTCTGCATAGTTGGCTTTAATTTGACTGTTTTGTGTGTAAAAACATGAATTTTTCCTTTTGTAAATATTTCTTTACTTCAGCTTTAAACTCTCCACCTTTGTCAAAACGAATCGTTTTGGTTTTATGGTATTATTTTGTGTAAATATATTTTCCAGTGCTTTAGTTACTGATAAACTTTTTATCTTTCAATGGTCTAATTATCAGGTACCGAGTAAAACGTCAATCAACACTAATAAAAATTTGATTCCTGAATTAAACTTTGTAACATTCTCCATAGACATCAAATCGCCATCAAGCTGTTCATTCATACCACCCACGACAACTCTATTCCTTTTGAAATTCCTTCTGACAGGTTTTTGCACCGAATATGCTTCGATTTTTCTTTAAATGTTTTCACCTGTCCTTTACCTATCTCATATTTCCTTCTTTTTTATTACCTTGTAAACTTTGTCAGGACCAGCAAAGGAAGCTGGGTGTTCAGGAGTTGTCCATATCTCTGTAACATATTTTCTTTCTCTTTTCTGTCATTATAAATTGGTTTTATATTCTTGCTACCTCCAAAAGAAAACAAACACCACTGAACGCATACCTCAAAAATAAACACTAAATGAAAATATAGTAAAATAGACGTAATTTATATGAATGACCTATTTTATATTCGTTTAAAAAATAAGACAAACAATGTAATTATTTTTATTTATTTATTTATTTCAAATATGTACAGTGTTATGCAATACCATCAATTTGAACTGTTTCTATAATATCTGTCATATCTTCTTTACAAACGTTATACTGAGGATCTTCATTGTCTTTTGGTTGATCGAATGGGTTACATTCCTTACAACTTTCGAGTTCAAGTTGGTCTGTATGTGTTTTCAGACACATATGTGCTAGGTCAATTTCAGGTACAAACTCTCTGATAAGATCCATAACATCACATAACCTTTCCCATTTGAATCGGTTCAAAGATATTCCTTTTTAGTGGGTAGTGCTTTTCTGATTCATCTGGTTTCCAAAACTGTCGAAAATCTACGGTTGGAAACTTCGAACTAACGGTAATTTGAATACCTCCTCCTAAATGCAAAATCCATTCATCTTTGTCAAGTTTTCCGTTCAAAGATTGTCTAAAAGTTTGTCTGTTTCTTCTCTTTTACTTTCCAGGATCAACCATCTAGAGAGTGTCAGGCCTACTCCTTGTTTTGTTGGTTTCTCTGTCCATCTTTATTCTCATAATTTCTGATGTGAATATACATTTGACCTTGAAATTCTTTTGCTGATACATGTGTCATCTTGTAGGTGAATGAAACATCTACCATAATATGACTTCAATATATCTGCTTCTTCCGTCTCATCTTTCTGTTGTACTAGATACTGTAATACCTCGGACTGACCCGTTTTTATTAACGCAATTTTCAACTGTGGAATAGGATTAAAATCAAGATTAAATAAAGCTAATAAAAGTTCTGTTGTCCTTTCTCTTTCGTTAGAAATTTTGAGTATCCTCTCTTCTTCATCACGTTTCAAAACATTTTTATTCGCAATAAATTTACGATCTTGTTAGACTTCATTCTCTCTCAACGTATTAGCAGACAATCTTATTGTTTTCTGCCATTCTTTAACATACGTTCTGCTGTTCATTTCATCCATCCTGTGTTTTATACAAATTCTAACGTAAGATGATGTAAAGTAATTGAAGGAATCGTGTGATCTTTCTATAGAATAGCAGCCACAGGTATGTAGTTTGATTTCCTGGTCAAACCCCATTTGATAAAATATCATTTTTCCCCAGTCTTTTATAGTTTTATTTTGTTATGGTTCTTGCCTTCAATATTTCACAATAAATTGTACATCTAATAATGTCTTACAACCTTATAGTGTTCATTTTATGATTAGCATTTCTGTTTAGTCATCATTTAAAATATTACAATTCAAAAGCATTTTATTGTATTATTTGATGAGTGTTCATATTGTATTTTCAAAATACCAAATTCCTTAAATCATGGGTGGATAAACATATTATGATTAATAAGTTTGAAACGTATGGAGGGTGTCCAATTTGATTTCAAACCGTAATATTTAAATATAACAGTACTATTTAATAAATACATAAACTTATTACATATGTTTAAGAAATACAACAATTCACAGCAGAAATATGAATACATGTAGGAGGAGGAATTTATTTCATCACATAGAAAACAAATTCCATCAGTATTAGGTAAGCTTGTGTCCCTGTATACTTACAGTATTGCTTAATACACATGGACACTTTGCGTAATACATGGACACCTTACAGTATTGCGATATACACATGGACACCTTGTGTAATACATGGACACCTAACAGTATTGTGAAATACACATGGATACCTGGCGTAATTAGTATTGTGAAATACACACGGACACCTTGCGTAATATGGACACCTTGCGAAATTAATTAGTATTGTGAAATACACACGGACACCTTGCGTAATATGGACACCTTGCGAAATACATGGACCCCAAGTGACCCCTTATGTAGTGACGAGTCCATTGAAATTGCATCTACCAGTGAATAACTGGTAAACGTGAAACCTTTAGATACACCAGCGAGTAAAAGTGTTTACCTTTATTAAATCAACATCTAAAGAAACCAAGAACGATAATGGTAAACATAATAAGTATTATTAGACCGTTGGTTTTCCCGTTTAAATGGTTTTACACTAGTTATTTTGGGGCCCTTAAAGCTTGTTGTTCGGTGTGAGCCAAGGCTCCGTGTTGAAGGCCGTACATTGACCTATAATGGTTTACTTTTATAAATTGTTATTTGGATGGAGAGTTGTCTCATTGGCACTCTTACCATATCTATGTAGGTATGTATGTATATATTGAAATAGAAAAACCTATTAAACAGCTATTTACCTGTAATTACGGTTATATTATTTCATGATTATTTATTTCCTTTTGAGTTAACATTATATAAATAACACATAGCTGAGAGGGTGATAGAGCAGATTGGTACCCCGAGAAAACATTGTCAACCGCGGCGGAGCCAAGGTTGACAATGCTTTTTCGAGTGGTAGCAATCTGCTCTATCACCCTCTCAGCTATGTGTTATTTAATTTATTATACTGAATGTCCTTTCATTATTGTCTTTTAATTTTATTTTAAAAGTATTTTCAATGACGTCACGTAGATAACAACGTTACGCCGTAACGGGTATTAGAAAAATACAACAAAAGTTAAACAAGATTTTTTTTTTATTTTGACAGTCAAATAATAAAATTTGAGCCAAAAAGTAAAACTTAAGCATTGTATTTAATAACTTGATGTAAATTCTTTCCATTGTCCTTTAAATGTCGATTTTTGATTGGTCTGGACGAGAGGGTAACATTAAAAAAAAATGTCACCCTCTCAGCCATGTGATAGAGTAAATTAACACCCTCGTATTAGCCAATCAAAATTTGGCATTTTAACGTGAAGTATAATAAATACAAATAAAGCTTAGATCTATAAATGCATTTGCAACCAAAGTAAAATAGCAAGAAATAAAGATGTGTGACAAATATGATTGATTGATTGATTGTTGGTTGCTTAACGTCCAGTGGCAAATATTTCATGCATGTTCAGGACTTGAACAAGTTAACAGTAAATACAATATGTAGGTCTTGTAATAGAGGCCATGTAATGTCCATATACGATTTGATATTTTATTTCATCGTCTTCTGGAAATAGGTTAACATCGTTTCCTTCTAATTCTTATTTTGAACAGTTGACTGTTTCATGCAGTTTGTTCGTTTGCTTCCTGATTCACAACCGCTCGATACAAAGACTTTAACGTCAATTATTTTATGTGATCTGCACAGTAGCAATTTCAAAACTATTTAATCTTGTGTACATTAAATACATTACGCTCAACGAACTGGATTGGTAAAATTGTTTTGATGCAGTAAAATAGGAACCATTGAAGGATTGAAACTACCTCGTTGTACAACGACTTAAATTAAGACAAGTGTAAAAGAATCCGTGTGTTTAGATAATGCGCTGATTATAAGATTTTAAAACGTTCATGGATGTAAAATGCATTAGATTAGAATAAAATTATTTAGTATTGTAATTGATACTGTAGTTCAGATCAGATTTCATTATGTTTTGATTAAACCAAGCTCTCTTTTCCAGGACTGTTGTGGAATCAGCAGAAATGAATTGTTATATTCTGGCATGTATCAATTGGTCTGTAATTATTCAAGACTTATGTCAATCTACACTACTCATGAAGATATTAAAGCAACATTACAATGCAAAATAATGCCGGCAAATTAAATTGTATGTATATCAAGATTGATTGTTTTCTCGGTTTAGTCATTTTTTTCCACTGTTGGTTTCTTTGAAAGAGAGACAGTCAAACTCATCTTTATTATTAAACGAGAAGATCTCATGTTGTGTGTCGCTTCTCTTCCTTCCCCAATAAATTAATCATCATGCCTCTGTGTCCTATAGGTACCATGCATAGTCGCATTTGTCATCCATTCTCATGATTTTTCAATTGGGGTTATTTTTGGAGAAAAGGCGTCCGGATATTGTTTCCGTCATCAGAAAGACTTTTAGGTCATACCAAAGACTTCCGATTTTAAACTTTAAAAGAGGGGGTGAAGGGTTGTTTTCATGCATCACCCGTGCAACGTGTTTTGCCACTTTAGTGCAGCCGTGAAAAAAGGTTCCGTTATTCACCGTATTTCGTGAAATCGATAAAAGATCAAAGTGCAAACCATTTTTAATTGTTCGTTCATCGTGAAATGGCAATTTTATTACGCGTTCTTCCGTGCAGATACCCCCTTTACTCCCCTCTTTAAACATAATTTGCATAATTACTCGGGGACAGGACAACTATTTTCGCGTTATTCTGCATGCATACTATGATTATACTAGTAGTAATCCTATAATATAGCAGTGGTCGTCGTGGAGAAGAAACTTGGAATTGATAGTTAATAGTAAATACACTTTATTGATATTATATGTATGTTCATAGTATACAGAAACGCGAAAATCATGGAATTTAACAGAAAACAAAAAAATAACGGACTTTGGAAAAAAGGGAGAGGGCTTAAAATAATTGTTCAGTCTCCAACTGCCTATGACTCAGTTTGATACCTTTTCTGAAATTCTCCAGACATAAAATCTTTTACAAAAATTCATCCTACAACAGTTTACATAATTTCAATAAAGCTCTAAATACACGCGTTTCGCGGGTGTGTTCTAGTATATTGAACATAAACTGACAACGCCATGTCTAAAAATAAAAAGACAAACAGACGAATAATAGTACCGTAGACACAACATAAAAAAATAAAGATAAATCAACAGGCACCCCACCTAAAAAAACTTGGGTGATCTTAGTTGCTCCGGAAGGGTAATCAGATCCTGCTCCACGTGTGGCACTTTTTGTGTTGCTTATGTTATTATAAATCCGGAAAATAGTCTGTCACATTCATGAAAAGGAATCAAAATAATCTCTTATGGAATCGGATACATCCCATATTTGCGAGAGTGGGTCCATTGTTCTGAAGATACGTTTTTGAACACATTGAATGCCTCATTTGGCGCCTCATCTAAATATTTATTCTTTTAACAATTTTGTCTCTTACGAAGGTTAAACATTTTGTTTTGGCATATTTCTAACGTTCTTTTGACAATATCGCCTTACCCGCTGATCAGCTTACCGTCGAATTGAAACGATGACATGTAGTAATACATATTAATTGCTATTGTAGTTGCACTTTTTCATGTGATAAATTAGTTCAAAACATAACTGCTAGGGTGACACTTGCATTTGACTTGTAAAAAATGGCACGTGTTTATCGCATTTACAGATAGATAACAGAAAAGATTCAAATGGCACAAGATTATTGTTACAAGTTGTTACTGATTTTAGTTTTCGCTAAAAGTCAATTAAAATGTATTCTGAATATTGGGCCTTTTCGGTTTGCTTAACTTATAGGACTGACAATGACTTAGATGACACAGACAGATCAAGAAAACAGAATTTCGAATTGATCCCACAGGAACTGCTCCAGTTAGAGTAATACTGTTCATCGCAGAACTTCCGAGTACACCGACCCCTGGCATATTTGATGGAAACCATAAACTTATTGGGTATGAATGTAAATATTGTGATGCAAATTGTTAATATAATTAATCAAAACTAAGCTATGGTCAGTTGATTAAATAATAATAAAAAAGAATGATGAAATTTGGAAATGTCGAAATCCGGATATGGTGTAAAAAATTTAGCACCTTTTGTTGTGGTTTACCATCTTTGCCGCAAGTTATTGTTTTCTACTTTATGTTGAATTAATATAGAGATCCATTTTGTGGCACCTTGTGATCAATTTATTTGGCAATCGCCAATGACAGTCAGCAGGATTTAAGAACATTAGTTGCTCGACCTGCTAGTCAAATGCGTTTTGTTATAATATATTCTTTCACTCTTTTTGACTCTTTAAAATTCACGAGTCTATCCCAAATTGAGGTAAATTAAATGGCCTTCCAAATACTTTTCGATCCCTAACATCACTGAAGAGACATTAATTGTCGAAATCCGGATATGGTGTAAAAAATTTAGCACCTTTTGTTGTGGTTTACCATCTTTGCCGCAAATTTATTGTTTTCTACTTCGTATTAAATTAATATAGAGATCCATTTTGTTGCACCTTGTGATCAAGTTATTTGGCAATCGCCAATGGCAGTCAGCAGGATTTAAGAACATCAGTTGTTCGACCTGCTAGTCAAATGCGTTTTGTTATAATATATTCTTTCACTCTTTTGGTCTTTTGGAAAATGTTGTTTGTGCTGTATTTAGACCCTTCTAAAACGAAATTTGTTACATGCACACGTATAAAAATTGCGGTTTTTATCCAACGCAATCATAGGTTTGAACGTTGTTTTCAATTTAGACTTGTTTATATTTATTTCGTTTGGGCTTGTATAATATTTTCCCTCCGGTTTATATAATCCGTTCATCCTATTTTGACTCTTTAAAATTCACGAGTCTATCCTATCGATCCCTAACATCACTGAAGAGACATTAATTGTCGAAATCCGGATATGGTGTAAAAAATTGAGCACCTTTTGTTGTGGTTTGCCATCTTTGCCGCAAATTTATTGTTTTCTACTTCGTATTAAATTAATATAGAGATCCATTTTGTTGCACCTTGTGATCAATTTATTTGGCAATCGCCAATGGCAGTCAGCAGGGTTTAAGAACATCAGTTGTTCGACCTGCTAGTCAAATGCGTTTTGTTATAATATATTCTTTCACTCTTTTGGTCTTTTGGAAAATGTTGTTTGTGCTGTATCTACCCTTCGACCTGTCCAGCATGGGTAACTCTACCAGGAGATGAAGCTCCAGCTGGCATAGCTCTTGGGGTCACTGAGACTCGCAAGCCCCCCGACCACAGCAAGGATATCGATCCACCGGGGGGTTAATGATTCCAAAAATGGAACTATAACAAAACATTTTTAGCAACATCTTGCTAAAATAATATGGATGAATTACTCTACGTAAAATAAAAGAAACGTTTACGAAGCCTTCTTTAGCTGAGTGAAAAAAACATCCAATTTAACCGACGATTCAAAATATACATATCCGTCGCCATTGTTTCACACCTGGACGCCTTACGTGAAAGATGTAGAAAACGCCCATAATGTAACCATCGTCCAAGGAAGCGATGATGAAGCTGTTATGTGAAACATCATTCAGTCAAATGAATATGATCAAAACCACAGGCAGGTCAAGCATGACAACAATGTCTTCAAACAGTTACCTGACATATCAAATTTCAAAGCTGTGGTGTCAGTGGAACAGTGGCTGGTCAATTTATAACACTATTATGCTATCATATGTTAGCATCAACTTAAAAAAAAAATCTCAAAATAAATGATTAAATGGTTTCAACTTAATGTTAATGTTTTAATTTTAACTTATGGTAACCATATACATCTCGGTGAGCTGGCTTTGTTGTACGTAGTGCTTACAAATTGTTAAAGAGTACATGGTAACCTGGAATAGTTATATAAACTTTCATGACAATAATTCCAATATTGTTCATGTATATTTAGAAACAGTTTTCCCTTTATTGCAACAGGCAGCATCATTTAGACCAAAGGGTTACAGAATAATTCCCTACAATTGAAACTCTTAACAACAAAAGTTGGAAAAGACGATATAGAAAAGAAATCTTTTCTGGATAAGCTTGCAAATGACATTGTAACCGAGTTCGTTGCAACCAAAGAGTTTAAGTTTGATCTATCCGAAGGAGGTCCAGGTCCTGTTGGCGACACAAGTACCTGTAATTCAGATACTACCAGCTCTAGCTCGAAAAAGGAGGATTTTAAGTTCAATTATGCCTGTAATGTTTTAAGAGAGGGCTTGATGGACTGGAACCGAGATGATGCTTCCAAGGAGAACGATGGAGATCGCCTTGTAAGAATGTGGAGGTTTGACATGCTAAAATTTTCCATGACAAATCATACAAAGTACTGTCAGCTAGCTTTCAAACTGCAGGCACAACTAATGGCCCTACTTCCTCCAAGACTAGCTTTTGAGATGAAACACAATAGATCTGTTAGTATTCATGGTACTCAAGGTGGAAACGTCCCTGGTGACCAAGCCCTGGAGTTCATGAATATGCGTGCTAAAGATGCATTAGACTCTTTGCACGGAAATATGACATCATCGTCTATTCAACGTATTGGACGTAGTTTGCAGGGATGCAACCACATCTTAGATTGCTATTCTAAAGGACTAGACCAGTACTTTGGAAAACCATCCAACTGGAAGCCATCACTTAAAAAGGACATTGATATGTTTGTTAACCAGTTGAAAGATGAAAATTTGTTTGACAGAAATCCTGGTCGCTACTTTCGCTCGTTTGACAACATCGAATTTGAAACTTTAGGCAAGTTGAATGTAAACAAGTTGTATAATTGGTTGACTGGAAATAAGGAGCAGTATGCCATCATTCAGAGAATCAAGTCTTATACTGCATAAATCGAACCAGGACTTTTCCCTAATGCAGTAGTTGTTGAACTGTCTTTCTTGTATTTAACTCGCACAGTGTAGTGCAATATTTACATAAGTGACATGTTTTTTTTGTCAGTATATGTTTTCATGTATAATAGTTATACTTATTACAATAAGAGAAATTAATGTAACGCTATGTAGATTTTTTTTTTATTTTAAGCAAATGAGTTTGTGCAAGTCAATATTGTAAATAATACTGATCAGTGCAGTATTCAATTTTCAAACTTACATATTCCAACTGTTTGTATTTAGGAATAAATCCAAATATCAAAACTTTGTAAAGAATATCAAACAGGCATAGTTGTGGATAGTTGTTCAATTGGCAATCACACTTCATCTCCTTTTTTTTTTATCTAGTACATGTTATATAAGTATTAAATTATTTGCTAAACATGAGTCAAAATTATAGGCTTTTGAATATGATCTCACCTTGCCCTTTGCATAGCTAATGGATAGTGACAATTAAATGTTTTATTTCAGAAATACTTTGAAACTCTCTATTTATGTCTTACAAATTTACAATTCTCTTGTCAACATTATCACCATCTTTCAGGCCAAGAATAACAATTTGAATGAATATTAAAGTTTTCTTTCAGACCTGTGGATAAACCAAATTAAAGGCATAGATTGTGGCAATTGTGGCTATTAAGCCATTTAAAGGAAGTCCTAAAGTCAATCTTAAACATTTGTTTAACAATGTTGAATGCAGATCAGTCTATCTACAATGATCTGAGTATTGATTGATTGATTGTTGGTTGCTTAACGTCCAGTGGCAAATATTTCATGCATATTCAGGACGAGAACAAATTAACAATAAATACAATAGGTAGGTTCTGTAATAGGGCTTCCGGGATTAAGGTCGGAGAAATTTAGACCGCCACGGGAAATGAGGGTAAATTGGACAGGGACAGAAATTTAGCCTTGCAACAGGTCACCTACGGACCCCTCAAAGAGTTGTTGCAGGGTTCTTAACGTGCAAAGAGCGTGGCACTCTCTCTACACGAGGCATCGGATTTAACGTCCCCATTCTGACCGGACGTGGCTGCAAATTTGTACATCCTGCACAGCCAAACGGACGCCCCACTTTAGCAAGGGTTTTACTGCCGGTCGGAGGAAGACCAATGGTGACCATACTTATTCCCCAGTCACCCTTGGGGTCAATGATCTGAGTAAATAAACCGTTTTGATTTAAGAAAATAATTTGAGAAACACCTTTCAATAGCATACCTGCCTACTTTTCATAATGCTCATTAATGTACATGACGGCTTTTAAAGTCCTACAATACATTCATGGGGGCCTTGATATCATTTCAATTTGCAAGCATCACTTCACTCTTAAGCAAACTATGAATTCTCAATCATTCAAGGTTATTGTAAAATATAAGGCGTATGTAATAGAATCATCTACATGGTCTACTTTTTCATGATTTATCATAAAGCAAAGAATATAAGTCTCTTAACTAGTTAGGTTAAATTAGTTTTCAGCTTCTATCAAGAAAAAATAAAAAGTTCTTGTAGAATTCCTTTTCCAACAAAAGTGAACGGCGCTAGAAATCAAAGTGGATCAAATACACTACTAGTCATTGACAAGATATCACGCCTTGTAGCTGGTTTGCCCTTAACATCAATGTTAATACGAGATTCATCAGAGTCAACACACCAATGTACACCCAAATATCTATCTATGGGTAGAGTCTTGATGTAAACCGAAGTCCTTAATTCCGTAGCTCCTCCTTCTATAGACACAGAATTGATAAAATCTCGGTCAATGCTTATCCACTTCGCAATGTAAAACCACCATGTTTTAAAAACTTTGTATATCATTGATTAAAGCAATACTCTCAATACAAATACGGAAACGAACTTATTGTGTAATGGGGTTTACACAAGTTTCGTTTCGCAAAATTTTGCGCAAACGACATTTCAAGGTCAGTTCTGATTGATTTGTCTATTTTAGATACGTAAACATACAGAATACGGATTATTTTTGAAGTTTTATTTTTCACAACACAAAGTAGTATCAATTCTGTTAGTGTTTAATGCATTTCATTTCACTAAAAGAATGTTTTATTTATTTTCAAAGATAATATATATTTGTTTAAGTCGATGGGAATAAAAAGCATGAAATGACAATTTTATTTTATTCTGAAAATCGGAAAATAGGGTCGGCGGATCCGTAAACCAACAAATTAAAAACCCTGGCCTAACTAACTTGATACGGAAAATGTTATTTAAAAAAAACAACAATGATCTGTCGGTTTTAAACTGTGTATATGGGAATTAGTTAAAGTCAAAGTTCAAAGTCATAAATGATCATAAGTAATTGTTCCGTGAAAATTGTTTTCGAAAATCTTATTTGATCATAATTCTTTTATGTAATAAACTTATTTAAATAAATTCGGACCTTCCTTATCTGATCACCAGCATGGCTAAACGTATTACTCTCAAAGGTATTGTGAGGTGACATGCCCAGGTATTCAAGCAATTTCCTGTCGGACTTGCAAGTTCATGCATCGTTTCACTTCTGATGGTATTGATCAGTGTACACGGCCGATAACTTGTAACTTTCCATTTTGAACTATCAGATGTATAATATACATCTCTGTCTTGCGTGTCCGATAGTGATATACTTTTCTAAACTCATACGCTTGTTTATAAATAACATTTCTGGTGTAAAGAATATTATTTATAAAATCTAAATTCCCAAAAAGATTTGACAAGAGAGTTAACTGCTGCATGCAGCAAATTTTTGGGCCGGAAGTAAGGAGGTTTTGGTGTAAAAAGTGCAAATGCTTATATTAACAATCTGTATATTGAGTTGACTTGAATCTTCAATTGCCCAGAACTGTTCCAATCCAATTAGTTTTGACACTGCTATAAATTGTTACTAAATTGTGCAGTTGATGAAATGGAATATCATTTAATTCATTTTCAATTCTTGATTTTGAAACTTGTGACTATCAAAGATGCATCTACTGGCAAAATAATTTTATTCCTCATCTCTGATATAGACTTTAACGCAGCCACCTCATTTACTTATGCATGAATTTTATGTGAAGTTTACTTATTTCTTATAACCCTCTCGACTATTAAAGACGCAACTACTGACAAAATATGATTTCTCCAAGAGTTATGGAGTCTAACGCAAACTTTAATCAGTAAGTCATAGATGAAATGTAGTTCGAGATTACCTTAGTTTTTATCAGGACTCTGATTGGCATAAAATATAGGTTTGACAATGGTTGAAAACAATAAACAAAAAAACTTTATTCAACTTGAAATCAAACAAAACATATCATAAAACATCAACAATAAACTTAACAAATATTTGTTTACATAATTTTCATAATTTAAAGTTTGAGGACTTTAATTTTTTCTTATATCCATTAATTTTTCATTTCAGTTGTACATTATTCAACTGCAATTGATATGTATTGGGTTATAACAAAATTTCAATACAATTCAATGATATCAAATTGAATGTTAATAAACAATAATACTTATTACTTATTTTAACAAAAATATTCCAAGAATATTATAAAGTTGCATGAATATTAAGACTTGCACTAAAATTGTTTTGCTAAAAATGTCATTATGGACGGAAAATTGTTCAATTGGAGAGAAAAGTGTTCAACTTGAAAACAAATTGGTCATGTCAAATTGACAATACAAGTAGAATTGGCCGAAATGATTCAAAAAATATTCTTTCACAGCACAACATTTAATATTTGTTTTGAATTTTGCAATATACACCATAGTCATGATAGTGTACTGTACGTAATATCAGGTCCGATAAGGAAGCAACCATTTGATTTTCGGGGTGGGGTCTATAAATTTTTTCGGACAAACTTTTGTTTTTCCCTTTGGCGAAAAACAATCAATTTTAGCGACAAGTCGACAACAATTTTTTTCTTTCAATTTTAGCATTACATATAGTGGCAGCTGAGGGTGAATTAAACAATTTTTTCTCAGGGTCAAATACAAATTATTTTTTCTCCAAAACTGGAAACAAAAACCAAAAATCCATAGCCCCCACCCCATAAAATCAAATGGTTGCTGCCTAAGTGATAAGTGCTTTGGTGATTTTTCATTTAAGAAAAATGTTATAGAATATACTGAACAATTATATAAAATGACAAAATGTTTGAAGAATAAATTGCAATTAGATTTTGTAATACAATGTATTTGTTTTGGACATGTATTTATTGATATAACTTTTCTTTATTTAAAAGAGTTAAACAATTCCAGCAAAACATAAAACGTCACTTAATAAAGGAAACTTGCTATCAAAGTAAACTAAGACTACATTACACCACACAGATGTTTATAAGTATTCACAATAGAAGTACAATTCTTGAAGAACTAAAATTTAATGCTAGATAGCTGACTATTGGCACGGTACCAAAAGTTGAAATTAGCATTTATCTGCATATCTTACAAATGACATCAGGTTTTCAAGATACATGTATACTGTATTAAGTTAACTCTGTGGCAGTCATACTGTGTACGAATAAACCTGCCTCGCTTTTGCAACTTTTCGATGTTGTCGAGACAAAACATATACAGGATCCTACAAGTCCCTGATTTCAAAACAATTCTTAATTATTTCTTTCTGTTGCCTCCATTTATTTAAAATGACAATCAGACATCAATTTCTTATCTAAACTAAAAGTAAAATCTCATAAATACTGAATTCCGAGGAAAATTCAAAACGGAAAGTCCCTAATAAAATGGCAAAATCAAAGGATAAAACACATCGTATGGACAACAACTGTCATATTCCTGACTTGGTACAGGCATTTTAAAATGTAGAAAATGGTGGATTGAACCTGGTTTTATAGCGCTAAACCTCTCACTTTTATGACAGTCACATCAACTTCCGTTATTTTCAGAACTATTCTCTGGACAAATCGGTCATGATAATGTATTTTATGATAAAAGACAATGAGATTTGTAATACAAAGATCCTGAAAACAAATTTGTACAAGGTATATGTTGTTTGGTTAGAGATTATTTGTTTACATTCGTAATCATGGTGGCCATTTAGAAGATCGTCAAGCTGACAGCCTACGATATGTTTCCCCGTTGTGGTGTCGGGGTAGGGATGCTCTATTCATTCAATTGCAATATGAATTGATAACTTGTTCATAATATACATCTATATATATTTCACACCTCGCATGTCAAACTTCAACGGTAAACTAAACGAACGTATTTACAAAACTGTCTTTTTTCTTCATTTATCTGAAATCAAGAAAGGATTGTCTATCTGTACTGATGTAAATGGACCAACAAATTTAGTTAACATTGTATTGGAACGGAATTTCTTTGGTACACATCTTGAAGTGAAAAGATTTCTCTGAACAGGTCAACACCAAACTTTCTTATGTCTATACCTGCTTTTAGTTTGGACGTCTGTGTAATGTTGTTTGAAATACCTTTGTCTGTTGTGTTGACTGCAATAAGAATTATAACTATATTTGAATTAAAAATGGCTGGCGTAGTTGTCAAAATGGTGCTTAGAGAGCGTTGGTTGAATTTGGCATTTGGAACAATAGGTTTAGCTGCTTTGTTCACCTCTCTTTCTGAGAATACAAGTTTTGTGGTTTTGCTGTCTATTGGATTAACAGACTGCCTTTTAAACAATATTTTATGAATGTATCTAACTGTAGATTAATATTATCTACCCGAGTCTAACTGCTGATTAACTTTACTGTCCGGCTCTGTAAATGTGACTGATATGGTTCTCTTGATATTGTTAGTAAATTGAAGATTTTCTTGGTGAAACGGACGTTGAATCACGATCCGACGGTTTTGGCAGGTGAAGAATGATCTGGTGAAGCGTCCGGAGAAAATGAAAGAACACGACTCAATATTCTGTGTTGTCATAATCAATAAAGGCTCAAGTGATGAATGGTTTATTAACCAACCAATGGGTAAAATACACTATTTATGACAAAAGAAGCAGGTATACAGGGCCGTAAATTGAATCATAGTTCTCGTAAAACAGACATCACAACACTTATTTATGCTGGAGTTCAGAATACTTTGCAATGTAGTTAGTGTGTAACACTGCATCAATAGGGAGCCAACTGTCTGTCCTAGGAGCATTTTGAAAAGGACAGGGCAATTTTTCAGTGTTTTAGAACTTGGTGCAAAACCATGCAATTTGCTCAAAGAATATTTATTTCCACTGCATTTCGATATACACGCTTCATTACAAAAAAGATAGTACTCATATATCAAAAGTGCATAAAATACTTTGAACATAACATTTATATTTATACATTGTATATGAAACAGGTACATTGTTGGAGAATGTTTACACACAACATCTCGACACACATCTACTCCATGGGATGCGTAATATTTTGTAATGCCAATTGTATTCCTTAACTCCATGAATCCATCTTCCGTCAATGGGCAGTGATCAGTTAACTCTTGGCTTTTGTTCGATTCAGTTCAAGGTTAAGAATTTGGTTTCCCTCATCAACACGCTCATTGGGTGGATTAACTATGTTGTGGATGTTGGTGTACTTTTCTTGGTTCCCAACCAGAAGTGATTTGAACCACATCATATTTGGAGTTTGCTTTCTTCAGTTCTACCCCAAGGGTTACTGGGAAAACGAAATATGGTCACTTGGTCTTCTCCCGACCGGCAGTAAAATGCTTGCTGAAGTGGGGCGTCCGTTTGGCTGTGTGGGATGTATCAAGTTCGCAGTCACGTCCGGTCAGAATGGGGACGTTAAATCCGATGCCTTGTGTAAAGAGAGTGTCACGCTCTTTCAACGGTAAGAACCCTTTGCAATAACTCTTTGAGGGTCCGTAGTTGGCCTTTGCAAGGCCAACTTTCCGTCTCTATCCAAAATACCCTCGTTTTCCAGTGGCAGTCAAAATTTCCCGACCATCATCCCGAATGGCCTCTATTAATATAAGACCTACCTATTGTATTTATTATTAACTTGTTCTCGTCCTGAACATGCATGAAATATTTGCCACTGGACGTTAAGCAACCAACAATCAATCAATCCTTCAGTTCTAATCTTGTGGTTATTGCGGGTAGTCATCATCTCTCTCTAAACAAAGTCAATGCGTGGTGTGAAAACATACTGCAGGACCCATCTGTGGATACTTTTTCTGGTGTCAAGATCTTTCTCTTTCTTCCATAAGACAAAATAGTTTATAGTATACATCAATCACTTTGGTATATATGTTTCCCCATCGTCTTTCTAATCTTTGACAGATGACCAAGTTATGAAGCTTCCTCTTTCCTCACCATTTACTGCAATCATAAACCGCCAAGTGTCTGCATATTATATCTGGCGCGAAAAACATAGCATATGCGCTATCCTGCCTACTGTCGTCAAAGGAACCTGTACCCGTGTACAATGAAGCGGATGAATACTTACATTTGATATTGGAAAAAGATGACGAATCCGGAAATATTTAACCACTAGTAGATGGCTTGAAACACTATCTTGCTGAAGTGTCTAAACTGTATGCATTAGGAAATTGAATGCTTCGTGGAACCCGAATTTTAGAACCTTGCTATTAAAAGTAGACGAGCTGAAGTATCTGACGCAAAGACTTTTATGAATATTGTAGAAAAGAACTGAACAAACCCAAAGAACCATTGGAACATGTACATTTCAAAAGGATGTGTATTTATATACCATGCTTTTTAGCATATCTGTTTTTCGATTTTGGTGAGAGTTGTACATGTATATTTATACTGCATGTGTTGTCTTCAGTGGGTGCCTAGAAATAGTTATGATGTTTTCAGTGATTATCGATCACAATTTTGTATATTTACAATATATACATTTTATTTTATGAGTGTTTAGGTTTCGCCATGAGCATAGAGTGAAAGTTGAATATGGAAAATAAACAACAAAAAAAAAAACATATGGACAGATCATTGATTTACTAAAGGGCTCCAACCAATGGTGGCCCTAATAAAAGATGCGTCTTTGTTATGAACATAAAATGCATTTGATAAATTTTATTGGTTTTTTTAAACAAGTACTCATCAGGACTGGCTAGAGATTTATAATATATATCAAAGCTCATTCAGAAAATTATTTGTTTTCTCAAAAGAGTTAGTTTCATGTTGGTTTTGTTTTATGTTCGTAACAAAGGACAATCAAATTTTGTTTTAAATTGTCCTTGTTGCGAACATAGACAAATGACGCAATGCATAGTGATGCATAAGAATTTTATCTAAAATTGGATTGATTGATTGTTGGTTGCTTAACGTCCAGTGGCAAATATTTCATGCATATTCAGGACGAGAACAAGTTAACAATAAATACAATAGGTAGGTTCTGTAATAGGGCTTCCAGGATTAAGGTCGGAGAAATTTAGACTGCCACGGGAAATGAGGGTATATTGGATATGGACAGAAATTTTGCCTTACAACAGGTCACCTACGGACCCTCAAAGAGTTGTTGCAGGGTTCTTAACGTGCAAAGAGCGTGGCACTCTTTTACACGAGGCATCGGATTTAACGTCCCCATTCTGACCGGACGTGGCTGCAAATTTGTACATCCCGCACAGCCAAACGGACGCCCCACTTTAGCAAGGGTTTTACTGCCGGTCGGAGGAAGACCAAGGGTGACCATACGTCTATTCCCCAGTCACCCTTGGGGGTCTAAAATTGGAATTTACTTTTAAAAATAAATGATTCAAATCCGATTCATTTTCGAGTTTTATTTACAAAGTGTCCTTGTTATGAACATAAACAAATAACACAGTACCTAAAATACATATGATCTTTTTGTTAAATGGAGACTTTACTTTAATTTTTTTTATATTAAATTCTGACTTTTAAAGATTCAGATCAAACATTCGTAAGTCAGTTATGTTCGTAACAAAGGACATACAACAAATTTAGTTTCAAAGAGTCTTTGTTACGAACACAAACAAATAATAATTAGTATAATATTGTAAGAACTTGTATTTCATGTGTCAATTGCTTCATATGGGTTGAATGGGGTTTCAATCGTTAGAATGAGGAGATCATTTAGTGTTTTGCTGCTTGTTTGTCTTTATGCAGGTTTTATTAACTTATCTGAGAAAATGTGGTCTCACCAGATATACTTGTCGGTGGATTGCTATCAAAATGTCCACATTCCTTAGGACATTTAAGAAGTCATCAGTGTACATGTCATAGACATGCTGAAACGACTTTCACAACCTACAATTAAAATAACATCTAAATAAGCAACATTTCATGAATGATATTTGTGCATTAAAATTACGATAAAACTTGTAATCATACAAATAAAAACTCTGCAGCTATGCTATAAGTGATGTTATGATTGCGTTTCATGTTAATGTCATAATTAGGTTTGTTGTTACATTTGATAACATTCTGTATGTAAATTCTTGTGCTTTAAAATGATGATATGGTATGATACACATGTGCTCCTTTACAAAAGAGTGAACCAAATAAATGTTGTGCTCGATATTTTCAAGCATGTATATGATAACATATACAGTACTATATCTATAAGAGAGGCCAAATATTAGATTTAGATATTTAGATATGCATTTTTGAGAGTACCTTCTGCTGGTAAAAACGTGCAAAATGACGCATCACTCTTAATTAATATCCTTCCGAGAGACATATCACACTGAAATAAAAGTAGTTGTTGTAATTGAACTTTTAAAGAGTTATGGTGATGACAAGGAGGCTCCCGCAGGGTCAAAACGACCTGCGACCTCCGGGCTTTTAGAGGCGACTTCCGACCTGAGGGCCTTCTAAAACGACCTGCGACCTGTAAAATTTGGAAAAAAGGACCTCCGACCTCACCCACGCTAAAAACGACCTTAGCAGTTTGGGCGCGATGTTTTCTTTTGTCGCCATTTCGGTTATCTGACAGATCGGCAAAACGGCGCGGTTACTGGTTCTCTGTCTCAGCCTATTTCCCCCTTTTCCCCATGACTGTGTGTCAGTAACCAGATTGTTGTTTACCTCAACTCATGTGAGTTTTGGAAAAGCCCTTTTATTCTTTTCTGTACATGAGATTAGGGTTTTTCATTTTTTGATGAAAGTAAAATGTATCCATTGTTTAATTTTTTACTCAATTACTACATTATACATTCTCATTTTATTCTCGTTGCAGTAAGAAAAAAAGTCTGGGTCTTACCTTTTCATACATGTAACTGAAATTTAAAGGGGACATTCTATGTCTTTAGGCATATTTCTAGTCATTTGTTATTTTTTTTGTTTACATTTTTTTATTTTTTGTTTTGTTTTTTAACAGAATGTTGTTAATAAATTTTTCTGTAACTTAAGTGTGTTTCATTTCTTTTTGAGGTATGAAAGTGATCGTTCTGAGTCTGACAATGTTGACCGAGTTGTTCCTCAGAGAATTGTGTCGGAAAACTACGTTCTTCCCACCAGTAGAACTAGATCGGGAAGAACAATCGGCTGGCGTCATGACCGATTAGGAAGGTAGATCTGATAAAATAAAATGCCCAAATCACATGTCTGTTATTAAACATAAACTATGGTCAGCCATACTGTTTTTCCGGCCATCTATCACACTTTTGTCTACTTTATTATACTCCACTACACGCAGTAGAGAAGTATTACATGGTTGGGTATCCGTCCGTACTTCCATCTGTCTGACCGTCCCATGGTGGTATTCAGATGAAAACTTGAGAACGGATCAAAGATTTATTTCATTTGTTCCCAATTGTTTAGCACTATAAAGTACAAGTTAAGTTCGATTTTCATTTTAAATCAACATGCACAGTTTTCAAATAATCAATTTTGAACTATTTGTGACCCTTTTGTATCGATAGTCTTTTAGAATTCTTCGTTTCTTTGTTTCTAGAGCCTGAGAAGCTATCAAATTGTCAAGTTATGATCATTTTGGACCATTTTGTTTTTAAAAAGATTTAAGTTGGTCTGGGTTATTGCTTTCAATACACAATGGGCGATGGTCATCACTAGCGCATAGGGCACTAGCTACTAGCGTCTCTGTGTGTGCTCCAAAGAGACAAATGTATCCAAGTAAGGTTGATGATCAGTTTCATGTTTTATGTCCCGACAACATTTTTGCGGTAAATATAGTTTTCGGTCTGTTCGTCCATCCGTTCGTTCGTCAGTTACACTTTGGTTTACCTTTGCGTTTAAGATGATTTCCTAAAAGTTTCAAGTCTAATCTTCATGACATTTTGTACCGTACTCTTTATTGATCATGATATGGACTAACAACTGTGTAAAATGGGGAGTTCCATCGAAAATGGAAATAAGCGCCGAGCGGGACACCCCGTCTTCAAGACATTTCCTTGTTGCCATCAGTCTATAGATCCGTGTTCAAAATACCTCAGTAGGTAAATCCAGCTCTACATCACCGGTGATTTTATAAGAGTTCTGGGGACTTGCTCAATATGAATATTGTCTTGGATTAGTGAAATACTGAATGTTTGGTTGAAACTACTGTTCTGAAAAATCGAAAAGTTCCAAGTCCTGTTTTGGTCTCAATATGGAAAAGAACGGATATGGGTTAGTGGCACGAAGACATCACATATTGATCGTTAAATGCCACACAAAAATAAATCTAGAGCTGACGACACGAATTTCAATAGAGCAGGATCTTCCCACTTACAGACAGTCATCTCTGGATGGCCTCAAACAAAATAAGAACAACCAAACCCAAGGGCACAGCAAAATGTCCAAGTATCTAATTTAAAACTAAAGGTTTAATCAGGAACATATATGTCCCTGGTTTAATAACACAAGAATCGACACAACAGTGACTTAAATGGATACTTTAAATATAAAACGACTTCCGACCTCTATATTGGAAAAAACAACCTGCGACCTGTACATTTCCCTTAAAACGACCTCGCGACCTTGCGACCTGAGGGTGGTACCCTGTTGGAGCCCCACAAAGGATTTGATAAATTAGACGTTTGAAAATGACTAGTTCTTAATTGATTTAATGGCATGCTTGGTCTATTATTTATCAATATAAACTTTTACTAGAAATCCTTAGCATCTCCTGTAATATCAAACAACTAATATTTATAAGTGGTCCGGTTCAATTTAAATCTAGTAACCACATGCGCTGCCTCTAAATAGTTATAGCTGAATATACTTATAATTATAGCCTACGTGACACAGGTAGATTGTTAGTATTGTAGGTTGGACGGAAAGTGAAAGTGGCTTGGTACTAAAATGGTACCGCTGTACATTCGCAAATGAATAAACGATGTTAAACAAATAATGTTATTCAGGAAGGTTCTGAATATAACTAATAATAAACATTTTTTCAAGTAACTGGTGAGGTATCAGTTATTACTATATACAAAAATGTCAGAAAGAGGTAATCTGACTAAATTCAGCAGGACTCAGCCTTTTGTGTATTTTTCTAACACACCAACATACAATTATATTAGCTAGTGTTATTTTTATTAGAATTGCACGGACAAAGATATCCTGCAATCATTAAAATTATAATAATTGTCTCTTGAATGTAGAGATACATTATTTCATGCACGCTGAATAGATTCTTGTCATATCATCTAAAAGTCTACAATTTAATTATCTTACTACTTCAAATTGTTGTTTTTCCTGAATATTAATGAAAATATCTGATTCTTCAAATGAAAAACTATAGATTATAGATACTTATATATGTGATCTTTTAACAAACGCCTATATTATACTGACCAGATCATATCTTGTCCTACTGACTTGGCAATTTACAAACTACTAATAAAATTTAAGTGAAACTTATGGGTCAAGCATTTCAAGTCCCGGCCGCTACATAACCTTAAATCGGTCATTTTTTTCCAGATAATTGTATTAGATGTAACCTTCAATTGGCCACTTTCTTTATTCGGAATTGTATTACATTTTACAAGATTCAGCCACTTTTAAAATAGTGTGTCAGATATTACCTTAATTCAGCCATATTTTTATGATTATTTCCTAAAGAGGGACGAAAGATACCAGAGGGACAGTCAAACTCATAGATCGAAAACAAACTGACAACGCCATGGCCAAAAATAAAAAGACAAACAGACAAATAATAGTACAGATGACACAACATAGAAAACTAAAGACTACAACACGAACCCCACCAAAAACTGGGGTGATCTCAGGTGCTCCGGAAGGGTAAGCAGATCCTGCTCCACATGTGGCACCCGTCGTGTTGCTTATGTTATTACAAATGAAAAGGGAAGGGTATTGTAGTTACGACATAAGGAACATATCCGATATCATCTGTGAAACGGTTATTTCATAACTAAGATGTACATGTAACATTAAATCGGTCACTTTCTTTATTGATAATTGTATTACATTTTATAAGATTCAACCATTTTTAAGATAATGTATTATATGTTAACTTAAATCGACCATTTTTAAAGATAATTTTGTTAGATGAAATATTCAATCGACCAAGTTAACATCAAGACCAAGTTAACATCAATAAGAAATCCTGTTGGAAATTTTATTTTAACTGATTGACTTTTCTTGAAACCTTGAAATTGTCGTGCCAGAATTATCATTTGAACTTGGTCATATAAAGCAAAATTTAGATAGTAGGGTACAAGTTTAGTGTTATCAACACCTACTACAATTTTCAACCTAGATCCCTGAAACTGTACAGGAATCTTGCACATGTGTTGAAGTTGGTCTGCTATTATAGAATTCTTTGAAGATTTTATTTTCTGTTATGGACCTAGAAACATTGTTTAATATTTGATAGCATTGGACGCACAACACCATAACCATTACACCACCAAATCATGTTTTCTGCATCAACTATCATGCAATCTGTGGAACGCAAAGTTAGGAGGTCGACAAATCAGGATGACAGTGGCTGTCAATTTATTAGATGGATTTGCCAACATTTGTTTTGGACATATTATCCTACTACACGATTCTTCATACAATAATTTATATAAGGACCTTTTGTCTGATTTTTTATAAATATACTGTAATTGAAAAATATTCGAATTAGCGATATAGCATTTTTGCGCTCATACGGTGTAACGCAAACACCAATAAATCAATAATAACATTACATGGATAAAATTAGAGTACTCTGAAAATCTGGCAAAAATTAAAACAAGAGGTGTAAAGATCCTTAATTATATATACATATCTTTCACTTCTTTGTGCCTGTGTTTTTAGACGGATATCTTTTGAACATTTTGTAATTTAGCAGCGATATCTTTTTCACTTCTCTCTTTGATTTTTTTCTAAAATAGATTTTGATAGAAAGTCATATTTAAGCCCATCTACAGCTGGCTTGGTCTCATATTTGCAATTGGCTTTTCTCCCTTTAATGCTGTTTTCCACCAAATATTGTTCATCAAATACAGTAAATTTTGTAGGCAATAATCCTTTTAACGTCCAAACTACTTGTGCAACATGGTCAATTGACCCCATAAGGAATTTTTTACCTATATCTCTGAAAGTAAAGCAAACGTATAATGGTTGCATTATTTTATGATCCAATTGTAAATAAAAAATATCAGGTGAGCGACACAGGCTCATTGGAGCCTATAGTTTTGATTTTTTTAAAAGATCATTAAACATTCATAAACACAAGAATTTTCAAGCAGTTAACTGAATGTAACATGCATCATCATATACATATTTTTTATTCCTTCAAATCATGTAAGAAATTATTTTATTGAATTACCAACAAATTTTTTTCAACTGTCTGAACATATTTGTAAACTTCCTCATCGTTCCCTTCTTCCATATCAACATCTTCAAGGGGCTTTGTGGCCTTTCTCTTCCTTGAACAAGTTTGGCTGAAATACATTCACCAGCTCTCTGAATATATAAAAAAAGATAAAAGATGTTTTCCTTAGGAGTTATTAACACTGAGGTATAAGTGGAACTAAATGAGATTGTCAACATTAAATGATTTGGTATTGACTGTAAAAGGAACTTCAAGGTCTTCTTGAATGAAATTTCTTTTTCCCTGGTTGAGTGATAAGTTCTGGATCTTGTCTCTTGTTTTAAATTTATTAGATATTTGTGATGGATTTGGCTCATTGTTGATGTTGTTACTTATATCAATATCTATAGATTATCATTGCAATTTGGTCATCTCAACATGATTGATAATCTGTTTATAGCTATTTTACTCTAGCAAATAATTTTTCATATCACTCAACTTTCCTGGGATTGGAAAATATCAGCCAGTAAGCTCAAAAGAGAATTTTATAAAAATATTGGAAAAACACATTATTGTCGAGTGTTGTTTGTTAGGCATCTATTCCACGTCCTCTTTTATCTAAAAGCAGATTTACCTACAGTAAATAACTATCATGTTGCCAA
The DNA here is from genome assembly GCA_017311375.1 of Mytilus coruscus. NCBI lineage: Eukaryota > Metazoa > Mollusca > Bivalvia > Mytilida > Mytilidae > Mytilus > Mytilus coruscus. The sequence goes on from CM029605.1 coordinate 52,634,623, forward strand.
TATGGTTATACATGTAGCAGGTGTGCTTACCACATGTAGTGAATATTTGTTTATATTATTAATATGCTTCATGTATTAATAATATATTATGCTACACATTTTTATACATGTGTCACTCAATCTATAATATAACAAGTGTGGACACAGACCAACATGGATAGTATTCAGCATTCCGAGAGTATTATATGGCAATACATAGTCCACTACCAGTTAAAATTCAATGTTCCCAAAAACAAAATCTGAACTTGATATGTAAATTGTTGTTAAAACTATAGATACCAAATATCAAATCAGTATAACGTTAGTCTCGCATGACTAAAAATAAAGTGCAGAAAATTAATTGTGTGATTTTCTAGGTCTACGGATCATATAACTCTACAAAATATCATCAAATCAGAAAAAAAATTTTTCGTTTGGGCTTGTATTATATTTGCCTTCGGGTTTATATGATCCGTTCATCTATTTCGACTCTTTCAAAATTCAAGAGTCTATCCTAAATTGAGGTAAATTATATGGCCTTCCAAATACCGTTTCGATTCCTAACATCACTGAAGAGACATTAATTGTCGAAATCCGGATATGGTGTACAAATTTTGCACCCATGTTTGCGGTATACCATCTTTCCGCAAGTTTATTGTTTCCTGTTTGGTAATAAATTATTATAAGATCCATTTTGCTACATCTGGTGATCCGTTTATTTGGCAATCGCCAATGGCAGTCAGCAGGGTTTAAGAACATCAGTTGTTCGACCTGCTAGTCAAATGCGTTTTGTTAAAATATACTTTTCACTTTTTGGTCTTTTGGAAAATGTTGTTTGTGCTGTATGTAGACCCTCTTCCAAGAAATTTGTTTTGCATGCACACGTATAAAATTGCGGTTTTATCCAACGCAATCATAGGTTTGAACGTTGTTTTCAATTTAGACTTGTATATATATATGTTGAAGGTTTTGTGAAGACTTCTAGTTTTGTTCAGTTTCAAACGGAAATTGTAGACTCCTTGACACCCCATACCTTTTCCCAGGAATAATTACATTTGCATATGGGATAAGAGTATGTAAAAAATACATGTACATGTAACATATATTTAACATACATGTAACAAATTTGTAAAATTATAAACCTTATAAAAGAGGGACAGTCAAACTCATAAGTCGAAAATAAACTGACAACACCATGGCTAAAAATGAAAAAAGACAAACAATAGTACACATGATACAACATAGAAAACTAAAAATTAAACAACACGAACCCCACCACAAACTAGGGGTGATCTCAGGTGCTCCGGAAGGGTAAGCAGATCCTGCTTATAACATGTACTATTTTATGAAGTCTTAACTGAATATTTAGATTATTTATAATAAATGGCAAAAGAGACTATGGCAAATTGTAAGTTGAATTATGACAGGTTTGATTGTTGTATATGTGTGAATAACTTTTTAAAGAATATTCTCCTCATATTGCATGTATTGATTAAAAGTAATCCGTCTCAATTTGTCCTTCGAAAAAATGCTAACAAAATAATCCTGTATCAACTGTCAGTGACTGTATCACTGTATATGGTATTAGAAAATGTATGAAATATATTTTACCTATTGACCGAACCAAGATCTCAAGTAACTCAGGGCATTTGGCTTCCATTTCTTCTATCAAATCAAGAAACCAGTGTTTGCAAGATAGTTCCTCATTTCTTTACAAAGAGTATACGTTTTCCAAGTTTGCTGACATCTGTTAATGTGCTGTATAGTTCATCACTAAAAGAACCTTTCTCCAGTCTCATTTTGTTAAACATTTCTTTTTCCTTGAACATTTTTTTGGTGTAAAGATTTAGTTTTTGTATTATCACCAGATGAAGCCAATACATTTAAACTATGATATCTGAAGCAGACTGAGATGACTAATGTTTACTTACATCACTGCACATCTTAAAGCTGTAAATATGATAAGGAGCAGAAGTTGTTGACAAATTTAAGTTACATATATGATCTTCAACAGTACTAATCATTGGTACTAAAGGATATTTACTATACACATGATCACTTTCATTCAGTTGACTAAGCACATCTTTATCATCGGTTACAGATAAAAGACTCTTCTTTTCCCGATGTACATGTATCTACCCTATCCTTGTTCTGAACATCAACAGTTAAATGTTCTGAGAATGTCAACCTTACTCTTGATTTTTTAGATCGAAATGTGGAGTTATCACCAGCATGACTGGTTGTATCTGTGTCAGGATTGATATTTAATAACTTCATGTTTTGAACTGATTTTATGATATGCTCAGCGATCGTTTCTTGGGCACTCTCTTTTTCCTAGTACAGGTTTGTATAAATGTTTGAATGTTCTCGCAAGATTCAGCCTTAAAATCAGCAGTATGATTTACACATTTTGGCACATTTCTCGCACACGAACATTAGATCAAACTGTGAGGTTGGAAGTTGTATGTACAAGCCCTTTTCTATCCATTAACCGTAATGTTCATTTACAGATTTATGTTTTGTTAAGCAAAACAATCTTTTATTACCACAATCAGTGCACAATAAACACTGTTTATTACTCACTATTTTGATGGGAGTAGCTACATTATCCATCATTATTACGATATATAACTTCCCTTTATTGGAATAAATACATATTGTATAGCATTGTATCACTATTTCAACAAGTAGTTGATCATAACTCAATTAAACATCATAAAACATTAAAAAAAATGTGTTAATGGTTATAAATTTATATTCTTCATATGCTGCTGCTGAAAATGTCAGTACAAGGTTGCCTTTTGTAAATTGTGGGGTTACATAGTATATTCTATCTGCGGCTTCAATTTTCCTTTTAATAGTTTTTGACTTGTTTTGTTGTAAAAAGCACTTTCTTTGTGCGTAACCTGTCACTTTTTCTTCTGGCTATCTCTATTGTGTTTTTATATTATCCTCTAGAATTTTGATACTCAGTATAAGATATTATTGGCCTTAAGATTTCGTATATGTTCTAGATCTTTTTAATTTTTTTTTTCTGCAGCAACAGCGTGGCTTAGACTTCCCATGCCTTCTGTATATTTATGTTCCGGACCACATGAGTATTTGGACCATACGCGCATGACCATATGGGTATATACTCATATGGTCGAGGTAATTAACATGTTTACTTTAAATACTTTTAAACTCTTCATAAGGTTTGACCCTTCTAGTTATCACGTCGTTTAAAAGGTCATTTAATTATATTTTAATAATAAAAAAGATAATCTAAACAAAACTAAGAAGTTTCACACAGTAAATTTTACTCACTATTTGTAAGTACAAAAAAAGATTTCAAAATCAAATGCACATATTGTAAAAGGAAGCTTTTTTACTTTACGTATACCCGTGGTTGACAGTGCGTCTATTTATTTTATATGCCACGTTTATTGTGAAATGTAGATGACATCACCTGCACGGACCATAGTTTATATAAGTTGTCCTGTGAATTTGTGTACTGCAGTAATGTTACGATATTTGAGATCTATAATTTCTTAAAAACAGCGTAGACACATCGGAATAGCCCGAGACCTCGGTATCACTGTACGCAGCTGCAAGGAAGGCTTACTTTTAAGGATGTAACTGAAAAGGATCGTGCAAAACCAAGACGTGCAAATTCAGAAAAGCTATGGTACCGTGTGGAAGTAAATGTCACCCTAAGCATACATGCAAGAATACAATTAGCGATGAAAACTATGATCAACGGACTGTGGCATCTATATTTAATGTTTATGAAGCCTTTAGATTACAAAAATAATACGTTTCTATGTATACGTAAATATCATTGTTTTTTTTTTAAGATAAATTTTATTGTATTGAATATTTGAAAAAAAATACCTATATGGCCCAAATACTCATATGGTCCGACCCGTTAATAACCAAACGATTATATACTTGAAAAATACCTACATGGTCCAAATACTCCTGGTCCGGCCCGTTAATAACCAAACAAGTATATACTCATATGGTCCAAATACTCGTATGGTCCGGAACATGTACACAAAAAGATAATGTTAATCAGATCACTCAAGTTGATACGACTTCTATGTTGTTTTTTCTTTTCCTATGCAGCAGCAGCGCGGCTTGGACATTCCATGCCTTCTGCGCACTCACATAAAAGAGTTGATTGATTTTATTAGAACCAGCAATCCTTTTGTATTAATTCTCCAATTTCAATGAGCCAGACTTTGGCCACATGTGGTTTTGGATGTGCCCTGTCAGCATATAAATTAAAGTTTCTTTACTGTTTTTTCTCTCCTTTTAACTTGTTTCCTTGTATATAGATGATGACTGAAATGTGGTGAGGTGACTACCTAACTTAATGTGGTTTATGTATGTGCGACTGTCATTAATTTGACCTACTTGTATCTGTAGTTGTTTGTCCTGCTCTTTAAATTTTTCAGGATTTGGATGTTTTCCAGCTTTGTTGTATTCGTAGATTGAATAGATCGGAATTTCTAGCAATGTAAGCTTGCAGTTAGGAAGATCTTCAATAATGTGGCGTATTTACCTGACGATATCGGGATATAGGTATTTAGTCGGATCTTAACATGTAATTGTGATTTGTTTACAAACCGGTATTGATAAAAAATAAACAATGTCGAAATGTTCAGGCATTAATTAAATCTGTATTTGGGTAAGTTGATGCAAGCATACGATCTGTATTGCGTCTAACACTTTGAGAAGCAAATAAACTTTAACCTAATTATTAAAATATTGTGTAAAAACGTTAATTATGAGCTATGAAAATCAAGTGGCTCGAGCATTTTTCTGAGTTTTAAAAAAAATTCAAAGAAATATTTTTACAGTGGGTAAGCTTTCATTAGTCTTCACTATCCTATAGATTAACAACTTTTGGTTATATTTATAATTAAGAATATTCATTGAAGGTGGAGCACGAATGCACAGTTAATTAATTATATTGATGTGTCATTTGTATGCAAGAGTGACATTCCTTTGTATTATGTTCCGATTCGAAAAAGTCAATCTTGGTTATGCGAGTATTGTCTCCCTTGAACAGGTTCATTATTTCATAATTAAGTATAGTTTTCTGATTTAATTTTGAATAATTACAAAATGTATCAATTCAATAGATTTCAGTTTTTGTTATTGGTGTATAAAAGACATTGATGTACGAATATAATTTAATAAATTTGAAACGTTTAATATGATTACATACCAATATAAAGAACCGTTCATCATTTTTAAATACTATTCAGTTACTTACAATTATTTACATCACTGACATGCGAGACTCACAAAACCGAGTATACAGTGAGACACTATACTGAAATATACTTGGTCAGTGCAATGCATCAGACAGAACAGAATGCTGTCTTAATATAATATTAGGTAAAACATTCAGGTGATCAAAACACAAGTTATAGACAGATGTAGTCATTCAGCAGTCATGGATACATTATTAAATAAATTGTGTCCACATCATCTAACTTGCAACAGCATTCATCCTTCTACTTGTTAAAGCATTTTTTGCTTGATTATGGTGTATTCCATTTTGTCAAGTTCTGAAAACTTATTTAATCCCCTAAAGACAATTACATTAAAGAAGTGTAACACCCCTAACACAAACACACATATGCACAAACACAATAACAGAACACCATAGCCACCACTTTATTCAAACTTATGCCAAATGTTTTAGTGAAGAATTATATTGGAACCTACATAAAACATTTTTTTACTTTTTTGAAAAAGACTATAAATGAAAACCGAATTATTTATCCCCATAATGATAGAATGATTGGGAAATTAACCAGAGTTATCTAATATTAATCATAGAGAGGACTAGCAAGCAATTTTTAATTGTAGCTTATTTAACGTTAAAATAATTTTCCACTATAAACGAATGTTACTTTATACAAATGTAAGGACTTTGTAGCTAAATCTACAAATTTTATTAGATATTATGAATTTTTATTACAATAGATTAACATGCTAAATAATGGTGCAAAAATTTTGTAGCAATATAACAACAGTCTGTGATGTATCTATCTCTTGGGATTTTAATGAGATGAAATGGTTTTATCCCTTGTGGTCAAGTTGCACGTTCCTAACCAGATGTAAATGTGCAGGTTTCAATTTCCTTAGGACACTTCCACCCTAGAGTCCAATCCTCCTTCTTCCTGTTGGTGTTTCCAACCCTGTTTAGGCATTCTAGGACCTCAATCCTGGCTTTCATGGCTTCTTGGGAGTTTTCATTTGATGGTGAGATTACCTTTGCATATGTCTCTGGGTAATTCGACATCAAAAACCCATTGTTCTCACTCGAGAAACTGTATGGCATGAGCTCTATTTTGCTGCGGTGGTTGGCCATGATGTGCTCCTTCAGGTCAACCATCCTCCTGTACGACTTCTCCTCAGGACACCAAACACAAACGACCGAAAGCTGTTTGTGTGCAGCTGTCAGATGGTTCTTTAGTTGTCTCTGTGTCCTAAATGTCATTGGACACAGCTAACACTTCACTTCAATTTGCGATGATGGTCTCATTCTGAAATTGAATCATCTATTATAAATCCCTCCACCATACAACATATAATAATACAATACACAATATTATGTAATGCGACTATATTTGCTTGTGAAGAATCTGACACAACAAAGTGGACATTTGAAACTACTACCATGTCTTTGTGTGTTTACTTAAATTATTTTTTGTTAAAAAATGCACTATTTAATCAAAGGAAGGTTGTATTCTTATATATTGGAGCACATAGTGACTGATATATCTTGATAAATGTATACAATATCTAAGTAAACTTAATTTAGAAGATGTGTGATGTAATGTTTATTTGATTTCAAGATAGGTTTAATCAGAAACATTGGTACAAAATATTATTAAGAGGGGATGATTTTAATCTTGATGACTTTTAAGTCTCTGCTGTCAATGTAAGCGGTGAAGGGCAATTTTTCAACAATTTCTGTAGTAAATTTTAAATCGGATAGTTCTTCAGGGATCTTCAAACCCTTTCTCATGTCTTCTGCATGTTGGATGAAATAGGTGTATTGTTTTCCATCTTCTGTTAGGAATTGTCTAGTGACACTGGTGGCAGCAGTCTTTTCATTGTACATGACACCACACTTGTTACATTTAAAGTTTATCAGGGGTTTTTTTTTTCTGTAGCAACTTGGGTAACTGCAGGATCTGATAAGAAAAATAAAAGATTAGATTTTCCAAAATTCAAAGATTATGATTGAATATCTTTTAGTAGATTCAATATTTTAGTTAGAGATACCCTTTTACTAGAAGTGTATATTGTTAAGTTCTGTGCTAGAAGACAACTTGTCTTTTGAAATTTAGGGATAGAAACAGGTGTTTATTTTTTTCAATACATATTAAGGTGTTATTGTAGTTGAGGTTCACTTAATTTAGTTAGTTGTTCCTGGTTGGAGTGATTGTTGTTGAAAGAGACTTTGTCATTACTTGGTATTTACTTAAGGTTCCACTAAAGTCAAAATATAGGACACTTCATAAAGATCTAAACTTTGCCTGCATATTTCAACCTATAATGAACAAAGTCTTTAACTATGAGAACATATGTTTATTTAAACATACTAAACATATACGCACTGTATGAATTTTAAATACATATGAAATTGTTAGATTGTGGCCAAACCGGTTCTTAGGGTGAACTCAAAAAAATCTGGAGGCCTTAAAGACGACTTAATTTGTTTAAAATTGGTATGGACGAATACTGTTATATCTAATGCAGGGCAAGCTCATGTTTTTTTTTTTTTTATCAGAAAATGTATTGATTGTCGAGTTTCAGTTAATTTCATGTATCTAGGTGAATGAATATCGAAGGTACTAAACAGAAATTGGACTAAAATACCATTAAAACATGTATTTGACATGTATATAATAAATGAGGGAGCATGTGCATCGGTACAGATAACCTCAGCTTGCTTATCATATATAACTTATAATAAAAAAAAATGCAAATGATAAACAGTACTCAAATACTTGATCTAGTTGTTGTGATACAAAGTATTGTTTATAAGGTTCATTACATTTGTTTAAAACTAACTCAAGTTTGGAAATGGAACAGAACAAATCACCATTTCAATCATTCATAAAAAAGGCATAACTGTAGATTAGTAAAAGTGATGCCACCAATATTAAAACTTGATCTGTTGTGGTTTAGTATTGTCTATGAATTTACAAAATTTGACGAACCTTTGACTAGAATAATATTATACATATGTATATACGGTTTAATCTTAAATAAAGTTAAATTGTTTCATGCTTTATTGCTGTTAGACTGTAAAATGTTACTGGTTGATTCATATAACTTGTCCCAAATATTTACAAAGTTGTTTCACACATACCTTTGCTACTACTCCTTTTATAGATCTATCATTTGTCTTCATTGGTAAGGTTGCTGCATCTCGTGTTGTGATTTTTTTTCTGCTTTATTTCGTCTAGTTTTGCTTTGATATCTTGTGGGATTGCTATACGTTTCCTTATGAAAACTTAAGTCTTTTTGTTTATTATAATTTCACTGCCAAGAAATGAAAATTATTTGTAGATATTATTGATTGTAATTTTAGTGTACAAATGTTATTTAAGAATTATTTAGTGCTTTGCACATAAAAAGTAGTACATACCCCAGTGATCGAGCAGCTTTTGAGCAATCTCTTAGTCAGCCAACAGACTCCCCATGTTCTCCTTTCCATAATCTTTTGTTGTTTCCTCTTTCAGGGCGAAATATCTCTTGCTGACCATAATCTGTAGCTTACAAAAAGATTGATCAAAAGCTGATACGAAGGACTCATGACCGGGGTGTTTTTGCTTCAATTTCCTGTACTTCAGACAGTCATCCACATCTGATGATATACCGAGAAGTTGGACAACCAGATCAAATTTCTTCTTTCCACGTAATGCTGAAGCATCGAAAAGTGTGTAAAGAGTTGTCAACATTTTATCAATGTAAATATAGCCTCAGGTTGCACAAAAGTGTTTTAAGATGGTACAATATCAATGCCCACGGATAAAGGCATAGATACCTGATATACTACTGCTGCTAAATATTTAGTCAACCTCTTTACTTCACTTTCTTCTCTTCCCCTACCTCTCTCTCTATTTCTTCCTTCCACTTCTACTGGTTTGGGTTTTTTTGTAATTGTCTTTTCTTTCTGGTAAATATTGTTTTCTTCATTGACTCTACGCTGACATGATATCTTCCACATGAGTTGAATGAATATCCTCAAGGGTGTAATTCTTGCCACAATTTTATAAAATTTATACTCCAGGTTAATATCGGCAATATCTCGGACGAGTTCCAAAATTGGTGCCGATCGACTTTTTAAAAAAGAATTATGCCCTTGGAAAAAATACTTTTATGGAAAATGGCCTTGTTACGCCTCTCAAAGGTACAATTCTTGCAAGCATTTTAAGAAACATGTTATAGGTTTATTTCAGCAATATCTCGGACAGGTAGATTTTATAAAAGAGTGATGCCCTTGGACTAACCTTTGATAGGCGAAATATGTGCAACGCGGGGACATTGGAACTATATTCTTTTATAATTGCCTTTGGCGTGGGTTAAAGTTTTGCTCACATGCAGAACGATTTTGAATTTACCGGAAGAATATGTATACACAACAATGCACATAGTCAACTGTCAAAGATAGAACATGTTAAAGGGTTAACTGTGACACCATCACTGAAACATACAAAGTTTAGACCGATTTCTAGTTATACCCCACGCAACGAGTTGCGGAGGGTATAATGTTTTTGACCCGTCCGTCCGTCCGTCAGTCCTGTTTCTTGTCATCGCAACTCCTCTCAAACCACACAACAGAATTTCACGAAACCTTTTAGATAATAAGGACATACTATGTAGTTGTGCATATCGACAGGAAATTACGATTCAATTTTTTCTAGGAGTTACGCCCCTTTGAACTTATTTACTTTAATGTACTACTGCAACAGTTTGTCATCGCAACTCCTCTCAAACCACACAACAGAATTTCATGAAACCTTTTCAGATAATAAGGACATACTACGTAGATGTGCATATCGACAGGAAATTACGATTCAATTTTTTTCCAGGAGTTACGCCCCTTTGAACTTATTTTCCCAATATACTACTGCAACCTTTTGTCATCGCAACTCCTCTCAAACCACACAACAGAATTTCATGAAACCTTTTCAGATAATAAGGACATACTACGTAGATGTGCATATCGACAGGAAATTACGATTCAATTTTTTCCAGGATCCAGGAATTACGCCCTTTGAACTTATTTGCCCAATATACTACTGCAACCTTTTGTCATCGCAACTCCTCTCAACCCACACAACAGAATGTCATGAAACCTTTTCAGATAATAAGGACATACTACGTACATGTGCATGTCGACAGGAAATTATGATTCAATTTTTTTCCAGGAGTTACGCCCCTTTGAACTTATTTACTTTAATGTACTACTGCAACTTTTGTCATCGCAACTCCTCTCAAACCACACAACAGAATTTCATGAAACCTTTTCAGATGATAAGGACATACTACGTAGATATGCATATCGACAGGAAATTACGATTCAATTTTTTCCAGGAGTTACGCCCTTTGAACTTATTTGCTTCAATGTACTTCTGCAACAGTTTGTCATCGCAACTCCTCTCAAACCACACAACAGAATTTCATGAAACTGTGTAGATAATAAGGACATACTATGTAGATGTGCATATTGACAGGAAATTATGATTCAATTTTTTTTTCTGATACAATTTTTTTTTCTTACACTTATTTCATTTCTCCAATGACAATGTGGGGACGTGGGGTATGTGAGCGCGCTCACTAAGGTTCTTTCATTTGTTTTGCAGCATCAATCGGGTTATTATTTTGGGTCTGGAGCGGACACGCCAGTATAACTTCTAGCTGTTCTGTCATTTTGCATATATAATACAATTACCTTTTCTAACACCAGACTCGGACTTCTGAGCGTATCGCTATCACAGGTGCTTTTGGAGTGGACCCCCTTTTTTATGCCCCACAACTAAAAGTTGGGGGGGCATATTGTTTTACCCCTGTCCGTCCCATTATAGTTATATAGTTATTCCGGATAACTCCTATAGTTTTAACGGTAGGAAGTTTTCACTTTGCGAGCTGTTTGTGCATATATTGAAGGTATGCATTTGGTTTTGATTTTTGATAAAATTTGCTCTTTTGGGAGATAGTTGAACTTTGTCATTTTTGGAGTATATACTTGCAAGAGGTGCATAGCGTTTCCGGATAACTCCTCCTACAGTTTCATTGCTAGGAAGTTTTCACTTTGCTGGCTGTTTGTACATATATGAAAGGTGACTGTGCATGAGGTCAGGGCTTTGATTTTTATTAATATTTTCTCTTTGGGAGATAGTTGAACTTTCTCATTTTTGAAGTATATTCATGCATAACAGGTGCATAACATTTCCCAAATAACATTGCATCTGTGGGGCATCATCTGTGTCTCCCAGACACAATAATATCTCAAAGAAAGTCCTACATTGACTTTGTTATAATACAGTTACTTCAGAGTGGAGTGTGGGGCATCACTTTGTCTAGTTTGAAAATATTTTTTATATTTCAACTTTTATTAACCTATTTTAACTTATTTGAGTGTTAAAGGTCTTGTCAGTGCTTTTTAACAATATAAGTAGTTATATATTTCCCCCTCTATACTTATATTATAAAACGCATTGACAAGCCCTTGAACACTTTAAAAATATTTTCAATTAAAAAAAGATAAACACAAAAATAAAAAGGGGATCCAATCCATAAGCGCCTGTGATCGCTATGGATTTGTTTATTCCACATTGGCCAGAGGTGAAGGGGAAGGGTTGCGATCTTATAAAACATGTTTAATTCCGTCGCATTTTTGCGCCTGTTTCAAGTCGGGAACCATTAGCCTTTGTTATAAAAATAAGAAATATACAAAGTCTTGTATGCTTTTATTTCAATTTTGGTTCCTCTGTATGTTTCAAAGTTTAGTGTGCGTTCATTTCGCTGAACAATGTAAAAAGAAGATGTGGTGTGATTGCCAATTATACAGCTCTTCACAAGAGACCAAATGACACAGAGATTAACATCTATAGATCACTGTACGGCTTCAACAAAAAGCAAAGCCCATACCGCATAGTCAGCTATAAAAGGCCCCGAAATGACAAATGTAAAACAGTTCAAACGAGAAAACCTAACTAAGTATGCATTGTTGTAATCGAACCGGCTAAAGCCCGCCTGTTGGTGCGGGATCCTTCGCTTCATTAATTATGGCTAGACTGTTTTCTACTCCTTGGTCTGGTTGTTGTCTCTTTGACACATTACCCTTTCTTATTCAATCTTCTTAATTTAGTTCACATGATACCAAAATACGATCTTGAAAACCAGAAGATTGTTTTGACCGAACATTCAGGGTATACTGAACCAAATCATGAAATACTAGAATGATGAGTTTTCCGACGCTTGTAAAAATAAGAAGATGTAGTATGATTTCCAAAAGACGTACAACTGATTCACCAAAATGTCTAAAGGGAAAAATACTGCAAGTCATGAACAAATAAGTTTAACTTCCGATCGTTTTTGTCGTATAAAACTTTTTAATGAAAAGAGAAACAGATCCTGTGTCCACGCATGTAATAATTACTTGAAAGCGAAGCGTGAACACAAGATCTGTATTTCATACAGGTTGAACAACTTTACACCAGAATTCAAATGATAGAGGTATAAGCATTTATAAGTTATCGTATGGCCATTTAACCAAAAAAAAAATTAAACTGATGTCAATTGTTGTAATCTTATTTCAACGGTATGTTTTGTAGAGGGAATCGGCTGGATTTTCACCAGTTGAAAGATTAAAAGATGGAAAGTATTGATGAACCTATAGCTAGCATAAGCTTCCCGTTGTGTAGTTCTACTCCTTTGAAGCCACTTATATCTCTAGAACCGGTTTCAACTGATGATGAAATTCAGATAGTGGATGCGCATTTTCCAGAAATTTTGCAACCATTAGTTTCTCAGCAACCAGATGTTACAGCTGATGACAAACAAACAAAAAAAGAAAAAAAGTACTGAAAACTCCAGTGACAACAGCAATTCAAATCTCATCTGAATCTAATGAAGATAGCCTACCTGATTTGATGTCATCCGATGGTATTCACAAGGCTGTTAGAGAATTTCATAATACAATACCAATATATTCAACACCGTCAACTAGTTTAACTGCAAAACAGATTTTTAAGCTTTGCTTTGGGGAGGTAGACAATGACTTTATTTGCAAGAAGAAACCAATAGATGTACGGTATAATGCGTTTTTTATTGTTGATTTAAATGGGGTGGACCAGAAGTCAATTTATGCTGATGACAATGGAACACGGCATCCCCTAGAAGTTATTACAGAGTAGACATCAGAGATGGTAGAATAGAGAATGTTGTTCCAGGTAACAAATCTTCATACACGCACTACCTTAGGCGTCAATACGGAACACACCAAGCATCATATAAAGAACACGGAGTTTCATCTCAGCGCATAATTTCTACTGCTTTTTCTAAATACAACATCAAATCCAGGTACGCTGTTGTTCAGTACATACACAGAGACAGTGAAGAGGGAGATATAGTCATGAAAGCACATGGAAATGCAAAAGATTCTCAATCTCGACCATTTTTCAAGACTGGTCTATCTGTTTTAGATAATATAAAAGAAGAAACACGAGAAACTAAACCACGACGGTTATTTAAGAAGCTTGTTGATGACGCTGGTGGATTATTATACAGTTCTTCCGCTTCTTCAGAACCACGTAATTTTGGCTATACTTTTTGTCCTTTTTGATTTATAGCTCTTCATCTTTTTTTATTAGCTTTGGATTTTCAAATAGTTTGGCCTCGAGCATCAATGAAGAGACATTGATTGTCGAAACTGCATCTGGTGCAGAAAAATTGGTACCGTTTATGCTATTACAACAGATTTACAACATTTGATCATCAACAAAGGCTGCTACAAAGACTGACCAATTGACACACTTGGTAGCACAGATACTCCAAAGTACATTTGTTCATGAACTTGCAGCTGATGGAGAAAGTTTACAATATGTGCTGGCTTCAGAAAAAAAAACAATTGATGGATTAAGATACCTTTTGTACTCATCAACTCCATTTTTCTGTTTCTGACTCTACCTTCAATATCGGAAACTACTATGTTACCAATACATGCTTTGAAAATTTAAGAGTTGTCCATGCTTCCGGCAAATACAAAGGAAGACACCCATTAGAAATGGGACCAACTTTTGTCCATACACATCGTGATGAAAATTCGTAATTTAGATTTTTTAGTGCACTTAATCGTATGAATCCAAATTTTAGATACCAAATGCAGGCGATTGGTTCCGATGGTGATGAGGCGACAATGAAGGCTATTGCGGTATCCTTCACTTCAGAATCTTTCGTAAACTTGTTGTGTGCTTCCCATAAGAAAGAAAATATTGAATATAGACTGAAAGAAATGAAGTCAGCAACACCTGCGATAAGCCATATAGTTTCCGACATCTTTGGCACAAATGTTGATTCCATATTGTACCAGAAAGGCCTTATTGATAGCGAGACCACATCGGGGGAGTTTGATAGTCGCCTAAGAGATATGAAAACTACTTGGGACCATCTTGTACCTACATTCCAGGCATGGTTTGTTTCAAACGATTCTGAAAAATTCAAATCACACCTCATCAAAGCAGTCAACGACCAAGCACAACTTGATGGTCATTTCAGTAATAACCGAGTTGAAAGCACAAACAACAACGTTAAGGACTTGGTTGGTAGATCAGGTAAAGTTGAGGAGTATGTTACCTGTCAGCAACAGGAGTTTGAGATGGCAATGTATGCCAATGGACCATATGATTTGGCTTCCACATACACTTATTTAAGAAAAGAGAGACATATTTGGAATGGGCTGAACGCTGAAGAAAGAAAACAAGTAATTAAACAATTTTGGAAGTCCAATGTCCAGGGAAGAAAATTGTTAGATAAGTTTTCACTAATAAACGAGCACGCTGAAAACAGGAGCAAATCTGACCACTCATTACCAAAGCCAGAAACTCGTCCAAATGTTTCATCAAAACGAGAAATTTCCTACGATGATTATCAATTACAAATTCCAGGTATATCGGAAGATTTACTTAAAGAGATGTTTGAAAAGGCAGAAGGTCTCCTACAATCACAAGATTCGATACTTAAAACGCCAGGCTTCGAGGGGTATATGTTAGACACTCTCTAAAGACAGAGAACGTTGAACCCCATTTGGTCACGGCAGTAAAAACTTCTGGTAAAATTAAATGTAACAACTGTTCAGTGTATACAGCATTAAAAATTTTTGCACATTCAATAGCAGCAGGAGAATTCTATGGCTGCCTTAAAAGTTTATTGAATGGCGAAAGAAGGAAAACATGTTGACACAACAAATCTGTTGATTGGGGTATCCGTTCAGGGATGAAAGGAAAAGTGAAAAAAGGAGAGGTGGAAGAACCCATTAGATAAATCTAAACCAACTTTGGTTGAAGAGAGATGTCCGATGGTTCAAGGAGCATTCAAACAACCCTGGATGCAATTGACCATTTGGATAAAGAGGAACCATTTGACATCATTTATCTTTTTCAAACGAGAGCAGTATTGTGCTTTTGGTGCGGAGTCAAATTCATTAGGGGAAACGAGCAACATGAATTGGTAGTACGTCATTTCTGTGAGCGAGAGTTTCCAATACATGGAGTAAAGAAATGCAAATCTCAATATGCGTACTTTCATTTCCAGGTTACTTGTATAAACAAAAGTGTCGAGCTTTGACAAAACACAATTTACAGTTGCCGCAGAAACAAAAGCTATTTACATCATAGACATGACATGCATACGTTTCGGAAATACAAATATAAAGAATATTTGTCAAAGTACAAAATGTTTATTAAAATAAAGTGAAGGTATTATACAAAATGTATATATATCGAGGTTATGAATATTAAACACTGATTAAAAATTACTATTGTTTTTCTATTGAATATAATCATTCCATTGTTCAAAAGATGTATACCGATTTCCTTTTCGTTTTAATTTTGGAGAGAAAAATTTGCAAATGTAAAAATGCTGACTACCCAAAACAACGGATTTGGTTGCCATATTATGCGAGACAAAATTAAACTTTATTGCCTTAAATTCCGTCGTCATTCATATTGCTTAAAAAATGTATCAAATCTTCTTACTTGCAAAAGCTGAAGCTTGTTTATGTTCAAAATATATTATCCTTATTTTTACCAATATTAAAATTAAATGTTGCTAACTGTGACGAAACTGAATTATATACCTCAACTGCTCAAAATTAATATAACAGGAGTTAGTATGATTGCGACTGAGACAGCTATATCCAACACGGACCAAAACGACGCGGATGTGAGCAGCCATGTCACCGTACGGTCTTCAACAATGAGAAAAACGTGCACTATGTGTAGCTATAAGTAGTATAAAGGAGACACATATAAAACAATATAACAATGTAAAAATCAGTTCTGAATTCGACATGATAAAACAAAACAGTCAACAAATAAATTTCATTAAGTATCGGATCAAAACTTATGTAAATTACTGAAAGCTAGTTCAAAGAGAATTACAACTACAAAATACAGTTTTCAGATTTATACACGTCCAACAGATTATTCTACAGTCAGACAAACAGAGAAAGCATGACCTGTTAAATGCAAAAAGTATTAGTATCGACAAGATTTAGAGGTTTCTGATTAACATTATCATTTATTATTTTAAAGCGGCATAGTTCTTAGGATTATGATGTCATCGAAACCAAAATTTATCTTGAGCACTTTAATTACACTGCATTCTTCTTATCTTGATAAAATAACAAAAGGAAGTTCATTTAAATTTAAACGTTTTGAAATGCCTGTTAAACAGATGACGAAGGATATCTTCCAATTGTCGTTCTCTTAATTGAATGTGACGTCAGTGTACTGAATGAGACTTAGCACCTAATGTGTAGTTGCATGAGCAAAACGAAGGATGTAGCTTGTGAAGCAAGATCTACTCGCCCTTTCCAAGTATCGGATATATTACCCTGTGTCTGGTGCCTTGGTTCACATTAAGTTTGTCTTCAGTCTAAAGTTTTGCATTTCCATGGCGATAAGTTTCTTTCGTGATTTGTAAGTTCCAACGTTCTTTTAATATCGCCTAGCTACTCTCTCGAGAAGACAATAGTTTGTCATTTAACGGATGATGTCTGCTTTCAAGAGTGGTCTCAGTTATGGTGCTTATAGGAATTTGTCGTTTAGAAAATTGTTATCTGCTGCTTCTCCGCTATTTTGTGGTTTTTCGTGAGGGTGAGGCAACACTGACTGACCTCTCGGAATTAACTGTGACGAAACTGAATTATATACCTCAACTGCTCAATATTAATATAACAGGAGTTAGTATGATTGCGACTGAGACAGCTATATCCAACACGGACCAAAACGACGCGGATGTGAGCAGCCATGTCACCGTACGGTCTTCAACAATGAGAAAACGTGCACTATGTGTAGCTATAAGTAGTATAGAGGAGACACATATAAAACAACATAACAATGTAAAAATCAGTTCTGAATTCGACATGATAAAACAAAACAGTCAAATAAATTTCATAAAGTATCGGATCAAAACTTATGTAAATTACTGAAAGCTAGTTCAAAGAGAATTACAACTACAAAATACAGTTTTCAGATTTATACACGTCCAACAGATTATTCTACAGTCAGACAAACAGAGAAAGCATGACCTGTTAAATGCAAAAAGTATTAGTATCGACAAGATTTAGAGGTTTCTGATTAACATTATCATTTATTATTTTAAAGCGGCATAGTTCTTAGGATTATGATGTCATCGAAACCAAAATTTATCTTGAGCACTTTAATTACACTGCATTCTTCTTATCTTGATAAAATAACAAAAGGAAGTTCATTTAAATTTGAACGTTTTGAAATGCCTGTTAAACAGATGACGAAGGATATCTTCCAATTGTCGTTCTCTTAATTGAATGTGACGTCAGTGTACTGAATGAGACTTAGCACCTAATGTGTAGTTGCATGAGCAAAACGAAGGATGTAGCTTGTGAAGCAAGATCTACTCGTCCTTTCCAAGTATCGGATATATTACCCTGTGTCTGGTGCCTTGGTTCACATTAAGTTTGTCTTCAGTCTAAAGTTTTGCATTTCCATGGCGATAAGTTTCTTTCGTGATTTGTAAGTTCCAACGTTCTTTAATATCGCCTAGCTACCTCTCTCGAGATGACAATAGTTTGTCATTAAACGGATGATATCTGCTTTCAAGAGTGGTCTCAGTTATGGTGCTTATAGGAACTTGTCGTTTAGAAAATTGTTATCTGCTGCTTCTCCGCTATTTTGTGGTTTTCGTGAGGGTGAGGCAACACTGACTGACCTCTCGGAATTAACTCTGACGAAACTGAATTATATACCTCAACTGCTCAATATTAATATAACAGGAGTTAGTATGATTGCGACTGAGACAGCTATATCCAACACGGACCAAAACGACGCGGATGTGAGCAGCCATGTCACCGTACGGTCTTCAACAATGAGAAAACGTGCACTATGTGTAGCTATAAATAGTATAGAGGAGACACATATAAAACAATATAACAATGTAAAAATCAGTTCTGAATTCGACATGATAAAACAAAACAGTCAACAAATAAATTTCATAAAGTATCGGATCAAAACTTATGTAAATTACTGAAAGCTAGTTCAAAGAGAATTACAACTACAAAATACAGTTTTCAGATTTATACACGTCCAACAGATTATTCTACAGTCAGACAAACAGAGAAAGCATGACCTGTTAAATGCAAAAAGTATTAGTATCGACAAGATTTAGAGGTTTCTGATTAACATTATCATTTATTATTTTAAAGCGGCATAGTTCTTAGGATTATGATGTCATCGAAACCAAAATTTATCTTGAGCACTTTAATTACACTGCATTCTTCTTATCTTGATAAAATAACAAAAGGAAGTTCATTTAAATTTGAACGTTTTGAAATGCCTGTTAAACAGATGACGAAGGATATCTTCCAATTGTCGTTCTCTTAATTGAATGTGACGTCAGTGTACTGAATGAAACTTAGCACCTAATGTGTAGTTGCATGAGCAAAACGAAGGATGTAGCTTGTGAAGCAAGATCTACTCGCCCTTTCCAAGTATCGGATATATTACCCTGTGTCTGGTGCCTTGGTTCACATTAAGTTTGTCTTCAGTCTAAAGTTTTGCATTTCCATGGCGATAAGTTTCTTTCGTGATTTGTAAGTTCCAACGTTCTTTAATATCGCCTAGCTACCTCTCTCGAGAAGACAATAGTTTGTCATTAAACGGATATCTGCTTTCAAG
Organism: Mytilus coruscus; assembly: GCA_017311375.1. NCBI lineage: Eukaryota > Metazoa > Mollusca > Bivalvia > Mytilida > Mytilidae > Mytilus > Mytilus coruscus. Next base: position 52,654,059 of record CM029605.1, read on the forward strand.
AGTGGTCTCAGTTATGGTGCTTATAGGAATTTGTCGTTTAGAAAATTGTTATCTGCTGCTTCTCCGCTATTTTGTGGTTTTTCGTGAGGGTGAGGCAACACTGACTGACCTCTCGGAATTAACTGTGACGAAACTGAATTATATACCTCAACTGCTCAATATTAATATAACAGGAGTTAGTATGATTGCGACTGAGACAGCTATATCCAACACGGACCAAAACGACGCGGATGTGAGCAGCCATGTCACCGTACGGTCTTCAACAATGAGAAAACGTGCACTATGTGTAGCTATAAATAGTATAGAGGAGACACATATAAAACAATATAACAATGTAAAAATCAGTTCTGAATTCGACATGATAAAACAAAACAGTCAACAAATAAATTTCATAAAGTATCGGATCAAAACTTATGTAAATTACTGAAAGCTAGTTCAAAGAGAATTACAACTACAAAATACAGTTTTCAGATTTATACACGTCCAACAGATTATTCTACAGTCAGACAAACAGAGAAAGCATGACCTGTTAAATGCAAAAAGTATTAGTATCGACAAGATTTAGAGGTTTCTGATTAACATTATTTATTATTTTAAAGCGGCATAGTTCTTAGGATTATGATGTCATCGAAACCAAAATTTATCTTGAGCACTTTAATTACACTGCATTCTTCTTATCTTGATAAAATAACAAAAAGGAAGTTCATTTAAATTTGAACGTTTTGAAATGCCTGTTAAACAGATGACGAAGGATATCTTCCAATTGTCGTTCTCTTAATTGAATGTGACGTCAGTGTACTGAATGAGACTTAGCACCTAATGTGTAGTTGCATGAGCAAAACGAAGGATGTAGCTTGTGAAGCAAGATCTACTCGCCCTTTCGGAGTATCGGATATATTACCCTGTGTCTGGTGCCTTGGTTCACATTAAGTTTGTCTTCAGTCTAAAGTTTTGCATTTCCATGGCGATAAGTTTCTTTCGTGATTTGTAAGTTCCAACGTTCTTTAATATCGCCTAGCTACTCTCTCGAGAAGACAATAGTTTGTCATTAAACGGATGATATCTGCTTTCAAGAGTGGTCTCAGTTATGGTGCTTTTAGGAATTTGTCGTTTAGAAAATTGTTATCTGCTGCTTCTCCGCTATTTTGTGGTTTTTCGTGAGGGTGAGGCAACACTGACTGACCTCTCGGAATTAACTGTGACGAAACTGAATTATATACCTCAACTGCTCAATATTAATATAACAGGAGTTAGTATGATTGCGACTGAGACAGCTATATCCAACACGGACCAAAACGACGCGGATGTGAGCAGCCATGTCACCGTACGGTCTTCAACAATGAGAAAAACGTGCACTATGTGTAGCTATAAATAGTATAGAGGAGACACATATAAAACAATATAACAATGTAAAATCAGTTCTGAATTCGACATGATAAAACAAAACAGTCAACAAATAAATTTCATAAAGTATCGGATCAAAACTTATGTAAATTACTGAAAGCTAGTTCAAAGAGAATTACAACTACAGAATACAGTTTTCAGATTTATACACGTCCAACAGATTATTCTACAGTCAGACAAACAGAGAAAGCATGACCTGTTAAATGCAAAAAGTATTAGTATCGACAAGATTTAGAGGTTTCTGATTAACATTATCATTTATTATTTTAAAGCGGCATAGTTCTTAGGATTATGATGTCATCGAAACCAAAATTTATCTTGAGCACTTTAATTACACTGCATTCTTCTTATCTTGATAAAATAACAAAAGGAAGTTCATTTAAATTTGAACGTTTTGAAATGCCTGTTAAACAGATGACGAAGGATATCTTCCAATTGTCGTTCTCTTAATTGAATGTGACGTCAGTGTACTGAATGAGACTTAGCACCTAATGTGTAGTTGCATGAGCAAAACGAAGGATGTAGCTTGTGAAGCAAGATCTACTCGCCCTTTCCAAGTATCGGATATATTACCCCTGTGTCTGGTGCCTTGGTTCACATTAAGTTTGTCTTCAGTCTAAAGTTTTGCATTTCCATGGCGATAAGTTTCTTTCGTGATTTGTAAGTTCCAACGTTCTTTTAATATCGCCTAGCTACCTCTCTCGAGAAGACAATAGTTTGTCATTAAACGGATGATATCTGCTTTCAAGAGTGGTCTCAGTTATGGTGCTTATAGGAATTTGTCGTTTAGAAAATTGTTATCTGCTGCTTCTCCGCTATTTTGTGGTTTTCGTGAGGGTGAGGCAACACTGACTGACCTCTCGGAATTAACTGTGACGAAACTGAATTATATACCTCAACTGCTCAATATTAATATAACAGGAGTTAGTATGATTGCGACTGAGACAGCTATATCCAACACGGACCAAAACGACGCGGATGTGAGCAGCCATGTCACCGTACGGTCTTCAACAATGAGAAAAACGTGCACTATGTGTAGCTATAAGTAGTATAGAGGAGACACATATAAAACAATATAACAATGTAAAATCAGTTCTGAATTCGACATGATAAAACAAAACAGTCAAATAAATTTCATAAAGTATCGGATCAAAACTTATGTAAATTACTGAAAGCTAGTTCAAAGAGAATTACAACTACAAAATACAGTTTTCAGATTTATACACGTCCAACAGATTATTCTACAGTCAGACAAACAGAGAAAGCATGACCTGTTAAATGCAAAAAGTATTAGTATCGACAAGATTTAGAGGTTTCTGATTAACATTATCATTTATTATTTTAAAGCGGCATAGTTCTTAGGATTATGATGTCATCGAAACCAAAATTTATCTTGAGCACTTTAATTACACTGCATTCTTCTTATCTTGATAAAATAACAAAAGGAAGTTCATTTAAATTTGAACGTTTTGAAATGCCTGTTAAACAGATGACGAAGGATATCTTCCAATTGTCGTTCTCTTAATTGAATGTGACGTCAGTGTACTGAATGAAACTTAGCACCTAATGTGTAGTTGCATGAGCAAAACGAAGGATGTAGCTTGTGAAGCAAGATCTACTCGCCCTTTCCAAGTATCGGATATATTACCCTGTGTCTGGTGCCTTGGTTCACATTAAGTTTGTCTTCAGTCTAAAGTTTTGCATTTCCATGGCGATAAGTTTCTTTCGTGATTTGTAAGTTCCAACGTTCTTTTAATATCGCCTAGCTACCTCTCTCGAGAAGACAATAGTTTGTCATTAAACGGATGATATCTGCTTTCAAGAGTGGTCTCAGTTATGGTGCTTATAGGAATTTGTCGTTTAGAAAATTGTTATCTGCTGCTTCTCCGCTATTTTGTGGTTTTTCGTGAGGGTGAGGCAACACTGACTGACCTCTCGGAATTAACTGTGACGAAACTGAATTATATACCTCAACTGCTCAATATTAATATAACAGGAGTTAGTATGATTGCGACTGAGACAGCTATATCCAACACGGACCAAAACGACGCGGATGTGAGCAGCCATGTCACCGTACGGTCTTCAACAATGAGAAAAACGTGCACTATGTGTAGCTATAAATAGTATAGAGGAGACACATATAAAACAATATAACAATGTAAAAATCAGTTCTGAATTCGACATGATAAAACAAAACAGTCAACAAATAAATTTCATAAAGTATCGGATCAAAACTTATGTAAATTACTGAAAGCTAGTTCAAAGAGAATTACAACTACAAAATACAGTTTTCAGATTTATACACGTCCAACAGATTATTCTACAGTCAGACAAACAGAGAAAGCATGACCTGTTAAATGCAAAAAGTATTAGTATCGACAAGATTTAGAGGTTTCTGATTAACATTATCATTTATTATTTTAAAGCGGCATAGTTCTTAGGATTATGATGTCATCGAAACCAAAATTTATCTTGAGCACTTTAATTACACTGCATTCTTCTTATCTTGATAAAATAACAAAAGGAAGTTCATTTAAATTTGAACGTTTTGAAATGCCTGTTAAACAGATGACGAAGGATATCTTCCAATTGTCGTTCTCTTAATTGAATGTGACGTCAGTGTACTGAATGAAACTTAGCACCTAATGTGTAGTTGCATGAGCAAAACGAAGGATGTAGCTTGTGAAGCAAGATCTACTCGCCCTTTCCAAGTATCGGATATATTACCCTGTGTCTGGTGCCTTGGTTCACATTAAGTTTGTCTTCAGTCTAAAGTTTTGCATTTCCATGGCGATAAGTTTCTTTCGTGATTTGTAAGTTCCAACGTTCTTTTAATATCGCCTAGCTACCTCTCTCGAGAAGACAATAGTTTGTCATTAAACGGATGATATCTGCTTTCAAGAGTGGTCTCAGTTATGGTGCTTATAGGAATTTGTCGTTTAGAAAATTGTTATCTGCTGCTTCTCCGCTATTTTGTGGTTTTTCGTGAGGGTGAGGCAACACTGACTGACCTCTCGGAATTAACTGTGACGAAACTGAATTATATACCTCAACTGCTCAATATTAATATAACAGGAGTTAGTATGATTGCGACTGAGACAGCTATATCCAACACGGACCAAAACGACGCGGATGTGAGCAGCCATGTCACCGTACGGTCTTCAACAATGAGAAAACGTGCACTATGTGTAGCTATAAATAGTATAGAGGAGACACATATAAAACAATATAACAATGTAAAAATCAGTTCTGAATTCGACATGATAAAACAAAACAGTCAACAAATAAATTTCATAAAGTATCGGATCAAAACTTATGTAAATTACTGAAAGCTAGTTCAAAGAGAATTACAACTACAAAATACAGTTTTCAGATTTATACACGTCCAACAGATTATTCTACAGTCAGACAAACAGAGAAAGCATGACCTGTTAAATGCAAAAAGTATTAGTATCGACAAGATTTAGAGGTTTCTGATTAACATTATTTATTATTTTAAAGCGGCATAGTTCTTAGGATTATGATGTCATCGAAACCAACATTTATCTTGAGCACTTTAATTACACTGCATTCCTCTAATCTTGATAAAATAACAAAAAGGAAGTTCATTTGAATTTGAACGTTTTGAAATGCCTGTTATACAGATGACGAAGGATATCTTCCAATTGTCGTTCTCTAAATTGAATGTGACGTCAGTGTACTGAATGAGACTTAGCACCTAATGTGTAGTTGCATGAGCAAAACGAAGGATGTAGCTTGTGAAGCAAGATCTACTCGCCCTTTCGGAGTATCGGATATATTACCCCTGTGTCTGGTGCCTTGGTTCACATCAAGTTTGTCTTCAGTCTAAAGTTTTGCATTTCCATGGCGATAAGTTTCTTTCGTGATTTGTAAGTTCCAACGTTCTTTTAATATCGCCTAGCTACCTCTCTCAAGAAGACAATAGTTTGTCATTAAACGGATGATATCTGCTTTCAAGAGTGGTCTCAGTTATGGTGCTTTTAGGAATTTGTCGTTTAGAAAATTGTTATCTGCTGCTTCTCCGCTATTTTGTGGTTTTCGTGAGGGTGAGGCAACACTGACTGACCTCTCGGAATTAACTGTGACGAAACTGAATTATATACCTCAACTGCTCAATATTAATATAACAGGAGTTAGTATGATTGCGACTGAGACAGCTATATCCAACACGGACCAAAACGACGCGGATGTGAGCAGCCATGTCACCGTACGGTCTTCAACAATGAGAAAACGTGCACTATGTGTAGCTATAAATAGTATAGAGGAGACACATATAAAACAATATAACAATGTAAAATCAGTTCTGAATTCGACATGATAAAACAAAACAGTCAACAAATAAATTTCATAAAGTATCGGATCAAAACTTATGTAAATTACTGAAAGCTAGTTCAAAGAGAATTACAACTACAGAATACAGTTTTCAGATTTATACACGTCCAACAGATTATTCTACAGTCAGACAAACAGAGAAAGCATGACCTGTTAAATGCAAAAAGTATTAGTATCGACAAGATTTAGAGGTTTCTGATTAACATTATCATTTATTATTTTAAAGCGGCATAGTTCTTAGGATTATGATGTCATCGAAACCAAAATTTATCTTGAGCACTTTAATTACACTGCATTCTTCTTATCTTGATAAAATAACAAAAGGAAGTTCATTTAAATTTGAACGTTTTGAAATGCCTGTTAAACAGATGACGAAGGATATCTTCCAATTGTCGTTCTCTTAATTGAATGTGACGTCAGTGTACTGAATGAGACTTAGCACCTAATGTGTAGTTGCATGAGCAAAACGAAGGATGTAGCTTGTGAAGCAAGATCTACTCGCCCTTTCCAAGTATCGGATATATTACCCCTGTGTCTGGTGCCTTGGTTCACATTAAGTTTGTCTTCAGTCTAAAGTTTTGCATTTCCATGGCGATAAGTTTCTTTCGTGATTTGTAAGTTCCAACGTTCTTTTAATATCGCCTAGCTACCTCTCTCGAGAAGACAATAGTTTGTCATTAAACGGATGATATCTGCTTTCAAGAGTGGTCTCAGTTATGGTGCTTATAGGAATTTGTCGTTTAGAAAATTGTTATCTGCTGCTTCTCCGCTATTTTGTGGTTTTCGTGAGGGTGAGGCAACACTGACTGACCTCTCGGAATTAACTGTGACGAAACTGAATTATATACCTCAACTGCTCAATATTAATATAACAGGAGTTAGTATGATTGCGACTGAGACAGCTATATCCAACACGGACCAAAACGACGCGGATGTGAGCAGCCATGTCACCGTACGGTCTTCAACAATGAGAAAAACGTGCACTATGTGTAGCTATAAGTAGTATAGAGGAGACACATATAAAACAATATAACAATGTAAAATCAGTTCTGAATTCGACATGATAAAACAAAACAGTCAACAAATAAATTTCATAAAGTATCGGATCAAAACTTATGTAAATTACTGAAAGCTAGTTCAAAGAGAATTACAACTACAAAATACAGTTTTCAGATTTATACACGTCCAACAGATTATTCTACAGTCAGACAAACAGAGAAAGCATGACCTGTTAAATGCAAAAAGTATTAGTATCGACAAGATTTAGAGGTTTCTGATTAACATTATCATTTATTATTTTAAAGCGGCATAGTTCTTAGGATTATGATGTCATCGAAACCAAAATTTATCTTGAGCACTTTAATTACACTGCATTCTTCTTATCTTGATAAAATAACAAAAGGAAGTTCATTTAAATTTGAACGTTTTGAAATGCCTGTTAAACAGATGACGAAGGATATCTTCCAATTGTCGTTCTCTTAATTGAATGTGACGTCAGTGTACTGAATGAGACTTAGCACCTAATGTGTAGTTGCATGAGCAAAACGAAGGATGTAGCTTGTGAAGCAAGATCTACTCGCCCTTTCCAAGTATCGGATATATTACCCTGTGTCTGGTGCCTTGGTTCACATTAAGTTTGTCTTCAGTCTAAAGTTTTGCATTTCCATGGCGATAAGTTTCTTTCGTGATTTGTAAGTTCCAACGTTCTTTTAATATCGCCTAGCTACCTCTCTCGAGAAGACAATAGTTTGTCATTAAACGGATGATATCTGCTTTCAAGAGTGGTCTCAGTTATGGTGCTTATAGGAATTTGTCGTTTAGAAAATTGTTATCTGCTGCTTCTCCGCTATTTTGTGGTTTTCGTGAGGGTGAGGCAACACTGACTGACCTCTCGGAATTAACTGTGACGAAACTGAATTATATACCTCAACTGCTCAATATTAATATAACAGGAGTTAGTATGATTGCGACTGAGACAGCTATATCCAACACGGACCAAAACGACGCGGATGTGAGCAGCCATGTCACCGTACGGTCTTCAACAATGAGAAAAACGTGCACTATGTGTAGCTATAAATAGTATAGAGGAGACACATATAAAACAATATAACAATGTAAAAATCAGTTCTGAATTCGACATGATAAAACAAAACAGTCAACAAATAAATTTCATAAAGTATCGGATCAAAACTTATGTAAATTACTGAAAGCTAGTTCAAAGAGAATTACAACTACAAAATACAGTTTTCAGATTTATACACGTCCAACAGATTATTCTACAGTCAGACAAACAGAGAAAGCATGACCTGTTAAATGCAAAAAGTATTAGTATCGACAAGATTTAGAGGTTTCTGATTAACATTATTTATTATTTTAAAGCGGCATAGTTCTTAGGATTATGATGTCATCGAAACCAAAATTTATCTTGAGCACTTTAATTACACTGCATTCTTCTTATCTTGATAAAATAACAAAAGGAAGTTCATTTAAATTTGAACGTTTTGAAATGCCTGTTAAACAGATGACGAAGGATATCTTCCAATTGTCGTTCTCTTAATTGAATGTGACGTCAGTGTACTGAATGAAACTTAGCACCTAATGTGTAGTTGCATGAGCAAAACGAAGGATGTAGCTTGTGAAGCAAGATCTACTCGCCCTTTCCAAGTATCGGATATATTACCCCTGTGTCTGGTGCCTTGGTTCACATTAAGTTTGTCTTCAGTCTAAAGTTTTGCATTTCCATGGCGATAAGTTTCTTTCGTGATTTGTAAGTTCCAACGTTCTTTTAATATCGCCTAGCTACCTCTCTCGAGAAGACAATAGTTTGTCATTAAACGGATGATATCTGCTTTCAAGAGTGGTCTCAGTTATGGTGCTTATAGGAATTTGTCGTTTAGAAAATTGTTATCTGCTGCTTCTCCGCTATTTTGTGGTTTTTCGTGAGGGTGAGGCAACACTGACTGACCTCTCGGAATTAACTGTGACGAAACTGAATTATATACCTCAACTGCTCAATATTAATATAACAGGAGTTAGTATGATTGCGACTGAGACAGCTATATCCAACACGGACCAAAACGACGCGGATGTGAGCAGCCATGTCACCGTACGGTCTTCAACAATGAGAAAAACGTGCACTATGTGTAGCTATAAATAGTATAGAGGAGACACATATAAAACAATATAACAATGTAAAATCAGTTCTGAATTCGACATGATAAAACAAAACAGTCAACAAATAAATTTCATAAAGTATCGGATCAAAACTTATGTAAATTACTGAAAGCTAGTTCAAAGAGAATTACAACTACAAAATACAGTTTTCAGATTTATACACGTCCAACAGATTATTCTACAGTCAGACAAACAGAGAAAGCATGACCTGTTAAATGCAAAAAGTATTAGTATCGACAAGATTTAGAGGTTTCTGATTAACATTATTTATTATTTTAAAGCGGCATAGTTCTTAGGATTATGATGTCATCGAAACCAAAATTTATCTTGAGCACTTTAATTACACTGCATTCTTCTTATCTTGATAAAATAACAAAAGGAAGTTCATTTAAATTTGAACGTTTTGAAATGCCTGTTAAACAGATGACGAAGGATATCTTCCAATTGTCGTTCTCTTAATTGAATGTGACGTCAGTGTACTGAATGAGACTTAGCACCTAATGTGTAGTTGCATGAGCAAAACGAAGGATGTAGCTTGTGAAGCAAGATCTACTCGCCCTTTCCAAGTATCGGATATATTACCCCTGTGTCTGGTGCCTTGGTTCACATTAAGTTTGTCTTCAGTCTAAAGTTTTGCATTTCCATGGCGATAAGTTTCTTTCGTGATTTGTAAGTTCCAACGTTCTTTTAATATCGCCTAGCTACCTCTCTCGAGAAGACAATAGTTTGTCATTAAACGGATGATATCTGCTTTCAAGAGTGGTCTCAGTTATGGTGCTTTTAGGAATTTGTCGTTTAGAAAATTGTTATCTGCTGCTTCTCCGCTATTTTGTGGTTTTCGTGAGGGTGAGGCAACACTGACTGACCTCTCGGAATTAACTGTGACGAAACTGAATTATATACCTCAACTGCTCAATATTAATATAACAGGAGTTAGTATGATTGCGACTGAGACAGCTATATCCAACACGGACCAAAACGACGCGGATGTGAGCAGCCATGTCACCGTACGGTCTTCAACAATGAGAAAACGTGCACTATGTGTAGCTATAAATAGTATAGAGGAGACACATATAAAACAATATAACAATGTAAAATCAGTTCTGAATTCGACATGATAAAACAAAACAGTCAACAAATAAATTTCATAAAGTATCGGATCAAAACTTATGTAAATTACTGAAAGCTAGTTCAAAGAGAATTACAACTACAAAATACAGTTTTCAGATTTATACACGTCCAACAGATTATTCTACAGTCAGACAAACAGAGAAAGCATGACCTGTTAAATGCAAAAAGTATTAGTATCGACAAGATTTAGAGGTTTCTGATTAACATTATTTATTATTTTAAAGCGGCATAGTTCTTAGGATTATGATGTCATCGAAACCAAAATTTATCTTGAGCACTTTAATTACACTGCATTCTTCTTATCTTGATAAAATAACAAAAGGAAGTTCATTTAAATTTGAACGTTTTGAAATGCCTGTTAAACAGATGACGAAGGATATCTTCCAATTGTCGTTCTCTTAATTGAATGTGACGTCAGTGTACTGAATGAGACTTAGCACCTAATGTGTAGTTGCATGAGCAAAACGAAGGATGTAGCTTGTGAAGCAAGATCTACTCGCCCTTTCGGAGTATCGGATATATTACCCTGTGTCTGGTGCCTTGGTTCACATTAAGTTTGTCTTCAGTCTAAAGTTTTGCATTTCCATGGCGATAAGTTTCTTTCGTGATTTGTAAGTTCCAACGTTCTTTTAATATCGCCTAGCTACCTCTCTCGAGAAGACAATAGTTTGTCATTAAACGGATGATATCTGCTTTCAAGAGTGGTCTCAGTTATGGTGCTTTTAGGAATTTGTCGTTTAGAAAATTGTTATCTGCTGCTTCTCCGCTATTTTGTGGTTTTCGTGAGGGTGAGGCAACACTGACTGACCTCTCGGAATTAACTGTGACGAAACTGAATTATATACCTCAACTGCTCAATATTAATATAACAGGAGTTAGTATGATTGCGACTGAGACAGCTATATCCAACACGGACCAAAACGACGAGGATGTGAGCAGCCATGTCACCGTACGGTCTTCAACAATGAGAAAACGTGCACTATGTGTAGCTATAAGTAGTATAGAGGAGACACATATAAAACAATATAACAATGTAAAAATCAGTTCTGAATTCGACATGATAAAACAAAACAGTCAACAAATAAATTTCATAAAGTATCGGATCAAAACTTATGTAAATTACTGAAAGCTAGTTCAAAGAGAATTACAACTACAAAATACAGTTTTCAGATTTATACACGTCCAACAGATTATTCTACAGTCAGACAAACAGAGAAAGCATGACCTGTTAAATGCAAAAAAGTATTAGTATCGACAAGATTTAGAGGTTTCTGATTAACATTATCATTTATCATTTTAAAGCGGCATAGTTCTTAGGATTATGATGTCATCGAAACCAAAATTTATCTTGAGCACTTTAATTACACTGCATTCTTCTTATCTTGATAAAATAACAAAAGGAAGTTCATTTAAATTTGAACGTTTTAAAATGCCTGTTAAACAGATGACGAAGGATATCTTCCAATTGTCGTTCTCTAAATTGAATGTGACGTCAGTGTACTGAATGAGACTTAGCACCTAATGTGTAGTTGCATGAGCAAAACGAAGGATGTAGCTTGTGAAGCAAGATCTACTCGCCCTTTCGGAGTATCGGATATATTACCCCTGTGTCTGGTGCCTTGGTTCACATCAAGTTTGTCTTCAGTCTAAAGTTTTGCATTTCCATGGCGATAAGTTTCTTTCGTGATTTGTAAGTTCCAACGTTCTTTTAATATCGCCTAGCTACCTCTCTCAAGAAGACAATAGTTTGTCATTAAACGGATCATATCTGTTTTCAAGAGTGGTCTCAGTTATGGTGCTTATAGGAATTTGTCGTTTGGAAAATTGTTATCTGCTGCTTCTCCGCTATTTTGTGGTTTTTCGTGAGGGTGAGGCAACACTGACTGACCTCTCGGAATTAACTGTGACGAAACTGAATTATATACCTCAACTGCTCAATATTAATATAACAGGAGTTAGTATGATTGCGACTGAGACAGCTATATCCAACACGGACCAAAACGACGCGGATGTGAGCAGCCATGTCACCGTACGGTCTTCAACAATGAGAAAACGTGCACTATGTGTAGCTATAAGTAGTATAGAGGAGACACATATAAAACAATATAACAATGTAAAAATCAGTTCTGAATTCGACATGATAAAACAAAACAGTCAACAAATAAATTTCATAAAGTATCGGATCAAAACTTATGTAAATTACTGAAAGCTAGTTCAAAGAGAATTACAACTACAAAATACAGTTTTCAGATTTATACACGTCCAACAGATTATTCTACAGTCAGACAAACAGAAAGCATGACCTGTTAAATGCAAAAAGTATTAGTATCGACAAGATTTAGAGGTTTCTGATTAACATTATTTATTATTTTAAAGCGGCATAGTTCTTAGGATTATGATGTCATCGAAACCAAAATTTATCTTGAGCACTTTAATTACACTGCATTCTTCTTATCTTGATAAAATAACAAAAGGAAGTTCATTTAAATTTGAACGTTTTGAAATGCCTGTTAAACAGATGACGAAGGATATCTTCCAATTGTCGTTCTCTTAATTGAATGTGACGTCAGTGTACTGAATGAGACTTAGCACCTAATGTGTAGTTGCATGAGCAAAACGAAGGATGTAGCTTGTGAAGCAAGATCTACTCGTCCTTTCCAAGTATCGGATATATTACCCCTGTGTCTGGTGCCTTGGTTCACATTAAGTTTGTCTTCAGTCTAAAGTTTTGCATTTCCATGGCGATAAGTTTCTTTCGTGATTTGTAAGTTCCAACGTTCTTTTAATATCGCCTAGCTACCTCTCTCGAGAAGACAATAGTTTGTCATTAAACGGATGATATCTGCTTTCAAGAGTGGTCTCAGATATGGTGCTTATAGGAATTTGTCGTTTAGAAAATTGTTATCTGCTGCTTCTCCGCTATTTTGTAGTTTTTCGTGAGGGTGAGGCAACACTGACTGACCTCTCGGAATTAACTGTGACGAAACTGAATTATATACCTCAACTGCTCAATATTAATATAACAGGAGTTAGTATGATTGCGACTGAGACAGCTATATCCAACACGGACCAAAACGACGCGGATGTGAGCAGCCATGTCACCGTACGGTCTTCAACAATGAGAAAAACGTGCACTATGTGTAGCTATAAGTAGTATAGAGGAGACACATATAAAACAATATAACAATGTAAAAATCAGTTCTGAATTCGACATGATAAAACAAAACAGTCAACAAATAAATTTCATAAAGTATCGGATCAAAACTTATGTAAATTACTGAAAGCTAGTTCAAAGAGAATTACAACTACAAAATACAGTTTTCAGATTTATACACGTCCAACAGATTATTCTACAGTCAGACAAACAGAGAAAGCATGACCTGTTAAATGCAAAAAAGTATTAGTATCGACAAGATTTAGAGGTTTCTGATTAACATTATCATTTATTATTTTAAAGCGGCATAGTTCTTAGGATTATGATGTCATCGAAACCAAAATTTATCTTGAGCACTTTAATTACACTGCATTCTTCTTATCTTGATAAAATAACAAAAGGAAGTTCATTTAAATTTGAACGTTTTGAAATGCCTGTTAAACAGATGACGAAGGATATCTTCCAATTGTCGTTCTCTTAATTGAATGTGACGTCAGTGTACTGAATGAGACTTAGCACCTAATGTGTAGTTGCATGAGCAAAACGAAGGATGTAGCTTGTGAAGCAAGATCTACTCGCCCTTTCCAAGTATCGCATATATTACCCCTGTGTCTGGTGCCTTGGTTCACATTAAGTTTGTCTTCAGTCTAAAGTTTTGCATTTCCATGGCGATAAGTTTCTTTCGTGATTTGTAAGTTCCAACGTTCTTTTAATATCGCCTAGCTACCTCTCTCGAGAAGACAATAGTTTGTCATTAAACGGATGATATCTGCTTTCAAGAGTGGTCTCAGTTATGGTGCTTATAGGAATTTGTCGTTTAGAAAATTGTTATCTGCTGCTTCTCCGCTATTTTGTGGTTTTCGTGAGGGTGAGGCAACACTGACTGACCTCTCGGAATTAACTGTGACGAAACTGAATTATATACCTCAACTGCTCAATATTAATATAACAGGAGTTAGTATGATTGCGACTGAGACAGCTATATCCAACACGGACCAAAACGACGCGGATGTGAGCAGCCATGTCACCGTACGGTCTTCAACAATGAGAAAAACGTGCACTATGTGTAGCTATAAGTAGTATAGAGGAGACACATATAAAACAATATAACAATGTAAAATCAGTTCTGAATTCGACATGATAAAACAAAACAGTCAACAAATAAATTTCATAAAGTATCGGATCAAAACTTATGTAAATTACTGAAAGCTAGTTCAAAGAGAATTACAACTACAAAATACAGTTTTCAGATTTATACACGTCCAACAGATTATTCTACAGTCAGACAAACAGAGAAAGCATGACCTGTTAAATGCAAAAAGTATTAGTATCGACAAGATTTAGAGGTTTCTGATTAACATTATTTATTATTTTAAAGCGGCATAGTTCTTAGGATTATGATGTCATCGAAACCAAAATTTATCTTGAGCACTTTAATTACACTGCATTCTTCTTATCTTGATAAAATAACAAAAGGAAGTTCATTTAAATTTGAACGTTTTGAAATGCCTGTTAAACAGATGACGAAGGATATCTTCCAATTGTCGTTCTCTTAATTGAATGTGACGTCAGTGTACTGAATGAGACTTAGCACCTAATGTGTAGTTGCATGAGCAAAACGAAGGATGTAGCTTGTGAAGCAAGATCTACTCGCCCTTTCCAAGTATCGGATATATTACCCCTGTGTCTGGTGCCTTGGTTCACATTAAGTTTGTCTTCAGTCTAAAGTTTTGCATTTCCATGGCGATAAGTTTCTTTCGTGATTTGTAAGTTCCAACGTTCTTTAATATCGCCTAGCTACCTCTCTCAAGAAGACAATAGTTTGTCATTAAACGGATGATATCTGCTTTCAAGAGTGGTCTCAGTTATGGTGCTTATAGGAATTTGTCGTTTAGAAAATTGTTATCTGCTGCTTCTCCGCTATTTTGTGGTTTTCGTGAGGGTGAGGCAACACTGACTGACCTCTCGGAATTAACTGTGACGAAACTGAATTATATACCTCAACTGCTCAATATTAATATAACAGGAGTTAGTATGATTGCGACTGAGACAGCTATATCCAACACGGACCAAAACGACGCGGATGTGAGCAGCCATGTCACCGTACGGTCTTCAACAATGAGAAAACGTGCACTATGTGTAGCTATAAGTAGTATAGAGGAGACACATATAAAACAATATAACAATGTAAAAATCAGTTCTGAATTCGACATGATAAAACAAAACAGTCAACAAATAAATTTCATAAAGTATCGGATCAAAACTTATGTAAATTACTGAAAGCTAGTTCAAAGAGAATTACAACTACAAAATACAGTTTTCAGATTTATACACGTCCAACAGATTATTCTACAGTCAGACAAACAGAGAAAGCATGACCTGTTAAATGCAAAAAAGTATTAGTATCGACAATATTTAGAGGTTTCTGATTAACATTATCATTTATTATTTTAAAGCGGCATAGTTCTTAGGATTATGATGTCATCGAAACCAAAATTTATCTTGAGCACTTTAATTACACTGCATTCTTCTTATCTTGATAAAATAACAAAAGGAAGTTCATTTAAATTTGAACGTTTTGAAATGCCTGTTAAACAGATGACGAAGGATATCTTCCAATTGTCGTTCTCTTAATTGAATGTGACGTCAGTGTACTGAATGAGACTTAGCACCTAATGTGTAGTTGCATGAGCAAAACGAAGGATGTAGCTTGTGAAGCAAGATCTACTCGCCCTTTCCAAGTATCGGATATATTACCCTGTGTCTGGTGCCTTGGTTCACATTAAGTTTGTCTTCAGTCTAAAGTTTTGCATTTCCATGGCGATAAGTTTCTTTTGTGATTTGTAAGTTCCAACGTTCTTTTAATATCGCCTAGCTACCTCTCTCGAGAAGACAATAGTTTGTCATTAAACGGATGATATCTGCTTTCAAGAGTGGTCTCAGTTATGGTGCTTATAGGAATTTGTCGTTTAGAAAATTGTTATCTGCTGCTTCTCCGCTATTTTGTGGTTTTCGTGAGGGTGAGGCAACACTGACTGACCTCTCGGAATTAACTGTGACGAAACTGAATTATATACCTCAACTGCTCAATATTAATATAACAGGAGTTAGTATGATTGCGACTGAGACAGCTATATCCAACACGGACCAAAACGACGCGGATGTGAGCAGCCATGTCACCGTACGGTCTTCAACAATGAGAAAACGTGCACTATGTGTAGCTATAAGTAGTATAGAGGAGACACATATAAAACAATATAACAATGTAAAATCAGTTCTGAATTCGACATGATAAAACAAAACAGTCAACAAATAAATTTCATAAAGTATCGGATCAAAACTTATGTAAATTACTGAAAGCTAGTTCAAAGAGAATTACAACTACAAAATACAGTTTTCAGATTTATACACGTCCAACAGATTATTCTACAGTCAGACAAACAGAGAAAGCATGACCTGTTAAATGCAAAAAGTATTAGTATCGACAAGATTTAGAGGTTTCTGATTAACATTATCATTTATCATTTTAAAGCGGCATAGTTCTTAGGATTATGATGTCATCGAAACCAAAATTTATCTTGAGCACTTTAATTACACTGCATTCTTCTTATCTTGATAAAATAACAAAAGGAAGTTCATTTAAATTTGAACGTTTTGAAATGCCTGTTAAACAGATGACGAAGGATATCTTCCAATTGTCGTTCTCTAAATTGAATGTGACGTCAGTGTACTGAATGAGACTTAGCACCTAATGTGTAGTTGCATGAGCAAAACGAAGGATGTAGCTTGTGAAGCAAGATCTACTCGCCCTTTCGGAGTATCGGATATATTACCCCTGTGTCTGGTGCCTTGGTTCACATTAAGTTTGTCTTCAGTCTAAAGTTTTGCATTTCCATGGCGATAAGTTTCTTTCGTGATTTGTAAGTTCCAACGTTCTTTTAATTTCGTCTAGCTACCTCTCTCAAGAAGACAATAGTTTGTCATTAAACGGATGATATCTGCTTTCAAGAGTGGTCTCAGTTATGGTGCTTATAGGAATTTGTCGTTTGGAAAATTGTTACCTGCTGCTTCTCCGCTATTTTGTGGTTTTTCGTGAGGGTGAGGCAACACTGACTGACCTCTCGGAATTAACTGTGACGAAACTGAATTATATACCTCAACTGCTCAATATTAATATAACAGGAGTTAGTATGATTGCGACTGAGACAGCTATATCCAACACGGACCAAAACGACGCGGATGTGAGCAGCCATGTCACCGTACGGTCTTCAACAATGAGAAAACGTGCACTATGTGTAGCTATAAGTAGTATAGAGGAGACACATATAAAACAATATAACAATGTAAAAATCAGTTCTGAATTCGACATGATAAAACAAAACAGTCAACAAATAAATTTCATAAAGTATCGGATCAAAACTTATGTAAATTACTGAAAGCTAGTTCAAAGAGAATTACAACTACAAAATACAGTTTTCAGATTTATACAAGTCCAACAGATTATTCTACAGTCAGACAAACAGAGAAAGCATGACCTGTTAAATGCAAAAAGTATTAGTATCGACAAGATTTAGAGGTTTCTGATTAACATTATCATTTATTATTTTAAAGCGGCATAGTTCTTAGGATTATGATGTCATCGAAACCAAAATTTATCTTGAGCACTTTAATTACACTGCATTCTTCTTATCTTGATAAAATAACAAAAGGAAGTTCATTTAAATTTGAACGTTTTGAAATGCCTGTTAAACAGATGACGAAGGATATCTTCCAATTGTCGTTCTCTTAATGGAATGTGACGTCAGTGTACTGAATGAGACTTAGCACCTAATGTGTAGTTGCATGAGCAAAACGAAGGATGTAGCTTGTGAAGCAAGATCTACTCGCCCTTTCGGAGTATCGGATATATTACCCTGTGTCTGGTGCCTTGGTTCACATTAAGTTTGTCTTCAGTCTAAAGTTTTGCATTTCCATGGCGATAAGTTTCTTTCGTGATTTGTAAGTTCCAACGTTCTTTTAATATCGCCTAGCTACCTCTCTCAAGAAGACAATAGTTTGTCATTAAACGGATGATATCTGCTTTCAAGAGTGGTCTCAGTTATGGTGCTTATAGGAATTTGTCGTTTAGAAAATTGTTATCTGCTGCTTTTCGCTATTTTGCGGTTTTCGTGAGGGTGAGGCAACACTGACTGACCTCTCGGAATTAACGTTCCTACAGTTGTCATCCTGGTTGTTTCATGGTACACTGGAGCATACAAGTTTGAAACCGACTAAGGCACGGACCATTTGACTTTTTTTTTGGGGCGAGTCTGGTCTTTCCATGTGGACCGGGATTGTTTTTTTTACCTATATCAGGCCCAGGATTTTTTCTAAAAGCCCCCACCACCACCAATAAACTCAAATGCTCCGTGCCTAATGGTGTCTGTCCAGTTTAACATATACAGTTCATAATAAAATATTATATATTGTGTTTAAGTCGTTCCTAAACCACAGATTGTTAACGATTACGCTGAATTTCACATTTTTTGTTTCTCAATTTTAAAAGAAATTGTATCAAACTTGACAATAATCAAACAAGACAATAAATAATATTTATAAATATAACCAATTTGCTTTAAATTTTATTCCTATTTCGTTTCGTTTCGTTTCTTTTCGTTTCGTTTTGCTTCTTTTCGTGTCGTTTCGTTCCTTTTCGTTTCTATTTCGTTTCGCACTTTATAAGCACCCTCTTGATTGATTAATTGATTGTTGGTTGCTTAACGTCCAGTGGCAAATATTTCATGCATATTCAGGACGAGAACAAATTAACAATAAATACAATAGGTAGGTTCTGTAATAGAGGCGTCTGGGATTGAGGTCGGAGAATTTAGACTGCCACGGGAAATGAGGGTATATTGGATAGGGATGGATAGGGACAGAAATTTAGCCTTGCAACAGGTCACCTACGGACCCCTCAAAGAGTTGTTGCAGGGTTCTTAACGTGCAAAGAGCGTGGCACTCTCTCTGCACGAGGCATCGGATTTAACGTCCCCATTCTGACCGGACGTGGCTGCAAATTTGTACATCACGCACAGCCAAACGGACGCCCCACTTTGACGAGGGTTTTACCGCCGGTCGGAGGAAGACCAATGGTGACCATACTTCTATTCCCCAGTCATCCCTCTTGAAATGGCTGATCTACAAGCAACTGAAATGAGAGAGAATCCGTAAATAAACTTCACCATACAAACCGAACAAATTTCAAAACAGACTATAAACATGATTAACACAGAAAAGGACTACAAACATCCGGGTCAAACTATCCCAGCCATTCAAGACCGTCAAAATATAGAAATTGTGGGGCCAATATCCACATCCAAATGGACAGTGTAACAGTATTGGCTATAAATACCTTATCTATTTATACTACAGTAACACGACCTCATTATGTTAATGAGTTACACGTGCTATGACAAGACATGCATTGTATACTGTGTATTGCCAGTCGCCATTAAATAGTTATAAGTCTACTTGGATTATATACATCTTTATGCCTGCAGCCAAATACTTAAATAAAAGATATACTGTGTATTGCCAGTCGCCATTAAATAGTTATAAGTCTACTTGGATTATATACATCTTTATGCCAGCAGCCAAATACTTAAATATGGTGTCAGATGAAGGATCAAATAACTTTGACAAAGGAACTAATGTCCACGGAAAGTGCAGAAAGCGACACAGACATCGGAGAAGAAATTGCACATGAACTTGAAGAACCACAAATAAACATGGCTGCCGCCGTCCCATCTATAATTCCATTTCCTCAAAAACTTGATCTTGATGGAAATATTGCGACGAATTGGAGAAAATTCAAAAGAACATGGGACAACTACGAGATTGCGTCAGGACTATCAGAAAAAGATGCAAAATTACGCACAGCAACACTTTTAACTTGCGTAGGATCAGATGCAATGGACATTTTTGACGGGTTCGCGTTTGAAGAAGAAAATCACAGGAAAGACATTACAAAGGTTATTGAGAAATTCGAGGCATTTTGCGTAGGAAAAACGAATGAAACTTTTGAAAGGTACTCTTTCAATATATGTGACCAAAAAGAATGCGACAGTATTGATGGATACGTGTCGAAACTAAGAAAACTCGCGAAAACGTGCAATTATGGACAACTTGAAGAAAGCCTTATCCGCGACAGGATCGTGTGTGGTGTAAGAGACAACACTTCGCGTAAGCGCTTACTTCAAGAGGATGGACTGACGTTACAAAAAAGTATAGACTTGTGTCGCTCATTCGAGTCAACAACGAAAAAACTACAAACAATGGCAGGATCTAACGGGATAAATGAAAGCACAGACATTAAAGCGGTAAGACACAAAACTGCTAAATTTCATAAGCGTAGGCAAAACAAGCATGATAAACAATCAGACATTAAGAAATTTCCCAAGAAAGCAAACAATTGTGATTATTGTGGAAGGCAATGTGAGAAAGGAAAGTGCCCCGCATATGGAAAAAAATGCGATTCTTGTGGAAGATATAACCACTTTAAATCTCAATGCAGACAAGGCAAGTACATGAAAAGACGCTCTGAAGTAAAACATGTTAGTGTTAATGTATACACAGATGACAGCGAAAGTGAATTCGAAATCAACACAGTAGAATCAAGTGAAATCAACATGGTTCAAAGCAAAATATTCGCTAAGATGCTTCTAGTTGATCAAAACAAGCAGATAAAATTCCAATTAGATAGCGGTGCAACAGCTAATCTAATCCCGAAGTCACTGGTGCATGAGTCACTCATTGAAGAAACTGATAACACACTAACGATGTATAACAAATCGCAGATGTCAGCGTATGGAATTTGCACGCTACGGTTGAAAAATCCTAAAACAAACAAACGCTATAATGTGAAATTTATAGTTGTCGGTGATGAATACACACCTCTGCTGGGGTCAAGGGCAATCCAGCAAATGAGTTTGATTAAGATACAGTTTCACAACATACTGACGTGTGAAAAGGGAGATAACATGAACGATTTTTCAATGCAGAACATTGTCAAAGAATATGCAGATATATTTGACGGAGAAGGAAGCTTTCAAGGACATTTGCACCTTGAAATTGATGAGACAATCACACCTGTGAAATCACCGTTAAGACGCATTCCAATCGCGATGAAGCCGAAACTGAAGAGTGAACTTCAACGATTAGAAACGAACGGAGTGATTAAAGCGGTTGATACACCAACAGACTGGGTATCAAGTCTTGTAACCGTCAAGAAGCCGAATGGGAAACTTAGAATATGCATAGACCCAAAGCCTCTTAACAAAGCGTTAAAGAGAAGTCACTACCCTCTTCCGATTATAGTTGATTTATTGCCCGAGCTGAATAAAGCGAAAATATTCAGTAAATGTGATGTAAAAACGGATTTTGGCATGTGAATATGGACGAATCGAGTAGTTACTTGACTACATTCGAAACACCGTTCGGTCGCTTCCGATGGATGAAAATGCCTTTTGAATCTCGCCCGCCCTGAATATTTTCAACAATTTCTAGAGCGCGAAATCGAAAATTTACCAGGTGTACGCACAGTCGCGGACGACATTCTAATATACGGTGAAGGAGATACGGTAGAAGAAGCAACTGCCGATCATGACATTAAGCTCAAAGCATTTCTCGACCGATGCCGTTCTAGAAATATTAAGCTAAACCGAGACAAATTTCAGTTACGCCTTACTGAAATGCCTTATATCGGACACCTACTTACCGCAGACGGTGTTAAGCCCGGTCCGGAGAAAATCGCTGCAATAACGCAAATGGATAAACCAAAAGATGTAAAAGGAGTTCAACGTTTACTGGGAATGGTAAACTATCTCACGAAATTTATGGAAAATCTAAGCGATTTGTGCGAGCCGATCAGAAATCTTACACACAAAGAAAATGCGTGGAACTGGACAGATGATCACGATAACGCGTTCGCTCGAATTAAAGACGCAATAACCAAAACGCCAGTGTTAAGATACTTCGATCCGAAACTTAGCACAACCCTACAATGTGACGCGTCCGAAACCGGACTTGGTGCAACGTTAATGCAAAACAACCAACCAATCGCATACGCAAGTCGAGCGTTAACAAAAACAGAGCAAAACTACGCACAGATTGAAAAAGAACTGCTAGCTGTTGTATATGGTATGGAAAAGTTTCACCAATACACATACGGTCGAAACGTGTTTGTGGAAAGCGACCACAAACCACTTGAAATAATCTACAAGAAGCCACTGTTTCAAGCGCCGAAACGACTTCAACGAATGCTCTTGAGATTGCAACGATATACCATAGAAATCAACTACAAACCAGGAAGATACATGTACATAGCGGATACTCTATCGCGTGCGTACCTGAACAACGGAAACAACAAATCGGAGAAGCAGGACGAGATATGTCATGTTAGATCGGACATTGAAATGGAACTAGAAAATATAAACATGGGGGATTACCTTGCAATATCAGCAAAACGTCAGAAAGATATTGCCGACGCGACAATGAAAGACCCTTTATTACTCAAACTTATCGACAAGGTAGCTAAAGGATGGACAGAGATAAATATTCAACAGGATATTGCGCCGTACTATCACATCCGCGACGAACTGTCGATACAAGGTGGAATTATTTTCAAAGGGGACCGTTGTGTAATTCCTAAGTGCATGCGGACCGAAATTTTAGAACAAATTCATACACATATCGGAATAGAAGGATGTTTAAAAAGAGCCCGTGAATGTGTATATTGGCCGCGTATGAATAGTGAAATCCGAGATTACATCAGCAAATGTGAAACGTGTCAGTCATACGGAATGAAACAACAAAAAGAGACTCTAGTGTCACACGTTATTCCAGACCGACCTTGGGTTAAAGTAGGGACAGATCTATTCTCGTTAAACGATCACGATTACTTGATTACGGTGGACTATTTTAGCAGTTATTTTGAAATTGACAGATTAGGTGATACTACATCAAAACAGTAATCAACAAGTTGAAACAACACTTTGCGCGTTACGGAATTCCACAATTCGTTTGCTCGGACAACGGACCACAATATTCATCTGAGGCATTCCGCGAATTCAGTAAGAAATGGGACTTTAAACATATCACCTCAAGCCCAAGACATCCACAATCGAATGGAAAAGTGGAAAACTCGGTGAAAACGGCAAAGCGTTTGATGAAAAAGCCAAAAGTCGCAATCCGATCCTTTAATCGCGATTTTGAATTATCGAAACACTCCTCAACAAAGTACAAACTATAGCCCGGCTCAACAACTTATGAATAGGAGAACTCGAACATTGCTACCAACCAAATCTAGTTTACTCAAACCGAAACTAGCCGAAAGTGTGCGCGAGAATATTGAAAAAGTAAACTAAGACAATCTCATTATTACAACCGCGGTGCGAGTGATCTTAAACAACTCAAACGCGGAGATATTGTCCGAATCGCGCCGGAAAGTAAGAAACAGTGGGAAAAGGAATTGTCACGAACACTCACAGCGCAAGATCATACGACCTTAGAAAGAAAATGGACAAATGATACGCCGAAACCGACGAGCCGTACGAAAAACAAATGAACAATACAAACCGTTTAATGAACCGGAGAACATAGAAGTTGATATAGATGTTCCTAAAACTGACAATCAAAACGAGACGCTAAGCAATTCAAGAGACGAAGCAGAATCGGTACCGTCCGACCCAATGGTTACACGCTACGGGAGAAAGATAGAAAGACCAGCGAAATACAAAGACTTTGTTATGAACTGAATGTACTTTGACTCTAGTTTTAGACTCTAGTTTTAGTGAATAGAAAAAAGGACTTTAACTAAAATATTAATTTGAAAGTAATTTGTTAATTCAGAAAATAGACATTCGATTTTGATAGTTAATTTGGTTAATTAATGTTAAAAGTAATATCTGTTATATTCCTATAATTGATTAAGCTTGGTATATTACAGTAAATTTAATTACACTCATTTGACAGTTTAAGATAAGACATTATCTTATTTTCTAAAAGAGAAAGGATGTAACAGTATTGGCTATAAATACCTTATCTATTTATACTACAGTAACACGACCTCATTATGTTAATGAGTTACACGTGCTATGACAAGACATGCATTGTATACTGTGTATTGCCAGTCGCCATTAAATAGTTATAAGTCTACTTGGATTATATACATCTTTATGCCTGCAGCCAAATACTTAAATAGACAATGTCCGGCGAATGGTAAAAGCTGTAATGCATGCAACAAATTAAACCACTTTCCTAATGTCTGTCGTGGGAAACAAAATAGAAATACTGGAACAAAAAGACAAAATACAAAAGAACGAAACATTAATGAAGTTAAAACTGAACAACTGAGATATCAAGAAAGTCTAGATAGTTCAGATGAGGTATATCCCTACAGCATAAAAGAAGCAGAGACTGTATGTTCAATAAAGAAGTCACCATATGCTACCATTAAAGTAAACACAAAAACATGCATAAATATGATAGATACAGGTGCTACAGTGAATATTCTTGATGACAAGACACACCAGAACATTGGAGTATTCAGATACAAGAGGCTAAATTTTGACATATCCTCTGCATCAGAAATTTTTCAAAAGACATTTAAAAAAAATTATACAGTTTCTAACTATTGAGATTTTATTTCTTATGCATTTAATATATCCATTGCACGACTTGTATGAGATTTGGCAGTAAATACACGACGAAAAAATGTATGATAGCAAGTCACATGACAATAAATTACTATTATTTTTTGTACGTCAAACAGGTAATGGAAAATAAATTTGTCGTTTACAGTATAAAGAGGTAAGATATATGATTTCTACATTTCACATAATTATGTGTCCTGTTGTGTATAACTTCTAAACTCATTCATGTAGTAGCGACAGTACCAACCGATTAAAAAACTAAATGCAACAAAGTTTAAGCCTTGTTCTAGTTTCAGTCCTAATTGATCTAAAGAGATAAGTCTTGTTATAAACTCATCATAGATACCAGGACAAAATTTTATCATTACGCCAGACGCGCGTTTCGTCTACAAAAGACGCATCAGTAACGCTCGAATAAAAAATTGTTGAAAAGGCCAAATAAAGTACGAAGTTGAAGAGCATTGAGGACCATAAATTCCTAAAAGTTTTGCCAAATACAGCTAAGATAATCTATTCCTAAGGTAGAAATGCGTTAGTTTTTCAAAAATTCAAAGTTTTGTTAACAGTTAATTTATAATTATGAACATATCAATGATACTCAAGTCAACACAGAAGTGCTGACTTCTGGGCTGTTATATTATAGTTCGTTTCAGTGTGTGTTACATTTTAAAGTTGTGCTTTGTTGTGTCGAAGTTCTCTTATATATGATGTGTTTCCCTCAGTTTTAGGTTGTAACACGGATTTGGTTTTTTCTCAATCGATTTTTGAATTTGGAACAGCGGTTTACTATTGTGGCCTCTATTTGGGCCAAATTTCTTCTCACTGAAATCTAGACCAGTGTCTTTACTGTAACGTGTACACAGGGTAAGCGTTCCAAAATGTTCTATTTACATATTTTAGCAAGTAAACTTTATTCCTAAATAAACGTCAATGAACCACAACATATACAGCTGCTCTTTGCGGACAGAACCGAACAGAATGTCATAGAACTTTCACTGTTTTCCATTTTAACGCCTAAGGATTGTATGGGTGTTAAAAAATGAAGGTTATATTAGATAGGGACAACAATTTTTCTTTGCAACAGGTCAGCTACGGACCCCTCACAGAGTTTTTGCAAGGGTTCTTAACATGCAGAGAACTTGACACTATTTCTATTTCGGCCATCAAGTTCATTCTCGAATCTATATAAAATTAATTCAATACAACACACTTCTTAAATCTATAAAAAAAATCTGAACACTGTGTTTGTATACGCCTGTCAAAGTCTTGACGGGATGAATTATGGTAAACAAATGTCCGGCGTTTCTGTTAAAGTGTGTTATAATAAGAATCAATAAGTGTCCACACAGGAAAAAGAAAAAAAAGCGTCATTGCCCCATTTTCAAATTTTACCACCGATATTGATATACTCAATCAGTATCATGACTTCTGATTAAATAACAGCGAATTAACTGTGACTGGAAAAATCCATGAAATATCTCCAACATTGACAGATGGGAAAGTTGTGCAGCTTTTTAATGTGAGGGACTTCGAATGTACGACTCATCCGTCGAATCATAATAATGTGTCTTTTTTAAGTTCAAGAACAAACAGTTTGACGAAAATTATAGTTAAAGAACCAATATGGTAGAATTAAAGTTTTAAATGAACTATATGTAAAGACCATCATAAGAAACAACTACATGTATTTTAACTTTCATGAAATTTGTATAAGTTGTTCTTAAGTTACGATGCAAAATGTTTATGCCGGACAGACAGACGAAGGCCATGGCAGAAGCCGTGCCTTTGTTTAACTTGAATATGTATCACACAAATCCTTACTGTATTTAAAATTTCCATTGAAATCAAAAATTTAAAAGATAACACTCAAAGGCTATTCTAAGCAACAAAAAAACAGTTTCCGAAAAAAGTTTTATTTTTTTTTTTTTTTTTATTCGACGTCAATAAAATATTTCCGATCGGAGCTGAATATGAGGTCGGTCAGGTAACTGAAAACACACATATATTTAACTTCGCCTAACTCCTTGTCGAGGACTTGAACCTCGATTTATCACCAACGATGGATGAAATTGTCAATTATACTTGCAAGGATTGTGTATAGATTTCATTAGTGTTATCATATAATAGAAAATATGTCATAATTTAACTTTGAAATAATACTGAATCTCTTTCTTCTTGCAGACCTTCAATTGTATAAGAGTTTCCTTTGAAACCTGAATATAACAAGTCGTTTAGTTTTAATTTTCCTATTACGTTTTACAATTTTTCTAAAGTTGGAAGCTGCGAGTATTTTTCTCTCTCGGTTTTCCAAACTTTCCTTTCTCGCTTTTTTGCTGGTACTTTCAGTCCAATTTTTCATTTTTCTTTTCCACCTTCTGTCGGTAAGTCACCACTTTTCAGTCCATTGTGGGCGTTGATCCTTGTGGGGATTCCATCTTAAATTCCTTTTTACAGAATCTAGACAATTTACACAACTTTACATTGAGAAATGTCCTGGATGGTTAGTCCTAATCACCAATTTCAATGGATTAATCTGACACCATGTTACGTATGGATTAGTGAACAGACATGGTAAGTTCCAGATCTAGTTTTATTGTAACTACTAAATGACGTGTACATATATAACCTAACAAACAATCTTCTTATATGTATGAAAATAAATGTATCAAAAAAATAGTCTAAAAAAACAAAGTGTTTTCGAATTTATTCTTAAATATGGTAAAATTATCGATGTAGAAAATTGCCGATTTTAAGGTGACGTGAAGTCAAATTATCTACAAATATGACTGATTTATGATTACATGTTCCTAATGTAAGATTCATTTATTGTTGTTTGCTTTACGCCGCATTAGCACAAAAAGGCTATATCGCAGCGAGAGCTAATTCGAATTTTTTACAATTTAAAGCATATTTTTAAAATCAGACAAAAGGTCCTTCAATAAACTAAAATTCTAGACTAAAGCAAATTGATTATTTACAAATAAAAATCAACAGTAAGATAACGTGATAAAAATTAAAATCGATTTAAATATAATAACATTCTTACATTTTATAATAAATTCCAATTTCTTTTAAGAATAAAACAATATTTGCAAAAGGAACACTTAAATAAATCATACATACTAGTAT
The DNA here is from genome assembly GCA_017311375.1 of Mytilus coruscus. Lineage (NCBI taxonomy): Eukaryota > Metazoa > Mollusca > Bivalvia > Mytilida > Mytilidae > Mytilus > Mytilus coruscus. The sequence continues at coordinate 52,682,094 of CM029605.1, forward strand.
TATTGACATTGAAATGCTTCTTCCAAATATCAGCAAAGTCAATACAATTAATTAAAACATGTTTAATAGTATACTTGCAGTTGCAAGGTACACATTGTGGTTCATGTTCATTTTTTAAAAGATACTCGTGTGTTATTCTAGTATGACCAATACGACATCTAGAAATAACACACTGATCTTTTCTGCACATAAAATTATTGAAAGGTTTACCTAAATTAGGTTTTATTTCATGTAATTTATTATCATCTTGTTTACTCCATTCATTTTTCAAAATATTAAAAACGTATTCTCTAATATTAGATTGAAAATCGGTATATGGTACATTACAGTTAGATAAAGTGTCACCCAGGGCATTCTTTGCCTCAAGGTCTACAGCTGTGTTTCCATGGATTCCAACATGACTCGGCACCCATAGAAATATTATTTCTTTAAGAAGAATTTTTAAATTCCTCATTATATATAAAATTTTGAGAATTGTTGGGTTTTTAATTTTAGTATTATGTATAGCTTGTAAGCATGAAAGTGAATCAGAACATATAATAAATTTGGAATTATCTAAAGAAACAATAAATTTCAAAGCCCAAATTATTGCTTCTGCTTCAGCAGTAAAGATTGATGCATCAGATGGCAAACGGAGAGTTGCGGCTCTGTCTGCTAGATTCATACAGTAAGATTTTTTGGTTGATCCAATGAATTTATTGAATGCCCGGAAAAGCTGACCTGTTTTGAAATAGACAATAAGGTATAATGTTTAATTATTTTACTTAAAGAATTGGTACGGAGACAAGTGTGTCAAAATATGAATTAATTTTAATGTTTTGTATAATATTGCTCGAAACATTACTACCCATATCATACTGATGCTGGGAATTTCATGTACAGAATTGACATAAGATTCAAAATTTTGAAATGTAACTTGTTCATTGATGTTTTGTAAATACACAGGCATTACGGACTCACTATTCGGCAAATCCACTGAACTGGTATACATGGTAGTGTGTCATGGTGCATTCAATGTTGAAATTTGCATCTTGGGCGGTACTACATTATGATTTTTGGGACGGTGCAGCTGTCCTGTCATTCTCAGGAACTTAGGCTGTTCTCTTTTTTTTTTTTTTTTTTTTGTACTTCTTTTCCTTCGCCCCCAAGGGTGACTGGGGAATAGAAGTAAGTCACCATTGGTCTTCCTGCGACCGGCAGTAAAACCCTTGCTAAAGTGGGGCGTCCGTTTGGCTGTGCGGGATGTACAAATTTGCAGCCACGTCCGGTCAGAATGGGGACGTTAAATCCGATGCCTCGTGTAAAGAGAGTGCCACGCTCTTTGCACGCTAAGAACCCTGCAACAACTCTTTGAGGGTCCGTGGTGACCTGTTGCAAGGCTAAATTTCTGTCCCTATCCAATATACCCTCATTTCCCGTGGCAGTCTAAATTTCTCCGACCTTAATCCCGGAAGCCCCATTACAAAACCTACCTATTGTATTTATTGTTAACTTGTTCTCGTCCTGAATATGCATGAAATATTTGCCACTGTACGTTAAGCAACCAACAATCAATCAATCTTTTCCTTCGCGACAGTTTTTCCCCTCGGCATCACTTAAATCAATATAAATCCTTGAAGATAGCGTTTGCAAAATTTGTGATGTGGAGTGCAAGAACAGTTCGTTATATGTAGTGTAATAAATTTGGACATGCGCGTCTGCTTTGACCCGTTAATGAACTATTGCTGGTCTTCCTCTGTTTACGTGATTTAATAGTCGAGCCCTTTAAATAGAATTATTATGTAGACAGAACTGGCATAGGTAGGAAAGTCTAGGTTTGCTATCCAGGTGATTAAATCCAAATTGGAACTATGTAAGGCTACTGCCAAGACACCAGTTGTTTAATTCAGAAAAAAATCATTTTCCTGGTATAAACCACCCATCAATGTAGACATTAAACCAATGCTTGTACCAAATATCCAAGTATAATCAATACTTGTACCAAATATCCAAGTATAACCAATACTTGTACCAAATATCCAAGTATAACCAAGACTTGTTCCAAATATCCAAGTATTATATAAACACTCTGAATATACACGCCATAAAAGGCTATAATAAATACCAAAGACTGTAAAGTGGATAGTCGCACGACAACGCCGATGCTCTATATTTAATAAGTAATAAACATAATTCATACATATATCTACACATATAATATATAATACATCAGTATCAAACAAAACACTCTTCAAATATAAAGCTGAATAAACTTTAAACAGAAGTAAAATTTACCATGAAAATTCGACTGCTCAGATTGATGGTGTCGTGCTGAGTGATAACATAGGCAATAAAATACCGCGAAAATAATTTTGAAGCGGGAAAACCTAACGCCCTCTATGCTACATATGATGAAAACACCCAGGAGAAATTAATTTCATTCTAATGCACTGCCCGTTTAAACGAATGAAATTACAATTCTCCTGGTATAAACCATCCATCAATGTAGACATTAAACCAATACTTGTACCAAATATCTAAGTATAACAAAGACTTGGACCAAATATCCAAGTATAACAAAGACTTGTACCAAATATCCAACACTCTGAATATACACGCCATAAAAGGCTATAATAAATACCAAAGACTTTGTAAATTGGGTAGTCGCACGACAACGCCGATGCTACACCCAAACAACGGGAAGCTATTTGTTACTATATATGGAAAATTGTATAGTCCAAAATGTAAATAAAACAAAAAAGACATTCATTAAATTCCCAAATTCTGAGAAACGATCATACGTTCTGATAAATCGTCTTTCACATAGCCATTCTTTGAAGTGTACCACTTCCAACGTCCATGACATTTAAAAAGTCTAACTGGAACACCAAACCTTGCAGCGGCCGTAGAACCACAAGATCGTAAACTATGTAATCCATATGGTTTTGTATCGGGAACAAATAGAGAAGTGGCATCAATGAAAATTTCCCTCATTCTTATATAGCTTAAAGTCTTTTTGTTGAACGAAAAACAAATTCTCCTTTCACTTGTGACAAATTCCTGAATAAATACAAATTTGAATCAGATTGAATGCCACTCCATTGCATATATAATTCCAAACTTGGAATGGACGCAAAGTTGTGCCGTTCTTCACAATAATCAACCAGTTTCCATCTCTGTAAATATTCGTTTTTTCGATAAACATTGAAATGTGTGACCACTTGCAATTAATATCATAATAACCAAATTCAACAATTCTGATACACGCATAAAACCTGGATATCCCAATATACATCCCCCAAGGGTGACTGGGGAATAGAAGTATGGTCACCATTGGTCTTCCTCCGACCGGCGGTAAAACCCTCGTCAAAGTGGGGCGTCCGTTTGTCTGTGCGGGATGTACAAATTTGCAGCCACGTCCGGTCAGAATGGGGACGTTAAATCCGATGCCTCGTGTAAAGAGAGTGCCACGCTCTTTGCACGTTAAGAACCCTTGCAACAACTCTTTGAGGGGTCCGTAGGTGACCTGTTGCAAGGCTAAATTTCTGTCCCTATCCAATATACCCTCATTTCCAGTGGCAGTCTAAATTTCTCCGACCTCAATCCCAGACGCCTCTATTACAGAACCTACCTATTGTATTTATTGTTAATATGTTCTTGTCCTGAATATGCATGAAATATTTGCCACTGGACGTTAAACAACCAACAATCAATCAATCATTCCCAATATACATGCACAAATGGTATGTTGTGTAAAACGATTATATGCACAAAATAACGTATTATACATATCCTGTAATAGCTCAGGAGTTATCGGTTCTTCCTGATTTGTGAACCTAATTTCCTTTTAGCATCTTCAAAAACACATTTCACTAATTGAGAATCTTCACCAGTAATCGATTGATTGATTGATTGTTGGTTGCTTTACGTCCAGTGGCAAATATTTCATGCATATTCAGGACGAGAACAAATTAACAATAAATACAATAGGTAGGTTCTGTAATAGAGGTGTCCGGGATTAAGGTCGGAGAAATTTAGACTGCCACGGGAAATGAGGGTATATTGGATAGGGACAGAAATTTAGCCTTGCAACAGGCCACCTACGGACCCCTCAAAGAGTTGTTGCAAGGGTTCTTAACGTGCAAAGAGCGTGGCACTCTCTTTACACGAGACATCGGAGTTAACGTCCCCATTCTGACCGGACGTGGCTGCAAATTTGTACATCCCGCACAGCCAAACGGACGCCCCACTTTGGCGAGGGTTTTACTGCCGGTCGGAGGAAGACCAATGGTGACCATACTTATTCCCAAGTCACCCTTGGGGACACCAGTAATCGAGTGCGCCCCTTTATACTATAGTATGCATCACATACAGGACTAGAGGTAGCAGAAAAATTGTACCACAGAACAGAAATACCAAGCTATAAATAAGATTTTGTCTGTAAAATATCGACATCAGAAATGTGGTTGTCATTTCGCCCACTTTTTCATTGCAAAAATCCAAAGTAGTATTTCTTCACTATGTTGTCCGATTTACTATATGCTAACAAATCAGGAATAAAGCCTAATTGACTGTCACGATCATTTGGTAACTCTGCAATATCGTTTCTGAACACCTGGAAAAACATATTTAATAACATAATTTTAAATAAATATGTGGTTCCTTCCAAGTTTTCACCTAGTTCAACAATATACCATAGTAATACATAATATACCAATAAAATTTTAAAATGCAATATGCAAAAATGTCCCCAATACATGAAAACTACCACCAAGTTAATACTAATTGTTAATTTAATGTCTTCCGAAACTCCATTCTAAGAGCCAAGACCCTAAATGGTAAATCAATATACCAAAAACCGAGTTATTCCCTCACCAGGTAAACTAAATAGATTTGTTAGTAGGTAGGTGATGTAAACCCATCACCTGGTCAATAAATCTTATCTCCTTTGGGACATAAAAGCGGCCAGTAATACGCCGATCTCCACAAAGGTAAAATAACAGTACCATATGCCTTGCACTGCTGCATGTATACTTTCAATAAAAGGCAAACTGGGGGAACATACCACCCATTTATAACTTGCCAATTGACAGTCAACGCATCAATACCCATTGAATATGGTCGATTTAAGGAAGCATCTAAATGAATTATCCAAAAAGTGAAAAAAATTACTGAAAAATGTAAAATTTTCAATAAAGGTGTGGTTGGTTCAAGTTTACATCTAATACAACTGTCAGTACATCTCAGAAAAGTAATTGGAACAAATGACCGACTTAAAGTAATATCAAATACAATTATCAAAAAAGTAGTCAAATTTTCAATGAAATCAAGAAAAATTATCAATTAATCGATGGCAGGTTTGGTGTAACATTCTATACAATTATCTATAAAATATGGTCGAATAAAGGTTAAATCTAAATCAATTATCCAAAAAGTGGTAAAATTCACTGAAAAATTTTTTTTTTTTTCTTTAATAAATCTGTGGTTGGTTCAAATTAATTTCTAATACTATTGTGTGAAAATTTGTTGAATTCATTTTTAAATATTAAAGTAAAATAATCATTTAAGAAAGTGACAAGAAAGGTTAAGGCTTATAAAATTGTCTAGAAAAAATGACCAATTTAAGAAAATAACTAATAATTAATCTTAAAAGTGGTTCAATCTTGTGAAATGTAATACAATTATACAGAAGGAAAATGGCCGATTCAAGGTAAAATCTAAGAAAAATTATTTGGAACAAGTGACCGAATTGAGCTAACATCAAATACAATTATCAAAAAAGTAGTCAAATTTACAGTAAAATATAGAAAAATTATCAATAAACCGATGGCATGTTTGGTTTTACATTCTATACAATTATCTTTAAAATATGGTCGATTTAAGGCTACATCTAAATGAATTATCCAAAAAGTAGTAGAATTTACTGAAAAATGTTGAAAATTTTTCAATAAAGCTGTGAATGGTACAAGATTTTACATCTAATACAAATGTCAGTACATATAAGAAAATTATCTGGAACGAATGACCTACTTTAGGTAATATCAAATACATTTATTAATAAAGTTGTCAAATTTAAAGTAAAATTTAGAAAATTATCAATACACCGATGGCAGGTTTGATGTTACATTCTATACAACTATCTATGAAATATGGTCGATTTAAAGTTAAATCTAATAGTTATCTAAAAAGTAGTTAGATTTACTGAAAAAATTTGTAATTTTTTTAATAAAGCTGTGGTTGGTTTAAATTTACTTCTAATACAACTGTCAATACATATTAGAAAATTATCTTGATCAAATGACCGATTTAAGGTAACGTCAAATACAATTATCAGAAAAGTAGTCAAATTTACAGTAAAATGTGGAAAAAGTTTCAATACTACGATGGCAGGTTTGGTGTTAGATTCTATACAATTATCTATCAAATATGGTCAATTAAATGGTAACATCTAAAACAATTATCCAAAAGTGGTAAAATTTACTGAAAAATGTTGTAAATCTTCATTAAAGCTGTGGGATCACGTTTACATCAAATACAAATGTCAGTACATCTAAGAAAATTATCTGGAACAAATGACCGATTTAAAGTAATATCAAATACAATTATAAAAAAGTAGTCAAGTTTTCAGTGAAATGTAGAAAAATTATCAATTAACCGATGGCACGTTTGGTGTTAAATTCTTTACAATTATCTTTAAAATATGATCGATTTAAGGTAACATCTAAATAAATTATCTAAAAATAGGTAAAATTTACTGAAAAATGTTGTAAAATTTTCAATAAAGCTGTGGTTGATTCAAGTTTACATCTAATACAACTGTCAGTACATCTCAGAAAAGTATCTGCAACAAATGACCGACTTAAAGTAATATCAAATACAATTATCAAAAAAGTAGTCAAATGTTCAGTGAAATGAAGAAAAATGATCAATTAACCGATGGCAGGTTTGGTGTTACATTCTTTGCTATTATCTTTAACATATGGTCGATTTAAGGTAACATCTAAATAAATTATCTAAAAATTGGTAAAATTTACAGAAAAATGTAAAATTTTCAATAAAGCTGTGGTTGATTCAAGTTTACATCTAATACAACTGTCAGTACATCTCAGAAAAGTATCTGCAACAAATGACCGACTTAAAGTAATATGAAATACAATTATCAAAAAAGTAGTCAAATGTTCAGTGAAATGAAGAAAAATGATCAATTAACCGATGGCAGGTTTGGTGTAACATTCTATACAATTATATATAAAATATGGTCGATTTAAGGTTAAATCCAAATCAATTATCCAAAAAGTGGTAAAATTCACTGAAATTTTTTTCTTTAATAAAGCTGTGGTTGGCTCAAGTTAATTTCTAATATTATTGTGTGAAAATTTCTTGAATTCATTTTTAAATTTTAAAGTAAAATAATCATTTAAGAAAGTGACAAATTAAAGTTAACAGCTTATAAAATTGTCTAGAAAAAATGACCAATTTAAGGAAATAACTAATTAAAAGTGGTTCAATCTTGTAAAATGTAATACAATTATACAGAAGGAAAATGGCTGATTCAAGGTAAAATCTAAGAAAAATTATTTGGAACAAGTGACCGAATTGAGCTAACATCAAATACAATTATCAAAAAAGTAGTCAAATTTACAGTAAAATATATAGAAAAATTATCAATAAACCGATGGCATGTTTGGTTTTACATACTATACAATTATCTTTAAAATATGGTCGATTTAAGGCTACATCTAAATGAATTATCCAAAAGTAGTAGAATTTATTGAAAAATGTTGTAAAATTTTCAATAAAGCTGTGGTTGATTCAAGTTTACATCTAATAAAACTGTCAGTACATCTCAGAAAAGTATCTGCAACAAATGACCGACTTAAAGTAATATCAAATACAATTATCAAAAAAGTAGTCAAATTTTCAGTGAAATGAAGAAAAATGATCAATTAACCGATGGCAGGTTTGGTGTAACATTCTATACAATTATATATAAAATATGGTCGATTTAAGGTTAAATCTTAATCAATTATCCAAAAAGTGGTAAAATTCACTGAAAAATGTTTTTTTTTCTTCCTTTAATAAAGCTGTGGTTGGTTCAAGTTAATTTCTAATATTGTTGTGTGAAAATTTGTTGAATTCATTTTTAAATATTATAGAAAAATAATAATTTAAGAAAGTGACAAATTAAAGGTAACAGCTTATAAAATTGTCTAGAAAAAAAGACCAATTTAAGGAAATAACAAATAATTAATCTTAAAAGTGGTTCAATCTTGTGAAATGTAATACAATTATACAGAAGGAAAATGGCTGATTCAAGGTAAAATCTAAGAAAAATTATTTGGAACAAGTGACCGAATTGAGCTAACATCAAATACAATTATCAAAAAAGTAGTCAAATTTACAGTATAATATAGAAAAATTATCAATAAACCGATGGCATGTTTGGTTTTATATTCTATAGAATTATCTTTAAAATATGGTCGATTTAAGGCTACATCTTAATGAATTATCCAAGATGTAATAGAATTTACTGAAAAATGTTGAAAAATTTTCAATAAAGCTGTGAATGGTAAAAGATTTTACATCTAATACAAATGCAAGTACATAAAAGAAAATTATCTGGAACGAATGACCTACTTTAGGTAATATCAAATACATTTATTAATAAAGTTGTCAAATTTAAAGTAAAATTTAGAAAAAAATCAATACACCGATGGCAGGTTTGATGTTACATTTTATACAACTATCTATGAAATATGGGCGATTTAAAGTTAAATCTAATAGTTAACTAAAAAGTGGTTAAATTTACTGAAAAATTTTGTAATTTTTTTAATAAAGCTGTGGTTGGTTCAAATTTACTTCTAATACAACTGTCAATACATATTAGAAAATTATCTTGATCAAATGACCGATTTAAGGTAACGTCAAATACAATTATCAGAAAAGTAGTCAAATTTACAGTAAAATGTGGAAAAGTTTCAATACTACGAATGCAGGTTTGGGTGTAACATTCTATACAATTATCTATAAAATATGGTCGATTAAAGGTTAAATCTAAATCAATTATCGAAAAAGTGATAAAATTCACTGAAAAATGTGTTTTTTTTTTTTTTCTTTAATGAAGCTGTGGTTGGTTCAAGTTAATTTCTAATATTATTGTGTGAAAATTTGTTGAATTCATTTTTAAATATTAAAGTAAAATAATCATTTAAGAAAGTGACAAATTAAAGGTAACAGCTTATAAAATTGTCTAGAAAAAATGACCAATTTAAGGAAATAACTAATTAAAAGTGGTTCAATCTTGTAAAATGTAATACAATTATACAGAAGGAAAATGGCTGATTCAAGGTAAAATCTAAGAAAAATTATTTGGAACAAGTGACCGAATTGAGCTAACATCAAATACAATTATCAAAAAAGTAGTCAAATTTACAGTAAAATATATAGAAAAATTATCAATAAACCGATGGCATGTTTGGTTTTACATTCTATACAATTATCTTTAAAATATGGTCGATTTAAGGCTACATCTAAATGAATTATCCAAAAAGTAGTAGAATTTACTGAAAAATTTTCAATAAAGCTGTGAATGGTTCAAGATTTTACATCTTATACAAATGTCAGTACATATAAGAAAATTATCTGGAACGAATGACCTACTTTAGGTAATATCAAATACATTTATTAATAAAGTTGTCAAATTTAAAGTAAAATTTAGAAAATTATCAATACACCGATGGCAGGTTTGATGTTACATTCTATACAACTATCTATGAAATATGGGCGATTTAAAGTTAAATCTAATAGTTATCCAAAAAGTGGTTAAATTTACTGAAAAATTTTGTAATTTTTTTAATAAATCTGTGGTTGGTTCAAATTTACTTTTAATACAACTGTCAATACATATAAGAAAATTATCTTGATCAAATGACCGATTTAGGGTAACGTCAAATACAATTATCAGAAAAGTAGTCAAATTTACAGTAAAATGTGAAAAAGTTTCAATACTACGATGGCAGGTTTGGTGTTAGATTCTATACAATTATCTATCAAATATGGTCAATTAAATGGTAACATCTAAAACAATTATCCAAAAGTGGTAAAATTTACTGAAAAATGTTGTAAATCTTCATTAAAGCTGTGGTTTCCTTCACGTTTACATCAAATACAACTGTCAGTACATCTAAGAAAATTATCTGGAACAAATGACCGATTTAAAGTAATATCAAATACAATTATAAAAAAAGTAGTCAAGTTTTCAGTGAAATGTAGAAAAATTATCAATTAACCGATGGCAGGTTTGGTGTTACATTCTTTATAATTATCTTTAAAATATGGTCGATTTAAGGTAACATCTAAATAAATTATCTAAAAATTGGTAAAATTTACTGAAAAATGTTGTAAAATTTTCAATAAAGCTGTGGTTGATTCAAGTTTACATCTAATACAACTGTCAGTACATCTCAGAAAAGTATCTGCAACAAATGACCGACTTAAAGTAATATCAAATACAATTATCAAAAAAGTAGTCAAATTTTCAGTGAAATGAAGAAAAATGATCAATTAACCGATGGCAGGTTTGGTGTAACATTCTGTACAATTATCTATAAAATATGGTCGATTTAAGGTAACATCTAAATAAATTATCTAAAATTGGTAAAATTTACTGAAAATGTAAAATTTTCAATAAAGCTGTGGTTGATTCAAGTTTACATCTAATACAACTGTCAGTACATCTCAGAAAAGTATCTGCAACAAATGACCGACTTAAAGTAATATCAAATACAATTATCAAAAAAGTAGTCAAATTTTCAGTGAAATGAAGAAAAATAATCAATTAATCGATGGCAGGTTTGGTGTTACATTCTATACAATTATCTATAAAATATGGTCGATTTAAGGTTAAATCTAAATCAATTATCCAAAAAGTGGTAAAATTCACTGAATAATACTTTTTTTTTAATAAAGCTGTGGTTGGTTCAAGTTAATTACTAATATGATTATGTGAAAATTTGTTGAATTCATTTTTAAATATTATAGTAAAATAATCAATCAAAAGAGTGACAAATTAAAGGTTAAGGCTTATAAAATTATCTAGAAAAAATGACCAATTTAAGGAAACATCAAATAATTAATCTTAAAAGTGGTTCAATCTTGTGAAATGTAATACAATTATACAGAAGGAAAATGGCCGATTTAAGGTAAAATCTAAGAAAAATTATTTGGAACTAGTGACAGGTTTGGTGTTACATGCTATACAATTATCTATAAGATATGGACGAATTAAGGTAAAATCTAATTCAATTATCCAAAAAGTGGTAAAATTCACTGAAAAATGTATTTTTTTAATGAATCTGTGGTTGGTTCAAGCCAATTTCTAATATAATGTGTGTAAAAATTTGTTAAACTCATTTTTAAATATTGTAAAATAATCAATTAAGAAAGTGACAAATTAAAGGTTACAGCTTATAAAATTATCTAGAAAAAATGACCAATTTAAAGAAATATTTAAAAATTAATCTTAAAACTGCTTGAATCTTGTGAAATGTAATACAATTATCAATAAGAAAGTGACCGATTTAAGGTAACATCTAACAAAATTATTTGGAACAAGTGACCGAATTAAGGAAACATCAAATACAATTATCAAAAAAGTAGTATAGTTTACAGTAAAATGTAGAAAAATTATCAATACACAAATGGCAGGTTTGTTTTTACATTCTTTACAATTATCTTTAAAATGTGGTCGATTTAAGGAAGCATTTAAATGATTTATCCAAAAAGTGATAAAGTTTACTGAAAAATGTAAGATTTTCAATAAAGCTGTGGTTGGTTCGAATTTACTTCCAATACAACTGTCAATACATATTAGAAAATTATCTTGATCAAATGACCGATTTAAGGTAACATCAAATACAATAACCAGAAAAGTAGTCAAATTTTCAGTGAAATGAAGAAAAATTATCAATTAACCGATGTCAGGTTTGGTGTAACATTCCACACAATTATCTATAAAATATGGTCGATTTAAGGTTAAATCTTAATCAATTATCCAAAAGTGGTAAAATTCACTGAAAAATGTTTTTTTCTTTTAATAAAGCTGTGATTGGTTTAAGTTAATTTCTAATATAATTGTGTTGAATTCATTTCTAAATATTATAGTAAAATAATCATTTAAAAAGTGACAATTAAAGGTTACAGCTTATAAAATAATCTAGAAAATGATCAATTTAAGGAAATAACTAAAATTAATCTTAAAAGATGTTCAATCTTGTGAAATGTAATACAATTATACAGAAGGAAAATGGCCGATTAAAGGTAAAATCTAAGAAAAATTATTTGGAACAAGTGATCGAATTAAGGTAACATCAAATACAATTATCAAAAAGTAGTCAAATTTACAGTAAAATATGTAGAAAATTATCAATAAACCGATGGCATGTTTGGTTTTACATACTATACAATTATCTTTAAAATATGGTCGATTTAAGGCTACATCTAAATGAATTATCCAAAAGTAGTAGAATTTATTGAAAATGTAAAATTTTCAATAAAGCTGTGGTTGATTCAAGTTTACATCTAATACAACTGTCAGTACATCTCAGAAAAGTATCTGCAACAAATGACCGACTTAAAGTAATATCAAATACAATTATCAAAAAAGTAGTCAAATTTTCAGTGAAATGAAGAAAAATGATCAATTAACCGATGGCAGGTTTGGTGTAACATTCTATACAATTATATATAAAATATGGTCGATTTAAGGTTAAATCTTAATCAATTATCCAAAAAGTGGTAAAATTCACTGAAAAATGTTTTTTTTTCTTTAATAAAGCTGTGGTTGGTTCAAGTTAATTTCTAATATTATTGTGTGAAAATTTGTTGAATTCATTTTTAAATATTATAGAAAAATAATAATTTAAGAAAGTGACAAATTAAAGGTAACAGCTTATAAAATTGTCTAGAAAAAAGACCAATTTAAGGAAATAACTAATAATTAATCTTAAAAGTGGTTCAATCTTGTGAAATGTAATACAATTATACAGAAGGAAAATGGCCGATTCAAGGTAAAATCGAAGAAAATTATTTGGAACAAGTGACCGAATTGAGCTAACATCAAATACAATTATCAAAAAAGTAGTCACATTTACAGTAAAATATAGAAAAATTATCAATAAACCGATGGCATGTTTGGTTTTACATTCTATACAATTATCTTTAAAATATGGTCGATTTAAGGCTACATCTAAATGAATTATCCAAAAAGTAGTAGAATTTACTGAAAAATGTTGAAAATTTTTCAATAAAGCTGTGAATGGTACAAGATTTTACATCTAATACAAATGTCAGTACATATAAGAAAATTATCTGGAACGAATGACCTACTTTAGGTAATATCAAATACATTTATTAATAAAGTTGTCAAATTTAAAGTAAAATTTAGTAAAAAATCAATACACCGATGGCAGGTTTGATGTTACATTCTATACAACTATCTATGAAATATGGGCGATTTAAAGTTAAATCTAATAGTTATCTAAAAAGTGGTTAAATTTACTGAAAAATTTTGTAATTTTTTAATAAAGCTGTGGTTGGTTCAAATTTACTTCTAATACAACTGTCAATACATATTAGAAAATTATCTTGATCAAATGACCGATTTAAGGTAACGTCAAATGCAATTATCAGAAAAGAAGTCAAATTTACAGTAAAATGTGGAAAAAGTTTCAATACTACGATGGCAGGTTTGGTGTAACATTTTATACAATTATCTATAAAATATGGTCGGTTAAATCTAAACCAATTATCCAAAAAGTGGTAAAATTCACTGAAAATGTTTTTTTTTTTTTTCTTTAATAAAGCTGTGGTTGGTTCAAGTTAATTTCTAATATTATTGTGTGAAAATTTGTTGAATTCATTTTTAAATTTTAAAGTAAAATAATCATTTAAGAAAGTGACAAATTAAAGGTAACAGCTTATAAAATTGTCTAGAAAAAATGACCAATTTAACGAAATAACTAATTAAAAGTGGTTCAATCTTGTAAAACGTAATACAATTATACAGAAGGAAAATGGCTGATTCAAGGTAAAATCTAAGAAAAATTATTTGGAACAAGTGACCGAATTGAGCTAACATCAAATACAATTATCAAAAAAGTAGTCAAATTTACAGTAAAATATATAGAAAAATTATCAATAAACCGATGGCATGTTTGGTTTTACATTCTATACAATTATCTTTAAAATATGGTCGATTTAAGGCTACATCTAAATGAATTATCCAAAAAGTAGTAGAATTTACTGAAAAATTTTCAATAAAGCTGTGAATGGTTCAAGATTTTACATCTTATACAAATGTCAGTACATATAAGAAAATTATCTGGAACGAATGACCTACTTTAGGTAATATCAAATACATTTATTAATAAAGTTGTCAAATTTAAAGTAAAATTTAGAAAATTATCAATACACCGATGGCAGGTTTGATGTTACATTCTATACAACTGTCTATGAAATATGGGCGATTTAAAGTTAAATATAATAGTTATCCAAAAGTGGTTAAATTAACTGTAATTTTGTAATTTTTTTAATAAATCTGTGGTTGGTTCAAATTTACTTTTAATACAACTGTCAATACATATAAGAAAATTATCTTGATCAAATGACCGATTTAGGGTAACGTCAAATACAATTATCAGAAAAGTAGTCAAATTTACAGTAAAATGTGAAAAAGTTTCAATACTACGATGGCAGGTTTGGTGTTAGATTCTATACAATTATCTATCAAATATGGTCAATTAAATGGTAACATCTAAAACAATTATCCAAAAGTGGTAAAATTTACTGAAAAATGTTGTAAATCTTCATTAAAGCTGTGGTTTCCTTCACGTTTACATCAAATACAACTGTCAGTACATCTAAGAAAATTATCTGGAACAAATGACCGATTTAAAGTAATATCAAATACAATTATAAAAAAAGTAGTCAAGTTTTCAGTGAAATGTAGAAAAATTATCAATTAACCGATGGCAGGTTTGGTGTTAAATTCTTTATAATTATCTTTAAAATATGATCGATTTAAGGTAACATCTAAATAAATTATCTGAAAATTGGTAAAATTTACTGAAAAATGTTGTAAAATTTTCAATAAAGCTGTGGTTGATTCAAGTTTACATCTAATACAACTGTCAGTACATCTCAGAAAAGTATCTGCAACAAATGACCGACTTAAAGTAATATCAAATACAATTATCAAAAAAGTAGTCAAATTTTCAGTGAAATGAAGAAAAATGATCAATTAACCGATGGCAGGTTTGGTGTAACATTCTGTACAATTATCTATAAAATATGGTCGATTTAAGGTAACATCTAAATAAATTATCTAAAAATTGGTAAAATTTACTGAAAAATGTAAAATTTTCAATAAAGCTGTGGTTGATTCAAGTTTACATCTAATACAACTGTCAGTACATCTCAGAAAAGTATCTGCAACAAATGACCGACTTAAAGTAATATGAAATACAATTATCAAAAAAGTAGTCAAATTTTCAGTGAAATGAAGAAAAATAATCAATTAATCGATGGCAGGTTTGGTGTTACATTCTATACAATTATCTATAAAATATGGTCGATTTAAGGTTAAATCTAAATCAATTATCCAAAAAGTGGTAAAATTCACTGAATAATACTTTTTTAATAAAGCTGTGGTTGGTTCAAGTTAATTACTAATATGATTATGTGAAAATTTGTTGAATTCATTTTTAATATTATAGTAAAATAATCAATTAAAAGAGTGACAATTTAAAGGTTAAGGCTTATAAAATTATCTAGAAAAAATGACCAATTTAAGGAAACATCAAATAATTAATCTTAAAAGTGGTTCAATCTTGTGAAATGTAATACAATTATACAGAAGGAAAATGGCCGATTTAAGGTAAAATCTAAGAAAAATTATTTGGAACTAGTGACAGGTTTGATGTTACATGCTATACAATTATCTATAAGATATGGACGAATTAAGGTAAAATCTAATTCAATTATCCAAAAAGTGGTAAAATTCACTGAAAAATGTATATTTTTTAATGAATCTGTGGTTGGTTCAAGCCAATTTCTAATATAATGTGTGTAAAAATTTGTTAAACTCATTTTTAAATATTGTAAAATAATCAATTAAGAAAGTGACAAATTAAAGGTTACAGCTTATAAAATTATCTAGAAAAATGACCAATTTAAAAAATATTTAAAATTAATCTTAAAACTGCTTGAATCTTGTGAAATGTAATACAATTATCAATAAGAAAGTGACCGATTTAAGGTAACATCTAAGAAAATTATTTGGAACAAGTGACCGAATTAAGGTAACATCAAATACAGTTATCAAAAAAGTAGTATAGTTTACAGTAAAATGTAGAAAAATTATCAATACACAAATGGCAGGTTTGTTTTTACATTCTTTACAATTATCTTTAAAATGTGGTCGATTTAAGGAAGCATTTAAATGATTTATCCAAAAAGTGATAAAGTTTACTGAAAAATGTAAGATTTTCAATAAAGCTGTGGTTGGTTCGAATTTACTTCCAATACAACTGTCAATACATATTAGAAAATTATCTTGATCAAATGACCGATTTAAGGTAACATCAAATACAATAACCAGAAAAGTAGTCAAATTTTCAGTGAAATGAAGAAAAATTATCAATTAACCGATGTCAGGTTTGGTGTAACATTCCACACAATTATCTATAAAATATGGTCGATTTAAGGTTAAATCTTAATCAATTATCCAAAAAGTGGTAAAATTCACTGAAAAATGTTTTTTTTCTTTTAATAAAGCTGCGGTTGGTTTAAGTTAATTTCTAATATAATTGTGTTGAATTCATTTCTAAATATTATAGTAAAATAATCATTTAAAAAAGTGACAATTAAAAGGTTACAGCTTATAAAATAATCTAGAGAAAATGATCAATTTAAGGAAATAACTAATAATTAATCTTAAAAGTGGTTCAATCTTGTGAAATGTAATACAATTATACAGAAGGAAAATGGCCGATTAAAGGTAAAATCTAAGAAAAATTATTTGGAACAAGTGACCGAATTAAGGTAACATCAAATACAATTATCAAAAAAGTAGTCAAATTTACAGTAAAATGTGGAAAAAATTTCAATAGTACGATGGCAGGTTTGGTGTTACATTCTTTACAATTATCTATCAAATATGGTCAGTTTAAGGTTACATCTAAAACAATTATCCAAAAGTGGTAAAATTTACTGAAAAATGTTGTAAATTTTCACTAAAGCTGTGGTTTCTTCACGTTTACATCTAATACAACTGTCAGTACATCTAAGAAAATTATCTGGAACACATGACCGATTTAAAGTAACATCAGATACAATTATCAAAAAAGTAATCAAGTTTTCAGTGAAATGAAGAAAAATTATCAATTAACCGATGGCAGGTTTGGTGTAACATTCTATACAATTATCTATAAAATATGGTCGATTTAAGGTTAAATCTAAATCAATTATCCAAAAAGTGATAAAATTCACTGAAAATTTTTTTTTTTTTTTTTAATAAAGCTGTGGTTGGTTCAAGTTAATTACTAATATAATTGTGTGAAAATTTGTTGAATTCATTTTTAAATATTATAGTAAAATAATCAATCAAAAGAGTGACAAAGTAAAGGTTAAGGCTTATAAAATTATCTAGAAAAAATGACCTATTTAAGGATTTATTTAATAATTAATCATAAAAGTGGTTCAATCTTGTGAAATGTAATACAATTATACAGCGCAGCACAGTTAAGGTTCATATTGGTTAAAATGCACAATTTTGCCAGAAAAAAACAATGATTTCATACGGTGTAATAAATCTTAGTATTTGGTGTAAAACACTAGAACAATTTTAATAATTTAATAAAACCAATCTCAAATTGTAACTTTAGACTTGGCCGAGGTGCTAAAAATAGTGTGAAACTGGTCACGTGACCATAAATACATTATTTTACTTTCGTTTTAAAAAAGTCAAAAGTGCAAGTTGAAGATGAGCATGTACCTATCTCAACAAGAACGTTACAAATAGATTTTAGGTCCGTGTACTCGAAAAGTGCTGCTGCTTAATGATTACCTTGATAATAAATCCAAATGAGGTGTTTATTCAGCACATACTGCTCTCCTTAATGACAAAGTTTTTTTCAGGGCATTCTAAAATAAAACAGAGGCGATTGAACTGTAAGCAGCAGCAGTTTTTGCAAATTACAAAACCTGACAAGGATATCCCGCACCTATTTGTTGGAAATGAAAGAATTCTTCAACTTGCACTTTTGATTTACTTTCAACAAACTTTTATCAACTGTTTATTGTTTACATTTCAGACGGCGAAAAAGCGTAGTGCTGACCAGGAATACAGACTCTCAATCCGGATTCACAACATTGCTATTCCCAAAACTTTTTATGGCGGCAAAGTTCAAGTTTCACAATATAAAGCGTTTTATTTATTTATCAAAGTCAATAATATTGTAATTCTTTTTTAAATTTTGTAAATAATTTGTAATTTTGCATAAAAATATCAATTAAGTATTTTTTTTATTGTAAATGATGTGGTTTCCTAGCAGGTTCCATTATTTGTTCCAGGGTAGACTGTGCGTCTGTATATTTTGAAACATAGAAGGCTGGAATAAATTTTATTTCTGAAGACAAACTAACCTTAAACTGGAACAAATATCTGCCAACACATAAGAAATATAAATTTTTCGACTTTTGCTTTAATTTTCCAAACCAAAAAACCCAGCACCCCTACAACCATACATCCACAGATCAAGAACCCAACATGGACACCTTCAAGAAAGCAATGCTCAAACAAAATCGACCATCATCTCATACTTAGTGTTATATCCACATTCATTTTGACATGTGTACTTGAGGCTTATACTCCATTTTTTTATTTTACCGTAGACATATGGTATCGATCAATTTATAATACTATTCAAAGTATTAAATATATATCCGAAGTTTTCTAGGAAAGAAATGATGTACCAAATTTGATTCAATTGTATAAAAGGTACACAATATCTTTATTTCAGGTAGCTCATATGTTATCATCTTAATCAAAGTATGTATTTTGCACAATATTGTCCCATGTACATTGTAAATACTCCATATCCTTTTATATTCTGTGCAATACACACTTTTAAAGTCTTTCTTTCTTACACCAAACATACGAGTAACGAGATTCACAAACTAACGTGTCAGGTCTGAATTTTTTGGTAATTTTCATCAAGTCTAATATGGTTTTATAGTCATAGCAGACTGTCCATGTCTTTATTTCTATCAATTATGGTGCAATTTGGTTATTACTGTTAAATGTAAAAAGTGATATTTATGGCTGTGGTTCAACTCTCCTTCTATAAAGACCAAGAGTCATTACTGAATGCCATTATAGGCTACAATACGTCCTGCAACAATGAGCATCTATTTTATTCTATGAAGATGATGTGTGATGACAGTATGTCAATGAGTCTAAAGCCAAATGTCGTTGATGTATGCAAATATAGGTCACAATAAGGCCTTTAACAATGAGCTGTGGCTTTCATTGCATAGAAAGCCTTAAAAGGCCAACAATTTTCATATTTAACTTCTAGCAAGTAATCAACACTGATATATTTGGGTTTTATCCTTTATAACAGGATAATTCAACTAAAACTCAAAATTATAAAAAAAAGTTTTAATAAAAACAAATATCCAACAGCAATGGATTGGACTTTATTTCAATTGCAACACATCCATACACATGATAGTTTAATTAACTATATATAAAACAGATAATTTGTAGATATCTTAAATCTCATACATGCTATTCGAAATAGTAGTGACTTGCCACTGGACATTCAACAACCACCAGTCCATCAAATTAAAAAAATATAAAGATTTTAAAATGAACAAAACTTTTAACTATGTATCATACACCTCAATTGAAATTAATTTGGTTGCTAATTTTCATAAATTTTTGAAAACATTTACTTTGACCCTTTTTCAATTGCTTCACATGAATTACTGTAACATAATAAGTTGAACAAGTCTAATATCACAGAGAGCACTCTTTTGTTACAAAAGAAATCTTAAATATCATAATTGCTTTTAACAAAAGTAGTTCATCCAAATGAAAAAAAAAAAAAAAAAACACTCAAAAATCTTGTTGATCGTGAATTGAATGTGAATTGAATATGCTCGGCAATTATAAATATCTAAAATATTATTCAGAATAATCCTTAAAGTGTATAACATCTCCAGCTATCTAGAAAAAAAACTCCACCTTTGTCAAGTTAATGTTTCATTAACTTGGCAATGTAAATACTTCAACTCAATTTTAATAAACTATTAACACAGATATGTCTCGCCTAATTGTAATTTTGATTATACAAATGTTGAAATTAAAATAGAAATACTTTAATATGCAAGTTATGCAAACATTCAAAGTCAATGAACTATGTATGACTGAAGGTACAGGGTTTAAACAATCTCCATGAAATTAAAATGGGCCAATACTAATAAAACTGTATACCAAAAACCACTGAAATCTTACAAGTATTTCCCATCAAACAAACCTAAACACAAACATTAACATGTAAACTATGTTAAAAGTTTTAAAGTCCATGAACCATAATGAAAGTGAGGGGTTATATAATCTCCATGGAAATGAAACTTGCAAATGCCAATACATTAGTTTATCAAATATCATTGAATTAACATAAGTGGTTCATCTTAAACTGACCTTATCTCGAACTAAACATGTAAACGAAGCAAAAGTTTTAAATCAGTAGACTATGGCTGAGTGTGTGGAGTCAAAAATCTCCATGGAAATGAGATATGCCAATGATTATACAACTGCATACCATTTAGCATTGACCAACTATCAGTGGTTCACCATAAAATGACCTAATCACAAACTAATACATGTAAACTATTAAGCAAAAGTTTTAAAGTTAATAGACAATGATTGATGGGGTGGGGCCAAATAATCTCCATGGTAATGAGATGTGCCAATGTTAATACAACTGCATACCAAATATCATTGACCTACCACTAGTGTTTCACCATAAACTAGACCTAATCACAAACTCATACATTGTTGACACCAAAGCCAGAAACAGCATACCTATGTCTTGGTTTTTGACTCAGTCAAGGCGAGACAAAAACCAAGTCAAGTTTGTTATTTAAATCATCATCAGAGAAAGGTTTTTTCTTCTTTCTATTATCAGGAAAGTCCGACCATTATACTACGAAGACTAATTAACTTGTTTGAAAATAAAAATGTTGCCTCTCAAATCAATATAACTAAAAACATGTTAAAAAGAAAAAAAAAAGAAAAAAATTATTACATTGGTAGCAATAAATTACATTGATTTCCCAGTCAAATAAAAACCGATAATTTCACATGTGAAATAAACGTGGTTATTTCACTCTCTGACGTCATACAACAATAGGCGTTGTCAAGACGTCGATAACGTCGGATCAAAACAAATTGTGAATGCGTAGAAAAAAGGTATAGTTCCTTACATTTTCTACATTAATTTCATTAAAAAAGCCATTTGCCAATGTAATAAAAAGAATAACTAATCAAAGAATTCAAATATCGAAAAATATTCAACTCGTGACCGAACAACACTGATAATTAACTCATGCCCTACGCGCATTCGTGAATTAATGTGTTGTTCGGTCACTCGTTGAATATTTTTCTCTATTTGAATTCTTCGATTAGTTATTCTATAAATAATTTCCTAAAGTTTACATTCTAAAGATAATCTGCATCAAGGAATTTTATAATTGATTATAGAATATATTTTCCAAAAAGAGAATAAATAACAACAATGAATTGTATTGTACTTCATTTGCTACACACCAATTCTAAAACATTTCCCCATATCTAAGCCTCATCCATAAATTTTTGTAATGTCTAGTCAATTCACCATTGTTTGTTGTCTTATGTGGAGTGAGGCAAAATGAATGCATGTTAAAAGCAAAGTATCAAAAAATTCAAAGAAAGTTCATTATTCCTATATAAATAAAATCTTAAATTTATAAAAAGGAAAAGGGAGCCCATGTCAATAGATATAAACAATTCACAAAAGTTGTATGTAAATTGGTTTTTGAGTTAATGTCCAACCTATATATGCATGTTGACAACGGACGGACAGATGTATACCATTAAACGTCCCGTAAACAGGCTATATTTTAGAAATAATTATATTCACAATAACATACAAAATTTATACAATATTGCTTTTACAGCTCTTTTCAAAATGTTAGCAAAACAAAAGTTTGGTTGCCTTGCTTTCTTTATTTAATATTAGTAGGCGGAGTAATACCGGTGTATTGGTAATTTTGAATATTTGATAATGTCCAACCAAATTTAAATATACAAATACAATTTAAAATCCTCTTTTTATGTTGTTTACAAATGTCAATCTTAATTACAATGCTTTGGCAAACATTGATACAACAAAGCAAGCAAGCCAAACAAACCTTGGTCTTGCTAGCATTATGGAAAGAGCTGTAAATTGATAAACATGTGTTTGTGTGTTTCAAAAAATATGCAATTTTAACTTTATAACTATTTTTATCATTATTTCAATCATTCTGAAGTGCACAAGATGTTTTGATCTTTACATATGTCATCTGACACTTGTCAGAGGCAGGGATTTTTGAAGTTATGGCAATTTTAAGCCAAAATGACAAGTTGGTTCTTTTAAACCAAGAACATTACAGCAGTTTCCAAAATTGGCTGTAAGGATTATGGTGGGTCTTCTTTTGCAACCTTACCATCAATAATTAACAAATTTTAATTCAGAATGTCATTTTCAAAGATTTTGAAGAAAATGCAACCACCCACATACATTTACAATATTAATAATTTAGAGCCTTCCATTATCCCAAACAAAATTTTGAACAGCTATAAGAATGGAGATATCTGAAAAACAAAATGTTATTCCCACAAAAACTTTACTACCTAAATTTGAATAGCTCTGCTATTGAGGACTAGGTAAAACTACATTTTGACAATAAAACCAGTTTTACATTGTCAAATGCTACATATACAATTGGTCATATTGTATGTGATAAGATTGAGGAAGATATGTGATCAGTTTCAACACACAAACACATGTTAATTATGAATTTAATCACTTATATATAAATTATCAAAATGCTGGAAGTGATTTCTCTGATTTCTGTGTTAATTTGTTTAAAATGAATATAAAGCCACATGTGGCAACTTTTCGATTTTAGTTATTTTAAGTTTCAAAAGATTTTTTTCATCAGAGAAAGCACAGCCATTAACAATTTAAGTTATAGGTTATTAGCCTCAAGTATACATGTTTTAATCTTAAGACAATTTTTTTAGATTGTAAATAAAAATGAACATCTGCAATTTTGTGAAAACAATCATAACAAGGGCAACTAAAGACCTATCTACAATAGAAGCGCACCGAGAAAATAAAGAAAACAAACATGCTCCAAGATACACAAATCATCTCAGTATCATGGAAAGATATAAGAATTATTAAAACTTTATGTCTAAATATCCAAAAATGAATATAGATTTCAAAGACTTTGGCATTAAGCTGAAGAGACTTCAGAAATACGTCACCGATAAAAAATACTGGCAAAATAGTAATAAGGATGGACAACAAAACAAATTTGTGGACTATTTCTCACTTAAGAATTGGGAAAAGCTGTCCAATGAAGAAAAAAACCATACTTTAGAAGACTGCAAAAGATGCAACACCACACATATTTTATATTCATCTCTATATTTGTCGTCATCCAGTGATGCAAACAATCTACACACTTTGTGCAATGCTGCAACAGATTCAGTACTGTCAATAACATCTCCACAAAGCCATTCTAAAACAACTAAAGGTCTAAAAACTGTTCAAAACTTGGTCAAAATTATCCAGCCAATTGTTGAGGACAAACTTAAAATGAAATTTCAGAACCAGGTCAAGGTGTCTCTTTCACCAATGAAATCACCTCAAGAAAAAAAAAAAGAATTTGAAAAAAATCTAAAAGAAACCAGGAACTCCATAGAAGTTTCCCTATCGTCATCTGGAGAGGACGTATCTTCTTTTCTTTCGTCTGGGAAGTCATTCAACCAGCATACCAGGGATCGTATGGCCACTAGTTTTGAAAACAAAACACATGCAAGAGAGAGAGTTCTTACTCAACTACAAAAAGAACAACTTGGAAAAATGCCAAAAAAACATCATGGTAATTTTTGAACTATGAATTTGACAAAAAAATCATAAATGAAATACAGGAAAAGCCTGAAGGCAGCTATGTTAACTGGTCCTTACTAGCTAGAAGATATAACTTAAAAATCAATGGCAAAGTTCCTCAAAATGCAGGCCAGGTTTTGAAGGCATATACACTTGACATAGGGATCAATATCTCAAAATTCAAAAGCAATTCACATATAGCAAGTAATGAATACACCAGGCGTATAAGAAGGGCAAGGAACTCTATTATTTACAAAAAATTGAGAGTATCAGTACCAGCTGTAAGATCTGCCAAAAAATTAAAGAGTGATATTGACAACCAAAAAAAATCTGGAGAAATTGATATCGGAGAACCTATAGCTCCTAAAACCATCATCAAAACTAATATTACAAATTCTGGTACATTAACTGAGGAAAAACAGGTCATCTACAGTAGAAAAATATGGTCACTTTAAGGTTACATCTAAATCAATTATCCAAAAATTTACTTATACAATTTTCTGAAAAAATGGTCGATTTTATAAAATATCTTATAATTAATCTTAAAAGTGGTTGAGTTTTGTAAAATGTAATACAATTATCAATAAAAATGGCCGAAAGAGGTAACATCTAAGAAAATTATTTTGATCAAATGACCGATTTAAGGTAACATCAAATACAATTATCAAAAAGTAGTCAAAATTTACAGTAAAATTTGGAGCAATTCTCAGCAAACCGATGGCAGACTTGGTGTTACGTTCTATACAATTATCTATAAAATATGGTCAATTTAAGGTAACATCTAAAACAATTATCCAAAAGTGGTAAAATTAACTGAAAATGTTGTTGAATTTCATTGAAGCTGTGGTTGGTTCGTGTTTACATCTAATACATCTGTAAGTACATCTGAGCAAGTTATCTGGGACAAATGACCGATTTAAGGTAACATCAAATACAATTATAAAAAAGTAGTCAAATTTACAGTGAAATGTAGAAAAATATCAATAAACTGATGGCAGATTTGGTGTTATATTCTATATAATTATCTATAAAATATGATCGATTTTAAATTTCATTTAATACAATTATCCAAAAGTAGTCAAATTTGCAGTAAAATGGGGATTATCAGCACATCGATGGCAAACTTGATGTTACAATCTATACAATTATCTATACAAAAGGTCAATTTAAGGTTACATCGAAAACAATTATCCAAAAGTGGTAAAATTTGCAGAAAAATGTTGTAGAATTTTCACTTAAGCTGTGGTTGGTTCGTGTTTACATCTTATACAACTGTCAGTACATCTAAGAAAATTATCTTGATCAAATGACCGATTTAAGGTTACATAAAATACAGTTATCAAAAAAGTAGTCAAATTTACAGTGAAATGTAGAAAATTGTCAATAAACTGATGGCAAGTTTGCTTTTTCATTCTGTACTAGTATCTATAAAATATGGTCGATTTAAGGTTACATCTGAAACATTTATCCAAGAATCGTAAAATGTACTGAATAATATAAAATTTTCAAAATAGCTTTGGTTCCTTCAAGTTTACTTCTTATACAACTGTGTGTACAATTTTGATGAATCCATTTTGTAATGTAGTAAAATGATCAATTAAGAAAGTAACCAATTAAAAATAACAACTTATAAAATTTTCTGAAAAATGGCCGATCTTATAAAATATCTTATAATTAATCTTTAAAATGGTTGGGTCTTGTGAAATGTAATACACTATCAATAAACAATGGCCGATTAAAGGTAGCATCAAATTCAATTATCGAAAAAGTAGTCAAATTTAAAGTAAAATGTGAAAAAAATATCAATACACCGATGGCAGGTTTGGTGTTACATTCTATACAATTATCCATAAAATATGGTCAATTTAAGGTAACATTTAAAACAATCATCCAAAAATGGTAAAATTACTAAAATATGTTGTAGAATTTTCAACAAAGCTGTGGTTGGTTCATGTTTAATCTAGTACAACTGTCGGTACATCTAAGAAAATTATCTGGAACAAATGACCGATTTAAGGTTATAACAAATACAATTATCAAAAAGTGGTCACATTTACAGTGAAATGTAGAAAATTACTTATAAACCTATGGCAGGTTTGGTGTTACATTCTATCAAATTATCTATAAAATATGATTGATTAAAGGTTTAATCTATTACGATTATCCAAAAGTGGTTAAATCAGCTGAAAATGTAAAATTTTCAACAAAGCTGTGGTTCGTTCATGTTTAATCTAATACAACTGTCAGAATATCTCAGAAAATTAACTGTCACAAATGACCGATTTAAGGTTATATCAAATACAATTATCAAAAAAGTGGTCGCATCTACAGTAAAATGTAGAAAAATTATCAATAAACCGATGGCAGGTTTCGTGTTACATTCGTTACATTCTATAAAATATGGTCACTTTAAGGTTACATCTAAATCAATTACTCAAAAATTACTTATACAATTTTCTGAAAAATGGTCGATTTTATAAAATATCTTATAATTAATCTTAAAAGTGGTTGAGTTTTGTGAAATGTAATACAATTATCAATAAAAATGGCCGAAAGAGGTAACATCTAAGAAAATTATTTTGATCAAATCACCGATTTAAGGTAACATCAAATACAATTATCAAAAAAGTAGTCAAAAATTTACAGTAAAATTTGGAGCAATTCTCAGCAAACCGATGGCAGACTTGGTGTTACGTTCTATACAATTATCTATAAAATATGGTCAATTTAAGGTAACATCTAAAACAATTATCCAAAAAGTGGTAAAATTAACTGAAAATGTTGTTGAATTTCATTGAAGCTGTGGTTGGTTCGTGTTTACATCTAATACATCTGTAAGTACATCTGAGCAAGTTATCTGGGACAAATGACCGATTTAAGGTAACATCAAATACAATTATAAAAAAAGTAGTCAAATTTACAGTGAAATGTAGAAAAAATATCAATAAACTGATGGCAGATTTGGTGTTATATTCTATATAATTATCTATAAAATATGATCGATTTTAAATTTCATTTAATACAATTATCCAAAAAGTAGTCAAATTTGCAGTAAAATGGGATTATCAGCACATCGATGGCAAACTTGATGTTACAATCTATACAATTATCTATACAAAAGGTCAATTTAAGGTTACATCGAAAACAATTATCCAAAAGTGGTAAAATTTGCAGAAAAATGTTGTAGAATTTTCACTTAAGCTGTGGTTGGTTCGTGTATTATCCAAAAGTAGTCAAATTTGCAGTAAAATGGGGATTATCAGCACATCGATGGCAAACTTGATGTTACAATCTATACAATTATCTATACAAAAGGTCAATTTAAGGTTACATCGAAAACAATTATCCAAAAGTGGTAAAATTTGCAGAAAAATGTTGTAGAATTTTCACTTAAGCTGTGGTTGGTTCGTGTTTACATCTTATACAACTGTCAGTACATCTAAGAAAATTATCTTGATCAAATGACCGATTTAAGGTTACATAAAATACAGTTATCAAAAAGTAGTCAAATTTACAGTGAAATGTAGAAAATTGTCAATAAACTGATGGCAAGTTTGCTTTTTCATTCTGTACTAGTATCTATAAAATATGGTCGATTTAAGGTTACATCTGAAACATTTATCCAAGAATCGTAAAATGTACTGAATAATATAAAATTTTCAAAATAGCTTTGGTTCCTTCAAGTTTACTTCTTATACAACTGTGTGTACAATTTTGATGAATCCATTTTGTAATGTAGTAAAATGATCAATTAAGAAAGTAACCAATTAAAAATAACAACTTATAAAATTTTCTGAAAAATGGCCGATCTTATAAAATATCTTATAATTAATCTTTAAAATGGTTGGGTCTTGTGAAATGTAATACACTATCAATAAACAATGGCCGATTAAAGGTAGCATCAAATTCAATTATCGAAAAAGTAGTCAAATTTAAAGTAAAATGTGAAAAAAATATCAATACACCGATGGCAGGTTTGGTGTTACATTCTATACAATTATCCATAAAATATGGTCAATTTAAGGTAACATTTAAAACAATCATCCAAAAATGGTAAAATTACTAAAATATGTTGTAGAATTTTCAACAAAGCTGTGGTTGGTTCATGTTTAATCTAGTACAACTGTCGGTACATCTAAGAAAATTATCTGGAACAAATGACCGATTTAAGGTTATAACAAATACAATTATCAAAAAGTGGTCACATTTACAGTGAAATGTAGAAAATTACTTATAAACCTATGGCAGGTTTGGTGTTACATTCTATCAAATTATCTATAAAATATGATTGATTAAAGGTTTAATCTATTACGATTATCCAAAAGTGGTTAAATCAGCTGAAAATGTAAAATTTTCAACAAAGCTGTGGTTCGTTCATGTTTAATCTAATACAACTGTCAGAATATCTCAGAAAATTAACTGTCACAAATGACCGATTTAAGGTTATATCAAATACAATTATCAAAAAAGTGGTCGCATCTACAGTAAAATGTAGAAAAATTATCAATAAACCGATGGCAGGTTTCGTGTTACATTCGTTACATTCTATAAAATATGGTCACTTTAAGGTTACATCTAAATCAATTACTCAAAAATTACTTATACAATTTTCTGAAAAATGGTCGATTTTATAAAATATCTTATAATTAATCTTAAAAGTGGTTGAGTTTTGTGAAATGTAATACAATTATCAATAAAAATGGCCGAAAGAGGTAACATCTAAGAAAATTATTTTGATCAAATCACCGATTTAAGGTAACATCAAATACAATTATCAAAAAGTAGTCAAAATTTACAGTAAAATTTGGAGCAATTCTCAGCAAACCGATGGCAGACTTGGTGTTACGTTCTATACAATTATCTATAAAATATGGTCAATTTAAGGTAACATCTAAAACAATTATCCAAAAGTGGTAAAATTAACTGAAAATGTTGTTGAATTTCATTGAAGCTGTGGTTGGTTCGTGTTTACATCTAATACATCTGTAAGTACATCTGAGCAAGTTATCTGGGACAAATGACCGATTTAAGGTAACATCAAATACAATTATAAAAAAAGTAGTCAAATTTACAGTGAAATGTAGAAAAAATATCAATAAACTGATGGCAGATTTGGTGTTATATTCTATATAATTATCTATAAAATATGATCGATTTTAAATTTCATTTAATACAATTATCCAAAAAGTAGTCAAATTTGCAGTAAAATGGGGATTATCAGCACATCGATGGCAAACTTGATGTTACAATCTATACAATTATCTATACAAAAAGGTCAATTTAAGGTTACATCGAAAACAATTATCCAAAAAGTGGTAAAATTTGCAGAAAAATGTTGTAGAATTTTCACTTAAGCTGTGGTTGGTTCGTGTTTACATCTTATACAACTGTCAGTACATCTAAGAAAATTATCTTGATCAAATGACCGATTTAAGGTTACATAAAATACAGTTATCAAAAAAAGTAGTCAAATTTACAGTGAAATGTAGAAAATTGTCAATAAACTGATGGCAAGTTTGCTTTTTCATTCTGTACTAGTATCTATAAAATATGGTCGATTTAAGGTTACATCTGAAACATTTATCCAAGAATCGTAAAATGTACTGAATAATATAAAATTTTCAAAATAGCTTTGGTTCCTTCAAGTTTACTTCTTATACAACTGTGTGTACAATTTTGATGAATCCATTTTGTAATGTAGTAAAATGATCAATTAAGAAAGTAACCAATTAAAAATAACAACTTATAAAATTTTCTGAAAAAATGGCCGATCTTATAAAATATCTTATAATTAATCTTTAAAATGGTTGGGTCTTGTGAAATGTAATACACTATCAATAAACAATGGCCGATTAAAGGTAACATCAAATTCAATTATCGAAAAGTAGTCAAATTTAAAGTAAAATGTAAAAAATTATCAATACACCGATGGCAGGTTTGGTGTTACATTCTATACAATTATCCATAAAATATGGTCAATTTAAGGTAACATTTAAAACAATCATCCAAAAGTGGTAAAATTACTAAAAATGTTGTAGAATTTTCAACAAAGCTGTGGTTGGTTCATGTTTAATCTAGTACAACTGTCGGTACATCTAAGAAAATTATCTGGAACAAATGACCGATTTAAGGTTATAACAAATACAATTATCAAAAAGTGGTCACATTTACAGTGAAATGTAAAAATTACTTATAAACCTATGGCAGGTTTGGTGTTACATTCTATCAAATATTTAGCTTCTTAGCCTTGCACTATCCCGTACTTCCTTCAATCGTTCTGTCAGATTAAAGTTCATTGGATGAGTTCCTAGAATGTTCCATTGCAAACTGCTACTTATTTCTCTTACAATTTCTCTCTAAATTGTATTATGATTTCTTGTTTTCCTAACTCATCTTGTCTTGCATGTCTTATATACCAATTTCCAATTTCACACAATAAAATGTTCAGGGTTTTATCAAGTCCGGCTATCTCCCGTTTCATGACATATGCGAAAATCATGTATATTGACAATTTCGAATCTTATTCTGTTTTCAACTGAAGTTGAAAGTCATTATGAACAAAAGCTTTATAGAACTCCAATGCGACAACATTAATACTAACTAAATTAGTATATATGTGTACTACAATTAACTGAGATACTGACATATTGCGCATGTCCGACCAATTGCACCAATGTCAATCTGAAAGTACAATCAAGAGCTCAAACTCAAAACAAATGGACACTAACAGTTAAAATTACCACTCTACAGATGATTGTATCTAATGTAACAGCAAACCTGCTTTCTTAAACATTTTACAGTAAATTTGATCACGTTTTTGATAATCGTATTAAATGTTACCTTAACTCGGTCATTTTTGCAGATACCTTTGTTAGATGTAACGTTATATTGGCCACTGTCTTCATCGATAATTGCATAATACTTTGCGAGATTTTACCACTGTTAAGTTAATGTATCAGATGTAACCTTAAATCGGTCATTTTTTCCAGATAACTTTATTAGATGTAACCTTAATACATTCGTTTTTTTTTCATTCATTATTGTGCACATTTATATGTTTCAACCACTTTTACAGAAAACTTTTATATGTTACCTTTAATCAACCTTTTATAGAAGGCTGTTTTAGATATAACCTTAAATATATCACTTTCTTTATTGATTATTTTACTCTATTTTACAATGATTAAGCAAATGTGTATTGGTTGTTGAATAAGATGTAAACGTGATTCAACCACAGCTTTATTGAGAATTTTACAACATTTTTCAGTACATATTACTACTCTTTTGATAATTGTATTAGATATAACCTTAAATCGACCATATTTGATAGATAATTGTATTAGATGTAACAGCAAGACCTGATGCTTTCTTCCTGGTAATTTTACATTTTACAGTAAATTTGACCACGTGTTTGATCATTGTGTCATATGTTACCTTAAATCGACCATCTGTTATAGATAATTGTGTTAGATGTAAGAGCAAAACCTCCCGATGCTTTCTTGATAATTTTACAGCATCTCACAGAAAATTTAACCACGTTTTGATAATTGTATCATATGTTACTTTAAATCGGTCATTTTTCCTAATGAGGTGCTTACAAAGTGTTGTTACTTTGCAAAACTTTTAGAATTTATAATCCTCAATGCTCTTCAACTTCTTCATTTATTTGGCCTTTATATAACTTTTTTCGAGCGTCACTGATTAATCATTTGTAGAAGAAACGCGCTTCTGGCGTAATTGAAAATTATAATCTTGGTATCTATGATGAGTTTAATTATTTAGTAAAGCGTACGGAATAACAGTCACTTTAAGCAAAACTAAAGAGCAAATATCAACCATTTATTATTCATTGCATCTCCAAGGGTTTAAACCAACTCACAAAATAAACTGTTGCAAAAGGTACAAATAAAGCAAAATGCCTTGCACTATGCCATGTGTGCTAGTTAATATGCACGCTAGAATACTAGTACTCGAGCTAAAGGCTTTGGAAATTTGCTTACCTCTCAACCAGAATATTTCACAAATACCCTTGTAATCATGATATATGTGTATGATTGATTGTTGGTTGCTTAACGTCCAGTGGCAAATATTTCATGCATGTTCAGGACGAGAACAAGTTAACAATAAATACAATAGGCATATTCTATAATAATAGAGGCCATCCGGGATGATGGTCGGGAAATTTGGACTGCCACAAGTGACCATATTTCGTTTCCCCAGTCATCCTTGGGGAATAAAATATTTGACTATATTAAGACTGAAGTTTTAAAAACCAATGGATACCTAGTGAAAAAGATGACACAAAAGTGAGTCAAAACTAAGTCCCTGCTGGCAGCCATCTTGGATGATGGATCGGCTATAAGTTCCAACACTTGGTCAGCACCTCATAAAGAACATTCATGCTATGTTTGGTTTCATTCCATTCAGTGGTTCTCTAGAAGAAGACTTTTGTATGCATTTCCTTAGGGTCCTATGTTAAACTAAGTCCCTTGCTGGCGGCCATCTTGGATGTTGGATCGGCGACAAAGTAACAACACTTGGTCAGCATCTCATAAGGAACATTCATGCCATGTTTGGTTTCATTCCATTCAGTGGTTCTCTAAAGAAGAAATTTGTATGTATTCTCCATATGGTCCTATGTTAAACTAAGTCCCTTGCTGGCGGCAATCTTGGATAATGGATCGGCTACAAAGTAACAACACTTGGTCAGCACCTCATAAGGGGACAATCATGCTATGTATGGTTTGATTCCATTCAGTGGATCTCTAAAAGAAGTCATTTGTATGCATAATCTGACGATGACATTTAGCTTTAGGGCAATTATGGGCAAACGACCAACATCACAGTGGTTTTGTTTTACGAAAGTTTACATATAAGCTATTTTTACAAAATCAACTTGAATATGTAATAAAAATCATATCTATATTTTCATGTGTTAAATTTTAAAGATAAATGGGTTTGAAGTTTTCGACATTTACTAAAAATTTCGGTTTCTTGAACATTTCTGTCTCCTTAAATTTTGTTTCAAAAGATAAACATATGCGGATTTCGGTAAAGAGATAAGGAATATCTTCGTTACAAAATTGGCCTCTACATTTGTGTAACAATCCTTAGTAAAATCAATTTTTTTAAAAGAAAAAAAACGGCATTTTGTCGTTTATTTATCTAGTTGAATTAAGTCGGTTATTTCTTCATAAAAGTTGGAACGAATAATCTTCATCAGAGACATATATTAATGGTATTATATGTCTTCATACAGTATCATGCCAAACGCCATTTTTAAAAAGAGGGGTCCATGTTCTCGTTTTAAGCTAATGGTTTAATCTCGAAAAATGCATCTTTTTTCCGATATTTCACAGTTTGACGTCGCGAAAATAACATTTTACGGCAGCAATTAATCAATTAATGTGTCGATAAAAGAACGAATTCTACAATATATAAAATTCTGTCAAAAATCATTTGATAGGTAAATATTATAAAGTTCATCCGAAAAAGTGATAAGACTGATAATAACATACTAATTCAATTTCATGCAATTAGGTTTTAATGCTAAAAGTTTTAGAAGAGTTAAATGTCTTCTTAATATTTAGATTAATTCTGCGAAAAACATCAGAGAGAGAAAAAAAAATGCAACCAATTGAATAAAATGGAGAATGGAAATAGAGAATATGTCCGACAACAATCCGACCAAAGACAGAAAGGGCATATTAGACACAAAATGTGCACCATAATTGAGTTACCTTGTTTTGTAACCGCCATTGACATAATGGTTACATTGGTTACATTGGTTCATAATATTCAGAAATTCTTTTGGGGATCATTAATGTACGTCCAGTGGCATATATATATAATATGCATGTCGGAACAGGAAAATTGACATAATTTAATAATAAGGTACTATTAGAACCATGTTCACATTATTATACATTATACCAGAGACATATGTCTCTGATTATACCCAACAATTGTGATGATGACGAATTTCTTCAAGTGTTCGAAATAATCTAACCGAAAGATAAATCTGTAATTTGACTTTGTCCATAACTTCGACGAACCAAATTAAAGCGAGTAATACTTCGACCTGTTTTAAATCCGATTGGTTCTGAATGTTTCTCTCGTATATTCAATATGCATATACATGTATATATTCTAAATTGCAACTATCTATTATTATTATAGTTCCATAACATTCTTTCTATGCGTATAAACCAATGATCGACAAGTGCGTACATTTTGTGAAATCAATTATAATGTGTGTTTCAAATGTCAATATCTATTGACAACGAGTAGATACCCTTGGAAAATATGTAAATAGATTTTATTTTATCAAATCTTTTTTTTTTTTGAATTATTAAGATTTTCATAAATATCATTCTTAACATCAGAAACGTTATTTATAAACAAGCGTATAAGTAATGACTAGTATATCACTAGCGGACACGCAAGACAAAGATGTATATTACACCTGATATTTTCAAAGTGTAAAGTTACAAGTTATCGGCCGTGTACACTGATCAATACCCTCAGAGGTGAAGTGATGCAACAACTTGCCAGTGGCGGGCGTAGAGGGCGTACGCCCCTTTATTTGGACTTTTTTGTAAAATGATTAATCAGACTTGATTTCGTGTACTTTGCCATTTCCCGTGTATTTAGTTTTTATGCGACAATTCTTTACTTATAAAGAAGATTTTTCGTTCGTATAATTACAGTAACATATCAAAGTCATGTGATTCGCTAAGGTGGAGTTAACCAGTGCGTCAATGAAACGTCACTCAGTCATTTTGAAATTCAAATTACAGTAACACATTGCTTATGCTGAGGGTAACAATAGTTATCAAAGGTACCAGGATTATAATTAAGTACGACAGACGCGCGTTTCGTCTACATAAGACTCATCAGTGACGCTCATATCAAAATATTTACTTCGCCCCCTTATAAAATCCTGGATACGCCCCTGCTTGCTTTATGTAATTGTGTATTCGCTTGAATACCTGGACGTGTCATCTCACAATACATCTGGGAACAATTTCTTCAGCCATGCTGGTGATCAAATGGTACGTCAAAACACCGCTCAGGACCTCCCGAGTGCACTCAGGATATACAAAGTGCACTCAGGACATGACATATATGTTTTATTGAGCGGTGAAGGTATGCATTCGACAGATAATTTAATTCTTCATCTAATAATCTTTGTTTTGATAAAATTATTTTAACATTTAAGGAGTTATTGAAGTTTTCATCGGCACGCGCCGTTTTCGTGAAATATGTCAGGCAAGACCGAGGATTATATTGAATACCAATTATCATGTTGATTTTGAAAATAAAGAACAATTAATGAAAATGAAGATATATATTGTTTTAGAATAAAAACGTTAAATAAAATAAAAATTCTTTTTGTTTGTAACAATTGAAGTCAGTCGAGAGATTTTGAAATGGTTTTATTAACAGACCTACCAGTTCAATTTTCAATGATTGGATTTGAAAAAATGTATCAATTTAATTGCAGGATAAAGACAATAATTGTTTCGTTTCTCTAAATATCAGCTGGATTTGTAATAGGCTCAACAGGAGTAAAAGCTTGATGAAGCTCGCATTACACCTGTCTCACAGCCTCGTACAAATACAAGTGACATTTAAAGACACGAAACAGTTATTGTCTATATAAAAGAAGATGTGGTATGATTGCCAATGAGACAACTCCCACAAAACACCAAATGACACAGAAATTATTAACTATAGGTCACCTTACGGCCTTCAACAATTTGTGTATGTTTTTGTTATTCTGGCTTATTATTGATCATATAGACGACAATAAATACAATAGGTAAGTTCTGTAATAGAGGCGTCTGGGATTGAGGTCGGAGAAATTTAGACTGCCACGGGAAATGAGGGTATATTGGATAGGGACAGAAATTCAACCGGACGTGGCTGCAAATTTGTACATCCCGCACAGCCAAACGGACGCCCCACTTTAGCAAGGGTTTAACTGCCGGTCGGAGGAAGACCAATGGTGACCATACTTCTATTCCCCAGTCACCCTTGGGAATAGAGATCTTTGGACAATGTGCTGTGCTCTTGATTGCTTTCAACAGGTATTATGTTTTAGCAGTCATGAGTGAGGTAGTTTCTGTTCCATTGAAGATTATGCTTGATAAATTGGCTGAATTAGTGCTATATTTGAGCTATTGCTCCATATCCCTTTTTATCAAATCTGGCAAGAATCAAGATCTGCTTATTTTCCAGCAACACCTAAGGTTGTCTACATTTTTTAAGGATACTACAGCCCTTTACTTTATAACACCCACTTCAAGAAGCAGAGGATGAAAAGGCACACTTAACATTGATATTTCAATATTGAACCTAGCCTCACTCCCCAAGACTTGTTATGGGATTGTGATAGTTTGGCGTTTGTTGTTCATTTCAAGAATACCTGCTCCAAGCTTGTAGTGTCTCCAGACTTTTACACCGTTTTTAACAAACTCAAAGTTATTCATAGCTGATATAGATGGAATTTGAACTTTCTGATGAGATTGTGCAGCACTAGAGTCGGTTTCAACCACTTTAACCACATAGTGCGCTTTTTTGATGTTTCTCTATTGCCTACAATGTAAAAGTGAATAAAATATGTAAACTATATTGGTTATTAATTTTATTGTGTTGTGCACATATATAACCAAATACACTTATTTGAATCAAAATGATAAAACAAGAAATTAGAAAAGTTCAAACTACAAATTAAAATGTAGATATGATAAACTATAGCTATTTTGTGTAGCAACACAACCTGGCTGATGTTAAATTTTATTCTTATAATACATGTTTGGTGATATAAAATAAAGCTTAATAGATAAACTAAAAAGTGTCAATAGTTTTAATTGGATTACGTCGACAATTTCAGGGTATATATACAAGGTTGATGCTGTTGCAGAAATATTGCATGCAGAAATCATGACCTTGTATTTTGGAAATTTTATGTAGCCATTGCATTAGAATGTAGATAACAGTATTATATTTAACCATACATATGATGCCTCCACATCTTACGTTTATCTCCTAAATGATAATTGAATAAAACCATGCACATCATTGCAAATTATGATGAAACCACACCGATTTATCGAGGTTAAACTTTAAAATTGCAAATAATATTTTAAAAGTTCCCATCATATTTGAACAACTGTGTACCAGATTTCCTATTTCATATAAAACTACTTGAAAGCATTCATTCACTCGTAGAAACAATGTTTTACAAAATTGAACAAGCTTTAAAATACACTGCAATGTAATGTAATGTAGACATATTCTTACTTCTTTCATCTGTGTTGCTGTCAGAACGTCATTCCCTTGGTTAATGTATCTCATTATGCTTGATTTCAGTGTTGCTGCTGTTCGGTCACAGGCTCCCTTTCCACTCTGTGCTTCACAGAAGTCATACGAGGTTACAGACTTACTACAATACAAAGCATATATTGTGTCTGAGCTTTTGTAACATCCTGCATTGTCTGACCATAGATGAACTTTGTCTTTGCTGTTATCTTGTTCTTTTAGTTCATTGACTATATCAAGGATGACTGCAGATGTTGCGTACGAGTCTTGTGGTATTTGGCCATTGAAAATGTGGTTGAAAGTTGAACTTTCAACAACTTTTATTCGGCGAAAAGCTACGCCTGTATGCCAAGAAAGACCTCGTTTAGCAAACCAATTGCTCTGGTCTTCTCTGTACCTTTGTGGAGGAACTTCATCGCCCAATCCAGAACTATCAAAATGTCATTTTGACCCATGGTATTCATAATTTCTGTTTTGGCTCTCTCTTGATAGCAAGTTCTTAGAATATGAGTCTTCCAGCTAAAAATATTGGTATGAGCCTGGGATAGTTTGTATTGGTAATCATCCCTGCAGTCTTCTTTTCTTTAAGATCACTGTTGGCAATCAGGCTGTTCAATGATGCCAACAATTCAGAATTCAGTTGCTGCAAACCATGTCATGATCATGATCACATAAGCAACTAAATGCTTCTGCTTTGTCGCAAAGTGCACATATTCTGCAATGATCCGGAACAATTGCCAGTTCAGAAATGTGAACCTGAATATATATAAAGAAATTCATTTTTTCATACCTTGAAGAATGCTTGTATACGTATATTTGTCACTTTTATGAAGCCATTACTGATCTGATTATCTAATCTTGTCAACGCTCATTATTAATTGTTAAGTAGAAATCACAAAACACCAACTCAATCAAAATGTAATGCAATGTTGATCAATCCAAACATATTAAAATAAAACTCCCTAATGGTATCTCTTCATTTTCAGCACAATATTGCTTGAACTGTTGAATAATTGCTGCTGGTGCCATGCATTTTATCACATTGTGTGTTTCGGTTATTTTCCACTGGATAATCTCATTTTGTCACCAAATGGCAGATCTTTTATTATGTGAGATGATGTTATGAAATCTAAAATATATCAAGTTTTGGTGGGTCCATTTTCTGTCTGTGATGCTCTGTATTAGGCGAAGGTAATGCACATCCATAAACTGATGAGTGTTTTTGGCGATATAATATCGATACTCTGTGATGCCTTGAATCTTTGCGACATCCCTTGAAATGACAAAGTTTTTGACAACACTGATAATATCTGCCTCTTTAGTTGCCATGACTCTGCCTTGCCATAAGATTCAGTTAGAGGATCTATTTGTATATTCTCTGTCTCATTTTCAGTTGGTTGAATATTGCACCCATTATTTGATGAATGGAAATCTTAAAGAATAACTTCTGTTTCATTTCTGAATAGAGTGTCCACGACAGCTTTAATCACTTCTTTTATTTTTTAATGTACCCATTTTTGTTTTTCTGTATATGAGGCCCATGTATAAAATGGTATGTTGAAATTGGCAACACCACAAAGACTTAGAAAATGGTTTAAACTTCCCAACTTTCCACAGCACTCTATTTTGACTGGATTGCTAAAAATAGAAATGCAATAGATTCATAGTCTATATAGAAGAATGAGTGAATCTGTAGTAAAAGATATGAATAGCAATATAAATTATTTTTATGTAACATATATATAGTATCATGTATGCTAGTTGTGGGACTTAATCTACATATCTTTTAAAGTAGATACCCTGATTATTATTGTGGCAAAGTTTGATCACAATCCATTCAGCAGTTTCAGAGAAGAAGATTTTTAAATAGTTTATAATGGACTCAGTGACTGATGCCAAGTGATGGCAATAGCTCAATTAAACCTTTGGTCCAGGTGAGCTTAAGTGCAATTTTTATGTGTGGTTTTCCTATTACTCAGGTAAAGGTCATTGCCAATCAAAATGTAATCTTTCAATAAATTATAGTTACAAACCATTTTTAATGCAATAAAAATGTTAAAGAGAGATAACTCTGACAAATAGGATTAAGAACACATTCAAGTTACAATGTGTGAGGAAATTTACCTGTGACAAATCAGCTTGCTCACTAGTAGAAGGATACGAGTCTGTTTCAAACATTTCCTGAAAAAATTCATAAAGTTATCCTGTTTTCTTAAAATAAGTGGTGTGATTGGTTATAGAGACTTCCACAATATGCAACTTTATAAACAATAAATTGAAATGGTTGTAAAGAGCGCAACATCTGCAGAGGCGGATCCAGAAATGTTCATAAGAGATGGCCCACTGACTGCCTAAGAGGGGCCCACTCCAGTCATGCTTCAGTGATTCCCTATATAATCAGCCAAATTTTTCCCATAAAAGGGGAGGGGGCAGGATATTAAAATTAAAAACCAATACTTTAGCGTGTAAGTTATGCAAATATTTAAAGTAAATGAACCATAACTGAAGGTACATGGCTAAACAATCTCCATGGAAATAGGATGTGCCAATGCTAATACAACTGCATACCAAATACAGTTGACTTATCATAAGTCGTTCCCTTTAAACAAACCTAAACACAAACATTAACTTGTAAACTATGTAAAAGTTTCAAAGTCAATGAACCATGATGAGGGTGTTGTGGCTATATAATCTCCATGGAAACGAGATTTGCAAATGCCAATACATTTGTACACCAAATATTATTGACTTAA
Source organism: Mytilus coruscus (assembly GCA_017311375.1). NCBI lineage: Eukaryota > Metazoa > Mollusca > Bivalvia > Mytilida > Mytilidae > Mytilus > Mytilus coruscus. The sequence continues at coordinate 52,722,421 of CM029605.1, forward strand.
TATAAGTGGTTCATCTTTAACTGTTCTAATCATAAACTAATACATGTCAACTAAGCAAAATTTTCAAAGTCAATTATGAATAGATCATCACTGAGGGGCAAGACAAAATAATCTCCATGGAAATTAGGTGTGCCAATTCGTATTCAACTGAATACCAAATATCATTGACCTACCACTAGTGGTTCCACATAAAATGACCCAATCACAAACTAAGACATGTAAACTAAGCAAAAGTTTCAAAGTCAATAGACCATGACGGAGGGTGCACGGACAAATAAAACCAAATATCATTGACCTACCACTAGTGGTTCACCATAAACTAGACCTAATCACAAACTAATAAATAGTTGATGCCGTCGCCACAGGAACAGCATACCTATGTATCCTTTTAGCTACATCAAGGCGAGACAAAACCAGTATTTCAGTATGTAAGTGTTATCCGTAGCTGAATGCTTGTTCTGAAGGTTACAGTTTTATTGAAGATCATGTGGTGAGCTTTTAACAACTGTTTGTGTGTTTTTGTTTATGTAATGCATTCAGTGCTAACGTAGTCTTTCATTGATTGATTGTTGGTTGCTTAACGTCCAGTGGCAAATATTTCATGCATATTCAGGACGAGAACAAATTAACAATAAACACAATAGGTAGGTTCTGTAATAGGAGCTTCCGGGATTAAGGTCGGAGAAATTTAGATGGCCACTGGAAATGAGGGTATATTGGATAGGGACAGAAATTTAGCCTTGCAACAGGTCATCTACGGACCCCTCAAAGAGTTGTTGCAGGGTTCTTAACGTGCAAAGAGCGTGGCACTCTCTTTACACGAGGCATCGGATTTAACGTCTACATTCTGACCGGACGTGGCTGCAAATTTGTACATCCCGCACAGCCAAACGGACGCCCCACTTTAGCAAGGGTTCTACTGCCGGTCGGAGGAAGACCAATGGTGACCATACTTCTATTCCCCAGTCACCCTTGGGGAACGTAGTCTTTGTGTGATTGTCCCATATCTATAGGAGCAAACAGTTTCGATATTAAATTTGTTAATATGCTCTGATATTATAGTCATATTGGATGTTCTTTGCAATTTTTATAGTCAGAGAATTTGTTTTGGGGTACTTAAGACACATTAAACATGTTAAATGTATGTAAGTACCCAATGGTATTCTGAATAAAAACATGATACTGAGTATAAGTATTTTACCTGCACTGAATCATCATTGTAAAAGCTTTTGCTGTTATATGTATTCACATTTCGTCTGTGATTGTCCTTTTCATTCTGCAATAAATTGAAATAAACATGACAATATTCTTTTAGTGGATGATACTTTTAATGATTACGTACAAAGCATATATAAATTTATTAGCAATTAGAGTATTCCATTGCAGTACATAATCCTCTACGGTTAAACATGTCTTGTTTTGGGACAAAATCCCACAAAACCATTATTTTGCCAAAAATTATCTGAACGGAACAAAATTTGAATTGATCAATTACTACTCATGTTTAAACAATATTACAAATATCAAATCAATATCTTCAAACATAATGAAAAATTGATAAAAACTGATTACTTGCATGAATTTTCGAAGTCTAAGGACCATAACTCTGCACAAAAATCATCAGACTGAACAAGTTTAAACTTGATCTGTAACTGGTCATGATCAAACTATATACCAAATATCAAATCAATATCATCTAGCCCAACAAGACAGACAGACACAGTATACTGTATGCAACAGGTCTACTATATTTGGTGTATGGAATAATTGTAAGGTGTACATGTATAGCTGGCAAGTGTCATCTGACCTTGACCCCATTTTCATTCTCATTTTACAAAATCTTCTTCTCTGACTCTTCTGATCCAAATTTAACCAAACTTGGCTTAAATAGTCATTAGGGTGTCTAGGTACAAAACATGTGTCCAATGACCCCACCTGCCAACCAAGATGGCTGACATGGCTACATATAGAACACAGGGTAAAATGCAAGTTTTGTCTATTATCTTGAAAACCACTTTAATCTAAATAGAGAAAATCTGACGGGCAAATATGTTTGGAATGATGAATCTACCTATTGTCCATTTTCTTCCATGCTGTCAGACTACTTTTATAGGAGTTATTGCCCTAAAATGACGAATTTTTCTTTTAATTTTTGCCTAATTATCTTGAAAATTATAAAAGATAGAGATAAACTTTAGATAGGAAAAATGATCAGCAAGGTAAGTTCTACAAATAAGTCAACATTATTGATATCGTTTGATGACCATTTATTGGAGTTATGGCCTTTAATGACAATTTTACTAATTTTTAAGAGCTACCTACTCCAGAAGATATCCAGAAAACTAACCACTTACACTGTAAAACAATTGAAAGAATTGAAGTAAAATAACACTCCATGAAATGGACATCTTCTACACTTAATAGTAAAAGATTCAATATCACAAAGATAGTGCGTAAATACATAGATTTTTTTCATTCATCTGTTTTTTTTTTTTTTTTTGCGGTTAACAGCACTTTAATTTAAACAATTATTCATTAAAACTGAAATTAAGTACTTTATTATCTTTTCAGAAGCAAAATCAAACACAGAAGAAGCATTCTATCAAGCTCAAGTATCTGTCAGATACATCCATTCTGTTTCTGCCAAATTCCACCAACAAATAGAAATTAAAAATATTAGAAAGAAAATTCAGAATATTTACAGTTGCATCACTATAGGCAATATATTCGTGTTTACCGACTATTATAATAATCAACTCATTATTTTTAATGCAGACGGTACTGATGCCCATTATATTTCTTTCTCCATTAAACCATTGTATATAACAAAGGTCGATAGCAACACCGTAGCAGTATCCTGTACTAGCAAAACCATACTGATAATAAATATTTGTACAGGTTCTGTCACAAGTTCAATCGAAACCAGTAGTCGCTGCTACGGAATAGTATATGATGAAAACAACCTCTATGTTGTTAATGAAAATGAAATAGATGTGATGGACCTGACAGGTAAATTAAAAGTACTATACCCATTCCTTCACTCAATGGCCGAGACATTTCAGTATATAAAGATACATTGGTCTGTATAGACAACAAATCAATATACTACTGCTCGTTAGATGGAACATTAAGGTGGCAATTTAAAACGATAAATTTAAAATTTACGTGGGGTGACAACAGATGGTGAGGGAATGTGTATGTGACGGATGAGTGGACGAACATCGTATGTTTCGTATCTGACATCTGTAATCGGTTTGGAGACATTCTCAATGGACTCGATAAGCCGTGCGGAATTCACTTTGACGAAAAGAAAATGTTCTACTTGTTTGTAATGCACATGTCGGAAAGGCTTTTCTTTTGACATAAAAAGGAACTTGCATAAAAGAACATAACTATTCTTTACGACAAGAGCTTTTCGGAAATTGTACTTCATTCATTTTGTTATTTGTAAAGAATGAACTACCTTACTAGAATAATCATATTTTATAAGATCTGTTTGGATTGTGAGGACAACAAACAATACAAAATAAATTTCAGAAATTGTTTCAGAGGATAAAGGTCATGTTTTAATTCTCGATAATTATTCGTCTTATAATTAATACACTAAATACGGATTTGAAAGTTAACAAAATAAAACAGGATAAAGTAACTTAAATATAATTGTAGGATATCGTATGGTTCCTGTCTGCTTGACGAATACCTTTTTCTTTCTGTAAATCGTCCGTTCATAATTTCCGCCTTGTAAGTCGATTGACTTATCGTTACGTGTCCAACAAATAAATCATTAATCCTTCTATTCATATCCAACTATATTTTTTTTCTCAGGTTTGATGGTATGTTTTGAAAATTTGACGCAAAAAACATGGTCTAACACCATCTAGAGTGATATCATTTTGTTCAAATAGCTTGGTACCCTGCATCCAATTATAAATACATTTTATTTCAAATAGTTTAACTTGCAACTAGTATCTGGCTGTTGTATTCAATGATTTTCCACTTTCCTACATGTCGATGCCATTTGGATAGTGACTTCCTTATACATTCGTATCGATTTAGGCAATGCATTAATGTTCACTAACAACTATAATAACAGACTTATTATCTGTAAAACAGACTAGTTCGGTGGTTGTGTTGTAAACCGTTTGGTTATAAATTGGGTCGTCCATGTCGGGGCCTTTATAGTCGACTTATTTTTTTTTCTCGTTGTGCTTACACCCACTTTATTTGAACTTTACTGATTTAGATATGTCACACCTGAATATAGGCAACCCTCATTGAAGCAATGTTTGCAATGTTTACATTGGTTACACTGGTTACGCATATACACTTTTACTAACTGATACTTGCTCAATTGATTGAAATATCTGATACAAAATGTACAAACAGATATTGGAAAAGCAGAGGACTCCCATTGATTCCATTTAATTGAAATATAATGTGGACACCTCGTGGTACTATAACGACCATTTAACGTCAAAATAGGGGGTATGTCTCAGAAAACCATAACCCCTTTTTGGAAGTTATATGGTTGCTCCATAATGACAAAATCAATATAAAGTTCCTGTATGACATGATTTTCAATCTGTTCAAAATGTTTATTTTCTATGAGCATCTATTTTACTTTATGGAAAAATAAGATGATGTGGCGACAATATGTCAATGAGTCTCTCCATCTAAGGCCAAACGTCGTTGATGTATGCAAATTTAGGTTAAAATAAGGCCTTCAACAATGAGCTGTGGATTTCATTGCATAGAAAGCCATAAAAGGCCAACTATTTTCATCTATTTTAACTTCTAGCAAGTTATCAACACTGATATATTTGGGTTTTATCATTTATACAGGATATTTCAACTAAAACTCAAAATGTAATAATTTTTAATAAAACAAATATCCAACAGCAATGGATTGGACTTATTTCAATTGCAACACATCCATACTCATAATAGTTTAAATTACTATATATAAAACACATAACTTGTGTTGCAGTAGATATCTTAAATCTCATACATGCTATTTGGAATAGTAGTGACATGCCACTGGACAGTTAACAACCATCAGTCCATTCAAACTGAAAACATATATAAGTTTTAAAAAATAAACATAACTTTTAAGTATGTATCATACACCTCAATTGAAATTAATTCGGTTGTTAATTTTCATTAATTTTTGAAAACATTTTCTTTGACCCTTTTTTCAATTGCTTCACATTAATTACTGTAACATAATAAATTGACCAAGTCTAATATCACAAAGAGCACACTTTTGAATTTTTGGATTCGAGCGTCACTGATGAGTCTTATGTAGACGAAACGTGCGTCTGGCGAAAATACAAAATTTAATCCTGGTATCTATGATGAGTTTATTGTTACACAAGAAATCTTAAATATCATTATTGCTTTTTTTAATATCATTATTGCTTTTAACAAAAGTAGTTCATCCAAATGAACAAAAAAACTCTAAAAATCTTGGTAACCGTGAATTGAATATGCTCGGCAATTATAAATATCTAAAATATTATTCAGAATAATCCTTAGGGTGTATAACATCTTCAGCTATTTATGAAATAAAACCCACTTTTGTCTTAATGTTTCATTAACTTGACAATGTAAATACTTCAACTCAATTTTGCCCCAAGGGTGACTGGGGAATAGAAATATGGTCACCATTGGTCTTCCTCCGACCGGCGGTAAAACCCTTGCTAAAGTGGGGCGTCCGTTTGGCTGTGCGGGATGTACAAGTTCGCAGTCACGTACGGTCAAAATGGTGACGTTAAATCCGATGCCTCGTGTAGAGAGAGTGCCACGTTCAGACACCCTTGCAACAACTGTTCGAGGGGTCCGTAGGTGGCCTGATGAAAGACAAAATTGCTGTCCTTTTCCAATGTACCCTCATTTTCCGTGGCATTCTAAATTTCCCGACCTTCATCCCGGACGGCCTCTATTACAGGACCTACCTATTGTATTTTTGTTAACTTGTTCTCGTCCTGAACATGCATGAAATATTTGCCACTGGACGTTAAGCAATCAACAATCAATCAATCAACTCAATTGTCGTAAACTGTTAACACAGATATGTCTCGCCTAATTGTAATTTTGATTTTTTACTAACATTACTGGACAGTTTATCTTAAATGCATAGACTGACCAACAAACATTTTCCATAATATTTTGTAGGATCTCCTTCATCCAGAGAATGAAATGTTTTAAGTCACCTTTGAGGTCGAGAAAACAAAACGCATTGTACAATTCTCTATCAAATTCCTAGTATAAAGAGTCTGATGGGGTCATTGCCAGGAAGGAGTGGCCTTTGAAGACGTGTTAACAAATTATGTGTATCAGTTGGTAAATCTCCTCGTGAAATGTCATGTATGGCCTTTACAAAATCTGGTTCATCTTGACGCATAACTTCATCATGGACTCTTTTGTGTCTAAATACATTTATAAAACATCAGACTTGAAACAAAATTCTCCATGGTCTAGGTTAAGTATGGTTGTATTTGAAAAATAAGTACTATAAAAAAAATTTTTTGAGGCAACTAAATAAACACTTTCTATGTTCTCAAAAGCTAGCAGAGACAAGGACTAAACAACATACGCTGATACTAGACTAAATGATATTTCACAATTAGCAAGTGGTACAAATCCAAAGGTATTCTTTTCTGACAAACTGAGATTTGTCAGTGGTAACAATCCAGCTGGACAGTTCGAGGCTGGTCACAAAGGGAGAAAACTACAGCTGTATAGGTCGAACAGCATCTAAAATCACTTAAATCAAGAAAGTTGTTACCTTCAAAACCTATGAGCCTCGAACAAAGAAGACAAACAGTAAGAAATGGTGTATGCTGGAAAAATGTACACAGGGATCATAAACCCTTCCAAAATTTTCAAAAAGTTGTCAAACTTACAATGAAATGTAGAAAAATTATTATTAAACCGATGGCAGGTTTGGTGTTAAATTCTATACAATTATCTCCAGAATATGGTCGATTTAAGGTTCCATCTAATACAATTATCCAAAAGTTATCAAAAATACAGTAAAATGTAGAAAATTATTATTAAACCGATGGCAGGGTTGGTGTTAAATTCTATACAATTATCTTCAGAATATGGTCGATTTAAGGTTTCATCTTATACAATTATCCAAAAGTTTTCAAATTAAATGAAAATGTAAATTTTCAACAAAGCTGTGTTTGGTTCATACTTACGTATGATACAACTGTCAGTACATCTAAGAAAATGATCAGGAACAAATGACCAATTTAAAGTAACATCAAATACAATTATCAAAAGTTATTCAAAATACAGTGAAATGTAGAAAATTATTATTAAACTGATGGCAGGTTTGGTGTTAAATTCTATACAAATATCTGTAAAATATGGTCGATTTAAGGTTTCATCTAATACAATTATCCAAAAGTTGTAAATGAAAATGTAAAATTTCAACAAAGCTGTGGTTGGTTCATGTTGAAATCTGATACAACTGTCAGTACATCTTAGAAAATGATCAGGAACAAAAGACCAATTTGAATCAACATCAAATACAATTATCAAAAAGTTAAATTTACAGTTAAATGTGGAAAAATTATCAATACACCGATGGCAGGTTTGGTGTACATTCTACACAAATATCTATGAAATATGGTCGATTTAAGGTTTCATCTAATACAATTATCCAAAACGTTGTTAAATTAACTGAAAATGTAAATTTCAACAAAGCAGTGGTTGGTTCATATCTATATCTGATACAACTGTCTGTACATCTAAGGACATTATCTTGATCAAATGACCGATTTAAGGTAACATTAAATACAAATATCAAAAAAGTTGTCAAACTTACAATGAAATGTAGAAAATTATTATTAAACCGATGGCAGGTTTGGTGTTAAATTCTATACAATTATCTCCAGAATATGGTCGATTTAAGGTTCCATCTAATACAATTATCCAAAAAGTTATCAAAAAAACAGTGAAATGTAGAAAATTATTATTAAACCGATGGCAGGTTTGGTGTTAAATTCTATACAATTATCTTCAGAATATGGTCGATTTAAGGTTTCATCTTATACAATTATCCAAAAGTTTTCAAATTAAATGAAAATGTAAATTTTCAACAAAGCTGTGTTTGGTTCATATTTACGTATGATACAACTGTCAGTACATCTAAGAAAATGATCAGGAACAAATGACCAATTTAAAGTAACATCAAATACAATTATCAAAAAGTATTCAAAAATACAGTGAAATGTAGAAAATTATTATTAAACTGATGGCAGGTTTGGTGTTAAATTCTATACAAATATCTGTAAAATATGGTCGATTTAAGGTTTCATCTAATACAATTATCCAAAAGTTGTAAATGAAAAATGTAAATTTTCAACAAAGCTGTGGTTGGTTCATGTTGAAATCTGATACAACTGTCAGTACATCTTAGAAAATGATCAGGAACAAAAGACCAATTTGAATCAACATCAAATACAATTATCAAAAAGTTAAATTTACAGTTAAATGTGGAAAATTATCAGTACACCGATGGCAGGTTTGGTGTGCATTCTACACAAATATCTATGAAATATGGTCGATTTAAGGTTTCATCTAATACAAGTATCCAAAACGTTGTTAAATTAACCGAAAATGTAAATTTCAACAAAGCAGTGGTTGGTTCATATCTATATCTGATACAACTGTCTGTACATCTAAGAAAATTATCTTGATCAAATGACCGATTTAAGGTAACATTAAATACAAATATCAAAAAGTTGTCAAACTTACAATGAAATATAGGAAAATTATTATTAAACCGATGGCAGGTTTGGTGTTAAATTCTATACAATTATCTCCAGAATATGGTCGATTTAAGGTTCCATCTAATACAATTATCCAAAAGTTATCAAAAATACAGTGAAATGTAGAAAATTATTATTAAACCGATGGCAGGTTTGGTGTTAAATTCTATACAATTATCTTCAGAATATGGTCGATTTAAGGTTTCATCTTATACAATTATCCAAAAGTTTTCAAATTAAATGAAAATGTAAATTTTCAACAAAGCTGTGTTTGGTTCATATTTACGTATGATACAACTGACAGTACATCTAAGAAAATGATCAGGAACAAATGACCAATTTAAAGTAACATCAAATACAATTATCAAAAAGTATTCAAAAATACAGTGAAATGTAGAAAATTATTATTAAACTGATGGCAGGTTTGGTGTTAAATTCTATACAAATATCTGTAAAATATGGTCGATTTAAGGTTTCATCTAATACAATTATCCAAAAGTTGTAAATGAAAATGTAAATTTTCAACAAAGCTGTGTTTGGTTCATATTTACGTATGATACAACTGTCAGTACATCTAAGAAAATTATCTTGATCAAATGACCGATTTAAGGTAACATCAAATACAATTATCAAAACCTGTCAAATTTACAGTTAAATGTTGACAAAATAGCAATATAGCGATAGCAGCTCTGGTGTACATTCTATCCAAATATCTATAAAATATGGTCGATTTAAGGTTTCATCTAATACAATTATCCTAAAAGTGGTTAAATTAACTAAAAATGTAAAATTGTCAACAAAGCTGTGGTTGGTTCATGTTTACATCTGATACAACTGCCAGTGCATCTTAGAAAATGATCTGGAACAAATGACCGATATAAAGTAACATTAAATACAAATATCAAAAAGTTGTCAAATTTACAATGAAATGTAGAAAATTATTATTAAACCGATGGCAGGTTTGGTGTTAAATTCTATACAATTATCTCCAGAATATGGTCGATTTAAGGTTCCATCTAATACAATTATCCAAAAGTTGTAAATGAAAATGTAAATTTTCAACAAAGCTGTGGTTGGTTCATATTTATGTATGATACAACTTTCAGTACATCTAAGAAAATTATCTTGATCAAATGACCGATATAAGGTAACATCAAATACAATTATCAAAAAAAAAAAATTTACAGTAAAATGTGGAAAATTATCAATACACCGATGGCAGTTTTGGTGTACAATGTTGAAAAAATATCAATATAACGATGGCAGCTCTGGTGTACATTCTGTACAAATATCTATTAAATATGGTCGATTTAAGGTTTCATCTAATACAATTATTCTAAAAGTGGTTAAAGTAACTGAAAATGTAAATTTAGAACAAAGGTGTGGTTGGTTCATGTTTATATCGGATACAACTGTCAGTACATCTTAGAAAATGATGTGGAACAAATGACCGATGTAATGTAAAATCAAATACAATTATCAAAAAGTTGTCAAATTTACAGTGAAATGTAGAAAATTATTATTAAACCGATGGCAGGTTTGGTGTACATTCTTGTAAATTTGACAACTTTTTGATATTTGTATTTAATGTTTCTTTATATCGGTGATTTGTTCCAGATCATTTTCTAAGATGCACTGGCAGTTGTATCAGATGTAAACATGAACGAACCACAGCTTTGCTGAAAATTTTACTTTTTCAGTTAATTCAACCTTGTTAAATTAACGGAAAATGTCAATTTCAAGAAAGCAGTGGCTGGTTCATATTTACGTATGATACAACTGTCAGTACATCTAAAAAATTATCTTGATCAAATGACCGATTTAAGGTTTCATCTAATACATTTTTTCTAAAAGTGGTTAAATTAACTGAAAATGTAAATCTAGAACAAAGCTGTGGTTGGTTCATGTTGAAATCTGATACAACTGTCAGTACATCTTAGAAAATGATCAGGAACAAAAGATCAATTTAAATCAACATCAAATACAATTATCAAAAAGTTAAATTTACAGTTAAATGTGGAAAATTATCAATACACCGATGGCAGGTTTGGTGTACATTCTACACAAATATCTATAAGATAAGGTCGATTTAAGGTTTCATCTAAAACAGTTATCCAAAACGTTGTTAAATTAACTGAAAATGTCAATTTCAACAAAGCAGTGGTTGCTTCAAATTTATATCTGACACAACTGTCTGTATATCTAAGGAAATTATCTTGATCAAATGACCGATTTAAGGTAACATCAGATACAATTATCAAAAAAGCTGTCAAATTTACAGTTAAATGTTGAAAAAATAGCAATATAGCGATGGCAGCTCTGGTGTATATTCTTTGCAAATATCTATAAAATATGTTCGATTTAAGGTTTCATCTAATACAATTATCCTAAAAGTGCTTAAACTAACTGAAAATGTAAAATTTTCAACAAAACTGTAGTTCGTTCATCTTTACATCTGATACAACTGTCAGTGCATCTTAGATAATAATCTGGAACAAATGACCGATTTAAAGTAACATCATATACAAATATCAAAAAGTTTTCAAATTTACAGTGAAATGTAGAAAAATTATTAAGGTAACATTTAATACAAATATCAAAAAAAATAAATTTACACTAAAAGGTGGAAACATTATCAATACACCGATGGCAGGTTTGGTGTACAATGTTGAAAAATATCAATATAACGATGGCAGCTCTGGTGTATATTCTATACAAATATCAATAAAATATGGTCGATTTAAGGTTTCATCTAATACAATTATCCTAAAAGTGGTTAAATTAACTGAAAATGTAAATTTAGAACAAAGCTGTGGTTGGTTCATGTTTATATCGGATACAACTGTCAGTACATCTTAGAAAATGATGTGGAACAAATGACCGATTTAAAGTAATATCAAGTACAAATATAAAAAAGTTGTCAAATTTACAGTGAAATGTAGAAAAATTATTATTAAACTGATGGCAGGTTTGGTGTTAAATTTTATACAATTATCTTCAGAATATGGTCGATTTAAGGTTTCATCTAATACAATTATCCAAAAGTTGTTAAATTAACTGAAAATGTGATTTTCAACAAAGCTGTGGTTGGTTGTTGTTTAAATGTGATACAACTGTCAGTACATACAGTCCCTGTAACGTAAAAGTTAACACTTTTTCATTCGGGAATCGTACGTACAGCGTTCGGGAATCGTTCGTATAGAGTTCGGTCATCGTTCGTACATCATTCGTATAGCGTCCGTACAACGTTCGGTCAGCGTTCGTTCATCGTTCGTTCATCGTATGGTAAATGTCACCGTTTAGGGTTTTGTATATCGTATGGTTCATGGTATCGTTAAGCGTTTTATTTGTCGTATGGTACATGGTATGGTTTAGCGTATAGCGTTTCGTTTATCGTATGGTATGTGATTTCGTTTAGCGTTTCATCAATCGTATGGTATATCGTTTTGTTAAGCGTCTGATATATGTTAGGGTTTTATTTCAGAAAGTTATTTCAATTATTATTTTGAGTTAAAATAATTTAATATAAAAGATGCAGGATAAAAAAAACATTATTAGTTTGGATTGGATTAAATCTCCAACTAGTATCATTATGGAATATATATAAACTGATGGGAAACGTTTCCTCCCATCACATTTTGACTTGAATAACATGAGACCAAATACCGCGATATAAGTCTCTCTCTTTCTCCTCCACCAAATATTTCTCTGATCCAAATATTTCCTTTACACAATAAATTATATATAATGTTCTATAAATGAGGCTTTATATGAGATACACATTTATATCTAAATGTATTAAAAAAAGACAAGACATCCATGGTATTTGTTCCCTCAATGTCAGAGTCTGATATAAACCGAAAATTGCCAGGATATATAAAAATTCGTTGAAGGCATCTATGGAACCAGCGTCGCTTGTGATTCCTGCTGTCGGTGTTAAAACTGTTATTTTGACTGTACAAAGTGCTTAAGTCCATGTATGAGTAAAATACAGATTTAAAAATAACTCTACCTTTTTATATTTCTTTATTTTAGAGGTAAGCTTCTGGCCAAGTTTCACCTATTCTAACGCAAATCATTTACCTTAAATAACCAATCAATTGCATTCTACTCCTTTGTACGAATAAATGAAATATTTGTCACTGGACGTTATGCATGCTATCAATGATCAAATACAAATCTACAGTATTTATAAACATACTACAATTGTATATATGAAAGAGTTTAGATAATATAAATTTTAATTATTTTACACATATTTGAAGGATCGAAATAATCAGTTCTACAAATGGTTGTTATTGAAAGACTTGAAATTTTACAAATATCACATGCCTCTATGAAATTTCTTATCGACGCACCAAACTTTTTCCTTTCATCGTGCATAGCTCATTTTCCGATTCACTTAAGGTTTCTAACGATCTTTTTACTTGTTCATTACATTCTAAAATTAAAATCCTACACAAATTGCAAAACCTTTTATTCTCAGGCTAGACTGCGTAAAAGATCAATACTGTTTTGTTTGTGTGTTTTGAAGGGTGATATCCAGTTCTGACAAACCAGTAAATTCTTCGCCCGGGGATATGCATTTGACATTAATCTTCCTTCAGTAACTTTACAATACCCAGTCGTGTCATTTCTGTATATTGTACATGTAGATAGCACGTGTGATACATGTATATACACCAGCAATACCCATTCAAGTGAATTTTTATCTTTTAGAAGAACTCCATATCCGGTAACATTAAATATTATACATAAACATAAAATTACAATTAAAAAAAAATGGTAATAATAAGTTCAAATGTTGCTTTATTAAATGCACCTAGATACGTATTTGTAAACTTATGTTTATATTACTTTATTTCAAGTATCTTTTTTGTATTCTTTTTTTTGGCTTCAATTACCTTTTTATCTTATTGACTTATTCGTAAATCGAAAAACGCACAAACCTAAATAGAATCATATGGCATTGAATGATTTCTCTAACTCAAAACTAGTTATAGATGCCTCTTAAATTTTATTTTTCTCGTTGGGTTGCTTGTCCATTAATTGACGTTTACGCCATATTCTTTTGTTCGGTATTTGTGAAAAGCCGCTCATCGATCAATTTCAAAAGAAATCTAATACTCGTAAGTCATGAACATTGAAGTTCAACTTGCTATGAATTTTCATATACGCACAAAGATAAAATAAATGAAACACTTTTAAGCTGTTTAAATCATGCAGTGAATTTTGAAAATATAGTTTTGAAAAACCGGTTATTTCTGTTTAATACTTTTCTGTCCCTTTTCTTAATAATTAGGACACGTGTCACTGGTTAATTTAGAACAACACTGGTTAATATAGAACTAGTCAACCACGAATAATCCCAAACAACAAATTTTTGATTGGTTTGCCATACTTGCTTATATTTTTCAATTACGTATTGTTTTCGGCTGAGACTACTACATGCATAACAGTTATAGTAGTCTCAGTTTTCGGCAATATTGTAAAATATCCTTCAGAATTTTAAATTGCTTCAGTCATTTATATATATATATATATTTTTTTTCATGATTAATATTTTTAGATTGATAATATAATTGCATCATTTTAAGCATTATTTATATGACATTTTAATATTTATTTAACGTGCATACCGATTTGATTGGCAAATAACTGTTTAAACACTTGACGCCATATTAATATTATATATGAACATTTCGGAAAAATTAGGCGGATATTTAATCATCGGCTCTCAGGAAGTTTACTTGTAGGTTAAAAGAAGGGGGAAAATATACCTCTAAGTAGTAAAACTTTAAGATTGGTATTCTTTAAATTGTATAACTTTCATATTCTGGCTTTCTCTTCAATTTTCAAATTATATGGAGAATCACGTTTCAATGCCAGATCTTTTATTATTTGTTCTGTTAAATCAAAGACATGTTGTACATGTATTCTATTTTCCGGGATAAATTTATTCACAATGATAAAGAAATCAGGGATGTTGTGTATACACCTTTCTATAGAAGAACACTATATATGTTGCCCACTAGCTGTCCTTATGTGTTTTTTGTTGTTTGATTGCTGTCTCGTTGTCGTTAAACCCACTATGATCTTCTACAGTTTCAGTTCCGTTTGATGTACGTTTAATTCGGTTTAAAACAAACCATATTTGATAGGGTTATTCAATATATATTTCCCTTAAGACTTTGCTCAGAGGAAAGTAATAGAATAGGTTTGAATATACATTTTAGTGCAAAGTTAACAGTAAAAGAAAAAGTTTCACCTTTCAATTTTTAACTCCCCAAAATTTTAAACTATTAATTTTGAAGACGTGTTTCATCTAAACGAAGTCTAAATGGTCACCAGTTTATTGTTTCCCTATATCGCACACACCTAAATATAAACCTCACTGTAAATACAATTTATTGGTCGTAGTAAAATCTATTGAGCACAAAACAAATCCATTTTTTTTTTAAATATGAAGAAAAATGATATTGTTTTTTTACTGAAACACGGAGTTAATACTTTAAATTACATTGTGCACAAAAAATCCTTAAATCTTCCTAGGAATGAGAAACTCTATTCTGCATAGAAATGTTTGAAATAGTTTACACTGGACATTCAACAACTTACAATGCATCAACTAAAATATATCCAAGGATTTTTATTATGCATGTACATGTATATAAATGCCGGATACCATATACATAAATTGAATAATCAATAAAATATAGTGCTGTCAAAAGAAACATTATCATTAGGATATCAAAATAATTCAGTTTTTCTTTCAAAATGATTTGCAAACAGTCCTCTTTCAGAGAATTTTTCTGTCTGTGCTATCGCTCTGTGTGGGTTAATTATTTTAAGCATAAAGTTTATAAATCAATCTCTGAAACACATTGTTATTATATATATATATAGAAGTCAAAGTAAACATTAAACTTATGCATGGCGGAAGAGAAATATACGAAAACGATAGGTGCAATGTGCATGCAGCCTTGCAAATGATATTTAAAAAATATTTTAATTTATAAAACTTAGGACTTTAATTTAAATATTGTTGATGGGATGTTGAAGTTTCCAGAACATAGAAAATACACAAGAAAATCTATCAGTACACTAGTCTATCAAAATGTGCTTGGTGTCCATTTTACAATATATTGTTTAAGAATTTAGTGGGTTTTTTATTCATTCTGACATCTGTGTCCCTGGATCTGAACAAGAAATTGCGAAGACGTTATGCTTATCAGTTTACCTTTAAAAGATTTTCAACAGAATATTATATATATAATTTTAAAAATTTTGTTTTCTTTGCGAAAACAAAATGGCCCTAAAGCTAAATGTCATCGTCAGATGTATAATGGAAGGCGATAAACACTTTAGAATATACACCACCTGCTGGATCTTTTACCTGGACAGAGATCTTGTTACGTAACAAGTACGAATGTAAAATTATCGATATGGAATATTCAGTCGAATATACACGGTATCTCTGGACTGGGGTATTTAAGATAATTTGAACTGATAATGTATGTAAATTTATTTGTGCTTTATGTAAAAAAAAATAATGCATTTAACCATTTTATTTTCAAAACTTCTTTAAAATGAGTTGACTTTGAGCATATATTTATTTTCAAAACCGGAGACAAATCACTGATTTCCAATTATAAACCAAATTCATTATTATCAGCAGTGGGCAAAGTATTTGAAAAAAATGTATTTAAAAATGCATTTAATCACTTAATTAGTTACAAAAAGCGTTTTGTTTCAAGTTCATATTCGCCTTTTGAGAATACTTATGCAGGAGTTCCACAAGGCTCTGTATTAGGTTCCTAGGCCTACTATTCCTTATTCATGTATATGACATAGTTGGTAATTTGATAAGTCTAACTCGATTGAGTGCTGATGAAACATCCATTTCTTATTCAAGTAATAGTCCTTACATATTAGACAATGTCTTAAATAGCGATTTAGAACAAATTTCAGCATGGTCTAAGGATTGGTTTATTGATTTTAATCCTAACAAGACAATTACTATGCTATTATTCTCCTGTAATTCTTCTCCAGATGAAATTAAAATGGAACTTCAAAATCAAGTAGTAGAATTGTCTCCTGTCATAAACACTTAGGTATTACTTTTGATTCTTATTTTTTAGGGATGCCCATGTGGCACATCAAAGATAAGATTGATTTAACCATTGTACTTTAGAATTGCAACAAATCTTAAATTCACTTAAATACATTAACCTGTTATCTTGTCGACTTTAAAGCCAACATACAGATAGCCGTTATATCCTGAGAAGAGACCTCGATGAAATTTGAAAGTTAAACAAATCTTAGTTTTACGGGAACGAATATTTTGTAAAAACGGTGTAGTGATCAGATACTCTATGACGTAATTTTAAAATAAGACGACAAGGTCGAAAATAGTTCTAGCCGTCTTATAGCAAGAAAGTCACCTCACTCAGCTTGTGGTTATGTGTTGGTGGTGGATAGAGTCACACCGACTCACAATTGACTTTACTCTGCGGTTACAAAGCTCGTTGTCGAGATCAACACTAGGGAGATACCATTAAATTTTTACGGAGTGGGGAGGGTGGCTAGGATGAAAAATGTTGTCCTGCATTTTTCTTTAAATGTAATCTCAATGTAAATGTAGTCCTGCTTTTTTTATTTTACACACTATTCTGTCCTGCCTTTCTTAGTTATTAATTTATTCTGGCCTGTTTTACATAAAGTCATCATGCCTTTTCTTTTTGGTAAGATGCCCGTTCTGCCTTTTTCTCTAAACTCCTGTCATGCCTTTTTCAATTTTCATACGTCAGACAAACTTCTTCGTGCATGTGACTTCATATTTCAAAAGGGATAAGAAATGTCTTAATTGACAAGTTCTACATTGCATTTAAAAATCCATTGAAAGAATATTGTATAATTAGAAATCATTGTCCGATGTTGGAAGTTCAGTTTCGCCATTTTCGTGCTTGTCATAAGACGATATTTCAGGGTTTCGATTGTTAAACTCGTTAAATCAAATAACGAACATATTCCAATTCAACATGAGAAAGAGTGACTCATTTACCTCTATCAATGTTTATCGTTTATAAGTATTGTACTTTCAATGCTATTTATAAACGCAGAGTAAAATTTTAAATGTTTGGTATACAAATTTTAAATTATTCAACTTAAAAATATTCAGAAGACAATGGGAAATATCGCAGAATCATTATTCATTTATTATATTGTAATATTTTTTCTTTACAAAGGATTATAATGATAAATGATATCAATGTTTTGCTGTCAATATTACAATTGAGTTATTGCTCTCTGGTGATGAGTCTTTGAGTTCTGACGAAAATGATAGTATTTTCTATCTTTCCACAAAGTATATAAAAAGTACCAAGCGTTTTCTCAACTTTGACAACCTTATTCTGTAACAGATCTTACTTGAACATGATCAATTTATGCTCTTAAGTATACGATAATAGAATGATCTTTCTGATTGACTATTGTATTCTGAAACGTTTCAATGGTTTTAATTAAAAGCAAAATTGATACTTACAATTACGTGTAGATTTATTCCGTTTTCCTATTAATCCGTAACTAGAAAAGCGACTTAATATGTATCACATCATAAACTATGAGTGTATAATTTACATTTAAACAAATTCACACACATGACTTGTCATGTACACTAACATATTTTATTTTACACAGCTCGGTGTGTTTGTATTTATTTCTTCTGAGGCGCACTCGATTAGTTATTTTAAGTGGAAAATATCCATTGATTCGATTCTTAAAATTTATATGTAATTTATTTTATATCTTCATGCTAAATTGTATATTTATGTATGTATTGGAGAAGACGTTACTAAGTTGAAAAATCCATTTGTCATTTTGAACAATAAAATATATTCAAACTAAAGAATCATGATATGAATTTCAAGAAAGAAGAAAACCAAACACATTTTTTATTAAAATTGAAAATCCAACTGATTAAAAGTCGTATTGACCTCTAAAATTCTATCACAGAAAACAAGTACTTATAGTATCTCAAAATGTCCAAATATAGCCCGTTTTATAATCGCGCAGTGGACATAATTGTTATATTTCTATTCAGACATTCTACATTTTATCAACCGTTTCAGAACTATTTTTGAAGATTACGAATCCGTGGCTTC
Source organism: Mytilus coruscus (assembly GCA_017311375.1). NCBI lineage: Eukaryota > Metazoa > Mollusca > Bivalvia > Mytilida > Mytilidae > Mytilus > Mytilus coruscus. Next base: position 52,741,367 of record CM029605.1, read on the forward strand.
ATTGCACATTTAACGCAAAATACATTTTCAATTCTTTATTTACACTCAAACACAAATATGTGTTACATGAGGACAAATTACAAATCAAATGCAATAAATGACAGAATAGACAGGAAACTAATAACTAATAATAATAGGACGTACGCCAATTCATGAGGGCGTGCCAAATTGTCACGAATGTCCAATCAGGTTTTTCTGCTGTTCAAAGTTTGACGTGCGGTGATGTTTGAACAGTGTTGAGTGTATTTTACATTTGTCATTTAAGAGCCTTTAATATCTTACTATGCTGTATGGATTTTGCTCATTGTTGAAGGCCGTACAGTGACCTTTGATTGGTCATTTCTACGTTATCCAGTCTCTGGTTAAATTCTCTCAGTAGACATTATCCCATCATTGATGATCAGGTGTGATAAAAAAAAGAAAACTACATTATCGTATCTCGGATATACATCTATTAAATATAATAAAGAAAACTTTAGTAAGATTAAGTACAACAAAAGCTTTGCCTTATTAGATCCGTGATGCTGTCTCCTTCAGACTATCAAACACTGTCACCCTAATTGTTAACGTGGTATTATATGTGATAACTTGCTGTAAATAATAGTAAACTGAGTATTTATTCACAGTACGCACTTCCTATTTTAGTTGTGGTGATAGAAATCTTAATATCATTGATACACAGTTGAGAAATATGGTGCAGTTATTCAAATGCAGATTTAAACCTTATTAATATTAAACCCAATCCCGCATGCAGCTGTGGTCATCCTGTTGAGGATAGTATTCACTATTTTTAAGTGCCCTTTATCAACGAAGCAAGAGAAATATTGTTTTCAAAATTAGAAAGATCTACTATATTCATTTTGCTTTTATTGGCTGGCGACGGTGACCTTTCATTTCAGCAAAACAAAGAAATTTTTGAGTCTGTACAATCATATATCAGAAATACACTAAGATTTAGAACATTCAATTAAAATTCGGAATTCCTACTTCCCAACTCTTCACTCTAGTCCATTTTATATATTACTCTATATTATATTATACTTTTTGTTTTTATGACAAGGCCATATTTTGTCAAAAGACAAGCACAATAACCCCAAAGCGAATTACGAGAAATGGTTTCGTATTTCGTTATAGAAAAAAAAAATACTAATAGTTTATGTAAAATAACGACTCTCGTACGGTGTGGCGTTTATATCTTTTTAATACATTGGTGCAAGGATGCAAAAAATAATGACCATAAAATGTCAGGTTTGCGAGATCAGACAGTAACCTAACAACTAAACAATTGAAAATCTAGGGATCAATGTGAACATTCGTCAGCAATGAGCAATTTTCATAAATAAAACATGATTTAGTCGAATACTTTGCGAGTAAAGAAAAAAGAGACTACCATAGATTTGTTATTAACCACAAATGCTTAAGGGGTACAAATCAGTATTCAGGAGTAACCTTTTTTGCATTACACCACATTACAACAGAAATTAGAAAATAGGGCCTGGAAGTATTTCTAAGACATTGTTGTTTTCCTGTTCTATGTAGCTTTCTTTCTGGCAAACACGGTGTTAGATTTTATAAATGCTGACAGGCACCGACCATTGAAAAATAATCGATCTGTTTAAAATAAGAAATGAAAATAATTGTTTTTTTTTTTTTTTTTATGACAAATAGAAAATGACCGTTTGATTTAAAATTGTTTAAAATTATTTAGAAATAGATTTATGAAAACAATGTATTTTAATGTGAAAAGGCTAGACTTTAATTTGTGGCGTAGGGATGTGATTGAGTGGTTTTGTTTACAATTATTTCCCATTATTTCCGTACTGAAAATCTGCAATAATTATTGTTTCATCATGTTATTTGATTTTCACATTATAACAAAACTAAGAATATGACGGATGAATTTATAGTTAGCTGTTTAATGGCCAGTGGTAACTATTAGATGTATCATTAGGAGGACATTTACAATGTTATAAATATGAACAAGGACATCCTTTGTTATGCAAACATGTGTATCACGGCACAAGCGATGACCTATAGACCGTGTGTATCATATGTATATTTAGGGTGGGTTGCTCTGAATAAAGGAGGTATAGATACAGGAAAATAAAGAAAAAATACATAAAATTAGAATAGAGTATAACAGGCAAAATAAAGAACAGAGGAAAATGGTATAAGAAAATTAAAGAATAGAGGAAATGGTCTAGTTTTTGCCTGACAATTGTTGATGATTGTTTAAAGTCAAGGGCATTTATAGTCAAAATAATACACAATCGTTTGTACATTGGTAGGGATTTATGTTTGGGGATGATGAGGCACATAATGAGTAATTGTTTTATTTGAAATTTCTCGAATATTTGGTTTTTTTTTGTCTGATTTGAAAATGAATAAAAAAAATCTATAATCTAAAAAAATGGTTTAATTACGACATATAGATAACACTGCTATTCAGTCGATTTTTAAATACATGCTATAAAGAGAATACATAAAATATTTAACAACACTTTTGAACAAAAGGTCAACCTTAAGACTCGAATATACTTTTGTAAGAACATTAGGTAAATTCGAATTCCATCTAAAATAAATTGTTCATTTGGAAAAAAAAATGGGGATACCTTAGACTATTTTCAAAAATGTTGACTGAATACTCTGCAGACTGTAGTTTACTCGCACGTTCACCAAGTACGTATTTCTACGGCTAAAAAAATCATAATTGTATCTTTTAATTTATTTAAATTTATTTCAGTGTTTATTTTTCAAACTTTTTATGTAAATAAGGTTGGATCAACATCGAGTCAGATTAAATTATAATTTATTAAATTATTAATTAAAAACTGAAACATGCATCCAATCTAAATTTTACGCATATTATCACCTATATAAAAAGATTTAACAGAACACAATTCATGTTTTATATTAAAAAAAAAAAAAACATATACGCTAAGCGAAACTATGCACGCCAAGAAACGATGTACGCTAAACGATACGATATACGCTAAACGAAACGATGTACGCTAAACGATACGGTATACGCGAAATGAAACGATGTACGCAAAACCATACGATGTACGATAAAAGGGCGCTTATGTTACCGTTTATGGTATGGTTTATGGTACATGGTTTCGTTCGTACATCATTCGTTCAGCGTCCGTACAACGTTCGTTCAGCGTTTCGTTTGCATTCGTACACCGTTCGGGAAGCGTACGTACATCGTTCGGGCATCGTCCGTACATGGTTCGGGCATCGTTCGTATTGTTAACTTTACGTTACACGGACTGTATCAGAAAATGATCTGGAACAAATGACCGATTTAAGGTAACATCAAATACAATTATTAAAAAGTTAAATTTACAGTAAAATGTGGAAAATTATCAATACACCGATGGCAGGTTTGGTGTACAATGTTGAAAAATATCAATATAACGATGGCAGCTCTGGTGTTCATTGTATATAAATATCTATAAAATATGGTCGATTTAAGGTTTAATCTTATACAATTATCCAAAAGTTTTGAATTAAATAAAAATGTAAATTTTCAACAAAGCTGTGGTTGTTTCTAATTAACATATGATACAACTGTCAGTACATCTAAGAAAATTGTCTTGATCAAATGACCGATATAAGGTAACATTAAATACAATGATCAAAAACAATAAATTTACAGTAAAGGTGAAAAAATTATCAATACACCGATGGCAGGTTTGGTGTACAATGTTGAAAAATATCAATATAACGATGGCAGCTCTGGTGTTCATTGTATATAAATATCTATAAAATATGGTCGATTAAAGGTTTCATCTAATAAAAGTATCCTAAAAGTGGTTAAATTTACTGAAAATGTAAATTTTAACAAAGCTGTGGTTGGTTCATGTTTACATCTGATACAACTGTCAGTACATCTTAGAAAATAATCTGGAACAAATGACCGATTTAAAGTATCATCAAATACAATTATCAAAAAGTTCTCAAATTTACAGTGAAAATGTAGAAAAATTATGATTAAACCGATTGCAGGTTTGGTGTTAAATTCTATACAATTATCTTTAGAATATGGTCGATTTAAGGTTTCATCTAATACAATTATCCAAAAGTGGTTAAATTAACCGAAAATTTAAGTTTTCAACAAAGCTGTGGTTGGTTCATGTTTATATCTGATACAACTATCAGTACGTCTAAGAAAATTATCTTGATCAAATGACCGATTTAAGGTAACATCAAATACAATTATCAAAAAGTTATCAAATTTACAGTGAAATGTGGAAAATTATTATGAAACCGATGGCAGGTTTGGTGTTAAATTCTATAAAATTATCTTTAGAATATGTTCGATGTAAGGTTTCATCTAATACAAGTATCCAAAAAGTTGTTAAATTAACTGAAAATGTAAATTTCAACAAAGCTGTGGTTGGTTCATGTTTATATCTCATGTAACTGTCAGTACATTTACGAAAATTATCTTGATCAAATGACCGATTTAAGGTTACATCAAATACAATTATCAAAAGTTAAATTTACAGTAAAATGTTGAAAAATTATCAATACACCGATGGCAGTTTTGGTGTACAATGTTGAAAAATATCAATATAACGATGGCAGCTCTGGTGTACATTCTATACAAATATCTATAAAATATGGTCGATTTAAGATTTCATCTAATACAAATATCCTAAAAGTGGTTAAATTAACTGAAAAATGTAAAAGTGTCAACAAAGCTGTGGTTGGTTCATGTTTACATCTGATACAACTGCCAGTGCATCTTAGAAAATGATCTGGAACAATTGACCGATATCAAGTAACATTAAGTACAAATATCAAAAAGTTGTCAAATTTACAATGAAATGTAGAAAAATTATTATTAAACCGATGGCATGTTTGGTGTTAAATTCTATACAATTACCTCCAGAATATGGTCGATTTAAGGTTCCATCTAATACAATTATCCAAAAGTTGTAAATGAAAATGTAAATTTTCAACAAAGCTGTGGTTGGTTCATATTTATGTATGATACAACTTTCAGTACATCTAAGAAAATTATCTTGATCAAATGACCGATATAAGGTAACATCAAATACAATTATCAAAAAAAAAAAAAAAATTTACAGTAAAATGTGGAAAAATTATCAATACACCGATGGCAGTTTTGGTGTACAATGTTGAAAAATATCAATATAACGATGGCAGCTCAGGTGTACATTCTGTACAAATATCTTTTAAATATGGTCGATTTAAGGTTTCATCTAATTCAATTATTCTAAAAGTGGTTAAATTAACTGAAAATGTAAATTTAGAACAAAGCTGTGGTTGGTTCATGTTTATATCGGATACAACTGTCAATACATCTTAGAAAATGGTGTGGAACAAATGACCGATGTAATGTAACATCAAAACAATTATCAAAAAGTTGTCAAATTTACAGTGAAATGTAGAAAATTATTATTAAACCGATGGCAGGTTTGGTGTACATTCTTGTAAATTTGGCAACTTTTTGATATTTGTATTTAATGTTTCTTTATATCGGTCTTTTGTTCCAGATCATTTCTAAGATACACTGGCAGTTGTATCAGATAAACATGAACCAACTACAGCTTTGTTGAAAATTTTACTTTTTCAGTTAATTTAACGTTGTTAAATTAACGGAAAATGTCAATTTCAAGAAAGCAGTGGTTGGTTCATATTTACGTATGATACAACTGTCAGTACATCTAAGAAAATTATCTTGATCAAATGACCGATTTAAGGTTTCATCTAATAGATTTTTCTAAAAGTGGTTAAATTGACTAAAAATGTAAATTTTTCAACAAAGCTGTGGTTGGTTCATGTTTACATCTGATACAACTGTCAGTACATCTTAGAAAATGATCAGGAACAAAAGACCGATTTCAATTAACATCAAATACAATTATCAAAATGTAAAATTTATAGTAAAATGTGGAAAGATTATCAATACACCGATGGCAGGTTTGGTGTACATTCTATACAAATATCAATAAAATATGGTCGATTTAAGGTTTCATCTAATACAATTATCCAAAACGTTGTTAAATTAACTGAAAATGTAAATTTCAACAAAGCAGTGGTTGGTTCATTTTTAATATTACTTTTACTGTTAAGTCTGTTTTTGTGATATACATTTGACATGACTCTGTACTATGTATCCCGTCATAATTTGAACCACACTATTAGTTTATTTGTTGATATTGCTTTTGCTGTTGGGTCTGTTTTTTGTGATGTCCATTTTGCGTGACTCTGTGCGTATGTATTCTGTCATACTTTGAACGACAAAATTGTTTTATTCATTGATATCACTTTTGCTGTTGAGTCTGTTTTTTGTGATATACGTTTGACGTGACTCGGACTTATGTGTCCCGTCATGATTTTAACCACACTATTATTTTATTTGTTAATGTTGCTTTTGCTGCTGGGTCTGTTTTTTGTGATGTCCATTTTGCGTGACTCTGTGTTTATGTATCTCTTTATACCTTGAACGACAAAATTATTTTATGTCTACCTGTACGAATTTCAAACGCGCGATTTTACGCCAGTACTTAAAACCTTCCATCCTTATTGGTGGATTTTACATAGATAAATAAAATCGTATGATATAAGCATAATGAGGATATTAAATTTGATGTATGCCCCCCTTTTTGTGCTTCTTCGTAACATTTGTTTGTTTTTATAGTGATTAAGATGATAACACAATGTTGACTGCTGTAATCCTATTTTGACATTTTACCAATTGTGTCTGTTTGTTTTGTTCACGCATCGTTGTCAATATAATGGAATTTGATACGACTGTCATACAAGTGAGAGGTTTGGCTAGCCATAAAACCAGGTTCAATCCACCATTTTCTACATAAGAAAATGCCTGTACCAAGTCAGGAATATGACAGTTGTTATCCATTCGTTTGATGTGTTTGAACTTTTGATTTTGCCATTTGATTGAGGACTTTCCTTTTGAATTTTCCTCGGAGTTCAGTATTTTGTGATTTTACTTTTCATATTTATATCTGATACAACTGTCTGTATATCTAAGGAAATTATCTTGATCAAATGACCGATTTAAGGTAACATCAAATACAATTATCAAAAAGTTATCAAATTTACAGTGAAATGTGGAAAATTATTATCAAACCGATGCCAGGTTTGGTGTTAAATTCTATACAATTATCTTTAGAATATGGTCGATTTAATTTCTTTAGTATACATACTGAAATCGTCATTATTGAGAGCCAATATATCATCCAAATATCTAAAAGTATTATTAATTTTATATCAGATGTTGTTTCGATGGGTCTTTGCTGATTTTGTCATAAATTGTAACTCATAGCAATACAAAAACAGGTCTGCAATAAGTGGTGTAGATGTATTGTAGTCGTGTCATGTAATGTTGTCATTTTGATGTTATATTTAACATTGCCATTAAAGCGGGAGGTTTGGGATGACACAAAACCAGGTTCAACCCACCATTTTGTTCTCCCAAAATGTCCTGTACTAAGTCAGGAAAATGGCCAATGTTATATTATAGTTCGTTTCTGTGTGTATTACATTCTAATGTTGTGTTTTTGTTGTGTCGTAGTTCTATTATATTTGATGCGTTTCCCTCAGTTTTAGTTTGTAACTTGGATTTGTTTTCTCAATCGATTTATAAATTTCGAACAGCGTTATACTACTGTTGCATTTATTTACGTACTTATGTAGACTCCGATCATCGTGGAGAGTAATATTAACAGTAACATTACAAGAGACATATATGCTAACATTGTTTATTTACGTAAATCTAACGTTAAGTTTGAAAGAATTTTTTACAGATGATTAACGTTGTGCGTTTTGAGAACATTTATTTTAATGTTAAACCAACATCAAAGATACATCTTTTGCTAACGGTTTTATTTAACGGAAGACGAACGTTTGAGTAGTATTTCTTGCAACGTGGTGGTAATGTTTTTTAACAATGTTTGTTATTACTAAAAAATGCGAAACAAGGAAAATTAAGTAATATGTTCATGGTTCATCATCATCATGATTTTGTATGACCACAAAACTGTTTAATATATATACCCTGTTAAAGTTCTCTTGTCACTTCAAGAAGTCTCTGGAGCCCTGTCTTTTCAGAGCTATCCCCATACTAAGCCATTCTGTAAAAGCTATTTTCCATGCACCAAGACAAAATTTATCTCCTAAAATATGGTATTATTTATTCGATTTTATGACATACAATCACAACCTTGTGATATATTTAGAATAAGATTTTCTGATATATGAAATTGAATAAAGTTGTATAAATGTTAAAAGATTAACCCACTTGTCAAGTTGAATCTTTAACTACGTCCTTCTGGTCTTATATCAGAAGATTTGTACAGGGTTAACTTTATTTTTATCAAAATTAGCAGCCCTAACACTCACCATGCTGACAATATCATTTGGATTAATTGCGACAATGCCTCTGTTGATTTTGTTCTTTTGGGTCATATTTAGGAAAATCATCACCAATTATTGCGTCCTTTTTTTTAATTTAAAACCGAAAACAGGTTAGTTTTATTAAAGAAGTGATTTTAAGATTATAATGCATTAGACTTATGTAAAAATGCTCTACATGTGTATTTAAAACAATATCCTGTCAGCAAAACTGTGTGCACAAATATTTGATAGGAAACACAATTATAATCAATATTACTTAGAAGATGCACATATAACACGAGTTTATTTAAAAGATGTATATAACATTCCCATTGTTATGAGTGTTGGTTGCTTAACGTCCAGTGGCAAACATTTCATGCAAAATTTGACAAAACATTTTGAAGGTTTCATTATGACAAATTCATTTTCATCCTTCGATAATACAATCTTCTTCTTGTCGTTCACCTTTACACTTGAATACCAGTCTCCTCAACAAATCTGGTGGTCTTCTGTAGGGCCTCAATTTGTCCTTATAGCTTCTCTTTGAGTGGTGTTTCTGATTGCTATATCTTATCTATCAATGCCTGATGCATATGATATACAATGATTATATGAGTTCAATTTGAAATAGATATATTACATCATATCACATACAGAACAGATTGATTACATCGTGTAGATCGCATAGTAACATATACTTTCACTTGGTAACATGAATATTATTCAGATTATCTCAGTAAATTTGTATATTATTAAGATAACTGTGTTAACTTTCATATTTACATAGATTACCTAAGTATCTTGTTTATTGTATCGTTAATCTAAATTCGCTTCCAGGGTACATATCTCACCCAGGTTCGGTAAAAATATATCAGAATCCAATTTGACTATAGTTTTGTTGGGTTTTTTTTGTGTAATCACACATTTTTGTCAGAGAGAACCCTCTTTAGTAAAATAATATATTAAGTTACGAAACAACTTGAAATTTCGTTATTTTCGAAAGCCTAAAAAATACATGTATTTTATTTATAATCTATTTGGAAAGTAATATACCTTCAGGTATGAAAGCTCAATATAAGGTATCCGATGGGGATTCAAACCTCGAAGTGTCTGAAATATTTACCGATAAATAGTTAAAATATCACAAGCTAGATGTCTTTTTTTTGTCTTTTCCAATGAAATGATAAGCAGTTAAAAAGTTACGGGACCTATTTTGGTTTATAAGAAGTTGTTTATTTCTTTGAGACCTTTGATTGGACATTTAGATAAACATTATCCCAAAAGTTTGCAAAATGGCTTTGAAAGTAACGGAGATCCGTGTTGAAGTTTCTTTAAAGGAGAAAATTATCATTGCAAAGAACTATTTGAATACCCGCTGCAATATATTCGATCCGAAATAGATGAACTGCCTTGACAAGCTAAGTCTTTGTATTTAAAGGGGTTTTCAAAGTTAAGCTGAATAATGTCCGATCAGATCAATACGTTAACGAAGGACGGAGCTACAATTGTCAATGAGGAGTTGAAAAAAATAGTTGATAAGATAAAGGAAATGGAGACCATCCGAAAGATAAAGAAAAACGTTTCTTTAGGGTTTATTTTCATGCATATTTGGGTGTGTTTTTTTGTAAATTCCACCGTAATGTATAAGGTTATTTTCATTAATCCGGATATTTGTCAAGTGATAAAGTATCTACAACTGTTGATGGAACATAAATTTTACTCTTGATCATCTTGTTCGATTTGAAACTCAAAGCTGGCACACAAAGAGCAAATTACGTGAATCAGACAATTTTCTCAGAAGGTGTGAAGAAGACCAATTGGAAAAACGGACAAGATGTAGAAAGGAGTTTAAACGATGAAAGGTAACCTGGATACTGCAATGCTCATTTTTGGGTTAAGAAATTTGTTATAGACATTTTTAATCTATTATTGTCATATGTTGCCTTTCTTTATGTTTAGTCTGCGATTCTCCCGGAAGAAGTGAAGAAGACAAATTGGGAGAAAAACGGAGAAGATGTAGAACATGGTATACAACAGGGTGGACATCAGGAAGGTAAACTGGATTCTGTAATGCTCATTTTATTGGTTAAGGTATTTGTGACAGAACTTTTGATTGATTTAAAATCATTTAATGTCTATTTTTAATTAAGTCTATGATACTATGGTTTGTCCTGATTTAGAGTATTTCTACCAATTTGATTGGCTTATATTGTCCTGATGAATTGCAGTACGATATTTTATAACGTCAATTGGAATTATCTCCCTTATAGCATTGACTTCATAAAATAAAATGTTTTGAATTGCTTTCATTTTATTTATTTCTGACGTGAGCAAGATGACGCGTCTTAGGACAGACAATTGAGAAAGACTTAATGGAACGGCTAAAACTATATGCTACAAACGCCCTCCCTTCAAACAAAAAGGCCGGGAACACACTCTGAAAATATCTAGAGGGAATTTGGACAGGACATATCATTTAAGGAATTTGGCGTAGTTTGTCTCATTGAAGTTGTGGGGCAGTTGTACATAAATGCCATGAAACCAAACGGAAACCATTACAAGATTTCTTAACTTGAAAATATCAAATATAGATTAAATATATATTTATGGTCACTCCCTTACGAAAAGAAGCCGTATTCAATGAAACAAATGTTAATTTCATGGCAGCCACAGCAGAAATGAAAAGAATGGGGTGGGAACAACTGACCATTATCGTTATTCTGTTAACATTTAATTTTCACCCCTTTTTTCTCTAATCTTCAAAAAATTAGTCTATTCTTCAAAAGTGATTTTTTACTCATTATTCTCTAATTTTTTCCCCAGTTTTCTTTAATCTTTAAAAAAAAGTAAAAAACATTCTTTTAAATGAATGAGAACGGTGATTTCTAAACAACAGCAAGGTTTTCATTTGTTTCTCAACAATGACGTGTTGATGTGTATTGTTCTGCATGATTTAAGTGCTAGTTCCTTGAAGTAACAAGCCCAAGTTCTCATCAGTTCTTTCCAGTGATTTTGACTACATATAAAAAAGAAGATGTGGTGTAATTGCCAATGAGACAACTCTTCAAAAGAGACCAAATGACACAGAAATTAACAACTATAGGTCACTGTACGGCATTCAACAATGAGCAAAGCCAATAACGCATAGTCAGCTATAAAAGGCTCCCAAATGACAAATGTAAAACAATTCAAACGAGAAAACTAACAATACAGTTTCATTGTGCCTTTTTTGAGTTAACATATATGAACAATTATACAACAATAAAATGTCCTAACACGTCTCTTACAAGTCTAATCTCACAGTGGCCCTTATAACACGACCTGACCTACTGATATGACCAATGTTTTCATTTTCAGTTTGTTCCTGTGTATCATGGCTATCATCACTATTGCTGGATGAGTCATATTCATCAGAATTATCGGAGTCATCTAAAATTTCGTCAACTAAAATTTCGTTTGGTTTATTCATTGTCTCTTCTGTAACACGCACTTCATTGCTTATTCTGAATTCAATAATCCTCTGTCTGTTTTGAATGTCCTGATTCCGGTATAAAGAAATTGGTAAAAGTGCCAGCTTTGTCTTTGGTTGTTTCATCTCTGACGCTTCTCTGTCTAATGGGTCGGTAATTTTCTATCCATGATTTCATTGCAACTACATCAGTTTTAGATACCTTCTTTATTTCCAAGTCAAATTTAATGTCGAAAACGTCTGATAAAGGCATGTTGCTGTTTGGAACGGGATAGCAGGAGTTTGGGTGTGTGAAATACTTTACAGACCAAACAGATACTCTTTAAGAGATTCTCGAATGATAGTGCTGAAATCCTGGCATATTCCAGCATTGAAAATGTTTGGTGTCGGAGGTGCGATACGGCATGGAGGTTTTCGACAATGAAAGTAAGCAAAGTAGAGGCTTCTGTGCGAAACTGACCGGAAGACAACACGTGAACATTTCTAGTTAACTCGCTTATTCCGGGTGGAGTATCTGTATGGATCGACAGGTTTTGTTAGACACGTTTCCTTGTGGGCCATTTGTCACGTTAACATGAAGCTGTTGGACGTTTTCGCATTTTGGACATGCTCTTGTACAAAAGATTTTGCATCGTACACACGCTCCACCGTTGACTTTAAATCAATCTTAGGATATTTGTTTCCCTTCTCATGAATTCCAAAGGCCCTATATAGTAAACCCAGACTTTTTAAAACATTCTGGTTCCGAACAAATCCGATACGACAGCTATTCTTCCGCAGGCTGGATCCGTCACAAAGACAGAGTTTCCTTCTGTGCAAATCCCAAATGGTTGGCTAAAACGAGAACTAGTGTTAGTGCCATCCTTGTATCCCTTTGTTCCATTGCCTGCTATTGGTTTTAATGTGTTATTTTCCGTGTTAAATACACTAACACTGTGATTCACCTCATCCCCAACAACAATAGATTCTCCCAACAATCCTAATCCATTTAAACCTTGCTTTGCAATAATGGTCTGTTGTGCGCCTGATTCCAAGTCGAATGCCACGATTCCACATTCGATCCCTTTTGTAGTACAGATTAATTTGGTGTTTGACTTGATGGTTCCATTAACACACTGCACGTCATTCATTTGATGTAACAATATGGCATTTCCATTAACACCAATGCCGTCAAAGATAGATTAATTTGGAATAGGCATTTGGTGATGTCATCAAAGCAAAGAAAATCCGACTCACCACAAATTGCTGTTGGAACAATGTTTCTACTTAATAAAACGTGGTTAATCCTTGGGTGTTTCTTTACAATCTGCTTCAAGTGGTTATCCAACCATGCGCGTAAAATTGGCATAGTACCAATCGTTGACAGATGTCGCATCTCTAAATTGTCTTCCAATTCCTTTTCGACCGTATCTTTGAAACTTGCAGCTTTACTTTATGTTGTATATCATAGTATAAAATTTTTCCTGGTCTGTTTCACATATGTATACAACTCCATTTAAGTAGCATAGATCACCTGTTAAGGGTCCGTCAAGTATTTGCAACATCTTAACATCTGCTGGGTAATGAAGCCGTATTTCCAACAGCCTACCACATGCTGTTTCCTCATCCAATATGTCTATCGCCAGCAAAAGCTGGAAGGACCGGTGCAAATTCCTACTAGGTGTGCATACGTGTTGGAAAGATTACTCTTTCTGAGAACCCAAGTCAGATTTGGTAGCTGACTTGGGCTCTCATGTGGCGGTCCAGGAGACTGGTAGTGATATGGAGATTATTTCACTCGACCTTTGCTCTGGGCCTGACAAGTTCTACAATTTGCAGGTTTGGAAAATGTGGTTAGTGGTAACGCTTGGTCTACAGATGGGTAACTCTGGGACCTCCTCCACCTCATCTCATAAAGGGAGGCTTACACCTGCCAACAGTTGGGGCACTTATAACTGGAGTATTGGTAGGTGGTGGTGTAACCGTGTTTAACTACCAGGGTTTTATGACACTATGTCAACATAGGTCAGCTGATACCCATTGTGTATAGGTAATCAGTAGTCACCCTGGCGCCTCAATAAAATATTATGGTATACTATGTAGTCAAAGTAACGCCACAAAGTAAAATGTATATTCTAGTCATGAAAATGTAAAACAAGTTGGTATAATAAAATGTATGTTTAATTAGAATGATTGTTTTGTATAAGTTGTAAAAGTCATAAATGAAAAACAGAGGATGGAACCTCTACACAGATGAGTATAATATACGGAAAGTCTGTAGTATTTTAATTTTGGTATTTGTGAATTACAATTAACAACAGACTAAGAGAAAACTCTAGATCAATTTTCAATCACTTTGTGATTAAAGGAAGGACTTCAACATAGTTTAGAAAAAATGTCAACAACTCTTGATCGCTGTTCTTCATCTCATTGTTATTCGTTCAGTATTAATATAGGGTCTTCTTCTGTGAATATTGCAATTTAATGTTGAATGTGGAAATCGGAATGTTGAAATCCAATGTAGAAACCATTTTCATATCATAATGTAATCAGTGTTTTGCTTCTCATATATACTGTCTTTTACTGTCATATATTAATTATGTAAATATGTTGTTAAACAATGTAAATATTGTTCTGTAAGTGAACTGTTTAAATGCACATTTTGTACAAATGAAACATTTATAAAACAATGCATATTTTAATGCATCCTTTGAAGTATTTGATGATTTCACACTATTATAATAAATAATAAAAGTTGACATCGTTTATTATTTTCTCACCCCATTCATTTTGGAAAAGATAAGCACAAAACATCCAGTGAAGAAAAAAAAAACAACGAGTCACAGATGAACATTGTCACAACTTAAAATGACAAACAAATAGCAGCTGCACACATGTTAGAACTTCAATAAAAGTGGCCCTTTCTAGCAAAAAAAAAAATAGTTGTCGGTTGCTTTCTTCTTGTTTAATTGAAGTAATACCTATGCATTTTGAATCTACATTCAAATGTCAGGTCACCACTCATAAACGATGCTAATCTTGGGTATATATATATATAAAAAAATAAGCATACTGGATAAAGATTCTAGTTCACTTACAGAGTACCTTTCAGATGTCATGCCCGAGTCTGAAGATTGAAGATCCTATTTACTTGATTTCTCCAGTTCATTTCCTGAATCATCAGACAAATCACTTGTCTGCATAGATGTCTGTTTCTTTGGGATTTGTCTTTTACGGAAATGGGAAGCTTTTCATGGTACTGGAGTCATATTGCTTGTTTTGTACGTTCATCAGGAACATTGTTTATATAACGTCTAGCATTTACCAGCCTTTTAAATGCACTATTTCTCAGAGTATCTTATGTCTTAAGCCTATTTACGTGTGGTGTATCATCATTGGATGAATCATTAGAGGTATAACAGACTAAAGTGCGATGTTCAGAAGTTTCTGCTGTCGTTTTATTATTTGAAGTAACTATCCTTTAGTGTTTTGACTGAACGCTGTACTTGTATTCTCTGATCCAATCTGCATATTTTCATCTCGATTCCTACCACTTATATCCCTTGTAGTATAAGCTAATGATTGTTCTGTTAAAGTATTGGACAGTTCTATTTCTGATGTATTAGAAAAAACATGCATTGGTTTCCTTTCTACCATTCCCAGGGATGTCATCATTCTGACTTGGCCAGCTTTTATTGTATTAGATGATTGCTCACTTGAAATATTTGATGGTCCACTTTCAGACTCTTCAGAAAGGCAATGGTTTGATTAATTGTCACCATTTCCAGGGCACTTTGTATGTTGATTTTGACTGGCACTTGTATGATGTGGTTCACCTATAGACTGCCCACCATTTAATTCATAATAGTTGTGAATTTCCAGCAGGTCAGTGTCTGAGTAATTGTCAATTATACTTACAAGGATTGTGTTAAGTGTTAACAAACTATAGAAAATATTTGGCATAATTTAATTTTGAATTAATAATGAATTTCTTTCTTTTGCAGACCTTTAAATGTATAAGAATTTCCTTTGAAACCTGAATGTAAGAGTTCTGAAACAAGTGGTTTAGTTTTAATTTTCGTTTTACGTTTTATATTTTTTTGAAAGTTAGAAGCTGTGAGTTGTTTTGTTTCTCTCGGTTTTCCTAACTTGAGGAATATATTGTGTTTTGTTTGACGTTCAATGACCAGTGTATGAGCATTTGTTATATTCACATGCTGAAAACTGTATCTATCTTTTAGTTTGTCAAGCTCTACTTTTCTACATCTTAAATGACTTCCTTGGATTCTTGACCATATTCATTTCTCCCTTTTTGCTGGTACAATCAGTCCAACTTTTCATTTTCTTTTCCACCTTCTTGTTTTCTTGTTCTGGTTTGTCTGTACGAATAAAATGAAGGATTATAGATTATTGCATAGCAATATAATATTTCCACAGAAAGTAACCAAAAGTTACCGTGCAATAAATCTTCAAAATTCATGACGTCATCAACGACAAATGCTTAGTTTAAACCAATTGTGACTTTCAAATATTATTTTGCTATACAATAAAGGGTTATTGCATGAATATTGGGAATATTGTCCCTCGTAGAACATATATTGCACTCGCAAGCTCGTGCAATATAAAATTCTACTCGGACAATATTCCCAATTTTCATGACATAACCCTATATTATTAGTTTCCTTCACTTACATTATAAATCCATAAAGTCATTATCAGTTGCCGATTTTTTTTTCTATTAAGCAATATATCATACCTAGTGCCTTTTGTTATAATGAGTATAATGTCTTACTCTACCATCCAAATACTCAAATCTGCATGTTGTAACTTTGTAAGCATAAAGGTTGTAATTGGCATGTTCAAATAACTTAAATAACGAAAAGATATAACTCCTGGCTGATCGGTCTCTAAACAAGCCCATTACATCGCACCACTACAATAGAATCATTTGGTTCAATCAATTCTGCAATAAATTTTGTCGGAAATGCCTAATATTTCTGGCCTTTAATAAGCCTGTAATTGTATAAGGCCATCTTCTGGCAGGTCCTTTTATATTTTAGATATCACTCCAACGATGGTAAATGATACGGTTTTTACCAGGTAATGAATATGCGATTGTCGTACAGACTGAATAATGTCATGCAGGCGAGTATTTAAATTATCTTACCTCTATTAATATCTTCTGTATTTAGTTTTGTTATCCTGAAGAATATAATTTAAACTGAGTAATGTGCAAACACGAATTTCAAACAAAATTAAATCCCAACATCGCTTAACAAATAACATATTTCCAGTTAGTGTATTTACCGCTTTGTACCTTTACTGAAAATAACTGTCACTAGGCAGTGAACACACGAAATCAGGTTTCCCATATGGGTTAGAATTACGTGTGTCTATGTTTTTTTCTTGTCCTTCTTCGTTGTACTTGTTTTCAATGGTTTGAAACTGTCTGGAAAAAAAAAATCATTTTCTCTGCTTCGTCGCTATCAGATGATGTTACATAAGCATGTGATGTTGAAAGGGCATTGTTTTTCTTCAAAGTTGCGTCCAAATAAAAAATGGAAATTTCCAAAACATTCAAAATAAAAATGGCAATTTCAAAACATTTAATTCAAATTAAAAATGATAATTTCAAAACATTCAAATTAAAATGGCTTTTTCAAATACTTGATTCTCAAAATATTCAAAACCAAAAAAAAAGGCAAATATTTGAATATCAAAATATATATATTCAAAACTATAACACAACTATCAAATTATAAGGTAAACATATATAAAACGCAAACCAAACAGAGTTCACAATAAGTCCATAAAACAATATCACAGTCACAGGTACATTATACAACACGATACATCACAGTCACATGCATTTTGAGAACCATCCAATCTTGGGCTTCCGTTGCAATCTTGGTCCCGATCCCGGTACATCAAATATGTAGGCCACTTTGTCTCTGAGCACAGTGATGGCACCTTCCAAATTGGGAAATCAATCTTGTGTTCAGCAGAATACTTCTCACGTTTACGTCGTGCAGCTTCCTGTGCTTCCACATTCACGCGGGTTTTGCCTGTGGTGGCAAAACATCTCCTGGGATCACGATAGGTCATATTTGTAGTTGTTCGGGTTGAACATAAAGCAATATCGAATGGGTGTTTTCCACTGTCAGTTGATGGAAAACCTTAGATGTCTGGTTAAATCACATCATCTGCCGAATCTAGCTTGACAAATAGAGCACTGGTATACTGGAACTACTGGAAGGTGTTTTGCCTTCCAGTGTTTGATATTAATTGACAGTGATGAGTATATAGGGTTTCACATCCTCTACCTCACAACTCATCCCCTCTAGTGGCCAGTATTCTCTTTCTTTTATATTATAATTTGCTGCATTTAGTTGCGATTGTGCCATTTTGAAAAACTGAAAATTTAACACTTATGAATAAAAATTAAAGATTTACATTTATCTAACATGTCTTAATAAACATCTATTAATTAATCAGTTTTGTTTAAGGAGGCCATACATCCCAGGAGTTACAAAATTATCATTAATTATATTTTTATCAGTAACCTGTGCGAATTTTTTGCCAGTTGAGCGCCATTAAGCTTATGAACTAATCGAACATGTCTTTTAAGAAGGCATTTTCTATTGAATATCAAATTACAAATTTCGCATTCACTAATTCAAATGTACTGTGTGTATCTTTTCCAATGCGTAATATCTGCACAATATGAGGTATATATATGCGTGTTACATGATGGCACATTGCAAGCCATTCCCTCAACAGGCCATCGTTGTCGGAGATCATCATCTAGTCTAATTACCCAACAAGGGTGACTAGGAAACGAAATATGGTCGCTTGGTCTTCCTCCGACCGGCAGTAAAACGCTTCATTAAATTTTAAAATGAATTCAACAAATTTGTGTTTATAGTTGCATTTGATGTAAATTTGAACCAACAACAGCATTATTGAAAATTTTGAAAAAAATCTGTAAATTTTAACACTTTTTGATAATTTTATAAGATATAACTTTAAATCGACCATATTCATAAATAATTGTAAAGTTGTTACAACGAATCCTGCAGGTGCTTTATTGTTATTTTTCCTACCTTTAACTTAAATTTTACTTCATTTTTGATAATTGTATTCGAGTAACCTTAAATCGGTCATTTTTTCAGATATTTCATCAGAAATAACCTCAAATGAGCCTTTTTCTTTATTTATAATTGTTTTCATTTTACAAGATTTAACAACTTATTGAGATAATGCATTGGATACTTAAATTTGATTAGATGTAACCTTAAATCGGTCACTTTCTTTATCGATAATTTTATAACATTTTACAAAAATCAACCATTTTTTTTTTTTTTTATAAATATTACACTTTACAAGATTATTGATAACTGTTTTAAACTTTAATCGGTCACTTTCTTTATTGATTATTTCATTAAATTTTAAAATGAATTTTAACAAAATTGTATTTATAGTTGCATTAGATGTTAATTTGAACCAACAACAGCATTATTGACAACTTTTCAAAAAAATCAGGAAATTTTACCAGTTTCTTGGTTAATTTGATAAGATGTAACTTTAAATCGACCATATTCATAAATAATTGTATATGTCGTTACAGCGAATCCTGTAGGTGCTTTATTATTAATTTTTCTTCATTTTACTTAAATGTTAGTACTTATTTGATAATTGTATTCTGAGTTACCTTAAATCGGTCATTTTTCCAGATATTTTATCAGAAATAACTTCAAATGAGCCTTTTCTTTATTGATAATTGTATTTCAGTTTACAAGATTCAACAACTTATTGAGATAATGCATAAGCTACTTTAATTTTATTAGATGTAACCTTAAATCGTCCGTCGTCCGTCGTCGTTAACTTTTACAAAATCTTCTCCTCTGAAAGTACTGGGCCAAATTTAACCAAACTTGGCCACAATCATCATTGGGGTATCTAGTTTAAAAATGTGTCCGGTGACCCGGCCGGCGAACCAAGATGCCCGCCATGGCTACAAATAGAACATAGGGTAAAATGTAGATTTTGGCTTATATCTCTGAAACCAAAGCATTTAGAGCAAATCTGACGGGGTAAAATTAGTTATCAGGTCAAAATCTATCTGCCCTGAAATTTTCAGATGAATCGGACAACCCGTTGTTAGGTTGCTGCCCTGAATTGGTAATTTTAAGGATATTTTGCCGTTTTGGTTATTATCTTGAATAGTATTATAGATAGAGATAAACTGTAAACAGCAATAATGTTCAGCATAGATCTACAAATAAGTCAACAAGACCAACATGATCTGTTAACCCTGAAGGAGTTATTGCCCTTTGTAGGCAATTTTAACAATTTTCGTAAATTTTGTAATATTTTACAAAATCTTCTCCTCTGAAACTACTGGGCCAAGTTCATTATAGATACAGATAACCGTAAGCAGCAAGAATGTGCAGTGCAGTAAAGTAAGATCAACAAACACATCACCATCACCAAAACACTATTTTTTCATGACTCATGTGCCCTTTGTTTAATATGCACATAGACCAAGGTGAGCGACACAGGCTCTTTAGAGCCTCTAGTTTGATAATTTTATTAGATGTAACTTTAAATCGACTATATCTATAAATAATTGTATAAGTTGTTACAGCGAATCCTGCAGGTGCTTTATTATTAGATTTTCTACATTTAACTCAAATTTTACTACTTTTTTTACAATTGTATTCGGAGTAACCTTAAATCGGTCATTTTTTTAAGATACTTTACAGAAATAACCTCAAATGAGAATTTTTCTTTATTGGTAATTGTATTTCATTTTACAAGATTCAACCACTTATTGAGATGATGCATAAGATACTTTAAGTTTATTATATGTAACATTAAATCGATCACATTCTTTATCGAAAACTATATAACACTTTTCCAAAACTCAACCATTTTGTATAGATATTACACTTTACAAGATTATTGATAGCTGTTTAAGTTTTAGACTTTAATCGGTCACTTTCTGTATTGATTATTTCATTAAATTTTAAAATGAATTCAACAAAATTATATTTATAGTTGCATTAGATGTAGTATCTATTATTATTGACAATTTTGATACTTTTATAAGATGTAACTTTAAATCGTCCATATTTATAAGTAATTGTAAAAGTTGTTACAACGAATCCTGCAGGTGATTTATTGATAATTTTTCTACATTTAACTTAAATTTTACTAATATTTTGATAATTGTATTCGAGTTACCTTAAGTCGGTCATTCTTTCCAGATGTTTTATCAGAAATAACCTCAAATGAACCTTTTTCTTTATTGATAATTATATTACATTTTACAATATTCAAGAACTTATTGAGATAATGCATTGGATGCTTTAATTTTATTAGTTGTAACCTTAAATCGGTCACTTTCTTTATCGATAATTGTATAACATTTACAAAAATCAACCATTTCTTTTTATAGATATTACAATTTACAAGATTATTCACAACTGTTTAAGTTCTAGAGTTTAATCGGTAACTTTTTTATTGATTATTTTATTAAATTTTAAAACGAATTCAACAAATTTGTATTAATAGTTGTATTAGATGTTTATTTGAACCATTATTGACAAATTTTGGAAAATTTTCAGTAAATTTTACAATTTGTTTGATAATTTTATTAGATGTAACTTTAAATCGACCATATAAATAAATAATTGTATAAGTTGTTACTACGATTTGTTCAGGTGCTTTATTATTATTTTTCTACATTTAACTTAAATTTTACTATTTTTTTGATATTGGTATTCGAGTCACCTTATATCGGTCATTTTTCTAGATATTTTATCAGAAATAACCTCAAATTAAACTTTTCTCTATTGATAATTGTATTTCATTTAACAAAATTCAACCACTTATTGAGATAATGCATAAGATACTTTAATCTTATTATATGTAACCTTAAATCGGTCACTTCCTTTATCGATAATTGTATAACATTGTACAAAATCAACCATTTTTTTATAGACATTACACTTTACAAAATTATCGATAACTGTTTAAGTTTTAAACTTTAATCGATCACTTTCTTTATTGATTATTTCATTAAATTTTAAAATCAATTGTACAAATTTGTATTCATAGTTGTATTAATTGTTAAATTGATTCAACAACAGCATTATTGACAATATAAAAAAATCAGTAAATTTTACCACTTTTTGATAATTTTACAAGATGCAACTTTAAATCGACCATATTTATAAATAATTGTATAAGTTGTTACAACGAATCCTGCAGGTGCTTTATTATTAATGTTTTTACATTTTACTTAAATGTTAGTACTTATTTGATAATTGTATTCGAGTTACCTTAAATCGGTCATTTTTCCAGATATTTTATCAGAAATAACCACAAATGAGAATTTTCTTTATTGATACTTGTATTTCATTTTACAAGATTCAACAACTTATTGAGATAATGCATAAGATACTTTAATTTTACTATATGTAACCTTAAATCGATCACATTCTTTATCGATAATTATAAAACACTTTTGCAAAATCAACTATTTTTATAGATATTACACTTTACAAGATTATTGATAGCTGATTAAGTTTGAGACTTTAATCGGTCACTTTCTGTATTGATTATTTCATTAAATTTTAAAATGAATTCAACAAAATTGTATTCATAGTTGCATAAGATGTAATATCTATTATTATTGACAATTTTGAAAAGTTTTCAGTAAATTTTACCACTTTTTGACATATTGATAAGATGTAACTTTAAATCGTCTATATTTATTAGTAATTGTAAAAGTTGTTACAACGAACCCTGCAGGTGATTTATTGATAATTTTCTACATTTAACTTAAATTTTACAAATATTTTGATAATTGTACTTTTTTGATAATTGTATTCGGGGTTACCTTAAGTCGGTCATTTTTCCAGATTTTTTTTATCAGAAATAACCTCAAATGAACCTTTTCTTTATTGATACATGTATTTCATTTTACAAGATTCAACAACTTATTGAGATAATGCATAAGATACTTTAATTTTATTATATGTAACCTTAAATCGATCACATTCTTTATCGATAATTATATAACACTTTTGCAAAATCAACTATTTTTATAGATATTACACTTTACAAGATTATTGATAGCTGATTAAGTTTGAGACTTTAATCGGTCAATTGTTGTATTTATTATTTCAATAAATTTTAAAATGAATTCAACAAAATTGTATTTATAGTTGCATTAGACGTAATATCTATTATTATTGACAATTTTGAAAAATTTACAGTAAATTTTACTACTTTTTGATAATTTGATAAGATGTAACCTGAAATCGTCCATATTTATTAGTAATTGTAAAAGTTGTTAC
Organism: Mytilus coruscus; assembly: GCA_017311375.1. Lineage (NCBI taxonomy): Eukaryota > Metazoa > Mollusca > Bivalvia > Mytilida > Mytilidae > Mytilus > Mytilus coruscus. The sequence continues at coordinate 52,764,575 of CM029605.1, forward strand.
AACGAACCCTGCAGGTGATTTATTTATAATTTTCTACATTTAACTTAAATTTTACTAATATTTTGATAATTGTACTTTTTGATAATTGAATTCGTAATTACCTTAAGTCGGTCATTTTCTCCAGATGTTTTATCAGAATAACCTTAAATGAACCTTTTTCTTTATTGATAATTATATTACATTTTACAATATTCAAGAACTGATTGAGATAATGCATTGGATACTTTAATTTTAATAGATGTAACCTTAAATCGGTCATTTTCTTAATCGATAATTGTATAACATTTTACAAAAATCAACCATTCCTTTTTATAGATATAGCACTTTACAAGATTTGTCACAACTGTTTAAATTTAGACTTTAATCGGTAACTTTTTTATTGATTATTTTATTAAATTTTAAAATGAATTCAACAAATTTGTATTTATAGTTGTATTAGATGTAAATTTGAACCATTATTGACAATTTTGGAAAAGTTTCAGTAAATTTTACAATTTTTTGATAATTTTATTAGATGTAACTTTAAATCGACCATATTTATAAATAATTGTATAAGTTGTTACAACGATTTGTGCAGGTGCTTTATTTTAATTTTTCTACATTTAACTTGAATTTTACTACTTTTTTATAATTGTATTCGGAGTAATCTTAAATCTGTCATTTTTTCTAGATATTTTATCAGAAATAACCTCAAATGAAACTTTTTCTTTATTGATAATTGTATTTCATTTTACAAGATTCAACAACTTATTGAGATAATGCATAAGATACTTTAATTTTACTAGATGTAACCTTAAATCGGTCACTTTCTTAATCGATAATTGTATAACATTTTACAAAAATCAACCACTTTTATATAGATATTACACTTTACAAGATTATTGATTACTGTTTAAGCATTAAACTTTAATCGATCACTTTCTTTATTGATTATTTCATTAAATTTTAAAATCAATTGTCCAAATTTGTATTCATAGTTGTATTAATTGTTAAATTGATTCAACAACAGCATTGTTGACAATTTAAAAAAAAATCAGTAAATTTTACCACTTTTTGATAAATTTACAAGATGTAACTTTAAATCGACCATATTTATAAATAATTGTATAAGTTGTTACAACGAATCCTGCAGGTGCATTATTATTAATGTTTTTACATTTTACTTAAATGTTAGTACTTATTTGATAATTGTATTCGAGTTACCTTAAATCGGTCATTTTTCCAGATATTTTATCAGAAATAACCACAAATGAGAATTTTCTTTATTGATACTTGTATTTCATTTTACAAGATTCAACAACTTATTGAGATAATGCATAAGATACTTTAATTTTACTATATGTAACCTTAAATCGATCACATTCTTTATCGATAATTATATAACACTTTTGCAAAATGAACTATTTTTATAGACATTACACTTTACAAGATTATTGATAGCTGATTAAGTTTGAGACTTTAATCGGTCACTTTCTGTATTGATTATTTCATTAAATTTTAAAATGAATTCAACAAAATTGTATTCATAGTTGCATAAGATGTAATATCTATTATTATTGACAATTTTGAAAAGATTTCAGTAAATTTTACCACTTTTTGACATATTGATAAGATGTAACTTTAAATCGTCTATATTTATTAGTAATTGTAAAAGTTGTTACAACGAACCCTGCAGGTGATTTATTGATAATTTTCTACATTTAACTTAAATTTTACAAATATTTTGATAATTGTACTTTTTTGATAATTGTATTCGGGGTTACCTTAAGTCGGTCATTTTTCCAGATTTTTTATCAGAAATAACCTCAAATGAACCTTTTTCTTTATTGATACATGTATTTCATTTTACAAGATTCAACAACTTATTGAGATAATGCATAAGATACTTTAATTTTATTATATGTAACCTTAAATCGATCACATTCTTTATCGATAATTATATAACACTTTTGCAAAAATCAACTATTTTTATAGATATTAAACTTTACAAGATTATTGATAGCTGATTAAGTTTGAGACTTTAATCGGTCAATTGTTGTATTTATTATTTCAATAAATTTTAAAATGAATTCAACAAAATTGTATTTATAGTTGCATTAGACGTAATATCTATTATTATTGACAATTTTGAAAATTTACAGTAAATTTTACTACTTTTTGATAATTTGATAAGATGTAACCTGAAATCGTCCATATTTATTAGTAATTGTAAAAGTTGTTACAACGAACCCTGCAGGTGATTTATTGATAATTTTTCTACATTTAACTTAAATTTTACTAATATTTTGATAATTGTACTTTTTGATAATTGTATTCGTAGTTACCTTAAGTCGGTCATTTTCTCCAGATGTTTTATCAGAATAACCTTAAATGAACCTTTTTCTTTATTGATAATTATATTACATTTTACAACATTCAAGAACTGATTGAGATAATGCATTGGATACTTTAATTTTAATAGATGTAACCTTTAATCGGTCATTTTCTTAATCGATAATTGTATAACATTTTACAAAAATCAACCATTCCTTTTTATAGATATAACACTTTACAAGATTTGTCACAACTGTTTAAGTTTAGACTTTAATCGGTAACTTTTTTATTGATTATTTTATTAAATTTTAAAATGAATTCAACAAATTTGTATTTATAGTTGTATTAGATGTAAATTTGAACCATTATTGACAATTTTGGAAAAGTTTCAGTAAATTTTACAATTTTTTGATAATTTTATTAGATGTAACTTTAAATCGACCATATTTATAAATAATTGTATAAGTTGTTACAACGATTTGTTCAGGTGCTTTATTTTAATTTTTCTACATTTAACTTGAATTTTACTACTTTTTTATAATTGTATTCGGAGTAATCTTAAATCTGTCATTTTTTCTAGATATTTTATCAGAAATAACCTCAAATGAAACTTTTCTTTATTGATAATTGTATTTCATTTTACAAGATTCAACAACTTATTGAGATAATGCATAAGATACTTTAATTTTATGATATGTAACCTTAAATCGATCACATTCTTTATCGATAATTATATAACACTTTTGCAAAAATCAACTATTTTTATAGATATTACACTTTACAAGATTATTGATAGCTGATTAAGTTTGAGACTTTAATCGGTCAATTGTTGTATTTATTATTTCAATAAATTTTAAAATGAATTCAACAAAATTGTATTTATAGTTGCATTAGACGTAATATCTATTATTATTGACAATTTTGAAAAATTTACAGTAAATTTTACTACTTTTTGATAATTTGATAAGATGTAACCTGAAATCGTCCATATTTATTAGTAATTGTAAAGTTGTTACAACGAACCCTGCAGGTGATTTATTGATAATTTTCTACATTTAACTTAAATTTTACTAATATTTTGATAATTTTACTTTTTTGATAATTGTATTCGTAGTTACCTTAAGTCGGTCATTTTCTCCAGATGTTTTATCAGAATAACCTTAAATGAACCTTTTTCTTTATTGATAATTATATTACATTTTACAATATTCAAGAACTGATTGAGATAATGCATTGGATACTTTAATTTTAATAGATGTAACCTTAAATCGGTCATTTTCTTAATCGATAATTTTATAACATTTTACAAAAATCAACCATTCCTTTTATAGATATAACACTTTACAAGATTTGTCACAACTGTTTAAGTTTAGACTTTAATCGGTAACTTTTTATTGATTATTTTATTAAATTTTAAAATGAATTCAACAAATTTGTATTTATAGTTGTATTAGATGTAAATTTGAACCATTATTGACAATTTTGGAAAAGTTTCAGTAAATTTTACAATTTTTTGATAATTTTATTAGATGTAACTTTAAATCGACCATATTTATAAATAATTGTATAAGTTGTTACAACGATTTGTTCAGGTGCTTTATTTTTAATTTTTCTACATTTAACTTGAATTTTACTACTTTTTTATAATTGTATTCGGAGTAATCTTAAATCTGTCATTTTTTTCTAGATATTTTATCAGAAATAACCTCAAATGAAACTTTTCTTTATTGATAATTGTATTCCATTTTACAAGATTCAACAACTTATTGAGATAATGCATAAGATACTTTAATTTTACTAGATGTAACCTTAAATCGGTCGCTTTCTTAATCGATAATTGTATAACATTTTACAAAAATCAACCACTTTTATATAGATATTACACTTTACAAGATTATTGATTACTGTTTAAGCTTTAAACTTTAATCGATCACTTTCTTTATTGATTATTTCAATAAATTTCAAATGAATTCAACTAATTTGTTTTGAAAGTTGTTTTAGGTGCAAATTTGAACCAACAGCAGCATAATTGACAATTTTGAAAAACATTCAGTGAATTTTACCCTTTTTGATAATTTCATTAGATGTAGCTTTAAAGCGACCATATTTATAAATAATTGTGTAAGTTGTTACAGCGAATCCTAACGGTGCTTTAGTGTTATTTTTCTACATTTAACTTAAATTTAACTACTTTTTGATAATTGTATTCGCAGTTACCTTAAATTTGTCATTTTTCTAGATATTTTATCAGCTATAACTTCACATGAGCCTTTTTCTTTATTAATAATTGTATTTCATTTTACAAGATTCAAAACTTATTGAGTTTATGCATTAGATACTTTAATTTTTTTAGATGTAACCTTAAATCAGTCACATTCTTTATCGGTAATTGTTTAACATTTTACAAGAATCAACCCTTTTTTTATAAATATCCCACTTTACAAGATTCTACCACTTTTATTGATAACTGTGTAAGTTTTAAACTTTAATTGGTTACTTTCTTTATTGATTATTTTACTAAATTTTAAAATCAATTCAATTAATTTGTATCGATAGTTGTATTAGATGTAAATTTGAACCAACAACAGCATTATTGACAATTTAAAAAAAAATCAGTAATTTTACCACTTTTTGATAATTTTATTAGATGTAACTTTAAATCGACCATATTTATAAATAATTGTATAAGTTGTTACAGCGAATCCTACAGGTGCTTTATTATTAGTTTTCTACATTTAACTCAAATTTTACTACTTTTTGATAATTGTACTTTTTGATAATTGTATTCGCAGTAACCTTAAATCGGTTATTTTTTCTAGATACTTTATCAGAAATAACCTCAAATGAGAATTTTTCTTAATTGGCAATTTTATTTCATTTTACAAGATTCAACCACTTATTGAGATAATGCATAAGATACTTTAATTTTATTAGATGTAACCTTAAATCGTCGCTTCCTTTATCGATAATTGTATAACATTTTACAAAATCAACCATTTTTTTTATAGATATCACACTTTACAAAATTATTGATAACTTTTAAGTTTTAAACTTTAATCGGTCACTTTCTTAATTGATCATTCATTAAATTTTAAAATGAGTTGAACAAATGTGTATTCATAGTTGTATTAATTTTAAGTTTGAACCAACAACCGCATTATTGACAATTTTGAAAAATGTCAGTAATTTTACCACTTTTTGATAATTTTATAAGATGTAACTTTAAATCGACCATATTTATAAATAATTGTATAAGTTGTTACAAAGAATCCTGCAGGTGCTTTATTATTAATGTTTCTACATTTTACTTATATGTTAGCACTTATTTGATGATTGAATTCGGAGTTCCTTAAATCGGTCATTTATTCCAGATATTTTATCAGAAATAACCTTAAATGAGAATTTTTCTTTACTGATACTTGTATTTCATTTAACAAGATTCAACAACTTATTGAGATAATGCATAAGATACTTTAATTTTACTAGATGTAACCTTAAATCGGTCACTTTCTTAATCGATAATTGTATAACATTTTACAAAAATCAACCACTTTTATATAGATATTACACTTTACAAGATTATTCATTACTGTTTAAGTTTTAAACTTTAATCGATCACTTTCTTTATTGATTATTTCATTAAATTTCAAATGAATTCAACTAATTTGTTTTGAAAGTTGTTTTAGGTGCAAATTTGAACCAACAGCAGCATAATTGACAATTGTTGAAAAAATTCAGTGAATTTTACCACTTTTTGATAATTTTATTAGATGTAGCTTTAAAGCGACCATATTTATAAATAATTGTGTGTTGTTGCAGCGAATCCTAACGGTGCTTTAGTGTTAATTTTCTACATTTAACTTAAATTTAACTACTTTTTGATAATAGTATTCGTAGTTACCTTAAATTGGTCATTTTTCCAGATATTTTATCAGATATAACTTCACATGAGCCTTTTCTTTATTAATAATTGTATTTCATTTTACAAGATTCAACAACTTATGGAGATTATGTATTAGATACTTTAATTTTATTAAATGTAACCTTAAATAGGTCACATTCTTTATCGGTAATTGTTTAACATTTTACAAAAATCAACCAGTTTTTTATAAATATTACACTTTACAAGATTATTGATAACTGTTTAAGTTTTAAACTTTAATCGATCACTTACTTTATTGATTATTTCATTAAATTTCAAATGAATTCAACAAATTTGTTTTGAAAGTTGTTTTAGATGCAAATATGAACCAACAGCAGCATAATTGACAATTTTGAAAAAAATCAGTGAACTTTACAACTTTTTGATAATTTTATTAGATGTAACTTTAAAGCGACCATATTTATAAATAATTGTATAAGTTGTTACAACGAATCCTGCAGGTGCTTTTTTATTAATTTTTCTATATTTAACTCATATTTTACTACTTTTGGATAATTGTATTCGAGTAACCTTAAATCGATCATTTTTTTCTATATACTTTATCAAAAATAACCTCAAATGAGAATTTTTCTTGATTGGTAATTGTATTTCATTTTAGAAGATTCAACCACTTATTGAGATAATGCATAAGATACTTTAATTTTATTATATGTAACCTTAAATCGATCACATTCTTTATCGATAATTATATAACACTTTTGCAAAAATCAACTATTTTTATAGATATTACACTTTATAAGATTATTGATAGCTGATTAAGTTTGAGACTTTAATCGGTCACTTTCTGTATTGATTATTTCATTAAATTTTAAAATGAATTTAACAAAATTGTATTTATAGTTGCATAAGATGTAATATCTATTATTATTGACAATTTTTGAAAAGTTTTCAGTAAATTTTACCACTTTTTGACATATTGATAGGATGTAACTTTAAATCGTCTATATTTATTAGTAATTGTAAAAGTTGTTACAACGAACCCTGCAGGTGATTTATTGATAATTTTCTACATTTAACTTAAATTTTACTAATATTTTGATAATTGTACTTTTTTTTGATAATTGTATTCAGGGTTACCTTAAGTCGGTCATTTTTTCCAGATTTTTTTTATCAGAAATAACCTCAAATGAACCTTTTTCTTTATTGATACATGTATTTCATTTTACAAGATTCAACAACTTATTGAGATAATGCATAAGATAATGCATAAGATACTTTAATTTTATTAGATGTAACCTTAAATCGGTCACTTCCTTTATCGATAATTGTATAACATTTTACAAAAATCAACCATTTTTTGTATAAATATTACACTTTACCAAATTATTGATAACTGTTTAAGTTTTAAACTGTAATCGGTCACTTTCTTTATTGATTATTTTATCAAATTTTAAAATGAATTCAAGAAATTTGTATTGAAAGTTGTATTAGATGCAAATTTGAACCAACAGAAGCATAATTGACAATTTTTGAAAAGTTTTCAGTAAATTTTACCACTGTTTTGATAATTTTATTAGATGTAACTTTAAATCGGAAATCTATCTCCCTTTCTCTTTTCTATTTTTTTAAATGACATAGAAAAATTCTTTATTGATTTAGCCGGATGTCCCCTTGAGATAGTTTAAGAAAAATGTCAAAATGAGTGAAATTCAATTATGAAACTGTTTGCCATTTTGGCGGATTCAGCAGAAAATATGCAAAATGCACTAAATATTTTATAGAACTACTGTGAATTATGGAAACTGGAAGTAAATGTTACAAAAACAAAAAGTATGGTATTTAGGAAAGGCAAAGTGCGACGGGAATTCGAATTTCTATTTGGGCTCATATTTAAATGTAATGGTACTTTTACGGAAGCGCAGAAAAAATTGGTTAATCAAGCACAAAAAGCATTATACAGCTTGTACAAAAGTATTAGAAATCAAGTCATCCCTTTAGATGTACAGCTTACACTGTTTGATGTCATGGTAGAGCCTGCTCTTTTATATGGGTGTGAGATTTCGGGATACGAAACCTACAAATTTTAGAACAAATTCACTTAAATTTTTGTTAACGTATTCTAAGAGTAAGAACTTCAACTGCTAACTATATGGAGAATTAGGCAGATTTCCATTAGAAATAAAAGTTAAAATAAGAATGACATCATTTTGGAGAAGTATAATGCATGGTGACAAATTAAGAGAAGAAGTCAGAAGCCATGGAGCATTACATGGAAAGTGAAAAAATAAATCATTTTGTTTTGGGTCTTATTTCATTCATATTGGCTCAAAAAAAAAAAAGATTTTGTTTTTATTTGTAATGTGTTTAAATATGTATATCCTGTTGTCATGGAAACCATCAATTTGGTAGGAAAAATTATGAAAATACAGCCATTTTAGACCTAAATACTTCAAAATATAAACATTTTAAATAATTCAATATCTTTTATAAATAGTATAAGCAAACACCATTTCAGATTTACCATAATAATTTCTGAAAATAGTACCCAATTGGTTACCATGGTAACATGAAACTAGCATATTTTGCCATTATTTCTGATATTGCAAAGTCAGCAATTTTAAAAGAGCTCTAAAATCTATCTACAACCACATCTTGCCTACTGAGTGACATGCATCTATTCATATTGGACCAAATTAATCAAAATAAAATAAAATTGGCTGGCAAATCAAAATTGAATTAAAAAAAAAGGATCAAAAGTTGACATTTTGAAATTATGATAAAAAATAAGAAAAGGTAGGACAAAGCTCTTTATTGGTCCATATTGATTTTTTTCAATGCAAAGAATTTTTTATTATTTTATCCTTCTAACATACTTGTTATTTCAGAAATTAAAAGTTTTCTTGTGCATCTGTCAAATTTATGCCACTGTGATGTCAAAAGTTCGGAAAAATGAAGAAATTTAGTAAATTTTTCAAAATGTCATTTTTTTTACTTTGTTTTCGAAAATTAACTAGATCTAATGTATAACATTAATTTGTATCAAAATTATGTTGCAATAAAATATTCTCAAGGTATATTTCATAAAATCCGGGTGGTCTATATAAATGCTCATACTTGTAACTGTAAGATAAGGAATTCAAAATCGTTGATTTTGCCTCTTTTAGGACATTTTTCATCAAATGGGTTAAGTTAAAATTCTTTCGATCAAAACTTATTGGTGTTTTATATGAGTTTGAATACATTGCACCAATGAGCACCCTGTATACAGTTGGGGTATGATATTATACACTTACCTACAAATGTATTTTTATTGATTATAATTTCACAACAGCTGGTTCCATTTTTTTCTTGTAAATGTTTTTCATTCGATGTGTTTGAACTTTTGGTTTTGACAATTGATTGACTATACCGTTTTGATTTTTTAAATAAGGAATCAAGTCCTTTAAATTTGAATCAACTAGAGTGAACGCTGGAAGAACAAAAAATAAAATTAGCAAAATTGAAATGAAACTACCAGTAACTGGTAAATTTTAGGTGAAATTTTTCATTTTACAAATTAGAATATAATATATGTCTGTATGCATTCGGTTAATTTGATCTGGTGTTGTCAATCAAAGTGTGATCATCTAATCAACAAATCTCTAAAAGACTTGACAAGTCTTAAAGTGACCACAATAATGACAAGATAGACACCAGTGATGCACTTTCGGATGCTCTCTAATGAAGGATTATCTTGGCAGCTGTATCCATCCTTTTATTTAACTCTTTGAAAGCTTGAGAATTGAACAGCTATCAATAATAAACAAAGTCATAATCAGTTAATAAATATATTCTAAGATGAGAAATGAATATACAATCCAATTACACAAGTTACATTCAAACTACACAGCATAAAAACCTAGAAGACTAAACTAAATTTATCCCTGCAGGCTACCAAAAATATTGAACACTGAATCCAAATCTATACTACCCATGCACACCTGAGTTATTAAAAGACACTTAAAACTCTCTTTTCAAATGAAAATGTGACAAGTAATCTGTGGAAGTGAACCTTTAGTAAGGACCTAAAAAAAGGGTCAACAACAAAAAAACACACTTGGTATTAACCATTAATGAAAAAAAGATGATATCTATATCCTTGTTTTGAAACAAAAATAAGCTTTAAAACAGTGGGATTACTAATTTTGCTTACATTAAAAAATATGAATGATGAAACCTTGTAAACATTAATTTGTTACTCCTTCTTATATACAAACTCTAATGGGATAAATAATTACAATTTTATAAAACACATTTGACAATTGTTTAAGATAAATTAACATCAAAACTTCCTATTGATATAATTATTTTCAAACTTTCCTAAAGCAAAATGTATATATCATGCTTTAAAATTGTTTATCAAGTGCATGTTAATCTGTCTGTCAAATTTCATAATTATAAGTTCCATGACTTTTTTACATTTAAAATATCTAAATGGATAGAAATTTGAGAAAGCTATCATTAAATTCTGAAAATTTGAGGGAACAGTTTAATTGAATAAGAAAGGGAGGTAAACTTAAAAAAAAATATTGATTGTTATTTCTTGTAGGTTTAATTATAAGTAAATTATAGTGCAATCCATTGCACATATATGTGGTTGTCTGCCTTTGAATTATTTGTAGAATTATGTCCCTTTAATTATCATTTTCAAATATGTGAATTACATAATAATCTTAATATTTTTATTTTAGAATCTAAACATTTATTATGTAGAAATGATGCAAACAATTTATATTTTGATTTTCAATAAAACATAAACCCCTGAACATGAAAATTTTCTAATAAATCAAAATATCCATTTTTAATATACATCATGTGTAGTGTATCTTTGTCAGAAAGATCTAAATCTTCATAAAACCTGTCATTAAGCTGCTGCTAAATTAAGTTCTATAAATTCTGCTTCAGCAGTTTCTGCTTGTTCATCATCTGCTGTATACAAAGGATTGTATAATTTGCGTTTATTCAATACAAGACGACTAAAGTAACTAGCTATCTGTGTTGCGGATAGGAACTCTTCTTGGGAAAAACGTTTTCGTCCACTTGTTGTTCGTACCATTCTCATATCCTGGGATACTTCTTCCGGATCAAACTTCTGTCCAGTTTTTTCACCTCTGTCAAACTTTTCTTGAAGATACTTCTTTTGGTCCTGGGTAAACCTTTTGACTGTTCTCCTTAACTTTAATGCCCATTCCTGTGGAAGATCACTGTTAGAATTACCTGGAGAAAAGTTATCTGAATTAACAGTTACTGTATTGACCTTTTCCATATGCCTGGAATATTCAATCTTTGATTTGTCAGACAGTTTCTTATTTTACTGTTTTACACTATGCTTTCCAATATCTAGATGACGCAACAGATTACCATATTTGCTAAATGTTTTAATACATTCATTACATGAAAATAATTTAGACATTTCTTCTTCCGAGACAGAATCAACATCATCATTTGATTGGTCACCCATAGTTACAGTATTGTCATTGACTAATGGTTCAACTTCATTTTCATTTACTTGTGTTACAGGTTCCTGAAGAGGACTTCAGCTTCTATGATTCCTGATTGTCTGACTTCTGTTTCTGTCTGTTGATTTAGAAAAGTGTCAATAATAGTGAGTTCTGGTAGATCCCTAGTAGTAGTAGTATCGACAGCAGGAATATGACAACCTTGCCCTATTTCAAACTGCCTCCAAACTTGCACTCCACCATTTTTGAAAGAAAAGTTATTTACAGTTGTAATCTTTGGTAGTTTAAAAACAGCAGGTTCTTTCTTTTTGCTATCAGATTTAGAAGGTTGAAGTGCAACAATCACAGAAACTTTCTTTATGTTTGATTTCATTAATGCATTTTTGAAATCCACTGCTGTACATACATCATTGCCCTCATTGACATATCTTCTGATGTATGATTTGACATGGGCAGCTTTTCTGTCACAGATGGACTTTCCACCTTGAGGGTCAGCAAAGTCCATTCTTTTACAATGAACAATGGATGAAAGAAATGGCATGGCACATACAGATGTTGCTCCATGAAAACATCCAGCATTATCAGAACGAATGTAGGCAGTTGTCAGGAAGAATTAACTTGATGAAAATCTCTAAACTGTTCCCAAGAACAGCATTTGATGTCTCAGCATCTTGGGGTGCACTGTCAAAGATGTGAAGAACAGTATGCATTGTCAAGGCCTGTCTGTATTTGAAAGTTGCAACACTCACATGCCAATTGAGTCCCCGTTTACCGAACCAATTAGATTGCGATTCTCTGTATTGCATTGGAATAAACTTCATGGCCCAATCACGTTCGACTAACATTTCATCTTCTTTGAGATTTTCTAGGACTGATTTACGAGCCATATCCTGATTTACAGAGCGAAGAATATGTTTTTTCCATTCCTGAACAGCTTTGACATTCTGAAAAAAAGTAATTACAATGTATTAGCATAAAGAAGAAGTGTGGACATAAATTGACCAACAGTCAATAAAACAACAATTAACTAATTTTACAACATGGATTTGAATTATTCAAACTTTTTGTTTGTCAACTTTTGTGTGATCAGGCAGACACTGACAGAAAGGACAGGATTTATATGACAAGTCAGGAGTCTGTTGTTCAGTAGTTATTGTTTGTTTGTGAAGTTCATAGGTGTTTTCGTTTCATCGTTTTATATAAATTAAACCATTGATTTTCCTGTTTGCATTGTTTTAGACTGGTCATTTTGGGGTCCTTAATAGCTTGCTGTTCCGTTTGAGCCAAGGCTCCATGTTGAAGACCATTCTGTAATCTATAATTGCTTACTATAAATACATTGTGACTTGGATGGAGAGATATTTCATTGGCACTCATACCACATCTTCCCATTTATATATAAAAATCCTTGCATACATAAAGCAATCATTTACCTCTGAAATAGTATACATTGTATCATCTCTTTGATCATCATTGTCATAGTTTATGGTCTTTGAGACTTCCATTAAGCATTCAAGAACAGTATTCAGTTCTTCACATTGGCTGCAAGAATTTTGATGTAAATGGCTGCAACTGGAAGTGTAGTCTTTGGTCCCGTCAGATAGTGCAAATGTGCAGCAATGATCAGCAACCTCTGATTCCTTTACAACATGTGTCTGAAATTCAAAGAACATTTCCTTTAAAATAAGTAAACCATTTAAAGAAATTAAACAATGAAAGTACACTGAAAACTTTCAACAAACAGGAAAATGTGTCCTATGATCATTATTTAGCATACAAACAGTAGACTTCAGTGGTATCATATATAAAATAAACAAGAACAGCCTTTGGTATATCAAGATTGAGGTGTACTGCATGTGTGCATGGTTAAACCATGGATATATGAAGCTTGGTTCCAAATTTCAAAAGGCCCTGATTTATAATAGTAGTTTCTGAAAAAAAATGTGACGAAAATTTTTAATGCATGCTGTTTTGTAAGTAAATACTTATCAAAAGTGCCAGTCTTATAATTTTAGACTATACAAGTGTTCGGTTTTTACATCCTACTAAGTTTCATTGAGCTCCTATTAGTACCGGTAGGTACAAAGATAACTGTTGCAGAGCCAATATGATCTGTTTAGGACATTTTGACAGACAATATAGGCAACCCCAAACTAGTGATATGGCCCTAATTATAGTCTTCAGAATGATTGATAATAATTTTACCTTGTACTCTAACTTAAGATACTGCTTAGATGATGTTAGCAGCTTGCAAATATTATCTTGCCATTCCTTCCCTTTATTCAATCTTCCAAACAAGTCAGCTATTTTCTGCAGACTCTCTATTGCTTTGGCACCATCTGTAGCGTAGTTGTCTAATCCTTTCATAGACTTCATTACATTAGGTCCTATGGCATGAAGAATTCTCATGTAAGAGCTTAAACTTCCTTTTTCTCAAAAGTATCTTCTTCACAGTAGCTAAAGACTGCTGAACCACACGGGTTCTAACGCTGTTAAGGATAATTTTAGGAACACTGATGATTTCTCCATTTGAAAGCTTAAGATTGGATTCACCAAAGGGTATGTCTGTAATAATGGCTGGACTCATTATAAAGTCTAAAAAATGATTGATCTGTTCAGTTGTGATACCTTCATGTGTTATTTCAGTTGATGGAACTTTTTGACCAGATCCTGCAGATAAGGCATGTTTCCTTGCTGCACCATATTTGTAACGAGATAAATCTGGTATCAAAGCATGCAATTCATTGTAAGACACCTGGTGAGCTACTATGGATAGGATTTGACGCTGTGAACCCCAGTCTTCACATCCAATATAAGCAGCAGAATTTATATTCAACAAGCTTTCTTCGTTCTGTTTTTACGTTCCATTATAGCCTGCAATACATCAGTTTCTTGTCCAGGCACCAACGCATTTAAGACTTCATTTAAAATTTTGGTGGTTTTATGATGTAATCAGATTTTGTCCTTTCAGAACAGCCTCTCCATTCTGCTGTTAGGGTCTTCTTAACAGGACTTGCACCACAGGTTAACAGAAAAGAATCCAAGGCCTTTTCTTCTTGGAATTACCATCTTCTTGACTTGTTGATGGTGTCCATACACTTCCTTCACTTGTTTGTGAAAGAGTGTATTCTGTGTTCTGGAAAGGAATAAACAAAAATATTTTAGTTTTACATGCAGTTGTATAAAAATATATAATTTTAAACGAAGCATTAGCAGAGCAATTAAGGGCAACTTTTTTGTGCATATAAAGATTTATATAAACTGTTATCACAGAGATATGTCTCGCCTTTTGTAATTTTGATAATGGAAATGTTGAAATTAAAATAGCAATACTTTAACATGTAAGTTATGCAAATATTCAAAGTCGATGAACCATGACTGAAGGTACATGGCTAAACAATCTCAATGGAATGAGATATGCCAATGCTAATACAACTGCATACCAAATACCATTGACTTATTATAAGTCGTTCCTTTAAACAAACCTAAACACAAACATTAACTTGTAAACTATGTAAAAGTTTCAAAGTCAATGAACCATGATCAGGGTGGGGCTATATTATCTCCATTGAAACGATACTGGCAAATGCCAATAAATTTGCATACCAAATATCATTGACTTAACATTAGCAGTTCATCTTAAACTGATCTAATCACAAACTAATACATGTAAACTAAGCAAAGTTTCAAAGTAAATAGACCATGAATGAGGGCGGGGCCAAATATTCTCCATGGAAATGAGATGTGCTATTGCTTATACAACTGAACACCAATTAACATTGGCCTACCACTAATGGTTCCCTTGAACTGACCTAATCACAAACTAATACATGTAAACTATGAAAATTTCAAAGTCAATAGATTTTGACTGAGGGCGGGGCCAAATAATCTCCATGGTAATGAGATGTGCCAATACTAATACAACTGCATACCAAATATCATTGACCTACCACTAGTGGTTCACCATGAACTAGACCTCATCAGAAACTAATACATTGTTGTCGCCGCCGCCGGAAACAGCATACCTATGTCTCGCTTTTTGACTCCGTCAAGGCGAGACAAAAAGGACATAATTTTATGAAGTTCAATCTTTTTTCTATGTTTTTGTTGATATAATTTAATTTCATTTGAATACTGTATTTTCATGGAATGAACAGCATAATTCAACTTTGATTTAATTGTATGAGCTGTTTTGGTCTACTGAGGATGCCAGCACAGTAATATATGCTACTGATAAATTCAAAATGACCCATATCATTATCAATATTTGAATGGAGGATTTTCAAATGGTTATGACTAAAATATTATTTCCTTACATTATCACCATAATCTGAACAAGAGGCTTCAATGCAATGCTGGTCATCAATCTCAATCTAAAATAAAATTGTATACATTTATATAATATTTAAAATTTGGATCAGGTAAGTGGGGAAACAAATTCAGTCAGGGATACAAACTATAACTAGAGTCTCTCAAGAGCCTGTGTCGCTCACCTGTATTTACTGATGCTTTGAAAATCATGTAAAATAAGGTTAAAATCATAATTAATAGTATTAGATATTAGATATTATAATGATATCTAAGATAATAACAAAAACTGCAAAATTTCTGTAAAATTATTAACTCAGGGCAGCAACCCAACAACGGGTTGTCGGATTCGTCTGAAAATTTCAGGGCAGATAAATCTAAATCTGATGAACATTTTTGCCACCTGTCAGATTTGCTCTAAATGCTTTAGTTTCAGAGATATAAACCAATAAAATGCTCCGCAGGGCGCAGCTTGATACGACCGCAGAGGTCGAACCCTGAACAGTTGGGGCAAGTATGGACACAACATTCAAGCTTGATACAGCTCTGAATTTGGATTGTGATTAAATATTTGACACAACATAGGTTTCTGACACAGAATGAATGTGGTCTAAGAACTTAAAATTTTAAATTGGACATTCACCTATTATGGTTCAATATCCAAAATCTAAATACATGGTTAGATTCAGCAAATCAAAGAACCCCAAGCGTTCAATTTTGATGAAATCAAACAAAGTTTAATTTTGGACCCTTTTGACCTCAATGTGGACAAAGTTGATAACGGGGCCCAAAATCAAAAATCTAAATACATGGTTAGATTCAGCATATCAAAGAACCCCATATATTCAATTTTGTTGAAATCAAACAAAGTTTAATTTTGGACCCCGATTTGGACCAACTTGAAAACTGGGCCCATAATCAAAAATCTAAATACATGTTTAGATTCAGCATATCAAAGAACCATAAGAATTCAATTTTGTTAAAATCAAACTAAGTTTAATTTTGGACCCTTTGGACCTTAATGTAGACCAATTTGAAAAGGGTCCAAAAATTAAGAATCTAAATACATGGTTAGATTCAGCATATCAAAGAACCCCATATATTCAATTTTGTTGAAATCAAACAAAGTTTAATTTTGGACCCTGATTTGGACCAACTTGAAAACTGGGCCCATAATCAAAATCTAAATACATGTTTAGATTCAGTATATCAAAGAACCCTAGAATTCAATTTTGTTAAAATCAAACTAAGTTTAATTTTGGACCCTTTGGACCTTAATGGAGACCAATTTGAAAACGGGACCAAAAATTAAGAATCTAAATACACGGTTAGATTCGGCATATCAAAGAACCCCAATAATTCAATTTTGATGAAATAAAACAAAGTTTAATTTTGGACCCTTTGGACCTCAATGTGGACCAATTTAAAACGGGGCCCAAAATCCAAAAACTTAATACACGGTTAGATTCAGCATATTAAAGAACCCCAAGAATTCAAGAATAAAACCCCATTGAAATTGGTCAAGAAATAAGCAATTTATACAGTATCTTCTTTGCACAATACTGTGCAATTGAATATTTCTTGCAATTGCGCAATACTGTGCAATTGAATATTTCTTACTATTGCGCAATACTGTACAATTGACAGTTTCTTGCTATTGTGCAATATTGTGCTATTGATATTTCTTGCTATTGCGCAATACTGTGCAATTGAAGATTTCTTGCTATTGCGCAATATTGTGCAATTGAAAATTTCTTGCTATTGCACAATACTTATTATATAATAATTTACACATCCTGTTTGTGTGTATCTCCTGCCATATCATTATTATTTGCAATTAAATATAAATCAGAAATAACCAACTTAAAATGGAAAATTTTAAAGAAAAAAAAGGAAAAAGGAAAAAAGGAAAAAATCCCCCAAATTTTTGAACCCCTTATGATTCATCACCCCAAACCCAATCCCAGCCTTCCCTTTGAGGTATGGTACCTTGCAGTACAATTTCAGAGAGATCCATATACTTGAACACAAGTTATTGTCTGAAACTAGAAAATGCTTATTTTGGCCCCTTTTGGCCCCTAATTCCTAAACGTTTAGGCAATTACCCTCAAACTCAATTCCAGCTTTCCTTTGTGATATGGAACCTTGTAGTACAATTTCAGAAAGATCCATACACTTACACACAAGTTATCCTGAAACTAGAAAATGCTTATTTTTGCCCCTTTTTGGCCCCTAATTCCTAAAATTTTGAGGCAATTACCCTAAAATCAATCCCAGCATTCCTTTGTGATATGGAACCTTGTGGTACAATGTCAGAGAGATCCATACACTTACACACAAGTTATTGTCTGGAAGTTACAAAATGCTTATTTTGGCCCCTTTTGGCCCCTAATTCCTTAACTGTTGGTACCATAACCCCAAAATCAATCCCAACCTTCCTTTGTGGTATTGAACCTTATGGTAAAATTTCCTAGAGATCCATTCACTTAAACTAAAGTTATAGTGCGAAAACCAATGTGTCTTCGGACGACGACGACGACGACGCCGACGACGACGACGACGACGCCGACGACGACGACGACGACGCCAACGTCATACCAATATACGACCGCAAAAATTTTTTGCGGTCGTATAAAAACTGCATTTTAACCCTATGTTCTATGTCAGCCATGATGGTTGGAAGGCGAGGTCATCGGACAAATTTTTTAACTAGATACCCTAATAATGATTATGGCCAAGTATGGTTAAATTTGTCTCAGTAATTTCAGAGAAGAAGATTTTGTAAAAGATTACAAAAATTTACGAAAAATTGTTAAAAATTGACTATAAAGGACAATAACTCCTAAAGGGGTCGACTGACAATTTTAGTCATGTGACTTATTTGTAGATCTTACTTTGCTGAACATTATTGCTGTTTACAGTTTATCTCTATCTATAATAGTATTCAAGATAATAACCAAAAACTGCAAAATTTCCTTAAAATTACCAATTCAGGGCAGCAACCCAACAACAGGTTATCAGATTTGTCTGAAAATTTCAGGGCAGATAGATCTTGACCTGATAATCAGTTTTACCCTATGTCAGATTTACTCGAAATGCTTTGGTTTCAGAGATATAAGCCAAAATATACATTTTACCCTATGTTCTATTTTTAGCCATGGCGGCCATCTTGGTTGGTTGGCGGGGTCATCGGACACATTCTTGAAACTACATACCCTAATGATGATTGTGGCCAAGTTTGGTTAAATTTGGCCCAGTGGTTTCAGAGGAGAAGATTTTGTAAAAGCTAACGACGACGGACGATGACAAAGCCGACGGACGACGGACGCCAAGTGATGAGAAAAGCTCACTTGGCCCTTCGGGCCAGGTGAGCTAAAAAAGGAATTTCAATGAGCAACATAAATTTCATAAAAATTCTGGCAACAATTGTACACGAGAGAGTTCTAACAAGGCCATTTTCCATATAATTATTATTTCCATTGGGCATTTATATATCTCTTTAAAAAGTCGGCACCCATTTTCGAACTCCTCCAAGACATTGCTAACATAAACCTATGACAAGTTTCATAAAATTCTTGCAAGAATTGTATACATGAGAGCGCTTACAAGACAGGACGGACACACTCTCACACAGACGCCCGGTGTTTCTGTAAAGCAAAATTCTATCCGGATGAAATATCATCTGGGGGAAAAAATGTTACAGAAGTTGTTGTTATTTTTTTATCCGGAGGAAAATATTTCACTGTGATGTATTATCCATTGCCGTGAAATTCTATCTGGGAAGTTAAAATATTGAATAGTTAATAAAAAAAACTTAATCTTTGCAAATACTATGTACTAATAATAGTGTATTTGAATATAAGCTAAATTAGTAAATAAAAACCAAATAAATGTATTATAATGGGAAATAATTTCACAGATTATAATTGAAAATAATATCCTGAAATATTAAAGTAAAATAAAATATCATTCTTTTAGCTTCTAGTATTTAAAAAAAATATGGAAATATTAATTTTTTAAATCATTTTTGAAAATTACCTATCAACCATAATTCAAGTACATAAAAAGCGATACAGGGTACATAAATGGAAGCAATGTATTTTTTTGTCCCTACTTGCATATTTCTTTTTTATAGGTAGAGATGAACGAATTGTTCATACTAAGATTTCATTGTTGCATGAATTACATGTATATTTTGTTTAACCCTGCAACATTTTTATACGCCCGTATAAGATTGGACGTATTATGGTATACCATTGTCTGTCCGTCTGTCTGTCGTCTGTCCGTCTGTCTGTCTGTCCGTCCGTCGTCCACACTTCGGACAATAACTCAAAAACGCTTTTACCAATTTCCATGAAACTTTAGTGAAATGTTAATATCTATTGATGTAAGCTCCCTTTTCTTTTTTTTTTTAATTTCATATTATGTGTTTGGGATTTATGGGACTTTATTAACAAAAAGGGGGGATTTTCCAGTTTTTAGACTATAGCTCAAATTCCTTTTAACCTTTCATCAGGTTATAATAACACAA
The DNA here is from genome assembly GCA_017311375.1 of Mytilus coruscus. Taxonomy (NCBI): domain Eukaryota; kingdom Metazoa; phylum Mollusca; class Bivalvia; order Mytilida; family Mytilidae; genus Mytilus; species Mytilus coruscus. The sequence goes on from CM029605.1 coordinate 52,785,108, forward strand.
CATTAGGATTGACAGAAGAAAGCTCCCTTTCGATTTAGAAAAAAAAAATGCCATGTCGTTTCAGAATAATAGGACTTTAACCATTTGAATTCAGGCAATTTTTCACATTTTGCACACTTACTACAGTATTCCTATATTGATTTACTTGAAACTTTACATTATTGGTGGGATTGATATTATGAAGCTCCCTTTTGATTTTTTATTATTTATTTGTTGTTCTGGAGTTACAGGACTTTAACAATTTGAATGTAAGGAAATTATTAATGCCTTCTTTTCCAATTCTATATGCCCAATACGGGCATATCATGCGCTCTAGGCGCAGCTGTTTATTGCACCTGTCCTAAGTCAGGAATTTAGATAGCCTTTGTTAGTTTTGTATGTTTTTTTTAAATTTTGGTTAATCTCTATGTTTCGAAGTGTACAGTGGCATCCATTTTCCTGATCTAGTATACATAAGGGTTTCAGGTGCAAAATTTCTTGATATGTTGCAGGCTCATTGGTTGCCTTTGGTTGTCTTGTACATTTTGGTTGGGTTGTTTTCTCTTTGACTCATTCCCTATTTCCTATTTCCATTCTTTATTCTATTTGATAGAAATTCGGTAAAATGTGATGCAAAATATAATTTACCGCATCCAAAATGTGCACTGGTTCTTCTATTTCTAATTGTAGTTCTGATGTTGTATGTGCTGACATAGGGTTTTCTATCTATAAAATAAAATAAGGAAGTTTATACTATGTTATTTTTTTTCATAAGGCAGATAACATATGGCCAAGATAACTGAAGGTTTTTGCAACTGTTTTTTATAGAAAATTGTGAAGGGTCTATTTAAAGAAAAAATAACAAAGATCCTCATATCTGTCAGACAGTTGATTGTAAGGAGCACATGTCCGACTGGCAGGTGTCATCTGACCTTGACCTCATTTTCATGGTTCAGTGGTCAAAGTTAAGTTTTGTGTTGTGGTCTATTTCTCAGATACCATAAGCATTCAGTCAATTATATTTGGTGTATGGAATGTGTGTAAGGTGTACTTGTACACGTTACTCTGGCAGTATTCATCGGCCTTAACCTCATTTGCATGGTTCATTTGTCAATGTTATTTTTTTTCTTGTTTGGACTGGATTTTAGATGTAATAGGAAATTAAAACTATATTTGGTGTATGGAATAATTATAAGGTACGTATGTCTGTCTGGCAGGTGTCAGCTGAACTTGACCTAACTTTCATGATTCTTTGATATATTATATGCACCTGACCTAAGTCAGGAACCTGTTGTTCAGTGGTTGTTGTTTGTTGGTATATTTCATAGATGTTCCTCGTTTCTCATTTGTAAATAGATTAGACCGTTGGTTTTCCTGTTTGAGTTGTGTTACACTGGTTATTTTGGGGCCCTTTATAGCTTACTCTTCGGTGTGAGCTAATGCTCCGTGTTGAAGGCCGTACTTTGACCTATAATTGTTAACTTTTTATATATTGTGACTTAAATGGAGAGTTGTCTCATTGGTACTCATACCACCTCTTCTTATTTATATTCAACAGTCTTGATACACCATGCATAAACTGTAGATAGATGGTTAGGCTTAATTATTAAAAAATACCTGATACAATTGGAATCAAGATTCCACTCTGTCTCCAAATGCTTCTACTCTGCTTTACTTGGAGGCTTTATGCTTGCCAGAGCAGTGGGGCACAAGTTCCTTGGTCATACAAAGTCTGCTTCTTCTCCAACCTTTTCAAATCATAATTCTGTGATTTGGACAGATAATAAGACTGTCTAATAACTCATACAAAAATCAAGCTCTTTCTTTTATCAGGTCATATTCCCAAGTAACAGTTGCAAGAGAAATATGGCATAATCTTAAGTGTTTCTGAATATCATCTTTGCAGTTGTTTAAAGGCAAACATTTTTCGGATGGTACAATGTTGATGTTTCTTCCACATTGGATTTTATCACTGAACAAAAAGAGCAAGTAGATCTCTCCATAATTGAACCTGGATAAAATATAAAATCAGATTAAAAATCAAAACAAAATAAGATCATACAAACAATATTTTGATTGTCAAATAAAACACTTTAATAAAAGATATGATGTATGCCACCTCTTACAGCTTTTAAGAAAACATTTATTCAAGGTAAATATTGGTTTGGTAATACTACAAATGTAATGTGGTGTACAGGAATGTATAATACAAATGACAGCAATATTGGAACACAATAACTACAAAATTTTGTTCGCATAAATTTAGAGTGCCAGCATGTCCTCCTTTTATTCAATATATTGATACGTAAAAATTTCAGTTTTGATACCTCAGGTTGACTTGTATAGCAAAGTTATTAGACCGTTTTAACCAAAACTGACCATATTTGCACTTTATTATGCAAATCTATATAGCCGCATAGTAAATCAGCAATATTTTTATGTCAGGATTTCATCTCTGTATTCATAATACTAAAGTTAGTAGTTCAGAATGGTGTGTATAACAAAACTATTTGACCGCATCATCCAACACTGGCATGTCAGATTTCATTTGTACTTTAAAATGAAAATAAAAGAAGTTCTCATCTGGGAATAGTATACTGTTAGTATATTATGTCGGTTGATTGATTTTGTTTGTAGCTAAACGTCAAGTGGCAACTATTTCATTCATGTGCACAACGAGTATATTTTTCGGACGTCCCATATATCATTTATAATCGGTAAAGACAAATCGGACGAAATTGACGAGATTGTTCATAATTATACAACACCTTATGTATTCGGACATGGTACAATTTTGTTAGAATATTTTGTCAAAAGCAGAATCGTAAATCCAAGGCAAACAAGGTGAATAAAGATGAAATATCCATGTATTAAATGCATAAAGTTAAATTTAGGAAGAGACTGTAAAATGGGGAACCAAGCAACGTCGACAATGATGTTGATATCCCTTGATATAAAAATATTGTTCCGATGCGTTGGATAACCTTTCTATCCACCTTCTAATTAAAAAAAAACTTTCCTTTTGTTTATGATAGCTAGCTGTATGTGATCACAAGTGTGTAATTTTATAGCCATTGTTTAATGTATATAAGAATATGAAATGAAAAAGATTTTTTTAATGTGTATTATATCTATAGAGTCTAACGAGTAAAGAAATTTGCTATACTGGGACAATTGCGATTATTGTTTACATATTTAAAGCTCAGGTCTGATATGAAAAGTGTTAAACACAGTAATCTGTCATAAGCAGACCTGTCCGCAGGTCTGGTCAATAGCAGACTTTACTTTTATAAATTGTTATTTGGATGGAGAGTTGTCTCATTGGCACTCACACTACATCTTCCTATATCTATTGTCCACAGGTCTGGTCAGTAGCAGACCTGTCCACAGGTCTGGTCAGTAGCAGACCTGTCCACAGGTCTGGTCTGTGGCAGACCTGTCCTCAGGTCTGGTCTGGAGCAGACCTGTCAATATATAGGTCTGCAGCAGTCCTAAAAAAGCAGACCGTAGATCTGGTCTACCAACGACGAAGTTAACTTGCTTGTCTGGTTAAAATTTCTCAAGTTAACTTGGAAAGCAGTCAACAAGTCTTGTACAGGTTAGGACCACTGTACTGCACCCATCTGTACTTGCTTTGTCTTATGTCAACACATTTCAGAAAAGGACATAGATTTGAGACAATAAAGGACATAGATTTTAGAAAAGAATATAGATTTGAGACAATACAAGACATAGATTTGAGCATTTATGTCACAATATTAGAAAGGACATATATTTGTGGAAAGGATATATAGATTTGAGGCCAGACATAAATTTGAGGCTTACATATATATATGCATTTTTTTTAAATGTAACATGTCCCTAAATATTGGATTCTTCAAACTTCAATTAGATTTGGGACAATGGGTCTAAAACAGGGTGGAATGTTCTTGCACTTACATGTAAAGGGGGTATACTTATCCATTTTAGCTACTAGTGATTGAATAGAGGAGGAGGGGTGGGGCAGATGATTTTTGGATGGATAATTTATTTCATTTAATGCAACATGTACATGATGTATGCCACAACTGAGTTTACAATTTATATTCATTTTCAATCTTGTACACAGCAAAATGTGGTGTCCTGCAGTTTGGGGCAACTAAGTCAGTGTTTTATCCTGGCTTTGGTTAATTTTTATTTCTCCAGTAATATTGCCAGGCAAGAATGAAGATCAATCATCATTTTATTCCCCCTCTTAAAATTAATAGCAGTTGTTCCTTATTTTTCTGTTGCGGTGTTGTTTTCTTTTAGTATTTCTCAAATTAAGAATGGCATGAGCTAGTGTAAAAGTATGAGAACAATAATTTCAATGTCAAGTAAAAGAATGTGCTGATTGTCCAGAGAAAATAGACAGGTGACTGTTGAAATTATATGACCATGATGACCCCCACCCCTTTTATTATTTATCAAATCAATGAGTTAATTATATTCAATAATTGACTTATACATGTTATAAGTATGTCAAATGTATCACAGTAGACAATTATAGCTTGGACTATATTACTAATGCTATATTATAATAGTGATGCTTTTCCTTTCACCTTTGGCTTTAGTCTTGAAAATTGCCTTTTTTTAGTTTGGACATTGAAACTTTATTCATGCTTGTGGATAAAAACATGTTGGGAAAACTTTAAAACCTGTTGCATCAATGATTAAAGAGACAATTACCATATAAAAAGCAGACAAGTGGGTCGTCTGCTGTAAAAAAACTGCTATGCTGCCATTCTTTGTTTACTTCTTCTTCTTGTGTGTACTGTACTGTATGTTCCTCCTTTTAGTAGGAAAACCACCGTAGAACGAAATGCACCTCCGTAGAACGTTATAAAGGCGTAAACAATTAACAATATTACGTATTGGGTTTAAATTATTGTAACAATATTCCTTTTCAGTATCTTGTTGTTGCTATACACCATTTCCTTCTCTGAACAAAAGAATTCAACAAAGGAAGTAATTCACCAGGCAAACTGCTACCAAACAGCCAATGTTTTAAAGCAGCTAATAAATTCACAGAACATTTGCCAGCGTATTTTTTTGGTGTTCTTGATAGAATAACTATTATACAACAAAATCTTACTGTTAGTTAATATTTTTATGGTTGTAGATAGGAGATTTTATGTGTATGAATGAACAGACATTTAGACTAAAAATCACTGTTTTCAGACCAATATTATAATATTTAATTCATTTTTTTTTTCTTGAAAAGGATGTTTCAAGCTAAAATATGTTATAAAAGTTAAATTTGTTTCAAGTAGTTTTGTTATTATAT